>OZ012693.1:32643394-32699478 GCA_963942565.1 Maea johnstoni | reverse complement strand
GATCATCACGATCACGCAAAAAAATAAATGATTTTATAAAACACAGAATTAGCATTTAAGACCAATCACTGCAGACAAGTATCTGTTCACGAATAATCCATCAGGACGAAACATATCCATACGAAATTAACATGAGTGTGCAGATGAATACATGTTTTATATTAAATCGAAAGATTGCATTCATTGCAGTCTATCTTACATACGCAATGCATGACTGTGAATAACTATTTAATTCCATCGATTAAAAATGGCCAACGCCTAATCCTATTCGTTCCATGCATTATATCATCGGGACTTTAGCGGTACATATGTTAATTGTTTCATTGGCCAAATGAGCAGTTTATTAATTACCACGAAATCTGCTGTATAACAGAACAATCGATTATGTTCTGTCTGCTTTGTCGTGAGATATTTAGAAATTCATCCTCCCATACTAAAGGCATAATAAAGGCATAATTTCCTTGAATATACAATTGCGTTATGTGAGTCTGAATATCCGGCTCTTTACATAGCTGGAATGCTTTGAGAAATTCTTCTCAGTCATACCTATATCTCATTTCCTGTCTAATTCAATTGAAAATAAGATGCATTAGTCTCACAGTTGCCAACTTTTACACTGTTTAGCATATTGTGAAAAGCTAGATCTAGAAGTTAATTTTGGACACACCCCATTACTCTGGGGTACCCCCTTGGCTTACACTAGACCGCTAGACGCTAGGCAGATGTCGACGGTACTTTAGCTAGCACAGTGCGTAGCGATCACTAGTGCCCATCGGTTCCACCAGGAATTGTCGTCTGGATCTCCGATATTTTTGTTAATAACTTTGAAATTGAGAATGATTTTACAAAATATTTGAAGAAGAGTTATTGGTAATATTCCGACAAACTTTTCTCCATCAAATAATTTTCTAACTAAGCTATTGCCTGCGAGATTTCATCAAAAGTATTAGTCTGAATTTAGCCGCCAAGAGCAGTAATGGTTTAAGTTATAGATGACTGGAATTCATTCATTACTAATGTTAAGTTACACTGATTGAATGAAAGTTGCGTCGCCATTTCCTTTAAGTATCTATGAATTACTACTTTCATGCTCTAGTAGTTGACAAGATATATGACAATCTTAAAGCCGTTGAGGCGAATGAATATCTAATGTGTCAGAAGAAAATAAAAGTTTAAAAAGGCTCTGAATAATTAGAATGAATATTTGGTTCTTTAATGATGAAAACTGATCGTGACGCAGTGGTATCTGTGTAGCCTGAAACTCAAAAGCCCAGACTATGAATAGTAATTAGCTACACAAACTACAAAGTAGCTCAGTTGGTTAGGTGTCGGACTAGTAATCAGTAGGTTGCTGATTCAATTCCCGGCCGGGGCTCTTTGGTCTGTCCCTGGGCTAGACAGTTTATTCCATATTGCCTCAGTCTACCTAGTAATACTAAGGCAGTGCTTAGAGCGTGTGCGCTATATGCTGCCAACTGCTCTGGAATATCCCTCGGGGTATTGAAATGGTCTCTGTATGTACAGGCCTTCTAGGGAAGGAAGGTCGCGTGAACAGTTCGGTAGATACAAGACTCTAAACCGAATACCTCTCCCTTTACACAGGTGTTCAAATAATGAACGTTCGCATCTGTACTTAAGCTGAATTAGGCAGCCGAAAGTAAGTGTTTAACTGACAATGACTTTTCTTTATAGGGTCTACCCCTATAGCCGAGTGGATTAAAGTGTTACCACCGACTACTAGTGCCACACCACAGCCTAGGTCGAATCTGGTCCGGAGCATGTGAGAACGTAGCCAGTGACTTGGGGTTATGGGGTGATATCCCCGGGCACCACGGTTTCCCGATCATTTACAACTGGATTGTCAGGACTGAGCCATACTATGCCAGGAAAAGTAACGACAAAGGATATTCAAATTCTACCTATACATGTAGAAGTGTTAGTCTTGAAAGGCTCCACTGCATTTAAGCGAACCTGTGCTGGCTTATTTTCTTTAAACCTGCGCGCTTTTAGAATGATCTTTTCAAGTTACCGATGAATTGCCTGGACGTTTTTGCGTCAATTTGTTTAGATGATTAGCTTTGTCTGTAGATTTTAGTGATATAGACGTATTTCTTCTCCAACTGACTTGCGGGCGCCCTGTCTCCGCACGAATTCGCGTGTCCTATCAAAATATTACACCCTCAATTCAACATTTCAGCTCTTGAATTGAGTCTTTCTGGGTGAAAACTTAGCAATAAAAAAAGTAGTGAGACTCACCTCTCGGCATAAATGAAGAGAACTGCAAGGCACGCCAGCACTATGTAGCTAGAATACCCCATACTCGCAGCGGCTAGTTTTCCGGGAAAACTGGGAAATCAGGGAGTAACGAACGTCAACTTTTCTCTCTCGTGATGTTTTGTGAAGTCTGCGCCAGAACGGGTTAGTGATGAGCGAACCGCACTGTTCTTCCCGATCAACAGGAATGCTGCTATTAGTGAAATGGATTGCTCGCTTCCAGATCATATACCACGCGCTGTGACCACTGCGCCTGCGCGTGATTTGCATACGACGTCATCAGTCGTGACGTACGTACGAGGCTGTGTTTGTAATGGCGGCCGCAGCGATAGGAGGTCCAGCACAGTGGCTGCTAGGCATTGCCTAGCTACCCTTTCAACACGCACTCACCTCAGCCACCCACAGTAAGAACTCAGAACTTAGAACAGATGATCTGAGCTACAACTAAAACGAGACGTATAAATGGTTGAAAACCGTCGTGTCTGTTTTTTGTTTTTTTGTTTTTCTTTTGATTATTTAACTTATGTTACGCCAATAGTATAGTGTAGTATGCTTTTTTGACTAGATTTGCGTGCAAAATTATTATATGATACGAAACTTGCATAATTATATGAATACTAGAAAATGACAAATTAAACATCATAAGACGTTTAGGTGATATAACAAAACTCGAATGAACTAATAGTTCATTCGAGTTTTGTCTATAGGTAGCGACAAAATATATACTTCAAAATGTTCCTGTTTTTGTTGGATACCATATGCGTCCTGTCTTCCTGTGCAATTTCTTAATCTTCTCCTAGTTGATACTCTTTGTTTGAATCTCGATGTATTATATTATTTTTGCTCAATCATATTTTATATTTCCATTTCTCCATGAAGTGGATAATAAACAATACTATACTATACAACAACCAGTGATTGGTTAGCTAGGATGAAGTGAAATTATATGTACACGTTTCTTAAGATGTTATAGGTCGAGTATGCATGTACTACTTAGAGATGGCATATATAGAAATATTTCTATAGAAACATTCGACCTAGACCTAGTAATTTTCATCGATTGTGATGCAAATTATTTTACGAATATCTCATCGTCCGAATTATCTCTTGGGGTTAGGTAGGAATTATTGGGCAAAATCAAGGAATTCGAAAAACATGATTTTAACCCAAAATTGTTTAAAGTCAGAATTGTCGCTTCTATCTACACACAACTTGTGATAAGAAGACAAAGAAAATCATCACTGACTAATCCCATTGTTACCATATTTGCCCATTAAATTATAAAATATCATTCAGAATGGAAACCATATTCTATACATTGATAAATGACGATTTTTCTACATGTATTTTCTGATATTTGTCAAATCATCAAATACAGTAAGTATTGAAGTCACCGTAGCAAAAACACTTCCCTGAATACAATTTTGAATAGGCAGGTATAGTCAAGATGGTACATATCTAATAAAAATGTCGTTGTACCAATTTCGTTTCAGAATTGGCAGTGGTTTCAGGTAAATTATTTTAGTGTGTCCAATACTCAATAGGTGTCACCGGTATAGGGTATCGTAAGACCTTAAACACAGTATTAGCGAATTACTAGCCTAATGGGCAGGATCACATTTAGTAAGGTCACCTTGCCATTGACTGCTTTACCTTTCACACAATGAGAAGTGTGTCCATATTTGTTTATTTAAAAGCTCCTTCGTTTTATACCTTAATTACTCTTTGCAAGGAGCCTAATTTGCACGAGTCCGCTTCTCTAGTTATCTTTCCGTTAGGCCACTGAAGCCAAATTAAGCTTTCTCTATTAGTTCTATACTGTCAATTTGCTTTACCTATTATTGTATTTTACTAATGTTTATGTACTTGTTCATTTTTGTTTCCCATGGACTAGTCAATTAAGTACAATTTCAATAAGTACACCTCAACATGCATAGCAGTCATTGTTTGTCTGGATGTAACACAGAGAACGTGGTAATACGTCACACTCGAATCCTAACTAGGATATTTAAAAACTTGCAATGCTCCTGTTTTTAATTTATTCGTTCCAAATGACATCCTATTTATTGATTGTATCTTAGTCCTTTACAATTGATGAACACACCCGTTAACCTGTAAATGTTGTGCGCGTCAAGGTTTGTTTTGTTTTGAGCTCTAATTGATACAGTCTGGTTGAAAGAGTACAGCGACCAGTGCTGGAGCTATGGGCTTGGATACGTGTGCCCGCCACCCATTTTTTGGGCGCACGGATCCTTATTACTGTCATTTTCTACTCACCCTGCGGCATTAAGCGCCCTGCCACAACACTTTTCTTGCCCCTTCTCTGTAATTGAACTGTCCTCCCAGTAGCTCTTTAAAAGGGGCCCTATCTGGGTTGTTTTATCTTTTGACGTTCAAAGGTTACTCCTTTGAATATGTCCTTATACCGGCAACTGTGCTTGATCCGAACTAAAATGGTTCCTAAATTTCTGTCCGGATTAGGTAAAATCCGGATTATGCGTATAGGAAGCATATGTATAGGAAGAGACTGAGACCTTCAAATCTGTCCGGTTTAGACAAAAATCCGGATTACACATGTCCGGGTTAAGCAGAGTTGTATGAGAACCTGGAAGAATCAGAGAAGCCGGAACACATCTATAACCAATATCCCTATTGATAGGTACCCCACATATATCTCTATGTTTTTTCAAGTTGTTATGTACTGATTGAACTATGTTTTGTTGCTATTTAGCTTAAGTTGAAAAGAACCCAAAAGAGCTGAAAAAGCTAAGTATATCCTTGAAAATCTTAACATTCCATTGAATGCATATGATATTGCAGGCATAGATCAATATCATAAAAAACACTTAGGGACTGTAAAAGGAGATTTACCCATTTCTAAAAGATATCAAGTATCTGTATGGATGCTTTGAAGACAATGAGGTTGACAACAACATTTATTTAATGCCACAAACCTAATATTCCAAAAATAACAAAATGAAACAAAACTCATAGCTGACTGTTTAATTGTGTCTAACTACTGAGTTAAGATTAGGAAACTTACATTCACCCGTGAAAACAACCAACGTACCCAAATTCCACTCCCTATTTCTCGCTATTGGCAGATAATACCGAAAGGACACACGTCCAATTGACTGTATTGAGCTACTTCCATTGATTGATTGTTTATTGACTGTAACGTTTACATTACAAAAAACATATTCAATATGTAGGAAAATATATTAGTTACAAAAATATAACTTGGAAAAGACTTGTTAGGCGAGTTCATGTAGTATCAGCAGAAAAATTCTCTAACCCTCCACGCATCTGGTAGTATAGATGTTGCGAAGTGTATGGTGGTGGACTCCATATGTGAGTCATTTTTCGCTGCTCATTGGGGTCGGAAATAGTGTGCTTCATCAGAGCAGTGTGCTACTTAAAGCTGACATGCCTCGTTCAAAACCAAAGATTGTCCATCTGTATACATGAACTCCCCATCTCGCAGTTATATGCAACATACGATAATTCATTATACTTATATGTTCATCTCAACATTACAGTTATTTCTCAAGTCGCCTGTGGCTAGCTGAAGCTGACCAAGGACCTTATATACGTCACTATGTCACCACACTGAGCAGCAAGTGTGCAATGCGTTCAGCCACTCAGCTGTAGAGGCAGACCCTGATATATAATCAATTGCTTTATATTCAATAACAGCTTGCTATGCTGTTTTTTCGATGTTCTTATCTTATAAGTTAGTACATGGGGTGTGGATATGTTTCCTCACAATTTAATGTTAAATTAAATAATTCTCCTTGTTGCTATACTTGTCAGAAGTACTCATCAAGTTATGCACTGACCTAGATTTTACGTGTATGTACGTCATCTAAGGACTAAACATTAGAATGACTCTGATTGAAATGTAATTAGTTAGTCCTTAGTAACTCCAGACAGTAATGACCCTGTTATTATTCTGTAACAATTGACTGATTAAAGGCAGTATGAAAACTGCACTAGACAGGTTTTGGTTATGAAGATTCTATTCAGAACTGCAATTCATGACGCACCTGGCGAAAACTAATCATGTATATTGTAGTATACCTTATGGAATATATCAGTTTGACACAAACTTATACAAAAGGAAAATGCATGGAAAAAAACACAGATTGATAAATAGAGATATACTAAACTAAAAAGGAAGATAATACAATTGATCATGAAAGTAGAAATAACGAAACTGAATACCAAAACTTTACAGGCCAAACAGTGTTATGAGAGGTGACGCCTCACGCAACTTTTAGAAAGGAGTAGAACTAACACAGGAAATTAATTGTTCTTAATCAAAATAAGAAAACTTTTTTTAATTTCGCATGTTTTATTCAGTCTTTGGAAAGGACGTGATTAGACATAGTTTTTTTTCTAATAAAACGATAAACATGAAAATATACGATACTTTTGTCAGTTCCCAACATTTTCTTGAACTCCTTCCTTATTTCACCGACTTGTTACAAGTCCATTACGTCCATATAGACGTTATCGCAAATTTCATTGAATTTGTTTTAGTCAGCGCAATATATTCTTCTGTTTGCATCTGGTAAGATAATTTTCGTTTAACATCTTGTAAATCAAAAAGCTTTGCCAGCTTGTCCGTTTTTGTAGATTATTTGAAAGGTGGCTAAAATTGATCTAATGATAAGGCAATCTGATGATTTGAATCCAAATATCTTTTCCGGGTCTCCTATTTTTAGATATGGATATATAGAAATTTTACGCCAGTAAAATAAGAAAACGTAGTGAAACGTAGATAGACCCCAAGGAAGTTGTGGTGTATGGGATACACCCAAGGTGTTACGAGGCGGAGCCGAGTAACCCCGAGGGTATCACATACACACCAGCTTCCCAGGAGTCTATGTGGCTTGTACCACAGTTGACTGCCTTCCACCAATCACAGGTCGAGAAAGGTATACCCTTGGGTAACACCTTTGGTTTTTAGGCAGCTTAGAGAACAAAGGCCTGAAAGGTGTGGGTTATGTCCTATAACCCTACACTTTTCGAGGCCTCTGATTGGTGGAGGGCAAGCAACTGTGGTACAATCCCCAAATAATACTCTTACGTGCTGAAAAAGACCATTCCTGAGACGCAAAAGTTGGAAATGGTAATTTTATGTTATTGGGCGATGAGCTAGATGTCATCATAAACATGAGCAGATGGACGTTGCCAACACGATAACGGGCTATGACAGCTACTCAGACCCTCATAGTGTTCAAGAGTGGGGCTGCTCTTCCAAGTTTGATGTTGCTTACATAAACTCATTACCATACCAAAAGGATGCAAACGATTCGATATCTTGAAACACGACCCAAAAGAACGAATCGTAGAGCATGGATTATTCATTTTCATTTAAAGACATTGAAGCAATTTCCTAACCTAATTTTGCCATATTTCCTGATCTCATCCGGAAAAAGAGGGTTAATGTATCTTGTTATGTGGTTTAACTGCAGCTTTGCAAGCATCTAGCCAAGATACAATGTTACACAGGTTGTGATCCTCTAAGATTTATTTTGCACAATAGGCACATCGTCAGTGTTCCATTTACTATGCCATGCTCCTTGTATCTTTTTTCAACAAGTCTAATTTTGGTCCTAGGTGAAAGTCTCTGTCATTTATTATGTTTAAACCACCATTGTCACTTGAAGCGTTTAAACTACTCTTGTTTACTAGATGTTTTTGTTTGCATTGCAATTCTACTGTTTATCCATATTAGGTCAATAAAAATCCAGCCTATCTTGGACATATATCTATGACTGGAAGATTGATATTTCTTATGAGTCATGAATTAAGCTGATTTTCTACTTCCTTCATTTAAATTCAAATGTAATAATATCCATATCATTTAGTTTCTACTAATACCAGTGAAGTTAATACCACTACTCAGCTCAGATCACTTTCTCTTCAGTACCATCATTAACTTTGTATTATCCGTAATAGACCTATTAGCCATAAACACCTTCTCGTCCTGATGAGAAAGGAAAGGAGGTTCTAACTATCCTGAGCCTATTCTTGATGCTCAAACGGCTTACCCTCTATCAGGTAATTCACTCACTTCAGTATGAGCGCAATATAACTAAAAGGGTGGGGGGGGGGGGGGGGGAGGGGGGGTTCAAAGAAGTTTAAATTTCAAGTGTAACACTGTAAGGAAAGGGTTTTGTCGAAGAATGTGATATAAATGTTCCCTTTATATGAATTGCTATATATTGTAAATTTGTTCTGACGATATTGAGAGAGTGCATGCCTGATAACTACTTAAATCCTTCAATCTTCAGTTATCTAACTTTCAATTCTTAGACTCCAGAAGTTGATGGGTAATAGGGACTCAAAATTCAAGAGTATTGAACATTCTTTATTTCAATTGTTGTATTCTTGTTATACGTGGTATATATATATATAAATATATATATATATATATATATATATATATATATATATATATATATATATATATATATATATATATATATACATATATATGTATGTATATATATATGTATATATATATATATATATATATATATATATATATATATATATATAGATAGATAGATAGATAGATAGATAGATAGATAGATAGATAGATAGAGAGAGAGAGAGAGAGAGAGAGAGAGAAAGAGATAGATAGATAGATGAATATATATATATATATATATATATATATATATATATATATATATATATATATATATATATATATATTTATATATATATATATATATATATATATATATATATATATATATATATATATATATATATATATATATATATATATATATATATATACATATATATATATATATATATATATATATATATATATATATATATATATATATATAGAGAGAGAGAGAGAGAGAGAGAGAGAGAGAGAGAGAGAGAGAGAGAGAGAGAGAGAGAGAGATGAATAGAGAGAGAGAGATAGATAGATAGATATGTATTTATCCTTTGCTTATTGGAACATGAAGCCTTGTTAGGTCGACAACGCATTTTCTCAGCTGTCCAAATTGTGACACGGATAACGCATATATCTACTTAAAAAAAGCTGATGTCAAATTTTTAACAATGCATGCTAATCCGTAGGAAAAGCTACGATGTCAAACTCTAACCTCAGATAGAAAGATGGTTTTGCGTGAGATTCTCAAGGTGTTTTCAAGTTAGATATTCATAAAGCAGACATTGCCAATTTCAGTGGCAATTAATTTGTCATCAGATTTTAGCATATTTTGCTTTAAAGGGAACTAAAGGCTCACATACATATTAGCTTATATGAAAGTAATACACTTCAAGAATAGGATGCTGTCCTCCTTTTTCTCTCAGTGATCCCATGAAGGGAGAATTTTACGTATTGTCACCAGCCTGCCCAGGCTCTGGCAGCCCCTGCTAGCAGCCATGTTCTCCAGTTGCTATCAGCAGAGTGGCAGCCCACTTGCATAAAAACTTGTATGAGTATCAGACAGGTAAATGGTAAAAAAGTCTTTTATGCAACTTTCGAAGAGAGTTGGTGTGTAAAGCACTGCAGTCTATGAGACACTGCTCAGAGAGTAGGGGACAGCAAGTGGGCTGCCAATCAGTGAGTCACAGCTGATAGCAACTGGAGAACATGGCTGCTAGCAGGGGCTGCCAGAGCCTGGGCAGGCTGGTGGCAATACGCAAAATTCTCCCCTCATGGGATCACTGAGAGAAAAAGGAGGACAGCATCCTATTCTTGAAGTGTATTACTTTCATATAAGCTAATAAGTATGTGAGCCTTTAGTTCCCCTTTTAAAGGGCAGATGAACCATCACGATAACTTGGACTAAAAGTGTAGTACTATATGGTATCTGTCAAATGACCCACTCATAAATCCATCCTAGGTTCACTGAATGTATTAGTGAAGCCCAGAGCCTGCTGCCAAGATCCATAAGGGCATCCATTTTGTAATCACATGACCCCAATTCCTCACCCCTATTGAGCACCACAGCAGTACTGGCCCAATGCACACTTCGGTTGTTTTGTATAGTGAGAACTGAAATTAACTCTTGCACCTGTTAGCCGGAGTGTATTTCCTTGTCCTTGACAGAGCTAAGGCATATCATATTCAAACCAAACTATTGTCAAAGGTTTTGGCAGAAGCCCCTCCCATAACAATTATTATTAACATGGTAAGCAAGACATGATAAAGTTCAATCATAACTTTAGGCCATCCTACCTTGACACATTTTAAGATTCTAAATGCTTATCATTATGACAGGAATTAAAATAATATATACAAAGTAAGTCTTGTCTACAACTTTACGTCATAGCAATAAGGGCGTAATGTTTTTTACCCACCAACAGAAACCAAGTGAAAGGGCCCAGAAAATTACTTTTTCACCATCATCAGATTAATTTACATTGTCCGTTTTTGTCAGGTATGTAATTGCTGTATCAGTAGTAGTCAGTGTCCTTCTCTAAGTGCCATCATGTCCAGTGCAATCAACTCAGCCGACCACAACTACATTTAGATGCAGAATGTTTGGTTTCTTTAAAGTGTTTTCCTCAGTTTAGGCAACAACTGATTTGGTGTCAATTTTTCTTATAACTGTATTTCTCAGTTGTCCATCTCTAAAGCCGTTCTCAACTCCTCTGGTCAAGCCCAAGGGTATTTATACCTATCACTTCCTGCCTCTGCTATATCAACGTTGACCCATTGGAACAGGTGACTAGGCGACTCATCAAGCCTACTCAAGATGGATGCCCCTATGGGCAACTTAAGGCCTGTTTTTCACTCACTTTCATAAGCCATAACTGAGGATTTATGAAGAGGACAGCTTTGGGGGTGGTCTTATTTGAAGGGTAACGTGTGTATAATGTGTATAAGCTCATTTTGAACATACATCATTCTGATGGTGCATTTGCCCCTTAATGAGGCTGGATGGTGACTGGCCATTTGTAAATAGTAAAGGAAGCCAGAAAACCAGGTTCAGCGCTGGGTCTGGAGAAGGTAATAAGTAATACCATAATCCCCAAAACATATGCTGCCATATGGTATCTGCTTAAGGACGTGGAGGATGAGACCCATTTCATACTGAAATGTCCAATGTGTGTTGACTTAAATTTATGGTTATTAGAAGGAAAGGATATCATGTTTTTCCAAGGTTTTGCTCTTTTAAAATTGTATGACCATTTTGTTGAAAATGAGAAAAAAATCCCTTATCAGCATCTGCACTGGTAGAATAACGTTCATGCTTGTTACTGGTACGTAACTGGCATATAATGGCATGCACTACAATGAATGCCGGCTACAGTGTCCTAAGGAAGCTTACCATTGATATGTATTGCACTATTTTTACAGACCTGTACCGATAGATAGAGAAATATGGCAGCTATACCAAGAATTATGTACTGTGTGCTTTTATTCATAATAATAAAAGGCAAACTATTTTCAAACTTATAGTTTTTCTTTTGAAATAAAACTTTAAATATTTTGTATAACATGTTCCATATATCAGATACCAACATAATGATCAATTGAGCAGAATTCTTATTTTGCAAGCATCATTCTTTTTCTGCTGAGACTACCTAAGCATTAGATCAGGATGCGTGAACATGGTATCTGTATAAGATGTCAGGGATCAGTATTTGGTGTAAGGAAGTGCTTGCCTAATGAACACAATTGGGAATTATTTCGAGATGAGATTTAATGCTCTCTGGCAAGGGGCATTATGGGGATTTTATAACCAGTCGCATGGTACAGATCCTAATTGCTGATTGGACAATCCGAAGGTAGCAATAATAACTATGGTAGTATTGTGACCTCATCAAAACCAGCAGCGTAGCACAAACGTTGAACTTAACCATTTAGCTGCTGGTGGCTACTTTGCCCAAAATAATGCAAAAAACCCAAAAAAATGACTGGAACTCTTTCATGTAGGTACTCATCGGAGAGTACTCAGCGAGAGCTATCCAATTAATTCCAACATGACAGGTTTTGATGAAAGAAGCCTCAGTACTAGAAGGGTCAACCGCCAATGAAGTGATTGCTGGGAACTATCTGCAGCAGCAAAAATTTAGACATTCAACGCCGATTTTCTAACACTTTAGAATTTTGAATTTATGGCCCTATTAACGGGCCTTTAAGGACCACGTAACAGGCTCGTTTGATAGCCACACTCTAACGATGCCATAAAGGACCCTTATAGTTTACCTGTGTAGATTGCATAAATCTGGATTAAGGTAAAACCATTAAAATGTGGTATCCATCCCTGCGTTATTCTCCTAGACATAGATACTAGTATGCTAGAATTAGAGCAAATCCGTTAATAGTTGATACCCAAAATGCATGTTTGAAGCAACCATGTTTCAGTAAAAGTCAATATAGGGATTAAATTAAGAATCACGGAACCTTCCTACTTGTCTGCAAGCATATGCGAGGTTTTTTTTTAATGCAGTGTCTTATTATTGTAAATGATGGCCTGGACAGCCATAGTAGTTCTGATTACTATAGATAGGATGTAAACATCCCAAATGGACACTTTATTCATAAATTTACACCATAAGCAACCTTATTAAAGTTGCAAACTTCATCCGATGTCCTTCTCTAATGACACAACATTTCCGTGAGGAGCTACATTGATTTTGATAGGTAAATTACAATTCCATTATAACAACAAAAATTACCCCAACACTTCCTTTAATATTTCAGATTATGTGAGGGAAGGAAACTGTCATCTTGTGCTGCTTTTATTATTCGTTGAGGCGGATCCACAGCCATGACAGTGGCAACAGCTTCAAGGACGTCTTAGTCTTCTCCTTACATTGTTTCTTATACGGGAAAAAAATACGTTATTTACACATGTTCTTGTCTGACAGCTCTCTCTCTCTCTCTCTCCTCTCTCTCTCTCTCTCTCTCTCTCTCTCTCTCTATATTTATATATATATATATATATTTATATATATATATATATGTATATATATATATATATATATATGTATATATATGTATATATATATATATATATTATATATATAAATATATATATATATATATATATGTATTATATATATATATATATATATATATTATATATATATATATATACTATATATATATATATATATATATATATATATATATATATATATATATATATATGCAGCCCCTTTGTTCCACTTCTTATAGGACTGTGTTTATCTTCTAGGCTTTTATATGTACAACATTTTCTAGGCTTTATGTATGTTCAAAATATTCTAGGCCTTAATGTGTTCAACTTGTAGGCTTTCGGGCGTTGAACGTCGTATAGGCTTTAAGTGGTTCATGATTTAGGCATTTAGGTATTAGACTATTATTGTTCTGTATGGGCAAACTTAAAGTGAATCCCTTCCATTAGGTTACTAAGAAATGCGGTTAAGATGTGTTTCCTTAATCATATCTGGGATTTATTGAGTGTCTGTGCACAGGACTCTCAATACTGCTGACCAGGATGAATGGCAATGATTGCAATATTCTAACGAAGGGAGTCGGCATAGGCCTTTAAATTCACTTGGTTTGTAGTACACGTAGGATAGGTGGAATTCCTTCGTCGCCTGAGGCGTCTACAGGAGGTTAGGAACACTGCTCAAAATGGAAATGTCACTCATCCTAGTTTATTAGTGAGGTCAGGAGCGAACCAATCACGAGTGACCCCGGGGGTGGCAGGCATGGCTCCAGAATGTGTAATGCGAAATAGCGTGTTGATTTTATAGGAACTGTTTATAGGCCAAGGTATTGAGTATTGAAAGAATGACTCAAGAGATGTTTTGCTACTCTGATTGACATTCATCATGCACTGCACTTATTTAATAAACTATGACAGTTAACATTTAATATTATATTGAAATACAGTTGTGAAAATATCTGTGTATGTTTAGGTGCATTTCACACATTTCTAAGCAATATTGCTCATATTTGTATCGCTATTGACTGTACTCTCGCACAATAATATCCAACAACAAACTCTTGGAATTTTGACAATGATCGAAAAATAGAACGTGCACATGTACAGCAAATGATACAAAAAGAGAGAAATACGGACTAATACTTTATTGGACTTATCGTATTATTATCTAACTTAGTCGTAGTCTTGTCGTGGGATTCCTACATGTATCATAAAGGAATATGTGAATGGTTGCGTAAAGGCACATTAGCACATATAGGTCATCTAGTGCCATAACATCTCTGTAAAAAAATGGTATTTTGTTATTGTTGAAAACAACTATAAATAAAATAAAAACACTCACGAAACAATGAACAGTTTCAAAGTATAAATTGCGCATGCAGTTTTTTTAAAGGAACTATGCATCATTTTTACAGGTGGTTGAACAGACCAATCTCATGTAAATGAGCTAAAATACTGTCTGGAGGAACCCTCTAAATTAAAATGTCTTTTTCTGGATTCAATAAAATCAACACAATCAAATAAGATATGTTTGACAGTCAAATGACAACCACACCCTATACATTGGGAGGATCTTCCTTTTTCAAGAAGAAGGAGTGAGTCGAGTGAGTATCCTGTCATAATTACTTAGAGCAGTTAATAGTTTCTTCTGAAAAAGGAGAGGCAAATAAGAGCAAATTTAGTGACAAGTGACGAGTGGCCAAAATGTCATGGTGTACACTGAGATTACCCCACATATTGCCTTCTCAAATGCAGCAATACGTCATGGTGTACACTGAGATAACGTCACACATTGCCTTCTCAAATGCAGCAATACGTCATGGTGTACACTGAGATTACGTCACACATTGCCTTCTCAAATGCAGTAATACGTCATGGTGTACACCGAGGTAATGTTACACATTGCCTTCTCAAATGTAGCAATACGGCATGGTGTACACCAAGGTAATGTTACACATTGCCTTCTCAAATGCAGCAATACGTCATGGTGTACACTTAGGTTACGTCACACATTGCCTTCTCAAATGCAGCAATACGTCATGGTGTACACCGAGATTGTGTCACACATTGCCTTCTCAAATGCAGCAATACGTCATGGTGTACACCGAGGTTATGTCAAACATTGCCTTCTCAAATGCAGCAGTATGTCATAGTGTACACTGAGGTTGCGTCACACATTGCCTTCTCAAATGCAGCAATACGTCAGGGTGTACACCGAATTAACGTCACACACTGTCTTCTCAAATGCAGCAATACGTCATGGTGTACACTGAGGTTGCGTCACACATTGGCTTCTCAAATGCAGCAATACGTCATGGTGTACACCGAGTTAACGTCACACATTGCCTTCTCAAATGCAGCAATACGTCATGGTGTACATTGAGTTTACGTCACAAATTGCCTTCTCAAATGCAGCAATACGTCATGGTGTACACTGAGATTACGTCACATATTGCCTTCACAAATGCAGCAAAACGTCATGGTGTACACTGAGATTACGTCACACATTGCCTTCTCAAATGCAGTAATACATCATGGTGTACACTGAGATTACGTCACACATTGCCTTCTCAAATGCAGCAATACTTCATTGTGTACACCGAGGTTACGTCACACATTGCCTTCTCAAATGCAGTAATACGTAATGGTGTACACTGAGGTAACGTCACACATTGCCTTCCCAAATGCAGCAATACGTCATGGTGTACACTGAGATTACGTCACACATTGCTTTCTCAAATGCAGCAATACGTCATTGTGTACACTGAGGTAACTTCACACATTGCCTTCACAAATGCAGCAATACGTCATTGTGTACACTTAGGTTACGCCACACATTGCTTATTCAAATGCAGCAATACGTGTTGGTGTACACTGAGATTACGTTACACATTGCTTTCTCAAATGCAACAAAACGTCATGGCGTAGACTGAGGTAACGTCACACATTGCCATCTCAAATGCAGCAATACGTCATTGTGTACACTTAGGTAACGTCACACATTGCCTTCTCAAATGCAGCAATACATCATGCTGTACACTGAGGTTACGTCACACATTGCTTTCTCAAATGCAGCAATACGTCATTGTGTACACTTAGGTAACGTCACACATTGCCTTCTCAAATGCAGCAATACGTCATGGTGGTCACGGATGTTAAGTCACACATTGCCTTCTCAAATGCAGCAATACGTCATGGTGTACACTTAGGTTACGTCACACATTGCCTTCTCAAATGTAGCAATACGTCATGGTGTACACCCAGGTAACGTCACACATCGCATTCTCAAATGCAACAATACGTCATTGTGTACACTTAGGTTACGTCACACATTGCCTTCTCAAATGCAGCAATACGTCATGGTGTACACTGAGGTTGCGTCACACATTGCCTTCACAAATGCAGCAATACGTCATTGTGTACACTTAGGTTACGTCACACATTGCCTTCTCAAATGCAGCAATACGTCATTGTGTACACTTAGGTTAGCCATATTTTGCTTTCTCAAATGCAGTAATACGTCATGATGGTCACTGAGATTACGTCAAACATTGCCTTCTTAAATGCAGCAATACGTCATTGTGAACACTTAGGTAACATCACATTGCCTTCTCAAATGCAGCAATACGTCATGGTGTACACTGAGGTTACATCACACATTGCCTTCTCAAATGCAGCTGTAATGAATATGGTTTACATTTAGTTTTCCGAACTGCCACCAGATGGCAGTCTCATTTAAATTTGTTTTTCCTGTGCATTTTTCTCATTGGTCAATTAGGACTGACCGGTCATGTGACTCCTCTCTGACCAGTTTGAGGCACACATGAGCTTAACCATCCTGAGCATGCACCTGTCTCAATGGCTCTCAGGGCAACACCCTTTCTATAAACTTGGATTAAAGAGGTAAATTCTACAATGTATTTCTATAATGAATTTCCTATTCTCTATTGTATTTCATATGTCTATTTGTATGAGTTCTAAAACTGTATTATTGTAAAAACTTATTATGTATTTTCTTTAGTTTCACAGGCAAACAAGAAATAAAGCTTCTGCTTGTTGTACTCTATCCAAAGAGTTTGGTTGTTTTTGCGGCCCTGAAGCTACAGTGAAACTCTACAAGACTGTCATACCTGCCTGGTCTTCAACTCTACTCGTTCTTCTATACCTGCGTGAATGACTGGAGCTTTTCTACCCTGCGTGACAGACTGGTGCTTTTTCCCTTGCGCAAGAGACTACCCTGAGTGAGTTACCCTGTGCGAAACTACACAGCATGCGTTTCTACTGCGTTTCTACCCTGCGTGAATATACCTCCAAGTGGTGACTTCTCTTCGTATCAAGATAGACAATGTCATATAAACAAGAACATTCCACTGGATTGGTGAGAGACTTTGAATGATTATTTTATGTATCTCTGCATGAATGTATGCTTATATACTACTAGTATTTAGTGCCTTTGTAGCACCTATTGTCAGTGAAAGGTTTAGTAGTTATTCGGCCTTTCAGACTGAACTGTTGTTGACAATGACTGACCCTGTGACTGAGGATGGTGCTTTTGCCCTTCCCCACCCTATTGGTAATATTGATAGGGTAGAGGTTGAAGGTGGCGCAACAAGCATCCAAAGGAGGGCCAGAATACCTACTGAGAAGGGTTTACAGTACAGAATTTTAGAAACCCGCAAAAGCCTTAGAGTAGGAATCATAACCTGGCGTAAATATGCAGTTCAGATGGAAACGATGCTCTCTGATACTTCAGATATTAACTTACTGAAGCAAGAAAGAACAAAATTGGAGAGCAAAATGGATGAAATACTGTCAGTTTATGAATCTTTGAATGAGTTATGTTCTGAACCTGACGCTGCAGACAATGAAAAGTTTGAAAAGGTTCAAGGAGAGCATTATTCTCTAATCAGGAGAATTAGTGAAACTGTTAAAGAGATTAAATCTGAGAAATCTGATGCAAGTTCAAAAAAGTCTTCATCTAAGCGAAGCCATAAGTCTGCTGGTTCATCAAAATCTCACAGCTCAAAGAAAGCAGAAATTGCTTCAGAAGCAGCTGTTTTACAGACTAAATTGAAATACATTGAGGCTGAAAGTGCCAAAATGGCTGAACTTGAAAGACTCAGGGCTTTGAAAGATCTAGATATTGCTCAAGCAAAATTGAAAGCAATTTCAGATTTTGAACCTGCTGATGATATAAAGGTAGAACTTCCCCCTGATGGTTCACAGGAACATTTAGAGGATTATCTTGAAGATCAAATCAATCAGGTGAATTTCAGTTCAGCAGATGTTCCAACTATACCAGTTGTGCCATCTACTGGGATTTCGAGCAATCTTAATCCAACGGTTACAGAATTCACCCCTAGATCTTCCAGTGTCATTCCTCCGGGAGTTCAAACATCTAGTACCTGGGTTTACACAAATGTAATGAGTACAGGGACAACTTCTGGTCCTATCAATCAAACCTCACATGTCAGTCAATCAAATCCCTCATTCCAGTTTATTCCAAATTTGAATCAAGGTCAAAATGGGAATTATCAACAGGTTTTTGAGCTGACAAAGTTACTCTCTGATCATGTAAATCTTAGCCGCCTTCCAGTCCCTGAACCCACAGTTTTCATGGGTGACCCTCTGAAATACCCTGACTGGAAGGTAACCTTTGAGATGCTCATTGATCAGAAGGGAATTCCTCAAACAGAGAGGATACATTATCTTAAAAAGTACATAGGTGGTGTAGCCAAGGAGGCAGTAGAAGGATACTTCCTGGTAACTTCACCTAGAGCATATGATGAGGCTAGACAACTTTTAGAAGATCGCTATGGCAGCTCATATGTCATAGCCAATGCCTTTCGTGACCGATTAGAAAACTGGCCCAAAATTCAAAATCGTGACGGTGCAGCCTTGCGTAAATTTTCAGATTTTTTGAGGCAATGCGGTATCGCCATGGAAACGGTTAGTAGTCTCAAGGTCTTAGATGACGATCGTGAAAACCGAAAGCTTTTGACAAAGTTACCAGACTGGATGATTCCCCAGTGGGGCAAAATTGTATCTGATACCAAAGAAAGGTTCGGTACTTTCCCAACTTTTAGGGATTTTCAGAGGTTTGTGGTTAAACAGGCTGACATATCATGTCATCCAGTCACCTCGTTTCAGGCATTGAAACAAAATTCAGCACCAGAGACTACTAAATTTGTTAGGTCAACTAAACCAAAACAAGTTAGCTCTAGTTCATTTTCTACTAGTGTTGATGTGCCAGAATATCGAGGAGAGTGTACTCTTTGTAAACAGAAACACAATGTAGACTCATGCTTTCAATTATTCTCAAAATCTATGGAACAGAGAAGGGCATTTGTCCAAGAGAATAGTCTTTGCTTTGGATGTCTTCAACCTGGACATACATCGAAATTATGCAAAAATCGAGCACACTGCAAAATTTGCAACAAACTGCATGCTACTATGTTTCATGGAGATGTTCGAAAGTCCGATAATAATTCAGTTCGAACCAATCCCAGAGCAAAGACTACCTCAAACTTATGCCAAGAAAGTGATACACCTATTGTTGAATCTTTATCGGTCAATACGAGAATCACAAATATTGCAAGGTCATCGCGACCTGCTTTGAGTTCTATGGTAGTGCCAGTATGGGTGTCCCATGAAAGTGACCCTCAAAGGGAAACCTTAGTTTATGCGTTATTAGACACCCAATCGGACACTTCTTTTATACTTGACAGTACATGTCATGCGTTGGCGGTAGAGGGTGTACGTTCAGAATTGTTGCTTTCTACCATGTCTGCCAAAAACCAAGTGATTGAAACATCTCGTATTGATGGTTTAAGAGTGCGGGGACATGATAGCCAGGATCTTATTTCGCTAGAGACAGTTTACTCGAGAAATTTGATCCCAGCTAATCGGTCTCATATACCGACCCCAGAAGTGGCCAATAGGTGGCCCCACCTACAGTCAATTAAACACAATTTAATGGATTTGAGTACATGCGAGGTGGGTCTGCTCATTGGCTATGACTGTGCGTCTGCTCTTGCCCCTATTGAAGTGATATTACCTCCTGGGGAGGGACCCTATGCGCAAAGAACCACACTTGGTTGGAGTATTGTAGGTGTTGTGGATGATGTGTGTGAATGCGAATCGGTTGAATGTGATGAAATAGGTGTAAGTCACAGAATTCTAACCTACCCAATACCTGACAATCTTTCTAACCCACTTACTAATACCAAAAGTGAGGTACATTTTTCGTGCAAAACATCAGTCAAGGAGGTAGTGACTCCTAAAGAGTTCCTAAACATGATGGAGATGGATTTTAATGAACGTGCTTCAGGTAAATCCTACTCTCATGAGGATCAAAGATTTTTGGACATTTTGACTAAAGGTGTGCATCAACGTACTGATAAACAGTACGAAATGCCCTTACCATTTAAGACAAATCAAGCTAGTCTACCGAACAATAAGTCCTTAGCAATCAGTCGTTTACAGCCTCTCAAACGGCGTTTACAGGCTGATGCTAAATATCGGGCAGACTATGTGAAATTTATGGAAAACGTGATTGACAAAGGATATGCAGAAAAGGTACCAACTTCTGAACTTAACCAAAACGATGGACGTGTATACTACATACCCCATCATGGTGTTTATCACCAAAAGAAGAACAAGATCAGAGTAGTATTTGATTGCAGTGCCAAATTTAAGGGAGAATCCTTGAATGACCATCTCCTATCTGGCCCATCCTTAACAAACACGTTACTGGGTGTACTCTGTCGTTTTCGCCATGAACCCATAGCCTTCATGTGCGATATCGAACAGATGTTTTACCAATTTAAGGTAGATGGAAACCAACGCAACTTTTTGAGATTTCTATGGTGGGAGAACGGTAACTACGAAACTGATCCTACTGAATTTCGAATGAATGTTCACATTTTCGGTGCGGCATCATCCCCAGGATGTGCAAATTTTGGACTTAAACAAATTGCTTCAGATAACGAGGCGAAATATGGATCTGATGTAGTACAGTTCATTCATCGAAATTTCTACGTAGATGATGGGTTAAAAGCAGTCCCCACTCCCGAATTAGCCATTGATTTGATCAAAAGAGCACAAGCTGTGTGTTCAGAAGGGAAGGTACATTTACATAAATTTGTGTCAAATTCCACTGAAGTAGTAAAATCGCTTCCCACATCTGAACTCTCTAGCGGAATGCAAGATCTAAACTTGCTCAAAACTGAAAATCCAATTGAACGTGCCCTCGGCGTACAGTGGTGTGTCGACCTAGATCAGTTTTCGTTCAAAATTGCCCTAAAAGACCAACCTATGACTCGAAGGGGTATCTTATCAACAATCAACTCGGTCTATGACCCCCTAGGTTTCTTAGCTCCTGTCATCCTTGAGGGAAAGATTATTTTACAAGAGATGAGCAAGAATAATCTAGGTTGGGATGATGATTTACCTGACACGCTTAGGTCTCGATGGCAACTTTGGAGGAGCTGTCTGTCAAAACTAGAATTCTTTCACATCCCTCGCTGTTTCAAACCAGCCAATTTTGGGAATGTGCAAACGGTAGAATTACATCACTTTTCGGATGCGAGCAACTTTGCCTACGGTCAGTGTTCTTACCTGCGTCTAGTAAATGACCAAGGGGAGGTGCATTGTACCTTAGTGATAGGTAAGTCCAGAGTTGCTCCACTGAAAACTATGACTATTCCGAGGTTAGAATTGACAGCCGCTCTAGTGTCTGTCCGCATTAGCAAGTTCTTACAAGACGAGCTAGATTATGAGAATATCGCGGAAACCTTTTGGACAGACAGTAAGGTTGTATTAGGATACATTTCAAATGAATCACGCAGATTTCACATATTTGTTGCCAACCGAGTGCAACAAATAAGGGACCACTCAAGCCCCTCTCAATGGCGCTATGTGCAATCGAATGACAATCCTGCAGATATGAGCTCTAGAGGCGTGAC
Source organism: Maea johnstoni (assembly GCA_963942565.1). Classification (NCBI taxonomy): domain Eukaryota; kingdom Metazoa; phylum Annelida; class Polychaeta; order Spionida; family Magelonidae; genus Maea; species Maea johnstoni. The sequence continues at coordinate 32,677,310 of OZ012693.1, read as the reverse complement.
TGCTGAAGAATTCAGTAAGAGCTCAACATGGATTAACGGACCGTCCTTTTTGTGGGAAAAGGATATTTCAACATACGGTAAGGATATAACACCAGACCTTAACCCACATGATCCTGAACTAAAGAAAGTGCAGGTAATGGTGTCTCAAAGTGAGACAGTTACAGGATTTGACCTTGCTCGTTCAGAGGTGTTTTCTGATTGGTTCAGAGCAAAAAGAGCCGTAGCTACTTGCCTCAGATTGAAACGCCTGTTACAGGAAAGATTGCTAAAAAAGCAGAAATCTTCGATTCACTCTGACCTTTCAGAGTATAAATCAGTTACTGTACAGGAACTAGATCAGGCCGAAATAGAAATAATCAAACAAGTTCAGGCCAAGGCATTTCCTGAAGAGCTCAAGTGCCTTCAAATGCTCCAAAGTGGTGATGATCGCCATGCAAGAAGAATCAGAAACAACCATCTAAAGAAGTCCAGTTCTCTTTTCAGGTTAGACCCCTTTATTGACCAAAATGGTATTTTGCGTGTCGGTGGTCGCCTGAGGCGTGCAAACTTATCAGACACGTTAAAACACCCTGTCATACTCCCTAGAAAGGGACACGTGACTGAACTAATCATAGACTATTTTCACAAACAAACTGCTCACCAAGGAAGAAATACCACAACCAATGCAATACGCAGCAATGGGTATTGGATTGTTGGGTGTAGTGCTGCAGTGTCTAATTTCATATACAAATGCGTCACCTGCAGAAAGTTGCGTGGAAGTCTGCAGAGTCAGAAAATGTCAGACCTACCGTCAGACAGAGTAGAGCCCTCCCCTCCATTTAGTTTTGTTGGGGTAGATTTTTTCGGCCCTTGGATAGTTAAAGAGGGAAGGAAATCTCTAAAGCGTTATGGGGCCCTATTCACATGTCTTTCCTCCAGAGCTATCCACATTGAGGTGGCGACTGACCTGAGTACTGATGCATTCATGAATGCATTGAGAAGATTTCTATCTGTACGAGGACCAATTCGTTTGCTGAGGTCAGACTGCGGCACCAATTTCATAGGCACTCTCTCAGAGCAGAAAGCTGCACTTTCAGAACTAGATCAAAGTCACATAAAACAATTTTTGCTTTCTAAAGGTTGTGACTATGTAGAATTTAAGTTCAATGTGCCATCAGCAAGCCATATGGGAGGCGTATGGGAGAGGCAGATTCGTACAGTGAGAAATGTCCTCAATGCCTTGATGCAACAGGTTAGCGGTCAGTTGAATGATGATTCATTGCGTACTGTAATGTGCGAGGCTGCTGCTATAGTAAACAGCAGGCCCCTTACAGTAGAAAATGTAAACGATCCTTTATCACTCAACCCCTTAACACCTAATCACCTCCTAACCATGAAATCTAGTGTGTTACTATCCCCACCTGGTAAATTTGATGAATCAGATTTGTATGCGAGAAAAAGGTGGAGACGGGTACAACACCTAGTGAATGAGTTTTGGTATAGATGGCGAAGGGAATACCTGCAAAACTTACAAACACGTCAGAAGTGGGTTCAACCAAAACGCAACCTCAAAGTTAACGATGTGGTTATAGTGAAGGATGAAAATCTCCCTCGTGGTGAATGGTGTCTCAGAAAAGTTATTGAAACTTTTCCTAGCCAAGATGGCTATGTACGATCAGTAAAGCTAGCTATTGGTAATTCTAACTTAGACAAAAATGGTAAACCAATGCGTGCTATGTTCTTTATCAAACGCCCGATTCACAAATTGGTACTTATTGTGGAATCTAATGAGGAATAATGGGTTCTCCCCGACAAGGAGCCAGTAATTTGCGTAATCTCATTAAAGTTGAGAAATATCTGCGTATGTTTGAGTAATGATACTATATTTGCGTTAAAAATGTTCAAACTTGCGTGCTATGGGTATCAATATATCTATATATCTATATGCGAATGTTGTTATATGCGTATTTGAATACAGTTGTAATATGTTTAAATGTGTGTTATGTGATAGGAAATTTGTTCCAAATTTAGGGAGCCATGTAATGAATATGGTTTACATTTAGTTTTCCGAACTGCCACCAGATGGCAGTCTCATTTAAATTTGTTTTTTCTGTGCATTTTTCTCATTGGTCAATTAGGACTGACCAGTCATGTGACTCCTCTCTGACCAGTTTGAGCCACACATGAGCTTAACCATCCTGAGCATGCACCTGTCTCAATGGCTCTCAGGGCAACACCCTTTCTATAAACTTGGATTAAAGAGTTTCACAGGCAAACAAGAAATAAAGCTTCTGCTTGTTGTACTCTATCCAAAGAGTTTGGTTGTTTTTGCGGCCCTGAAGCTACACTCATTCTTAGATGAAAAGTAGATCCGACGTGGTCTAGTGATTATGATATATTACTTCGCTTCCAAGCTTAAACTCGCAAGTTCGAGTGTCCGCTGGGTCCACACAAAAGCGGGTTGGCCTGGTCGCTATATAAACGTGTGTCGTTGTGCAGAACTGTTCGTGGTTCTTTTGTAGCTGAAGGACCCCTTGGAACTGTTCGTGAGGGAGAAGGACATTTATTCGCAGTTCCGTTTTTCTATCTCTCCTAAACTGTTGAAAGCGACGTAAAACCACAATCCTTTTTCCTTCCTTCCTTAAGTACGATGGACCAAGTGTGAAAGAGAAAATAAATTTTAATTCATTTTCTCTCCCCAATAAACGGGAATGAAAATATACTTAAATTTATCTTCTCTCCCCAATAAACCGGAGTGAAAATATATTTCCATTTATTTTCTCTTTCACACTTGGTCCATCGTACTTAAGTGACATGTTTTCCAACTGCTGACCTACTTTACCAGCAGCTTACCCCTCGTCCATATCTTTTTAAATGGAACGCTCGCCGAAAGGCTGATGAAAACCGACCTGATAAAAAACATATTGTCACGTGACTAGAGCGGCACGTGAGTGGTTTGTCACGTGGCAAGCATAAGCGAGATACCCGACCCTCACACCGCAGGGTTTGTACTATATTGTATGTGTCTACACTGAACCAACATGGCAACAAACATTGTATACTACATGTCAATATTTGCATGTACCAGTCTTACACCGTGGGTGGTATAAGGTTTAATCATATGCCTTTACCTGGCTAGGTACAATTGATTGGAATCTTCAGTGATAGAAATACAGCTTGTAGTAGGCCGTTCCATTAAAAAGTGTGGTGGGGGTGGGGGGGGGGGGGGAGGAACGGAAGATAATGAAAGAATTCGACACCCCCCCCCCCTCCCTCCTGCCCGAGATCCTATGTGATCTTATGGGATAACATAATTCAGAATTCGGCCCCCCCCCCCCTTCAAAGAACCTTGCGTTCCAGTCCTCCCCCCACACTTTTAAATGGAACAGCCCTTAGGGTTTCCAAATATATTCAGAAATTTTCAATAAATTACCTATATCTCTGAATAAAAACTTACATTCATTATATTTTGATTTACAACTATTCATAAACTCACTCTGATTTACTAATATTTCCTGCACCACCTTTGGATATTCTTATTGTATTCTTGAATTTGAATAAATTCAATTTTGAATATTCCTAATTCACTTCTTAGTAGTGTATGTCCACTTCTTAGTATTGATAAGTTAATAACACTTATGAATGGATTACAAACATATTGAATTGATTCCTAAATATTCGTGAATAAATATTGAATTTCTCTAAGTCAGGCTGAATTATGTATATTAAAAACATTACATTTCCATATCAAATATCAAATTAAAGTGATATAACAACAGGCCAACATTCTGTTATCACCTTATATATTGTGGAATCCTTAAAACATACATGTGTTAAAAGACAAGATATCAGGTCGAAGCCCTCAATTGTTATTGACCAAGTTCTCAGAAATCAATTTCCAATTAATTCCTATGTAGATTTAGATTAGCTTTTGGGACCGTCACGTCAGATTTCGAGTCTGTTACGTAAAATGAATGTGACGCAGCATTTCAAAGCTGTTCGGAATATTTACGCCTGAAGGTACGACCATCAGTCCTTGGCATTGGCTATTGTAGCAAGAAGTTCTTTTCAGGTCTGAGATGCTTGTTTGGTACAATTAGGTTATTGGTGTGTGGCCATGAAGTTTAATGGTACAACCTGCTCTGCAAACCAGGAGCTGGGCATTATAGCACTACTACTACTACTACTACTACTACTACTACTACTACTACTACTACTACTACAGTACGGACATTTAATTCCTGCACCAAATGCGCGGGCAGCCCGGGCATAATGCACAACCGCATGCCCGATTGCAACCCAATTTTTTCAGGGTATTGATGCGTGGATTACCTCAGTACTGAATGAAGCTTTGGTTTGCAAGTTACGTGTGTAATTGATGTCCTTGGCTGATATTTTTCACATACCATCCATGGGCGTTTTGTACAACCAGGCACTGGCAGACGTCCGGTCTACTGGTGCAGGAATTAAATGTCTGTACTGTACTACTACTACTACTACTACTACTACTACTACTACTACTATTAACAGTAAGAATAAGGATTATAACAACAACAATATTAATAATAATGATACTACTACTACTACTACTACTACTACTACTACTACTACTACTACTACTACTACTACTAATAATAATAATAATAATAATCTATAATAATAATAATAATAACAATACTTATAAAAATAATAATAATAATAAAAATGATGATAATAGAAACAATAATAATAATAACTAGCAGGCCCCCGTGCACAGCACGGGTTTGGATTCAAAGTGTTACTCAATGATGTGCAGGAGGTTTAGAGGCATAGAATAATAAAAAATAAGTAAATAAATAAAAAGAACACAATCAAACTACCCTAATCACTTACTGAACGATTGGCGTTGCTCTTGTATCTTTAGTTTCTAGTTCTCAGTTATGAGTTATCACCAGCATCAATCAGAAAAAAATAAAAAGTGCAGGCCCACCTTATAGCAGGCCCCCTGCTTGCAAAGAATAGGCACGCTTAAGTTTTTATAGCACGGCATTGATTATACACTGCAGAACCCCCCCCCCCCCCCCCAATGTTATCAGTGGGAGACCAACAGCATGTGCGAAAAAATAGAAAGCATGATAAATAAGTAGTGTTCAGAAAGTTGCAAAGTCAGAACAAAATGTTGCAAAGAGATGCAAAAAGGAATTTACAGGGGATAGAAAAGGAAAAAAGGAAACATAGGATGTAACCCCCCCCCCATGTTATCAGTGAGAGTCCAACAGCAAGTGCCAAAAAAAAGAACGCATGATAAATAATAAATAACCCCCCCCCCCCCGCCAATGTTATCAGTGGGAGTCGTTGGACGTTGCAAGTGCCAAAAAATAGAACGCATGATCAATAAGTAGTGTTCATAATGTTGCAAAGAACAAAATGTTGCAAAGAGGCAGTCAATAAAGGGGCAGTAGAGTGACAGGGGGAGGCAGTCGATAAAGGGGCAGTACAGTGACAGGGGGCAGTCAATAAAGGGGCAGTAGAGAGACAGGGGGCAGTCAATAAAGGGGCAGTAGAGAGATAGGGGGCAGTCAATATAAAGGGGCAGTAGAGTGACAGGATGAGGCAGTCGATAAAGGGGCAGTACAGTGACAGGGGGCAGTCAATAAAGGGGCAGTTGGGATACAGGGGCAGTCAATAAAGGGACAGTAGAGAGACAGGGGGCAGTTAATGAAGGGGCAGTAGAGAGACAGGGGTCAGTCAAAAATGGGGCAGTAGAGAGATAGGGGGCAGTCAATATAAAGGGGCAGTAGAGTGACAGGATGAGGCAGTCAATAAAGGGGCAGTAGAGAGACAGGGGGCAGTCAATAAAGGGGCAGTAGAGTGACAGGGGGCAGTCAATAAAGGGACAGTAGAGAGACAGGGGCAGTCCTTAAAGGGACAGTAGAGTGACAGGGGGCAGTCAATAAAGGGACAGTAGAGAGACAGGGGTCAGTTAATAAAGGGGCAGTAGAGAGACAGGGGTCAGTTAATAAAGGAGCAGTAGAGAGACAGGGGCAGTCAATAAAGAAGCAGTAGAGAGATAGGGGGGCAGTCAATAAAGGGGCAGTAGAGAGACAGGGGGCAGTCAATAAAGGGGCAGTAGAGTGACAGGGGCAGTCCGTGAAGGGACAGTAGAGTGACAGGGGGCAGTTAATAAAGGGGCAGTAGAGAGATAGGGGGCAGTCAATAAAGGGGCAGTAGAGTGACAGGAGGAGGCAGTCGATAAATGGGCAGTACAATGACAGGGGGCAGTCAATAAAGGGGCAGTTGGGATACAGGGGGCAGTCAATAAAGGGGCAGTAGAGAGATAGGGGGGCAGTCAATAAAGGGGCAGTAGAGAGATAGGGGGATAGTCAATAAAGGGGCAGTAGAGAGACAGGGGGCAGTCAAATAGAGAGGAGAGTTGTAACACCACTAATGTCATGCCTGAGTACACATGCACTTATTCTCCATATCAGCCTAGTGCTGTATTGGTGTAGAGTTGGAACCTTTTTGCAACATTGTATAATTTTATAGATAGAGTTGAAAGAGGGGGAGAGCAACATTGTATAATACTTATAGATACAGTTTACCACAGTGTATGAAATACATTGTATCAGGCAGGTAGAGTTGAAAGAGGGGGAGCGCAACATTGTATAATACAATTGTATCATTTCAGTTGCCATTGACAACGTGGCATTTTTTCGCAAATAAAGGCATTAAATGCCCAAAATTTAAAAATATAAAAGTGTTACCTACTGTAGGAGACCCAATGCAACCATTTCACGGCAGCAGGGCAACCCGCAGATGCACAACCGCCGAGAAAAGCTTGTCCTACGGCTGGGGGAAGTGCATATTTATATGTAGATAATAATAATAATAATAATAATAAAAACAATAATAATAATAATAATAATAATAATAATAATAATAATAATGATAATAATGATAGTAACAATTATAATAATGATAATAATAATTATGATAAAAGCTGTGCACATATCTAGAAGTAATCAGCATGTTCGCAGCATGCCCATTCAATCTTCCAGCACAGCTATGGTCATACCATCCATGGTCTGCAGACAGTTATACTGACAGGATAGGCAGGACTTGACGGACGGCTAATTGGTGGGGTCAGTCATCGCTAGGCTTAGAAGTATTCCACCATTTCCCCTGTTCAGTGTTTATTTTACCAGCTATGGGTTTCTTACAGCCACCAGGTCCCAGGCACTTAACTTGTAATAACAGCAAGCACTCAGATTCTCTCCCAACACCGCTCCCAAACCCGCAAACCACAAGTATGACACCCGGATCCAAATTATGCTGATTTCCATAATACTCTTGTGAGAAATGTGCAGTATGTGGTGATAAAGATGAAGAATGCGTGGTACGTGTGGATTTCCCTGAGCTTATTTGGTTGACAATATACGTTTATACGTTAAAAGCATTAGGTACCATTGACTGGGTTGGATGCAGACAGGTTTGGTCGTTAAGTGGTTAATATATAGGGGTCACCCAGTGCGATGTAGATGGTTGTGTTGTGCTGATTCTGATGACTTACAGCGGTCAATGTTTAAACAGCTCGTTAGGATTTTGTGCAAATAAGAAAGGTGGTGTTCGCCCTTAACCAATTTATACTCATGTAGCAGGAATAAATTAACCTGATAGTTATTACACATTGTATTGTTCATATTTACTACTGAAAATAATGATAATTGGAAAATAATGGACTGATTTGGAATTAGAATGCATAGAAGGCATATTGCTGTTTTAGGATTATCTGATATTACTCACTACCAACGGAGGCTAAGCACATATTTGTTGAATAGACATATGGCCACCATTCATTTTGAAGAATATCCTCATTGACTTTGCATTTCCTGTCACTTAATAACCACAGTAATAATAATAATAATAATAATAATAATAATAATATATATATATATATATATATATATATATATATATATATATATATATATATATATATATATTTATATATATATATATATTTATATATACATATATATATATATATATATATATATATATATATATATATATATATATATATATATATATATATATATATAATAACATATAATATAATATATATATGTATATATAATAACGACCCTTTTCTTGGAATGACTTCATCTGATCATGAACTAGTTTACGTGCACACCCAGAGCCGGGATGTTCTTTTGACCGCTAGGTATCCACTGACACGTTAAGTGCCTTTATGGCTCCTGATTGTGGTGCCACTTTACGTCACGTCTGAGGCGTGATAATGGACAGGTCACTCGAAGCCTATAATTCAATTTGTACGAGTGGTATTCAGATCATCGAACCGTTCTTGCGTGCTGGTCGGGGGACATTCACACAAACCCATCGACTCTCTCTGGACGTGTCGAATGGCCGTCGAATTGGAATAAATTCGCTTATCGTCGCCCAGGGAAAATCCAGGTCTAAATCATGAATGCTGAGCTCAGATAAGAGTTGATGGTATTGACGGACCATTTTCAGATTCTGCTTTGTGTCAGAAACCTACCAATAGGCATTCAGGAAAATGGATGGAATTTACGAATATAGGCTACAGTTTAGACGACAATTTACATTCTTTCATCTAGATAAATGGCAAAGACCAACGAATTACTCTTATTCTATTTTGACGCTTGGAATTTACATGTATGTGACTTCACTTCTATATGAGTGAATGTTTCGTAAAACGGAAACATTTCGTTTTGGACATATACGATGGAAAATATATGCCCAAAAAGAGAGATGAGTAAGCTTTGGACACAAGAACCCAATACAGTAAGTCTGATATAGTGATTGGCTAGATATAAAATACATCTTGTCAAACGAAGTGAAGACCAGTGAAACCCTCTAATGTGCCTATATGTGGGACCGGCCACAACTGGTAAACTAAGAGGGGTTCCGTTTATTATGAAACTTATAGAGCATTATGTGCCTATGCACCACACCTTTAGAATGAGCTCCCAGACAAAATCAAGGCTGCTGATATTGAGCAAAAACTCAAGAAACAGTTAAAAACATTGCCATTTCGAAAGGAGTTTACATGTACTAGTATTTGACTATATGGACCATAACAATCTGTCCACTGACTATTCTTTAAAGCGCCTTTGAACATTATAGGTGGAAAGGGTACTATATCTAATATCAAATACTAGTATTATTATTATTATTATTATTATTATTACTATTATTATTATTACATGTATTATTATTATTATTATTATTACATGTATAATTATCATAATGATTATTATTATCATTATTATTATCATTATTATTTTGGGAAAAGTTTGTTTGGAACAGGCAAAATGGGATCAATTTAGAGGAGAGGGGTTTATACTTTGACGGGTTCCAATGTACATGTATTACAGAACGAATGGAAAGTGATTTATATTGTCATAGCTCGCGTAGTGAGTCGGCCGAAGGCCGGCTCAGCGTAGCGAGCATTTACGGTATAGGATGTCAACAATGCCATTGTCAATGGAAGTACATACTGAGGCCTAGAAAACGGTGTCCGCACTTCCGTCAACACTTCTGTCTGTTCGTCTCTTATCTCGCTCGCTCGATAACCTCGCGAGAAATGAGCATAACTTTTTGCTTTAAGAGCACATTTTGCCGCCAGATCGTTTCATGTTTTAAATATTTCTAAGTCAAATAATAAATTTGGATTGATTCCTTTAAATTGTGTCAAAATAGCGTTTTGGTCGCCGACTATCGTGCAACACACGACGAACTATGCAACAACTGAAACATACATGCTCACGTGCGACAAATGCTGACGTCTTGAAATGACGTCATGTTACGATGGAATTCCGCGCATTCCAAAGTCGTAACTTCGATGTTCACGGTAAAACTGACTTTACTCGTCTTTCCGTGAATCGATTTCAATGCAGTTTAAATCGCTACAACCGCCACAAATAATTCTACATGTCTCTTAATTCTAGAGGAAATCTGTCGTGAAATGACGATGTTGCAACAGGTTGAAGTCGTAGTAATTTTTATGCCATATTTTCGGTCAATCGCTACGCATACTGTGTGTGGTTATTGCACAAATATGAAGCGCATATGAAGGGGCTTCCAATATGTTTCAGCGAAGTTCAAGTAAAGAATGACGTCACGGATAACAATAACAAACACTTTGTAACTGCATTTGAAGGGGAATGCAGAAATATCATCGAGCTGCGCGAGCATTTAAAGCTTTGCTTTCTCATCATATTACATGTAGTTCACTTCAAAAAATACGCAGAGCAGCTCTGAGGTCGTTGCGATTGGAATTCGGAAAAATTGCTTTAGGTTTTACCCCAAATTATCACATTGCCTCTAAATGTATGCACTGTCTTCTTTTACATTATGATAAGTCCTTATTAGATATACGATCATCCTGCTTAAATATAAAAGAAAGGCAATGTTGACCATATACGGACATTGTTTTTTTCTCTCCCGTAGCCAGTTTGAACCCGAGATATTTCTTTAATCTTCTCCGGATTTCGGTTAAAACCTCTCCAAACCAGATCTGACAAGCGTTTTGAAGTCTGATCTGGATGCATTCGTTTGAGCTGTCATACTGTCCCTCAACTGTCGAGTGCACCTACGCCGGACGAGATATCGGCGCAGAATCGCCATCACTAGAAGATCGGGTGCACTGATTAGGGGGAGAAGATGCGCTAGCGTTAACCCATTCATCCCTGGAGTTCCACTTCAAAAAGAGATCGTCTGCATCTATGAGATTTTGATGATAAATCACGGATTAAAGCGTGATTTTGCAAACTATTTGAACAAAAGATGATTATATTATTTCTATGAACATTATTCAGTCAAACACCCCCTAAAAACATACCCGGATGATAAAAATATGGCATAAATAGTGCGGACGTTCCGTGTTGACTTCTTAGGGAATCAAAAACACATGCACGGACATCTGTGGACAGGAGATTGGGGTTTAATGAGACGGGGGTTGGCGTTGATCACGTGTAATTGTTTATAGGTTCTGCCTCCTGCAATTTACGAGCCGTTTGCAGACTCCAGTTTATGCTGGCTCGCAGAGCTCTCTATTAATAGCCTGTCCGAGTTTGCCTGACCCCTCACAGTAAACCTAGTAATAGTACTAGCACCCAGAGTGGACTTCATAACATCCGCAGCTGTGTGTATATTATAGCCTCCTCTGCAGGGCTATAATGAGTTTTTGACTACCTTTACATGTTATGGCATATAACAGCATGCAGCATAAGAAAAGTGCTAGTTTGAAACAAACACGTTATAACTTTATCATGCAGGTTTATAAAGATGAGATTTTGACTATCTTCACTCGTTTGCCATTTCAGTATTAATCTAACACCGTGTGGTGAAAGGGAGCTACTGGTATGAGGAAAAAGCAGTTCCATCATGATGCAAACATGAGGATAAACTATACATTGAGGGAGTGGAATAACAGAAACCAGATGCAATTGCTGCAAATAATGGGATTCCAGACTGCGGACGTTTCTTTCAGTTTTCATTTTAATTACTCATACGTTCAGGAAGATAATTATAGATGTTCTTTAATTGAAATATGTTCTTTAATTGACTATTGTAATGGACTTCTCTGTGGAATCACTGAATATCCAAGACAATGCTGCTAGGATGGTTTAAGTGGCTCCAGAAAGTATGATCACATTAGACCAGTTCTAAAAGATCTTCACTGGCTGCCCATCAGGAAAAGGATTGAGATTCTGCTTTTGACTTTCAAATGCATGCAGGGATGTGCCCCTCTATACTTGAGGGAACTGTTAGTCAAACAAGCCAATACAAGGACTCTTGATTCTTTACATCTAACATGTCTTGTAGGATCAGGGTTCGTCTGCGTAAAATAACTGAACCAATAAGCCCCCATGGATAACTCCCAAGAAAAACGACCTCCGTGGGACGATATCTCATATGGTCCAGTTAATAAAGGGATAGCTCTCAGCGGTGTAATATGTATCGATTTCACTGTTTACTGGTTGGTAGCCGCCCCCGGTGTGTTGGGGGTCAGGTTATTGGGCAACGGTGCCACAGAGATGACGGCTTCCCTCTAGACAGACAGGTCATCCGGGTTCACGCGCCGGGCGTGCGCGCGCATCGTCTTCAACAACCTTGAGGAATGTGTTTGTCGAATAGATTTCATCACTCGCTTTGACCTTTAGCGCGCTGTTAATATCAGTAGCAATGTTTGCCGAAATAAAAACAACTTAGAAATAATCCGTTGGTTATTAGGGATACACGAACCTGTTTAAGTTTACAGAGATTTCTAAGAGTTTTCACACTCGATTGGGATTTAGCTTATTTTTCAACACGTCGTGTTTACTGAAGAAATAAATATATTCATATTGGCCGTTTGCCCTCAAGTGACCTTTCTACAACTAAGTCGTATCTTGGGACAAATCACGAGTTGGTATTTGACTTTCTTCCTTAAGATATAATCAGGGATTTGAGCATTAGCAAACCAACTTCAGGCTTCTAACAAACATTTTCTTATCGCTGTAAAATACGTTTAAGATAACTTGTGGGGTTAGTTTTTTTACTCGGTTTTGCCTCTGCTCTGCTTTTATTTCACTAGTAGAGCCTATACAAATGATATATTGCCTGAAAGTTTTAGTTGAGGAACACATTATGCACCATATATACACCGTCCAATCAGTGTGTACATTTTGGGGGTGACAGATTTAGTCTTTATCTTAAATGGGCTTCGAGACAAAGTATTGTTTATCTTCAATTAGTGTGTGCAATTTCTTTTAAAAAATGATTCAATGTTTCTCACTGAACAGTGACAGTTTCTGACTTGCCATTGGTTAGTATTGACGAAAACAAATGTACACGGGGTGAATTATCGCTTAATCCCAAACACGGTCGACTTTCTGAAATGCGTTGAATCGGATTTTTGGTAAAATTTAAGGCACTAAATGGCCTTTGTGTGCCGATATCCCTTTAAGCTATCATTCTTTCTTTGAAGTCGTTATCTATCCTTTTTGCCGAGAGAAAATTGTAGAGACGGTGTGCTACGGAGTTGTGCCTGATATAAGTATTAATCACATATTTGAGATGTTCCCTGTTTAAATACTTTTGAAAGTATTCAGGTCAGTCTAGTACATTTCACTGATATTGTTTATTTCACCTCGCAGCCCACCTGCAAGGAACATAATACTGATATAATTCTACCTTTTCCTTTTCTGCCTGAATGTGAGAGGATCAAACAGAACATTGCTTTATCATGTCTCCAGTATTAAACCCATGATGAGTGTGTGAATATACACGTATTAAATAGCACCTGTGTTCAAAGAAAATACCCATCAACTTCAAAGGAACGTCGAGATACAAAGACTTCAAAGAGTGTTTAGAAAACATATGATGACGATGACGAGCGAGCAAACGAGGCCCTTCAAATGAAGTCCGATGTTTTTCGAGTTGTGTATTGCTGCCCCGGTTGTCTAGTGGTTTGAGTATTGCATTGCATACTGAAAATTTGCGTTAGTTTAATTTTTGCGTTTTCTTTGTGTTAGAGCCTCGGACGCAAAATTAAAATTTGCAATGATTAATGCTGCCACTTTAAGTGTATAGCTGGCACTCCATTTTGGGGCCAATTCGCAAAGTTAAAAAACGCAAAAAAAAAAAGATTTTCTGTAAATCCGCAAAATTTACTCTACTTAATCTTTTGTGAATCTACATATTGAATGCTCTTTGTATCCCGCCATTGCAATAGGTACACAGTTTGAATCACCAGGTAGGAGTGAGGTTTCCTTTATCGTCACATTTTCGTCCATTTATATGTCACGACGTTGAGATTAGCTTGTTGTTTTGTAAGTAATGTAGAAAACCGCAGTACCCGGTAAAAAGCACCGCCTTATAGCTTCAAGTCTCTGGCAAGGCAACGTGTTATATTCCGTGTATACATACGAACGCACGCTCACATACATACACACACAAATTCATACATATATACACACATACATACATACATACACGCACGCATACAAACCTGCACACGCACATACATACATACATACATACATACATACATACACATATACATACATGTACATACATACATACAATTATACATACATACATAAATACACACATACATACATACATTAATACACGCTTACATGCATGTATATTACATGCATGCATACATATATACATACATACATGTACATATGCACACACTAACACACGCACGCATACACACGTACATGATGCTTGTACATACAGAGAGAGAGAGAGAGTGAATGAATGGTTAAACTCAATCACAATGTTTGGCTCAGTTTAATACAAGGTATCTCCTTGAGGTAGAGACCATGCCTATGCTCCAAATGTCAATACGATATATGAAGGTGATTTGCACAGCCTCATCACCGTAGCTGTATCAATGCGCTCAGGGGCACGGGCGGGTGAGGGGGTGATGAGCAAAGGGATCAGGGAGTGCTTTTATTCAGACATGGTATCTGTGACAATGGCAATAGCACGTGATGCCAGACAAGGAACAAGGTCTTCAGGCAATGGCACTATTGTTATGAAGACAATAGGACATGTTCTTCACTGCTATTGTCCTCCGGGTGTGCCAGGGCAAAGAGGAGAGAAGGGTAGGAATTCACTGCCGAAAGGGACCTGACAAACCTAGTGATTGTTAATGGTAAGGAAGAAAGAACTTACAGTACAAACATTTAATTCCTGCACCAGTCGACCGGTCGTTTGCCACTGACTGGTTGTACTATCACGCATGGATAATGTGTCAAAAGAATAAGCCAAGCACAGCAACGACCCAAGTAGCTTGCGAATCAAAACTACGTTCAGTTGTGAGGTCATCCATGCATCCATGCCCACAAAACTTGGTTGCAATCGGGCGTGCGGTCGTGTATCATGCCCGGGCTGCCCAGGCATTTAGTGCAGGAATTAAATGTCGGCACTGTACCATTAACAATGTTTACAATTACAAACATCTTACAAATAAAGATGATTTACACTCGTGTTACGGTTACTTTTGTCATAGTGTGGCTAAGTCATTACTGGCCGTGTGTAAGTTATGGTGAAAACCTAAACCGGGGTTCCGGGAGCGGAATGCACCGCCTAACCCCGTAACAGTGCCTAGCAGGGGATAAAATGTGAATTTGCCAATATATCTTAGGAGTTAGCATACTTGAACCTGATCCTGATGACAGATTAGAGAGTGTGATTTCGAATAAAAAATCATCTAAATATCCCAGTAAGAAAGATACTTGTATTAACTCACACATTGCGCCAAACTGTCGAACATTGCGCCGCGCAGTGCGGTAAACTGCTCAGCTGGGGAGGCTCACCCAACTGGTAGTGGTGAGGAGCCGAGAACGTAAGATGTTAGATAAAGAGACCCTGTATTCAAATATCTGTCAATTACTAACGCGTTTACAGCTCTTGTTCCTGGCATTGATAAAGTAATTCGAATTATTAGGTAGATCTCGCTGTACTTGTAATTTTGTTCATTGCCACTTTTTGCCGTATTCAGACAATCCCGTGATCTATCATTGTTATGAGGAATATCCAAGGAAACTATCAATGGACCATTCCTCGCTGTCTCCTTATCGTATGCCTAGTGGCAGAGTCGACCCCCCGTACTCTTGGCGGTGGTCAGATACAATCGAACGAATGGCATGCAATCCCGCAATGCTTTAGACCACTCGGCTCCTGAGGACGCCCCTACGCAGAATAACTCTAATTCATATTTGTATTTGTATGTCTTTTGACTAAATCTGGTGTGGATGCAAACTCATACACCATACAATATATACTTGTAAATATACAGAAAGGATATAAAGATGAAAAGATAAAAAATACATATTGAATTAGCTGCACAATATAAAGTGACTGTACACACATATGTCCCACTGTAATGTAATATACTTTATCGACTGTACTCTATGAGATCAAAGTAGTGGTGTTCATTAATATTAAAAATAAAATACACGAGAAATGAGAACTATTTACTTATACACGTTTGTTGTCAAGTTCCGAAACAGTATGCACATAGTCAGACACTGAAATTAAGGCACGGATATCAGGACTCAGCGATTATACAGTACAGACATTTAATTCCTGCACTAGTCGACCGGACGTCTGCTAGTGTCCGGTTGTACAAATATACTTGATAACATGTCAAAAAATAAGCCAAAAACACCAATGAACCACATAGCTTGTGGATTAAAAATACGTTCAGTTGTGAGGTCATACAGGCATCCATGCTTAAGGAAATTAGGTGGCAATCGGTCCTGTATCATGCCCGGGCTGCCCAGGCAGCTAGTGCATTAATTAGATGTCGGCACTGTAGTACTGTGGACTTGTCTAGATACACTAGTGTGTTTGCATCACACCATACCTTTTTATGAACACCCAGTGCATTTGATGTCATTAGAATACGACTGGTATCAACGCACTCACTAGTAAGGTCGTTATCCTCTGCGTGGGGTAGCAATATAGTTCAGCTGCATCTGAACGTGCCACGTGACATTTGTGAAGGCAATGATAGGCGAACTTGAGACCAAATACTAGTAAAGGAACTCATTATTGAAATACGATAAGGATATTGTGTTCTAACCATCGCAGTTATGATCACCGTCTGTCTGGAGACGGAGAGGTTTACCTAACATGGAGTCGGTGTAGTCACTTCAAAAAGTCATGACAAACGGCGATGCATCCAAATTTTGGCCAGTTCTACAGTACAGACATTAAATTCCTGCACCAGTCGACCGGACGTCTGGCAGTGCCTGGTTGTACAAACACCCATGCATAACATGTCATAACAATAAGCCAAGAACATCATTCAGCCAGGTAGCTTGCGAATCAAAGCTACGTTCAGTTGTGAGGTCATCTATGCTTCCATGCCCGGGAAACTGGGTGGCAATCGGATGTACGGTCGTGTATTATGCCCGGTCATTTAGTGCAGGAATTAAATGTCGGCACTGTATTTTGCTGTACTGGAGGAGTTTTGAATAAGGTAAAAGGGTTTCTTAATACCTCATGTAAGTTTGAAGCTACAGTTAAAACAGACATTTGATTCCTGCACCAGTCGACCGGACGTCTGCCAGTACCTGTCTGTACACACACCCACGGATACATGTCAAAAAGTAGGCCAAGCACATCACTAGTTTAATGCGAATCAAAGCTACATGTACGTATCGTTGTGAGGTCACCTACGCCTCCATGGCCAGAAAACTGGTGGCAACTGAGTGTGCGGTCATACATTGTGCCCAGGCTGCCCGCGTGTTTAGTGCAGGAATTAAAATGTCGGCACTGTACATGTCGATAGCCTATATAGGGAATGATGGTATCCAAACGGGAGTCCCATGATTTGATCAGATCCTTTGTGATTGTAGGTATTTAGACCAGAGTGAGGGCAGTCATCAGGTCCTTGAGCAGCCTTACTGTAGATTCACAAAAGATTGTGAAGAGTAAAGTTTGCGAATTTACAGAAAATCGATTTTTGCGTTTTTCATCGAAATGGCTGCAACATGGAGTGCCAGCAATACACTTAAGGTGGCAGCACTAAACATTGGGGATTTTAATTTTGCGTCCGAGGCTAAACGCTCAGAATCGCAAAAATTAAACCAGCGCATGTTTTTCCGAATTTTATTCTATTCTAGCATACAGTCCATCTTAATTAGGCCGCTTATACTGCTCGCTGTCTCTCACCACTTTCAAAGGTATCGGGACATCATCGAGGTACTGTATAACTGGTTAATTTGGCGTGTACTTAAGTTGACGTTTTTTTTTCAAAAAAGAATTTTCCCTGTATTTATTTCGGCGTCTGGAGCAGTCAGAACAACGCCATCTTTATGTAGACATATTTTTATGCGATCTTTAATTTGGCGTTGATGGGTATTCGCCAAAAACGCCAAATTAAAAACCACACCAAATTAACCAGTTATACAGTATGTGAAGATGTTGACAGTGATTTTCGCCACTAGATGTCTTTCGCTATAATGTCTCCGGTTTTTTGGTTAGCTCCGTCTTGCAAGCATGATTCCTTTTGCACCGATATTTCAAAGCAGCAGATTGGGATGTGTGAAAAACGTATCTATATAAGATGTCAGGGATCAGTAATTATTATGTGCGAAGCATTGAAATTAATGTCACTGTCCTTGTGAAATACTACGGGTATGTAATGAGCGGTCACATGGTATAAATCCTGATTGCTGATTGGACAATCCAAATGAAGTAATGATAACTTTGATTTTATGGCGACCTCGACGAAACCTGCAGCATTAGCGAAAAGCTACCTTAACTGCTGAGACCAATCAAAAGCGGAAGACCATAGAAAAAAATATTTCCCCAAAACAAATTTGCTTTTGAAATTTTGAAACGGTCGTAACTTGGCTGTGTGTTATCTGGCCCTTCACATGTCCGTTTACCGGACATATATTGCACATGTTACTGTAGATTCACATAAGATTGTGTAGAGTAAATTTTGCGAATTTACAAAAAATCGATTTTTGCGATTTTTAACTTAAGTTGCAAATTAGTCGCAACATGGAATGCCAGCTATACACTTAAAGTGGCAGCGCTAATCGTTACGAATTTTAATTTTGCGTCCAAGGTTAAACGCTAAAAAACTCAAAAATTAAACTAACGCAAATTGGTCGCAACGTGGAGTGCCAGCTATACACTTAAAGTGGCAGCACTAATCATTGCGAATTTTGAATTTGCGTCCGAGTCTAAACGCTAAAAAACGCAAAAATTAAACTACCGCAATCTTTTCCGATTTTACAGTAGATGCCCGTACAGGGCCAATGAATGTTACCTGTGTATACGGCTTATTAGATCCCTTTCATGAGAGCCTTTCTATTACCAGTAGACCAATGCTGACTCGTTAAAAGAATGAATATGCGACTCATATTATATTGATAAGTCTGTATAAATGGAAGCTCAGGAGTATTCTTTTTGTGTTTGCGTTACACAGTTAAGTATTGTTATTATAATTTTGTTTTATGTTATGTTTCTTCTGTTATGTTACTTTAACTTATTTGGTTCACAGTATTATTTTTGTAAAAGTATTACAAGCAAATAAACATACCACTACTACTACTACTACTACTACGACTACTACTACTACTACTACTACTACTACTACTACTACTACTACTGAACCGAACACGCTTGTCACTGTTGTTGTTGTCCTTTGCCTGCGGGGGGGGGGAGGGAGTCTGCCATTATAGACATATTCCCCATGGCGCGCGGCGTGGGAAATCACGTGTAATACAAGGCACTATCTTCTGGCAGGCTGTCCCTTCTCAGGGAACGTTTTTTGTCTCCAAAGGCATGATTCAGATCCCAGAAGTAACCTAATTTGGCTGACCAGACAAGATAACATGTTTTTCCTCCCTTCTCTCGGTCCCATCCTATCGGCACGATCGGTTGACATTAAATCGAAATATTTCTCTCTTTCCCGATTTATCCAAATTTTCTTGGGTTCATGTCCTGAAAGTTTGCAACGAGGCACAAGCGTAGTTTTAATGCGGTAGTAAGCGAGACTCGGCAAATATTGCAGAACGTGCCGCGCATGCTTTTTCTCGTAGTCACGAGATTTTATATGGAACCAAAAGTGAAAAATCACTTAACAATTCGTGACTGTGAAATGGTAAACTGATCGGTGCTTTTCACCGTTAGACGACGAACGTCATGCTTTGATATAACTTAAGCTGTGTCTCTTACGACAAACCATATCCCCAGAATATTGAAACCAAATGGCATTGGTAAAACACCTTTACTATAAAATTAAAATGTTTATTTCCATAATTGTAAAGTATTTACAAGAATGTTTGATAAGCCATAATGTACAATCCCATCCTATCAGATATTCTAATCAATGAAAATATGCATGTTGACATCTTACATTATATTAATTTCGTATTCTTATACATGTAGTTTGAAAATAGAAATATTGATAATGTACTAAGTGTAATGTTTTTGTTTCTTTTATTGCGTACATCGTCTGTTCTGAATATGGTCGTTATCGGAGCCGAGACATAAACTTTGATCGACTGTGCACCATTTGTCAACCGTACACTATCAATGTACGGAACCTGAATATAAATACAGCAAATCTATTATAATTAATAATTTGTATCCGTATTTCTTTATATGTTTTGTAGTAACAACGTTTGTATTTAGTTATGTTTATTATAATATGTCTATCACATTTGTATCCTTGGAGATATAGTCAATAAATGATACATACATACAAACACTCGAGAGAAATATAAACATTGAACAATAACGTTTGTAAGAGTACCCTAATTTATCGAAAAGCATGTTTGCCAACCATAGATTTCCAATGGTTTCGGCGTGCCGGGGAGTGAAACATTGGTTTGCATAGAATCGATATAGCGCTATGCAAATAAATGAAGGATGCTAACATCGTGTTCTTTCTCTATAAAAGTCTGATAAGTGTGCATTATCTGTCGGTCCCTTGGCGACTTGAGGATGTGTTAGATTATCCGAAACTTTCTTGTCGATATAATCATTCTGTCGCAAGGTTTAAATCGAATTCCGCTAAAAATAAGGCAGCATCTGTATTCTCATGCATATCTTCTAATTAGAATTATTTGTCTGAAGCAGTCGGCTAAATGGTGCCGTTGGTGACGTACTTTGTCGTAATGTATCGAGTAGTTCTGGAAGAAATGAATATTAGGAGCAAAGTACTTAACTTACCGCGTCATTCAGCAAGCAATAGGAAAATAATTCACGCACAATTCTGGTACGTCCCAGAATTGTAGTAACAATTCTGGAAGAAAATGTGTACCAGAATTGTATAGTCGGACAATTCTGGTACGTACCAGAATTGCACAATTCTGGTACGTTCTAGAATTGCTACATGTGATAAACAATTCTGGTACCTACCAGAATTGCACAATTCTGGTACATACCAGAATTGAGGTCGCAAAGTACAACATGACCGCCAAACGTAACAATGACAGAAACCAGCAGATGAACAATAATAACAAATTAATAACACTAGAATAGTACACCAATACCAACAAAAGGATGCACTGGTCAAGTCCTCTCCTAGTCCTCAATACAATCCTGGTCAGAGATGATCACTCTCAGAATTATGTCAAGCCCTTTCACTTGCAAATATATGTCCTTGTAATAGAGCACATTCAGTTAACAGCTGTTGTTGACAAGTAATCTCCAGAAAGTCCATAAGCAACACAAAGACTGAAGTACCTCTGCTATATGTCCTCTAATGAGACCCTTACTTTGATGTAATTTCTCCAAGTCTGGTCACTGGTACTCAATCACCTCAAGCGTAGCTTGCGAATCAAAGCCACGTCTATTTGTGAGATCATCCATGCATCCATGCCCTGGAAACGTGGTGGCAACTGGACTTGTGGTCGTGTATTATGCCCAGGCTGCTCAGGCATTTAGTGCAGGGATTAAATATTGGCACTGTACATAGCATGTCATTGGGTTTTCTAACACAGTCTCCAGTCGTGCTTAATCCCAGTGTACGAGTTGTTACCAAATATACCTAGAAACAGACGGTTAGTATAAATTCACATTAATTCCACCTGTGATTCGAGATTGTTGTTATTCTAAAGCTTTTTAGTTTCCAAACACTCGCTAGAAATAGGGCACGTTCATATAGCAACCCGGACAACTTGTTTATGATGATCCTACGGACACTTGTGGAGATTGCTCTATCAATGCTATTTAAATTTTAAATGTCGAGTTAAACTGCATGGAAATGTCTCAGATGAATACACCCTCACGTGTGGAATCCATCAGGGTGGATTCATGTCTCTATTGAAGCATATAGCTTTCATAAATTCCCTGCTAGTCGAGTTACAGGAGTCAAACACGTGTGTGAAGATATACAATATCCCAGCATCCCCAGTCTGGTATGCAGATGATCTGGCGACTTGCAGCACCTAGAAAAGGAAGACCGATCAAATTCTAGATATTGTATATGCTCACAGCTGTAAATGGAGGTGCCAATTGAATGCTGACAAGAGTGCAATTCTTGTATATGGTGAAACAATTAATACCCATATTCGCAACTCTGCAAATAGACAATTTCTGTTAGGGCCAAATCGTATTAAAGAGCGAAGCGAATACGAGCACGTAGGGATTAAAGCATGTATATTTCCTTATGACGAGTGTATCATTGAATCACGGCTAAAAAAGGCTAGGCGAGCCTTCAAGGCTTCCATGGGCCTAGGCATCCGTAAGAGTGGCCTAACGGTTGCTACTTGTAATATTATTTACTGGATGGTTATCATCTCTATTCTTACTTATGGGTGCGAACTCTGGTTACTTTCGACCTCCCACATCCACCAGTTAGAGACTTTTCAGCGTTATGCAGGTAGAAGAGTCCACAGATTGCATAAAAGATCTCCTTCAGAGAGCTGTTATCATGGCATAGGATGGATGAGGCCGGAAAGACTGATCCATGTCAAAAAGTTGCTTTTTATTAGAACCATTCTTAAAATGAACGATGACATGTCCATCAAAATGATTTTCATTGCCAGATATGAGGTATACATTAATGAGAGACAAAAGTGCTCCAAGAATAAGTATCTGAGCCCGGTGTATGATATCCTCAATATAGCTAACATGTTTGGAATTCTGGACTGTATTGGCGATATCATACAATACACTATAAGCACAAGCAGAAAGAAATGGGCTGAGGTCATATGGAACCGTGCGTGGTCCATGGAGGATCAACAATGGCTGAGCAATTGCATTGTGCGGGAAAAAACTATTTAAAACAGTGTGTGGGAAATCTCATTACTTGATGTGGTGGCAGTTATCAGACAAGTTTCCGCTCTTAAGAGCAATATGCGAAGTCCTTGTAAAAATTGTCACTGGTTCTAGTCGCCTTGAATCAGATGATCTAATGTTTAAAGGTAAATCAGACTTTGGAAAATTCTGCTCAAACTGCGACCTAGGCATTTTTGAAGATGCTAGGCACATTGTTATGCAGTGTCCCTTCAATAGCAATGAAACAACTGATATGTATAGAGACCTGGAACACCTCGAAGGTGGTATCTGGGACACCGCAATTCATAGTAATGTCGACTTGATCAAAATATTATTAGGTTGCGAGCTACCAGATCTAAACCTGGATGATTCCATGGAGATCCTTAAGATATCTGGAAATACAATTTTCCACATTTATCATAAAGTCATTGGTACAAGAAGGGGCATAGGATAAGATGTGGTATTTAATGCTACGTTGCGCATGCTTACTATCTACTCTGTGCAACTTGCCTGCTTGCATGTGACTTGCCAATTTTTACCAGTTTAAATAGCATGATGCCTGCTGCATCAATTTGATTTAAATGCGAGTTAAGTAATACAGAGCACGTTGTGTCTGTGTCATCTAACCAAAATTATGTTGATTTCAAACTACTAACCACATGAGGCTGCGTCCTCATATACTTAATACTCTCAATTTTCTGTTGTTGTTTTTTTGTTCATTTTATTTTGCTGTGTTATAAAATTGTATTCGTATATTTTGTATCTTTTGATGCAGTTAATAAAATATATTGTTATACCTCACCCTATATTAAAAGTCATTTCAAAACTCACCCTATCTGTCAGAAAAGGTGGAATAATATCACAAGCAGGTAAATAATTGCCAGTCAATAATCTACCCTATTCCATGGTTCAATGGTGGCTGGCTGATTTGGATTCATAAAACAGGATAAAAGTTGTGGTGGGCCTGGTGACAACTAACTATCAATAAAACTGAAATAACTATGATATAAGCTTGCCCAAAACATTCATCAGGTGGTTACAGGAGTTCTTCAACGGATATGGTGATTACAATAATAGTTTTAGATACACTGCATCGTGCACTGGTGCACCGATTCATCAGCCGGTTTATTAAATGAATGCTGCTGCTAAACATTGAAATCCTGTCCTACGCTTTTGCCGCTTGTTATGCCTATAAAACGTTCGGTATAACAACACAGTTATTGCCTGTCTTGTTGGTGGATGGTGCACATTATCACCCCTCGAAAGGAATTATTTCCCTCGGGCGTTGCCCTCGGGAAATAATTCATTCTCGGGGTGATAATCTGCACCATTCACCAACAAGCCAGGCAATAATTGTTTACTATACTATACTCAAGTCGAGTTGTCGTGTTTTAGTGCCGTCTGTATTACCACAAGGCCACCACTAACTCATTTAAAATTGATCATTCTATTTCTACATAAATCTATTGAAAATGAAGTATTTCTTTTTTTCTAAATAAACTATTAGTACATCGTGAAATAATTAAGCATAGCACCACATGATGGTGGTTATCGCTTTAGTTTATGACTTGATTTGATTTTATTCGGTCTAGTACGATGTGTATTGCATAGCATTTGGCATACAAAAAAAATCATTTATAAAGGTGACTAATTGGAGAGTCATTGACTACTATTCAATAGAATTCTAACCAGACAGGATAAATAAATTAAGAGTTAGAAACGTATTTCCATAGTGGTCCCAGTCTGCCCAGAGTCCAATGGCATTACATGTAATGATCAACCTCACTGCTCAAGATTTACATAACAATAATATCATATAGTATAAAACAAACATTCGGACTAGAATTGATGAATTTCTTTTTTCTTATGACTCAGAGAGGACTGCCATGAACTGTTTTTGCATCTCACATTAAAAAGTGATTTACTGAACGTAGTCTGGATCTCATCTGGCAAAGAGTTTCAGATTTTGGCACCTATGTAGTGGAAGGACTATACCATATGAACCAACCTTTGGTAAAATCAAAGCATGAACACTGGGTCTGGTGTTATAGTGGTGGGATTCATTTACTCATATACAAGGACAAATTCACTTATCAATGGTGAAAAAAAAACGCCGGTATAGGGAGCCATACAATGGGGACAATATTGAATCGATTGGAAATAGAGCATACAGTGACAAAGCATTCACGATTTGTAAATGTGATACAATTGTTTGTCGAATATTAAAAGGATGTTTTTAAATATTACCAAAAGCTGTTGTATGGAAAACATCTCGGTAAGCAATCCCTTTGTGCAGCTTTAGTGAAAAACGCGTTAGTCGCGTTGCTAATAAACGGTCGTTGATTAAGTATATTTGAAACCACATGACATGAACCCTTCCAATGCTGAGGCTTTTTTTGTCCAAAGCTGAAGGATGCAAAGATCTTTGAAAATCATCTAAACCCTGTCTTGTTGGTATCCATTAGAAAGCTCTTGCTGAGACCTCTCAAATGAGTACCCATTTGCCAGGGTTTCAGTCATTTTTTTAGGAATTTTTGCATTTATTTGTATTTGCCAAATTAGCCACCAGCAGCATAAGGGTTAAAGGACCTGTATCTAAATTATATGTCATCAACTCTCTCCATGGTAACGCATTTGATATTGCACATGTACGATATATTAAATTTGATTGTGTGAGGAAATTGATTATCTGTAAATTACTTCTCTCCCATAATTGAAAATTCAATTGTACCATTTGTATGCTGCATACACCCTCACCGTATCACTCATTATAAACTCCGTTCTTTTAATGGTCGACGTGTATTAAACCCACACTCATAAACTCTTGTGTATCTAATGAAATTGGTTCAACTTTCCAGATTTTGCATTTTGTAATTCAATTTCTCTTAAACCATTTAAAATATCATAACTATGCTTTGCCATGTAATGCATGATTATGATTGAGAACCATTGTATTGTTATTTCATTACTTATATAAAATTCAGGGTAATTGCAAAACTATAAATACTGCATGGTAAATCCATATTCCTTTTATGTTAGGAATATAGTACAAATATATTTCACTTTTCATACATACATACGCACAAAGATACATGCATGCATACATACATACGTATATATATATATATATATATATATATATATATATATATATATATATATATATATATATATATATATATATATATATATATATATATATATATATAAAACGTGCATATTTAGATGATAGTTACCTGCGGTTAAAATACATTTTCGCTCTCAACAAAAAAATTAAAACATTGGCCAAACCTTTGCGCTGACCACTAGACGCGAGGTTCCGGAACCCGCCGACAGGCGGCTTCAAACACGTCGAATGCCTTTGTGGAACGACTTGGATTGTTTCATTACTGAAAACTTGGTTCTTCCAGTTATGTATGATAGCGTCCACTCCGTTTTGTTCAAACAGCATGGATACATTCAATGGACTAATTGTACTAAGAATACACTTTTAGGAAATCAAATAACCTTTTTTAAATAAGTGAAATTAGCGATTTTACAGTTTTGATGACGTCACAGGTAATTGGAAGCTAATTATAATATGCTAATTATAATAGGTGGCGACGCGTAGCGGGCGTTCATTTACACTACAGACCTGTAGTGTAAATGAACGCCGAACACGAACACGTTACAGTCAACCTCCCGCCCCCCCCCTTACTACACCCATTCTACTGCCGACACATGGCATCCAACCCTAGTTCCGAAAAACTCTTGAAATATGACGTTGAAATGTACTTGAACTTTCACTTATGCAGTTGACCAGTCAGCAGGGTAGTATTACTCCTGCTGCTTTACATTTTACATTTGTTCTATATCCTATCTTATTATATAAAGGGAATTACATTAAATTCATCTATATTAAAGCCTTAATGACTGTTCACCAGAGCAGTATGTGTATTTAATGTGCGCCTGATGGCATCCTGGTCAGACCGAGGGCCAAAGGCCCGAGGTCTGGTCAGGATGCCTGAAGGCGCACATTTAATACACATACTGCCCTGGTGAAAAGTTATTAAGGTTTTTATTATTATCCTTCTCCATTCGGTTAGGATATGATATTACATATCACAAAATACATTTTCTGCAACTTTGAACCGTCTGTAACAATGTGGGACTTTTTGGCATGGTGCTAAAATGTATTTTTATCTTTGGTTTCTAACACTTGCATAGTTCCAATCTATTTGTCTCCGCCAGCAACATAATGGGACACTAAGAGGTTGCTGTGAGGCAGAGATGTGGAACTCACTACTTTTGGCATCAACCTTAATCCTTATGCTGCTGATGGCTAATGTGGCCAAGGCCAAGAAAAAATATTGTTTGTTTCCTGTAACGGTTCGAAATAAATAGGGTAGGTAGGTCGGTAAAAGATTTTTTTTGCACTAATTCTTTGGTGAAAAAGGTGTGTTTTATGCATGTTTTACGTTAATTTGGAGTTGGGAGGGCGGAGAAAACTTTAGGGTAAGGATTTTTTTGATGAAAAACTTGTTAGGGTAGGGTTACAGGAAACAAACAACTTTTTAGGCCCAATACAAAAGGATAAAAGAACTGAAAAATGATTGAAATGGGTATCATATGAGAGTACTCAGTGAGAGCTATCCAAAGAATACCAACATAACAGGATTTAGGTGATTTTCAAAAAGCTTTGCATCCTTGTACTTTGGAGGAAAGTAGACTCGGCAATGGAAGGGTTAAACTTAAGTAGTCCAAAACACTTCCGGTGGGAGCTGGCTTTGGCACCGTCCCCTTGATCAGGGTCAATGGCGGCCATCTTTGTCTGCTGCAGGCCTTTCCAGAAATGGGGGGAGTAGTTCTGACCAGCTCTATAGTCTCAACATGTTGCCTGTTCTGGATACTGGGTTCACACTCTTCACGACTTACGTGTCTGTGAGGAGCTGTTTAACTCATTAGCACTCAGAGCGGCCAAAACAGGCCTGACGATTTTGGAAATATCTAACTTACATAAGCATATTTTGAAAAAATATTTGAAGGAGAAATGTTGATTAGAAGCTAAACAACAACTCTCCTTCAAATTGTTTGTGAATATTCACTTTATTCCCAAGTCATTTTCAAAAGTATGAGAGTAGCAGACGATAGTTTTTAGAGCACCTCTGAGTGTGAATGGGTTAAACAGCATTATACTTCTTGTATGAAGGGTGGCACTGGTGGGAAGTTGGGAACTTGGATTAAGTAGAGAATGCCATAAGAAACTATATGGTCCTCTGTTTTATTCATGATGGAATTGTCCTTTAAGTGTATAAGATTGCATTTATTACGTAAGCAGCTTAATTAACTAATGGGCATTAGTCTGAAAGCACAACGATATACACAATGTAAACTGAGCAAGATGAGCATCACATGGCTAAACTGCCTGCGCAAAATAAGCTATATATGCTCCTTGATGGATAACTCTGTCATTTTGGCCGTAAGAGGCTGTGAGCTAAAATGGTAGGCCATGCATTATATCAACGTTTAACCCATTGACATCTGATGCGTCATTATCTGACAAATTTGAATATTTCTTCCCACTTTGAGCAATATTCCAAAACATTTGAAGAGGAATTCTTAAAGTAAACATGACCAACAACTTTCAATCAATCATTTATAAAACTGATGTATATTTATAAAAATATTTCCATAATCGTCAGACCGTTTGCATGTCTCAGATGTGAATGGGTTAAAGATGGCGATTCCCGCCAGAGAATGGCGACAGTTCAACACCTCCTCGCCTAACTCTCTTGTGGGCGCTGGATATGATATTAGGCCCTAGAAGTGCATTAAGTGATTACAAGATAGGGGGAAATCGATCGTCTGCATTGTCTTAAGTGGCTGCTACGTCCAACTGCATCTGCTCCAACGAAACACTAGTATAAAAAAACAACACAAAAAGCAGCTCTTGCCTCCATACATGTTATGCGGTAAAATGAAAAGAAAGTCCGCCATTATGGAATTCATATGATCATGGTTGGAATCTACTAAAATCATTTCTAAATTATTTTATTTTTGCATCTGGTTTCAGCGCTGCTTAGGCCATAAAGCTTTTCGTGCTAGAAATGAAAAGGAAGTTTCGATATCACAAAAATGGAAGTCCGCCATTATGGAATTCATATGATCATAGTTGGAACTTACTAAAATCATTTCTAAA
This sequence comes from Maea johnstoni, assembly GCA_963942565.1. Classification (NCBI taxonomy): domain Eukaryota; kingdom Metazoa; phylum Annelida; class Polychaeta; order Spionida; family Magelonidae; genus Maea; species Maea johnstoni. The sequence continues at coordinate 32,648,380 of OZ012693.1, read as the reverse complement.
TTCAGTTTTCTGCATCTGGCTTTCAGCGCTGCCTTTTAAGGCCATAAAATCATGCTGGAAAAGCATTTGTTTACTGCGTTTAAAAAAATCGACACACGTTCGAGAAGGGTATTCAGAACAAAGAATACAGTCAATAACGATGCGTGCATACATCCCACATTTAGTACTTAGATAATTAAGAGTTGTTCCAATTAATTTCAGTATTGATTATGATCAGATTACAGGCTGCGTCGTCAACTCATGAAGCATTGGCAAACGATCAATTTTTTTTAATTTCGCAAAAAACTGCTGTTTTTTATTTTCTCATTTCTTTTTCTAGAACATAAGCATATAATATCGGTTCAACATAGTACATGGTTTTCATTTATTATCACAATTCTCATAACTTTTATACCTGTATATCACTCAGAGTCTATTTAAGAAAATATATGTATGTATATATGTATATCTATATATATCTATATATATGTTTACAATAAATCGTATACCGGTTCCCAGATGTCTAAAGATTTTGTGAAAGAGTTTTCAATGATTGATTGGTACTCCTCAATATTCATTTTGGATCTAAGGAATGCTTGTACTTCTTTAAGACTGTACCGACTACCTTTCTGTCTATTCTTATAAATAACTTTTTTTGTTGCCATTATGGTTTATACACTAGATTATCTTCCTTTGGTATACCCAAAACTTTATCTACATTATTAAGTGATATGTGTACATCTACATGTAATCTCAGGCAAGTTTCTACCTCTTTCCATAATTTTGTCACTGCAAACGATCAATTTAGTTTCTACATGGACTGTTGTTATTTAAAGACATAGTCGGGTATTCGACAAGCTGACAGTGGCATCTGAAACAAAGTAATTCGCAAACGGAAGGTCCAATTTGGCGCCACCTATATCGACGGCAGTACAGGTGACCCCCCTTTTCATTTTAGATATTCAAAGGGGACCTACCAATTGAAAGCCTGTGCAAGGTTTGATGAAGTTCTTATTGTGGGGTATATTCTAAATGGACTTTCTATTTTAGACGTGGAATTTGCAGATTTAGCGCCACGTTGGCGCCACCTATATGGACGGGATAACTAGTGACCCCCCTTTTTGATTTTGGATTTCTAAAGGGGATCTTACAAGGATAGCTTATGCAAAGTTTCATGGAATTCGTATTATGGTGTATGTTTTAAATGAATTTAAATAGATTCCAAGTTTTAGATGCCACTGTCAGCTTGTCGAATATCCGACCATGCCTTTACATGTAAGTATTTCAGCACTTCAGTTTTCAAACGTATTTAAATGTACTGTATATAAAAGACCTCCTGCAATATGCGAGAGGGCAAATGGCAATGATAGAATAAACGAACAGTCCAGACTGCACTTTTATTAGAGAGACATATTTCAATTCTCTGTAAAACAGCTGATTTTTATCTTCCTGTTGGTTCACTCAGTATCATCATGTATTCATACAATGAGAATCTTGTACAGATAATTTGTCGTAATGTATACAAGTAGGTTCCTAGTATAGTAGCATACAATAATAAATTATGCTTATGGAACAAATTACCATTACGTAATTAGAAATATGTCATTATGTCCAATTGAATATTAGAAAGACTTAATAATGTAAAATTCCCATCACTTGGTCTAAACAGTGCCATTTGGTAAGACACTATTCGAACAAACTGCGAATAATCCTAATCACATTTTGCGTAAAACATGGGAGACAACAATCTTCACAAATATCTTTAATCCATTTTCTTTCGATTCCCAGACTGTTGGCATATACACACACATAACATGTGTTATCTATTTTCTACTCTCACAATCAGTATTGGCGACATCTCCTTCAAGGCTAGAACGCTTCGCATTACATGGTATGATATCAATAATCGATAATCGCAAACGGAAGCGTGCGATATTGATGTTGCAATACGGGGAAAGGGAGGGCGGGAATTATATATCTACCTTCCAGGAAGGCCACCCATAAATAACAAACATAGGCAACCAAAGAAATTTTGATTAGATTATATTTGTATTACATACATGTATAGACGAGAGGAAGTTTCAAGTTACCACTGTAGATTATAATCATATTACATAAAATGAGATAACTTCCGGTATAAAGGGAAATGCTAGATTATTTATCATCTTACGCCCTCGAGTTGCTTTCGACAGAACCCATATAGAAGTAAATACTAGGAAAGAGATGGACAAATATAATAAACTGTTAGATGCTGAGAGATAATTTGCAGTAGATGTACAATAAACAACCATCAATACGATAAGTATGGCCACCAAAGAGGTAATTTATAGGAAGAGACATGGTATCGGACTTCCATACATTATTCATGTAAAAAGAATTCTTTTTAATAAGATGATAAAAAAGGACTTCTATAATGACAGGGGTTGAAGAAGTCAGTTTTTCCCTTAAAATGGGGCCCTGATGTCTTAATATTTCGTTCGATTGAGTGAGAGTGAGGTGAAGTTACTTTTCCAATATTATCAGTCTTGTAATATTATTGAGTTAATATTACATGCTTGATAGTTGTTGTTGGTTATTATTGATTATCTTTCTGAATTGTATTATTGAAATCTTTGAAATAAGATGATGTTGAGAGGTAATAGAAAAATCTGCTTGGAGTAGAGTGTGTTACTTTTGGATAGATAGAAGTTTACCTTATCTACCATAACCTGGTAAGGGTTTGTTTAACCTTTTTCTCCCTTTTCTCTGTTTCTTATGTTACGGCTATTTCTGATTTTAATTTTTTTTCCTATTTATTATATTTTTGGTGGGTGAAACTGACCTACAATATGAGTTATGATTTGTAACATGTATGATTTTTGTAATGTGACAATTACAGCAAATAAACATACTACTACTTTGCAGAGAATTATAAAAAAGAAGGAAATACTGTACCAAAGGGATGTGAAGTACGATCGATATCAAATGAATCTGTCAAATATCACGGTGAAATGTAAACGGTTTTCCTCCCTGTGAGCCCAAGGTTTCCTCACAAGTACCTGACTAGCCATGATTCAGCCTTAATATGTCAGAAAACATGACGATAAAATAAACTCAAATAATTTGTTTTTAAAAAAGGTGAATTTGGAGACTTTGTATGCGCGTGTGTTTACAACTATTTTGCATCCCCAGCGAGAGGAACCTATTAGAGGGACATTCTGCCTCCTGCAACAAAGACTGATTGAATCTCCCAATCGTTTTTGTTTCTAAAGGTCAAAGACAGTCATTATGGTCAGAACTACTTGTAGTCAGACAATTAATCCACTACGCATGGCCGCATAACATTTGTTAGTTTTAAAAGAGGTACCAAAAATTAAATTTTCGTTTTTCATCGTTTTTCTCCCATAGTAAGGATAAAGGGACAAACCAGTTGCTGGCAAGTGATGGAGTAAACCGAATCACCCATGTGGGACCCATATATTTTCGTTTTTTTTCACCAATTAAGTAAGGCTAAAGTGACCAACCAATGTTGCTGGTAAGTGATGGACTAAAACAAATCATTAATGTGGGACTAAGACATACAGTGCCGACATTAAATTCCTGCACTAAATGCGTGGGCAGGCCGGGCAATGTAATTTGATTTGCAAGCTACGTGGGTCATTTATGCGTTTGGGATTATTATTTTTTTAGATGTTATCCATGGGTGTTTGTACAACCGGGCACTGGTAGACGTCCGGTCGACTGCTGCCGGAATTAAATGTCTGTACTGTATCGTAGCGAAACAAAATCCTGAAGGGTATTATACAGTACAGACATTTAATTCCTGCACCAGACGACAGGACGTCTGCCAGCGCCTGGTGGTACAAACACCTATAAATAACGTCAAAAAATAAGCCAAGCGCACCACATCACTGCTTAGATGAATGTAAGTTCAGATGTGAGGTCAGGGACCTGTTGTCGCATCCATGTCTAGGAAACTTGGTGGTTATCTGGTGTGCGGTCGTGTGTTATGCCCGGCTGCCCATGCATTTAGTGCAGGAATTCAATGACGGTACTGTACATATCTAAGCCAAAATATCCATCAAGGAACATGTTCTCTGTAGATGTATGTATGTATGTACGTATATATGTATGTTTGTATGTATAAATGTATGTATGTACGTATGTATTTTTATGTATGTGTGTATGTACATGTATGTATGTACAATGTATGTATGTATGTATGTATATATATATATATATATATATATATATATATATATATATATATATATATATATATATATATATATATATATATATATATATGTATGTATGTATGTATGTATGTATGTATGTATGTATGTATGTATATATATATATATATATATATATATATATATATATATATATATATATATATATATATATATATATATATATATATATATATTTTTTATTGACTATAGCATCAACTATAAAAGTTAACTTGTGACCAAGAGGAGACCAATTTCAGGTGCTCCTGTCTTCACATAAAACATGGAGGACACAGTAGTTATCCCACGCTCTATATTGCATGTGTGTTAAGTATTTATCAGATAAGCGGCAGCTTCTTAAGATGCTACCTTTCGCGAAACGTCGACAAGTGCTATCCATCACACCACGTGTTTATGGCCAATATAGACATAATGTTGTATGAGCAAAACGGTTTAATTTATGGTTGTTTTGTACGGGAAAAGACAAATAAATGACACAGGGCGATAATGTTTTCATCAAAAAGTCTTATCAATATGTTTGTCTCCACATGCTATCTATATAAACATACATGCATAAGAAAAGTTCAAGATATCAAAGACGGTCAAGATGCGTCAAGATTTCCAACTTAAGAATACGTTGCCAATGGAGCTATTTGACAGGTTAGCCTTACCCTATAAATATTACCCCACACAGAAATGTTTTATTTTTTATTCTAACTTACAGAAAATGAAATTATTCTTGAATGTGTCAAGATATAACCAAAAGAGGTATGTCTTTATCGATAGTTGTCAG
>OZ012693.1:32635894-32638394 GCA_963942565.1 Maea johnstoni | reverse complement strand
TTCTTGAGTAATCAGTCACCCGAATTCTCCCACATGAAATCGTCTACTCCAACTCTACAAGGCTATCATCTTTGACTCAGCGCCAGCGCGAGATGTTGGGGTGAGTGACCTCGTTCTGGCGTGATTGACTCTCGCGTGACGAGACTTGGGATGAGATGTGGGGAACACTCTCGAAAGGTAATAGATCAGAGACCGCAACACAATGAAATCGACATTTATTTTGCCTACTATACGGTGTTCACTACATTTGTGTAGGTCATTTATTCAAAAACGTAAAACCTGCTGCGAAAACGTATACATATTGTATATTTTATCTTTTATAGTCATTCATCACTTATCATTTTTGAATTCGAGGAATGTACTTTAAAGGGAATAGATCATATGAATTAATGATAGTTGTAAAACAGTTGGCTGCTCTCCAGCAACCAAAGGCCTCAAAAGTTTGGGGTACATGATATGATTACCAAGGTATTGAATAGTGTCCAGCCAAGTATGTCCTGGTCTTGGTCAATTTTCCGTCACCTAATCACGAAACAACGACTAGCATATTGATAGCACTTAACTTATTTTGGATTATTATACCTCACGTGGAGATTCTTGATTCTGGTTGGTCATAGGCCATGGATTAATCGTCATGATTTCCTCACTCCTTAGTGACAGGCTGTTGTCCTTAACAGCTTATAAAATAGTTGAATAATTCACGGCAACAGCCATGAATTAGTTGAATAATCACCGCTAGCCCGAAGACTAATGCCCGAACACATACAGAGTTTGCCGAGTGACCTACCGGTGATAACTAGTTCTGACAAAGCAGACGACGAGTATTTATCCAAAATCTCTGGTGTTTGTGATTTTTCCCTCTTTTATGTTTTGTATTTGTTCGGTATAATAAAACAGATATGACATCCGCGTGCGGTTTCCACCAGGAATAACTTCCCCTCGAGAGGATTGTCGCTCGAGGGCGAAGTTATTACTGGTGGAAACCCCATACGGATGTCATATTTGTATACTAGTCAATTAGCTCTGAAATATTGTAAATATGATTGTTTTATGAAATGGCAACTTAAACAAAGGTAAAAATTATAAAGTAACCGGGACCCTAAGTAACATGTATTGCGTAGAGCCTACTATGCGGTTGTGGTAAGATAGTCAATCTGTTCCCCTTTATATTCTGACCACAATCATATCACAAGGAATAAGTCAATTGTTCTCCCTTTGTATTCCCAACCACAAGCATATCACAAGGACTAGGTTTTATACTCAGGGTCCTAGGTTCCTGGCCACCTGTCTGTTTTTGATATTTGTAGAAATTGCCAACATTTTTCTTGGGATCAGTTCTTGGAAAACGATAAACCTACCCCTTATCATTATGGTCTGTCGTCATACGTACGCACCTGGTAGCAATGTGATATGCTGTTATCACATTACCGCTATCGTGATAACCCTCACTGCGCATGCGCACTTTGATTTGACTGACGTTCGAGTACACCTTCAGTCAAGATTATCTCAATGGCTGAATGGAAGTATGCGATGTTTTGGCATCTTCTGTACTCGCTAGTCATGCTATCACCTTAGTAAACCTGCCCTATGCCCTGCGAACCATTTGTTTCATATTTCACCTTGACGTATACTGTGATAGCTGAGACGTTTATATGGTACGGCCGGGTATGTGTGGGCTGTAGCAAAGGTGACAGAGTACAGTATTCTTAAAAAAACATTTCTATAATTATTTTTCTCGTTATTCTATTTCTTATGTGAATATCACATTAGCAGTTAATTTACAAAATATATTTTAAAATTGTTATCAAATATCTACATGTAGTATGTGCCATCCTTTTTACATTTCATTTTTGTATCATCGCATTTGTAACGTATACTTATAATCATTGTATTGGATTGAATCAAGCTTTAGGTATGTAAGGAGGTTGGCAGTGACATTGGGTTAGTCGTTGGTTCCTTTGATACTCCGGATTCCTCCAGCGTTAACCAATGGCGGACGGGAGGGGGGGAATTGGTTTTTGCGTCGCTTTAAACAGCTCAGGTCATTGCGCGAAGCGATACCACGGACAGCCCTCCACAACGCCGCACATTTTTAAATCAATCAGGCCACCCCGCTTATGGGGATCTAGCGGAGACTCGAACCTGTTGTGAAGGACTTGCCACGATACCATTGCAAAGAGAACATCTTAAAAATGACTATTCTTTTCCGTTACAGATTTATCTTTTAAATTTCGTCACTTTTTCTGCCATATTGCGGCCAAGTCCTGACTGGCCAGTTGTAACTGGTGGAGAAATCCACAATACCTACGAAAACCACCGCCTAACCCTAAGTCACTGGCAGCTTTCTCACTTGTCCCGGCAGGGATTCGAACCCAGGTAGAGGTGAGAGACAGCTAGTAGCCAGTGGCAACGCCTTAGACCACATGGCCAACAGGGCAAGCAATTAAAAACGTAATGAACAATTTTTAACCATCTAACGTTTAAAGATAATTCCAGGAAT
>OZ012693.1:32628394-32630894 GCA_963942565.1 Maea johnstoni | reverse complement strand
ATAATTATATATATATATATATATATATATATATATATATATATATATGTATATATATATATATATATATATATATATATATATATATATATGTATGTATGTACATATGTATGTATGCACGTACGTACGTATACATATATATATATATATATATATATATATATATATATATATATATATATATATATATATATATATTTATATATATATATATATATATACATATATATATATATATATGTATAAACATATATATATATATATTTGTATATGTATGTATATATATATATATATATATATATATATATATATATATATATAAATATATATATATATATATATATATATTTATATATATATATATATATATATGTATATATGTATATACATACATATATATATATATATATATATATATATATATATATATATATATATATATATATATATATATATATATATATTACATATGTATATATATATATGTGCGTGTGTGTGTGTGTGTAATCTGCAAGCTGTTTAAAAGTGGGATCAGTTTTTCGACATATCTATATCAAACTTATAAAGGAGGGGTAGGTGTGTGACCCCGTTAGAAGCTACCTCCTGGCCTAGTAGTACGGCAAATCTGCTACCCCCGCGTACACTCTGCACTTATACCAGCATAGTTTGTGGCAGGAGTGTTGCTTGGGAGTAGCACGTGTCGACAGGACCTGTCCTGTGAATAAGGGAATCTGGATCCCTTTATCTACCAGCACTCGCCTCTTGGAAGCATCAAGTGCCAACGCAGCACTCACTCACATACACACAAACACACACAGAGGCAAACCCAGACCGCGCACGCTGGCGTTTAACCGTATGCTCACCATATGAAGTATTCAAAGAAAAACAGAGGGATGGTTCAACCTATTAAATGCGTCCTTCAATAAAATCTCCATCAGAATATTGCTTATTATCAAGATTATTCCATATGATATGTCAGACCATTAGTGTAATCAGACATATTGAGGCAATGACAACTATTACCCTAATTCTAACCCATTAATGCTTATGATAAGAAAATATCGTCTGGACCTATGATACTTTTGACAATAACTTTGAAAGAAAGAATGATTTTACAAAATATTGGAAGGAGAGTTGTAGGTAATGTTCAGATTGACATTTCCTCATCAAATATTTTCCTGATTTTGCTTTTGCCTGCAAAATATCATCAAAAATGTCAGGCCACTTTTGGCAGCTGTGAGCATTAATGGGTTAAGGACTGTCAATGATGATACCTTCCGCCTTTAAGTTACTAAGCGTGAAATAGTGGCGGGCTCTGGTCTTCACCGAATCTCCATCAGCGGGTTGGCTTGGTCGCTGTACAAATACGCAGCGTATTGGAAATTGAACAACTGAAATACAAGTTGTAACTATTCTTAAAGAGAACGGAACTTTCGTATAAAAATATTTTTAAGAATACTTGATTAAAATACGTGTTTGTTAGTTTTAAAAATACCTCTTCGGATATGGAGGATGTATTCCATGTAATTGATGAGACTTACATTTCATGTTGTCAGATGATTCCAGCCACCTAGAAGCCAGAGATTAACACTATCTTGACTCGTATGTCGGTTGTTATTAGAGCTATCATTTCTCATTGCCTGCACTTATTTACTACAATATCCTTGCAGAAATAATCACTCGTGTGGGTGATTCATGGTGGGATTGTGTGTAAAAATTCAAAATTTCATCATGCAATTAGCCCACATCCACCCACGATTTGTTCAACATCTAAAAGAAAATCATTTTTCATCTTTGCAGTTGAAAACATACTTTTCAAAATACTTCCGGTGCAAAACAAGGCACATGAGTCATTGGACAGTTCATGTTCATGGTAAACTCTTTTGTTCTTCATTTGATAGATTAATGGGCCACAGCGAAAATCAAATCCTGTATTTGACTGTGTTACCCTTGTGAAATAAAGATTATTATTATTATTATTATTATTATTATTATTATTATTAATGAGCAAATTCAAATCATGGCGATATTTCTTCATCTATACGTTATCAAATATTCACCGGCAGATGCGGCAGCTTTGACTTAAGACAGGATAGTATTGGATATGGTGGTACCAGTCGACTTATGAATTAAAGTATACAAATCCACCTTCAAAAATAGGACCATCGCTTTTGTTGAAGTAGTCGTGCTAGATATCTTTTTAATGGAAAAAGCGCAACTAACGACTAAGTTGCGACAAACAAGTTACCAATGGGAAGGGGGGTGGGGGGGTGGGTGGGGAAAACTGTCATACATAGGTTCGAAAACAGCTGATGCAAGTCACTGGCATATTTGCAACATACCTTCAGCCGGATTCGAAGCCGGAACGGATTCCGTTCTCTTAGCTTTTGGTGAAAGTTAGCAAGAAAACGGTGGGCAGTGGTAAGACCACTTGACTGTTGGGGCCGTTCCTCCTATATAGTATGTAAAGTAAACCTGCGTGTATATCAACTGTTACGTC
>OZ012693.1:32613433-32628194 GCA_963942565.1 Maea johnstoni | reverse complement strand
TAGCAAGCGAGATAATCTGTTAATACGTGAAACTTCAAATAGAGCTAGGTTTTTCATTAAGATTCATACGGCGCTCATCAACATTCCTATCCAAATCCAAGGTGTTTTGACACCCTCAACGTTGGTAGTCTGGGTGCTGTTTTTGTTCCGAACATGAATATTTCTCCCACTCTGCGGTGTGTTTTATGGTTAGGATGACGTAAAAGAGAAGTTGTCCTCGATGGTTTGTCTTAACTGAGGTTAAAGGTCAAACTAGTGTAATTGTCCAATCAGATCCCTCAATTTCATTCAAGGGATTACTGCTGCTGGGTCAAAGGTAGACCTAACAATGGCGCGCGTGGATTTAAACAAGCGTCACGTACGTGATCTGGCGCCAGTTTCTAGGGAAAGCAAACGGTGCACGTCACAACAAACGAGTAATATCATTGTTGCACTAGTGCACAGGTGGCCTTTGGCTGAATTAGTATATCTAGCTAACTTCACGGTAAAACAGGTAAATTTTCCCTTTTTATCGTGGGAGAGACAGGTTCCATCACTCGGGGCCTCGTCCCAAGACACAAAATCACTCAATATGATCTCGTGTAACCTTATTTTCTGGTCGGTTGTGATGCCCATATTATCTTTCGGCAGTGAGATATGGATCCTTAACGATAAAGATCATGAAAACATCCAGAACTTTCAGAGGTACGCTGGGAGACGTATTTAGAGATTCCCTCAAAGATCCCCTAATAATACGAGCTTTTTTGGGTTAGGGTGGATCAAAATCACCACCTTTATCATGATTAAGAAAATTTCATTTCTACTGACCATACTGCAACTAGAAACTCCAAATATCATCAAAGAGGTGTTTCTCTTAAGACTAGACTCATACCTAAAGGATATACCCTCTAGTAGGCGGAATATTTTCCACAGCCCGATATTCGAGATTTTAAATTCATGTTCCAGACTAGGAATGCTTAACATGGTCATATAATAATAAAGATGGCAAACGGTAGTATTCCCCTACTTGGAAAGAAAAGGTGGGCTAAATTAGCCTGGGAAAATGCTTGGGCCCTCGACGATGCCTATTGGAAATCTCTAAGTATAACAACTACCGATAGTGATATACTCTATAAGAGTATTGGACAACCAAGATACCTCAGCTGGTGGCAAATATCCGATAACCTACCCGAGCACACTAAAATGTGTGAATGTCTGGCCAGAATTGTATGTAAAGCGTGTATTTTGAAATCTGATGACTATAGATTGAAAGGTCTAGCCCATGGTTACCGTACATGCACGAACTGTGACTTATATGCCGAAGAAAACATCAGGCATATACTTATGCAATGTCCCGCCCTTGAAAATGACAGAGTTATTCTGTATGATAAGCTGTACAACATTGATGAAAAAATCCAAGTCATGATATATGAAAACCCCCATAAAGTCTTCCTGTGGCTCCTTGGAGGTAACATTGAATACCTAGACATAGAAATCATGATTAGATTCTGGATAGTCGCAGGATATGAGGTAACCAGAATATACAGAAAGGTAACCCAAGGTAGAGGTGGGATAGGGTAATGACAAATATACCCCCCTGACTCCCCACCCCTATACCGACTAAGCAAGCCACTGGATTACGCACTTGGTATGTAAATTGTTGATAAATTAGCCCCTAAGTGTATTTTGTGGGCTAATTGTCTTTGTATGTTTAAATCTAAAGGTGTCTTAAGTTACTGACTCCCCAGTATGGGATGTCAAGCTATTAACTTTACTGTTTTACTGTTTTCCCCTGCGTGGGTACTATAGGTATTTTTGTTTAAACGTGATATTGTTTAACTAGGATGCTGCAGAGAGTTCCCACTTTCTTTTGGGCTATCTTTTCCTCCGTGCTGTTCCGTTTGTGTTTTCCCCTCCGTGGGACCAACACTTAGCTACACCACGTATTAAAAGCGCTCATAACTACGACTTCTCTGCAGTTTCCGGTTTATTAGGACCTTGAGTTACCGAAGAGCTCGAAAATGTTTTGTTCTAGCTTCTTGGTTTTTCCCCCTTAAGGGTTAAACTATTAATTACTATGTTTTCCCCTTGTGGGGCCGTACTACAGTGAATGTTAATATAGTGATAACTTTTTGGTTTTTCCCCCCTAAGGGTTCAGTTATCAATTAATGTGTTTTCCCCTTTGTGGGTCCTGTATTAAGTAGTTCTAAGCTCTCGCTATACTGATTGACGAATAGTTCGATTTTGTAGTGTTAGCTTGGTGGTTTTTCCCCCTTAAGGGGTCAGCTACTAAGTTATGTGTTTTCCCCCGTGTGGGGCCGGTGCTAATGGAGTCATAGGTTTGTGCACTCCTTGTCTTTTTTCATTCTTTATATATTTGTAATTGTACTTTCATATCTTATGATGTGGCAAATAAACAATACAATACAATACTTGTATGTTTTTGCCCCTTAAGATCATGTTAACAACAGCCAGCGATTGATTTCTCTCATTGACGATAGGGGCGCCGCGGCCTGCGCGAAAAGGGGGTCGTCCACCCTCCTCTCTCGTGCGACTGAGTTTGTGATAAGATTACTTTTAATCTCTTCAGCCAATGTTATCAGTGCTAATTAGGAAAGCCGCTGCCTAGCAGATCGCTTGATTTGGGACTCAATAAAACCCTAACGGAGCTGTTCGAGAAGGAGCATTGACCAAGCTGCCTAATTGAACAAGATTTATTATAGTGACTGCCTTCTAGTCTTCTCACTCTTATTTGAAAAGCGAACATTCGCGCTCAAACAGACACTCGTTTATATATATATATATATATATATATATATATATATATATATATATATATATATATATATATATATATATATATATATACATACAAACATACACTGTGGCAGAAGAAGAAAACCTCATCAGGAAAGAGAAGGAATTGAAAAAAACACCCAAAAAACAGAAATAATCCAAACCAAAACATAATAAACTTAAAGGAACGTGTCTTCATGTGTGCATCCTTACAGCTGTGACTATCAATAAATGGAGATGGAAGTGTATTGATACACGGTGTATCATCATCGGGAGTAATCATTAATTGCTATAACTCGTACATTGTTAACTAAATATACAGGCAGCTCTGCTTAATCCGGACATGTGTAATCCGGATTTTCGTCTAAACCGGACAGATGGGAAGGTCCCAGTCCCTTCCTATACATGTAATTCCTATAGGCATAATCCAGATTTTGCCTAATCCGGACAGAAATCTAGGGAACACATCAGTCCGGATTAAGCACAGAGTCCTGTACGTCCTGTGGATAAGTATGCAAATCAGTCCACCTCGGTTAGAAATTCGCCGAGATATTGCGAATCGATACAATACGATATATCATAGCACAGAATATGCAATTCAATCGACCACGGTACATTTCTTTACTATCAAATGCTATTCACCAAAGTTTTATAATAACAAACAAGACAAACGATTCAAATGGACTCTATATAAAACAATACATCACAATTGGATTGCAAAGTAGTGATAAACAGGTGTTCCCCTAAGTTGGTCTATACATGTACATGTACTCTATAGTGGGCGAGGAACAGATGGTTACTGTAACACCCACTCCCCTTTTTTCATGATTAATATCCCCTTTTATTCTCCCTTCCTGAAAGGTTTCAGCATTTTCAGGCACGGCTTCATGGAAACATTTCCTACGAGGCACAAAGTCGATGAAAGGTCACCGGAATAAAATAAGGCCAGCGGTCCATCTTAAAGCCATGATTGCAAGCGCCATTTTTAGCCAACACCTGGCCTTAATGAGCGATAATAGGGAGATAACCGGAAAGAGAACCAAAGGCTCGCGTGAACAAACGAGAATTGAAACTAGCGACCAGGTGATGGGAACAATGCCATTTAGCACAAATTTCATCAAGGTTTTCTTGTGAACCCACCCCAATGGCCTTCACCACGTGACCAAGAGTAAGATTATCTTGACAACCAAGATAATAGCCAGAAACAGGTGCATGGCGCATAACAATAGGTTTTGTTTAATTTGAGCCTCACACCTCATGGATCATAACGGTTTATAGGCATTTACATGTCCAATTTGTCTATACGGATGATGTAAACACGTATCCATACGGATACCCACTGACGTCAGATGCCAAAATATAATTACGTGTTGTTTATTGACATTTGTAATTTATATTCGGCCTTGAAAGGGTAACAGAAGCAATAAAGACAATCAAAGATTAAGTTATCTCTTTAATACACAGAATATAGCTATTCTATATATTAATATCTCTATGTCGGTAATTATGACAGTGCAAATGGGCATATGTAGGGTGACGATGGTGACTACATGGCGATGATGGTAATATATATATATATATATATATATATATATATATATATATATATATATATATATATATATATATATATATTCATAAATATATATATATATATATATATATATATATATATTACCATCATCGCCACTTATGTATCCGTATATATGTGTGTGTATATATGTATGTATACATGTGATATATGTGAGTGTATATGGGCATCGTCAAAGGGGCCAACGCTAAATGCCTGTATAACTGCGTCCAGTGAGCTATGTTATTGTTGTGATGTAACAGTGAAGTAACGCACAGGGATGATTACGGATTAAAGTGTACACAAGAGAGTCGTAGCAACATCTAATAAATAGCAGAGACGTGATTTCTCATACGACCAGAGAAGCCAGCAAATTCTCCGCCGCACTACATGAAAGTCAAGGACACGAGGAAGCGGTTTGCCTACTCGCAACTAAATATCTCTTGTTGTAATATGTCCTGATGTGTGCGTCAACACCACTTCGCGAATTCTGCATACACGTACTAAACCTAATATGATTATTAGTTAAAAGTACATTGAGGATACTCTCTCTCTCTCTCATTCTCTCTCTCTCTCTCTCTCTCTCTCTCTCTCTCTCTCTCTCTCTCTCTCTCTCTCTCTCTATATATATATATATATATATATATATATATATCAATATACATATATATATATATATATATATATATATATATATATATATATATATATATAAACATAAATATATATATATATATATATATATATATATATATATATATATATATATATATATATATATATATATATATATATATATTTATATATATAATATGGTTCATATCTATGTTATATTTATTTCAATTGTTATTATTGTTACCATTGTTCTTAACATTATCATTGTTATTATTATTATTATTATTATTATTATTGTTATTATCATCATTAAAATTATTATTATTTTTATTATCATCATTATTATTAATATTGTTATGATCATTATTATTATTATTATTATTATTATTATTGATGATATTTTCGTTCATTTCCTTTCTCTCGTTTACCAAGGGATGACTTGCACGTTACTAGTGACGCTCACCAAATTCTGCACCGGTCTCTTGCATATGGTGAACTGGAATATATTCATCTTGACAAAAAATGACACGAAATCTAAGTCACGTGCCAAAGGTGACCTTGCTCGGGTCACATTCCAAAGTCACATGACGGGATGGCTCAGAATCCATCGATTGCAGCAGAGATGCTGACGCTGGGAGCTCCATGGGGATGATGAGGATTTTGGGGGGATTTAGACATGAGGTTTGATGGACAAGTGCTCTAAATGGAATATCACAAATTCAGTTCACGTAGACTTATGTTCCTAAACATCCATATCATACGGAACAATTGCAAAGCGTTTTTGTATGATGTTAGTATCCTTCTTTGGCTGTTACATACTGTTCAAAAAAGTTTGATTTTTCCTCATTTTTGTATATTTTGTAATTTAACTTACAGTCAATAAACATAAATATATATATATATATATATATATATATATATATATATATATATATATATATATATATATATATATATATATATATATATATACTGCCAAACCAGCTAAGGAAGACTACTAATTAACATAAACGCGTAATTGGCGTCCGCTTCGTCCAGGTGGTCGTCACTGACAGGTGTGACATGACACATATGCAAATGAGGGAATATATAGACGTGTCTTTTATTATAGACCAGTGGACTAGTGTATGGGTAGGAAGTCTTATGCGTATCAGGTTTAAAGGTAAAAGTTGTCCTTGACTGTCGTTGTTTTTCCCGATATTATGGATACTTCCGAAATGAACACTACCATTTAACTCGTTTGCATTGTAAGGGTAAAAATATATCACTCATTTTTACCTTTTATTACCCAATTGAATACTTGGCTAAACTGTAGACAGGTAGTCTAATTGCTAATCCGGGGACCGCATCTTTGACTCAAAAAGTGGATTGGCCGTTACTTGTGTCGTTTTAGAAAATCACCTTACCGTTTCAAGAATCTACAATGTTTGATTCGAAATAATCCATTTTTGAAACAAGGTAATACATTGAAAACATTAGCTGTATTCCCTCCTAGGGTCTTTTAATCTTTTTTCGAATAGTAGTAGAATGTGACGAGTTATGTCTAAAATTCTCAAACCATATTTGTATAAAATGCAAATAGGTTAAACCTACCACAATATGATAGATCCCCTGGGGAAGCTAAACTTAGGGGTGGATAGGTTATACTGCTGGTGGCTAATTTGGCCAATTAACAAAATGATGCAAAAAACACTTAAAATGATTAAACCCCGACACATGGGTACTCATATCAGAGTTTAGATGGATTTCAAAAATCATTGTGTTCTTGTGCTAATTGGACAAAAGAAGCGTCAGCATTTAAAGCATTTTAATGATTAGATGTAAACCAGGTTACAAACTAATTTGGAGGAGAGCGAGAGAGGGCATAATGATAGTAACTACGTGCCTAAAAAATAAGTCGCTTGGCAACGGACAAATTAAGTCTTCAAGGTCAATCAGTTGATCAACCCAAAAGATCCACAACAGACAGACTGTGTACTAATCAAATTTGTGCCATAATCGTATATGTGAAATACTACGAGGTGGGTGGGATTGTGCACATTCGAAGCATAGACGTAGCCATGCAGTTGTATTGCTTACGAAAGGAGGGTGCCTTTCATAGAGTTATTGGTGCGACTTGCAATTTCCATACATCTTATCATTATTTTTATTATAATTATTATCATTATCATTATTATTGTTATTAGTATTACTATTATTATTATTATCATTATTATTATTATCATTATTATTATTATTAGAATTATCATAACAACATTAATAATAGTAATAATAATAATAATAATAATAATAATAATAATAATAATAATAATAATAATAATAATACTGATGATATTAATGATAATAATTATTATTATTATTGTTATTATTATTATTATTGTTACGATAATTATTATTATTATTATTATTATTATTATTAATGAAAAGAAATGTCAGTTGATATTATCAAAAACTCATCTAAGTATCATTTGTTGGGTGTTATATATACCAGTAATTGTCTTTATTGTATGTATGTGTGTTATAAAGTGATTAAAAAACGTGTGTTTTTGAAGAAATTAAAAGAAAAAAATATCGTGTAGGAGAATTATGCTTGTAATCCTCCAATTTGATCATCAACGATAGTTATGCTTTTTGCTGAGAAAAACTGGAGAATATGAACTCTAAACAAATCCGTATATAGGGTGTCTATTCATAAACAACATGTAGCTTGTACTGCTCCTTGGATTTAACTCAAAAAAATATATAAAACAACGCTCGGCATAAGTATTAGAACTATAGATGTGCATTATCGTCTAGGTTTGTAAACACATGAGGCTGTTTCCCAACACACAAACATACAAACACACACACATATATATACACGTCCCGATACATACATACCTACATGTGCACACACACACACACACACACATTATACACACATCCAGATACATACATACATACATGTGCATACATACATACACACATTCATATATACACATATACATTCATACATACATACACAAATTACACACACACACATACATACATACATACATACATACATATATACACATATACATTCATACATACATATACAAATTACACACATACATACATACATACATACATACATACATACATACATACATACATACATACATACATACGGACGCTCCTTAGTCACCTGTATAAAACGCTCTGTGCTGTTATTACCCAGTCAACATTAAGCCACGGTTAAATATGTCTATGAACTTTTGGTAGATTTTAAGGGTTTTCACCACTAACTATATAAGTAGGCACTAGGCGTAATCCTAGGCTATTCAATGCAGACCACCGAGTGGCACGTGGCGAAAGGGTGTGTTTGATCATGTGCAATCACTCTGCATTCAGAAAATCCAAATAGATGAGCATTTAGCGTAGCTGCTGCTGCCGCTAATACTGCTGTTACTGCTGCATCTACTGCTGCGCGTAAGGATTGGAATCAGCACGCAGAATGAGGGATAGTGTGCTCGACTTCGGTACGAGGCATCTTATACTTTATCACTCATGGCTTTTTTCTTCGAGAGTATCCATCGAGAGAGAGAGAGAGAGAGAGAGAGAGAGAGAGAGAGAGAGATATTCATCAAAATAATATATGCATCATGTACATGTATGCATACAACATGTAAATATATATATATATATATATATATATATATATATATATATATATATATATATATATATATATATATATATATATATATATATATATATATATGTTTATATATATGTATATATATATGTATATATGTAAGTATGTATGTATGTATGTATGTGTGTGAGTCAATAGCAGAATGACCTTTGGAAATCTTACTTCGGAACAGATAGCCTTGAGAAATTTGATAACTTCCCAACCACTTTGTTAGGACTTCAAGCCGTTAAACCATTTTAAGGGATGATAGATTGATAGCATCGTCATAGCAATCCCGAGTTAAACCTTTAATGCATACTTTCAAACATCCCGAGGGATTTTCGCGTTAATCAATAACTGGAGCAAGCACGCCTTCTACCTACTTTCTAACTTGTTTTTTCAGCTGTGCAAACCGAATCAGTTTCTGTCAAATTCTATTATCATCTTAGACTGGTTTGTACAGTAGGCGCTGGCTGAAGCCACATCTGCGGAGGCCTACTAAAAGTGGGATCCACCTCCTCTTGGCCGTGAAAAAACGCTTCCCCCACTGGTGCGGTAATGAGGAATCGATACGAGATTTTGCCAGTCCCCTCGCAGCACCAGTGAGCGATAATACGTGAAATTGGGGAAGGGATAAGCACCGTTGAAAGGCTCCATTGGGAGACGTGAAGTGATAGGAGCTGGCGTGCTGTTCCATTTACTGATGGCGTGAGGAATGGCCGGCACGTTCCACGCCTAAAGTACCACCGTGTTCATCTGTTCAAACCTACAGTACAGACATCTAATTTCTGCACCAGTCGACCGAACGACTGCCAGTGCCTGATTTTAAAAACACCCATGGATAACTTGTCAATAAAAGTCAAGCGGACTAATGACCCACGTAGCTTGCGAATCAAAGCTGCGTTCAGTTGTAAGGTCATCCATGCATCCATGACCAGGAAACTGGGTGATAATCGGACGTGCGGTCGTTTATTATGCCCGAGCTGCCCACGCATTTAGTGCAGGAATTAAATGTCGGCACTGTATTCATTCCACACATATGTGAACCAGAGCCCAAATCCAGCTATAGGCATGCGAGAAAGTTGCCAGTGACTTGGGTCAGAGAGCGTATCGTGCTATTCTGTTCAAACCTATGTATTCCACACAAATACCAACCAGAGCTTAAATCCAGCCAAAGGCATGCGAGCAAGTTGCCAGTGACTTGGGTCAGAGGGCGGACCGTGTTGTTCTTTTTAAACCTATGTATTACACACACATGTGAACCAGAGCCCAAATCCAGAAAGACTCAATTCAAAAGCTGAAATTTAGGACACGCGAAGTTGTGCGGAGACAGGGCGCCCGCGTCCGCATGTCAGATGGAGAAGAATTTAACCAATCTCACAAATCTCACTAAACTCTAGAGACAAAAGCTTTGAAAGGTTATTGGTGTGGTCACGTGAGCAATATCTTTTCCCAGAGCAGGCTCGCAAAATAATCTAATAATTGGCGCAAAAACGCCCAGCCAGAGGCACGCGAGAAAGTTACCAATGACTTGGGTCAGAAAGGGCACCTTGTTGTTCTGGGCTCAAATCCAGCTAGAGGTTAGTGAGAATGAGAAGGTTGTCGGTGACTTGGGGTTAGGCATTTTGTTTTCCCCGGGCACCCCAGGATTCCTTGCCATAATTTATTACCTTTCTGATTTTTCTGATGTTATTTGTGATGTAACTGTTAAATATACCTTTTGTAAAGAACCTACAGTCAATAAAGAATATATATAAGCAAGTGGTCAGTCAGTGACTTGGGGTTAGATATTGGTTTTGGTTGCAAACGTGGTCACTAGCCTTGCACTGACTGGCTTCGTATGTAATTTGGGCAAATGCAGCAACGTGATCTATCACCATTTCCCCGACGCAGTCGTGGTCTACAGTTTGACGAGCCTCTCTCGAAATGAAAAGTTCAAATCAAAGTGGAACTGAAAACGATTGCCTTTACGTCGGCTGGTTTAAATTCCCCCGTTCATTGAAATAGACTCAATTTTAAATGCAATTAGCTAATTTGGAAAAACGAGAAATTGAGATGACTTTTAAAAAAAAGAACTAAATTGTTTGGTAGGTGTTGAACCATGTCAAACTACACATTGGTTCAACGTCAATCCTTGCTTTGGTAATCCCATCTTTCGAAACAGCAACGAGACGTAAAGCTGCTGGCCTATACACATACAGTGCAGACATTTAATTCCTGCACCAGTCGACCGGATTTCTGCCAGTGCCTGGTTGTACAAACACTCATAGATAATAGCATGACAAACAAATAAGTCAATCACACCATCGTAGTGTCGATTCGCAAGCTACGTGGGTCATTGGCGTGCTTGGCTTATTTTTTGACATGTTATCCATGGGTGTTTATAATACAACCAGGCACTAGCAGACATCCGTTCAGTTGGTGCAGAAATTAAATGTCTGTTCTGTACCAAATATTGAGTAGAGCGTCCACTGTGGCCCGGTGGCAATTGGTTTCTATCTCGAGTTACAGTTCCGCCGAATCCACACTAGCGCATTGTCCTGGTCGCAATACATAAGTGCGGCGCTGTGAAGGTCTGTCACTAGTGTCTTCGAAGCAGAATGATCCAATTCAATGGTTTGGAATATGACTATTATGTTCATGACCACTTTTTATGTCATATCAGGAGTACATCGTACCTACATGTAGATAATCAGTGATAAAAAGCGCATGTTAAAGGACAATTCCATCATGGATAAAACAGAGCCCCAAATAGTTTCTTATGGTATTCTCTACCTAAACCAAAGTTCCCACCAGTGCCAACCGTCATACAAGAAGTATATTGCTGTTTAAACACCTCCTAACAGACACAAAATAGAGGCACTGGGGGCGGCCATTTTAGCCTGTTAGTAGCCTCTAAACTGGCTGTTGGTGCAGTCATTAGCAGTAAGGAGGTGTTTAAACAGCAATATACCTCTTGTATGAAGGTTGGCACTGGTGGGAACTTGGGTTTAAGAAGAGAATACCATAAGGAACTATTTGGGCTCAGTTTTATCCATAATGGAATTGTCTTTTAAGAAATTTGGCTAGCCACAGGCGATCCACAACTTTTTACACATTCCTCGATTCAAATCAAAACAAAATAAACACCGAATTACACATGTGTCATTTTAAATTTCAAACACAAGCACTTTTCTAAGTGATGATACACACCTTTTCCCTAGACCACTCGGTAGTGGGGATGCACCCGCGACTAACATGCAGTGGATTGCGATGGAGAGCTCGATACTTCTATGAAGTTAGTCGTCTAAAACCCTTACTCTTGGTACACGTGCATTGCAGGTACATGTACGATCCGAAAGAGTATGCCGCCTGTCTTGTAACCAAGTACAGTGCCGGCATTATTTTCCTCCACTAAATGCATGGGCAGCCGGGCATAACACACGACCGCACACCTGATTGCCACCAAGTTTCCTGAGCATGGATGCGACAACAGGTCCCTGACCTCACAACTGAACTTACATCCATCTAGGCAGTGCTGTGATGTGCTTGGCTTATTTTTTGACATGTTACTTCTAGGTGTTTGTACCACCAGGCGCTGGCATACGTCTGGTTGTTTGGTGCAGGAATTAACTGTCTGTAGTGTAGATCCGAAATGAATATGCGGGTCCGTTCTAATACGTTACCAATCACTGCGCGCTGTCTCTCACTACTACCCGAGAGCGAATCCCGACCGGGACACGTTGCCAGTGACTTGAGGTTAAGTGGGGGTTATTCCGTAATTCCCGGCCTTCTCCATCACTTACAACTGTCAAGTCACGCTTTGGTCTGAATATGGCAAAAAGTGACGAAAACGATGATGAAAATTCATTCCAAAATGAATGTGATGCAAAAATAACTATGCGCTTTGAGCTGCAAGCCCAGTTTAGTTAGTTTCAAGCAGCAGGCCTTTGCAATGACAAGGAAGAAAAGCTAAAAACAAGTGTTGAGAGACGGGAAAAACTCCGCCACAATTACCTTTACTTTTAATCAGTGCCATCTTTAAATGTTTGATGAAACCCAGGCACGTAGTTGGCAAATGGCTCTCAACGACCCCCTTGCTCAACTATTAACTGGGAACATGGAGCATGGGAGAAACAGGAGATGATGCCAGTTTCTTGTCTTACAGTACGGACATTTAATCCCTGCACTAAATGCGTGGGCAGCCCGGGCATAATACACAACCGCAAGCCCGATTGCAACCCAGTTTTCAGGGCATTGGTGCATGGATTACCTCAAAACTGAACGAAGCTTTGGTTTGCAAGTTACGTGTGACATTGATGTCCGTGGCTGATATTTTTGACATGCCATCCATGGTCGTTTGTACAACCAGGCACTGGCAGGCGTCCGGTCGACTGGTGAAGGAATTAAATGTCAGCATTGTATTTCCTACTGCAACCAGCAAAATAAATTTCATTTGTAAATGACATAAAAGCATATTGATTTTTCTAATCTTTCTGAAGCCATACCGTTGTAAAAAGCAAAGGTATCGTCATTATAATCATTTTCTACCTTTTGCAATTTAATTTTCCCGTGACATCGTGTTGGCTTTATATATAATGTTTGGATATCCACTTTCCTTCAGTATTAACCCTTCCAATGCTGAGGCTATTTTCGTCTAAAGCAGAATTACTCAAAGATCTTTGAAAACCATCTAAACTATGTCGTGTTGGTATTCATCACAAAGGTCTCGCTAAGTACTCTCAGATGAGTACCCATGTTCCAGGGTTTCTGCGATTTCTCAGGTTTTTGCATCATTTTATATTGGCCAAATTAGCCACAAGCAGCCTAAGGGTAGATGCATTAATACTGACTCTTCTCGTTTCTGTTCTGGTTCCGGGATTCGAGCCCAGCTTCATGCAAGTCTACGGTTTCCGCCACCAAAAGACTAGCTACTTAAGACGTAGCTTTAAGTAGCAGAAGTGACAATACATATGATTCCAAAATGTTTAATATAGGATTTATCAAAATGATGTATTTCCCTGTTTTGTCATCCTGAGTTATATTAGAATTTATCAGTCTAACATTAGACCTTGGAGAAAAACCAAGAACGGAAGGATTCTACTTGGTACAAGAACAGGATTGCATAGTACAACTGTTATTGATATGCAGCTTTGAAATATTGCAAAATGTTTCACGTAACCATTATCGCTTTGCCAACGTATGGCGCTGTGAAGTGCTATGTATGCCACCTTTGCATCTTATATGCTTCTCAAGTGATACCTTATGCGAGAGGTAGGTAGGGAATACGTGTAGCTATCCTGCTAAGAGTTTCAGTCTCTAAGATATGACCTTAGTTGAGAGATACGAAAAGTCCAATACATTTGCAAACTGTCATTTCCTTTGTGAATTTGTGAATTGGGCAAACCGGACTGCAGGTCTAAGATGATTAAACCGTACAGTACAGACATTTAATTTCTGCACCAGTCGACTGGACATCTGTCAGTGTCTGGTTATACAGACACCCATGGATAACATGTCAAAAAATAGCCTAAATAACCTCAATTGCCTACGTAGCTGGTGGATCAAAGCTACGTTCAGTTGTAGGCCATCCATGCATCCATACCCGGCAAACTGTGTGGCAATTATACGTGCGGTCGTGTATTGTGCCCGGGCTGACCACGCATTTAGTGCAGGAATTAAATGGTGACACTGTATACGCCTATAGCGGTTCTAAAAGGCGTTACCGTTGCGACGATGTCTTACTAAAAACTACCAAGAAGTAGAAGTGTTGATGAGAATTCTATCAAAAGCTTTCTTTCAATTGTTTTGTGAATTCGTGCTTTGATCTGAATTAATTTCAAAAGTATCATGGAAGCAGACGTACATTTTTCCAGGGCTTGAATAGGTTAAGCAGCTAGTTCTATGGACATGCTCTCCGGGGCTGCCAAAGGTAAATGGCATTAATGAGATCTGCGATCAGCTTGCTCCGGTGTGGCTAATCTATTACCTTTATCAAAGAAACCTTCAATTTGAGTGATACCAAGATCTCGTAGCCGACCTTTCTCGGTAGAAACACAGATTTTGAGGTTGAATTTCATTTCGCTTGGTGTCGCGTTGCCTCGACGGAGTTTCTATCGTTGTATTGCACCAGAGTCCCATCAATTATCTTGCCATCTGCATCCGCT
>OZ012693.1:32603433-32605933 GCA_963942565.1 Maea johnstoni | reverse complement strand
GTGGATCCTTTTCAATCTGCATTCCATTGGGGGTAAGTAGATCCTTTTCAATCTGCATTCCATAAGGGGTAAGTAAATCCTTTCCTTTCTGCATTCTTTTAGGGGTAACCTGCATTCCATAAGGGATAAGTAGATTCTTTCCATTCTGCATTCCATAGGGGGTAAGTAGATCCTTTCCAATCTGCATTCTTTTAGGGGTAACCTGCATTCCATGAAGGGTAAGTAGATCCTTTCCTTTCTGCATTCCGTTAGGGGTAACCTGCATTCCATAGGGGGTAAGTGGGTTCTTTTCAATCTGCATTTCGTTAGGGGTAAGTGGATCCTTTTCGATCTGCATTCCATAAGGCGTTTGTTTCAAAAGGGGTAGTGGATCCGTTTTAATATGTATTTTATTAGGGGCAAGCGGGTCTTTGCAATCTGCATTCCCTTAAAGGTAAATCGATCACACCTATCTGCATTGCATAACAGGGTTAGTGGATCCCTATCATTCTGCATCCAAATTAGGGGTAATTGGATCCTACGTATATGCATACAATTAGAGGGAAAGTGGATCCTACCTACCTGCATTCCATTAGGGGTATGTGGATCTTTCCAATCTGCTTTCCATTAGGGCTAAGTCGATCACACCTATCTGCAATGCATAAAGGGGTAAGTGGATCCTATTCAATCTGCATTCCATTAGGGGTAAGTGGATCCTATTCAGTCTACATTCCATTAGGGGTAAGTGGATCCTATTCAGTCTGCATTCTATTAAGGGTTACTGGGTCCGTCTTAATCTGCATTCCATTAGGGGTAAGTGAAATGTCCTCGATGGGTAAGTTAATATACATCAGCTGTATTACATAAGGCTAAGTGAATACATATCAGGTGTATTCCATAAGTGATAAGTGAATACATACCAGCTGTATTCCATAAGTGATAAGTGACTACATATCAGCTGTATTCCATAAGGGGTAAGTATATATATATCAGCTGTAATCCATAACGGAGGGGTGAATCGGCATTAGCTTCATTCTATAAGGGGTAAGTGGAAACGTATTAGCTGCACACCATAAGGTAGAAGCAAAGGATGATGAAATGGTATTAGTGGATCCTTCTAAGTGTACATTCGAGAAGGGGCACGTGGGCCCTGAATCTGCATGCTATAAGGGGTTAGTGGATCTTTTCAATCAGCTTTCTTTTCACAAGAGATTTCTTTTTATAAGAGATGAACGGATGACCATTTCCAATCTACATTCCAAAGGGAGTAACCCCAAGCTCAATCTGCATTTTATAAGGGGCAAGTGGATCCTTGCAAATATGCATCAATTGCAGATGCGGCTACTGTTCCTGGGCAATCTGCGTTTCATAAGGGTTAAGTAAATCGTAATCAAAATGTGGCAATAAACAGAATTACAATTTCTAAGCGTGTCTGCGGTAGGGCCTTAGATAAAACAAAAATGGATCAAATAACATGAAAATCCATTTGTTGAAATTGATATTTACAATAAGATTAAATCCGTTCCTAACTTTCTCCTTTAATCAGCTAATGGCCATATGCGTAGTCACGTAGTTTTAGGTTGCGACATCGATTATATGACAGAGCGGTGATATCCGGGGAAATCCTACCTCTGCAAATGTATGCATAATCAGTGACATAGCCTTGTTGTGTTATCGAGGAAGCACGCCTATAAGATTTACAGATAATAACTGGTGTCAAGTGCATTGGATATGTCGAGTGGTGATAATAGCGCTAAGTGCACGAGAATTGTAGAGAAGGGGTTCAGAAAAAGTACCATTTATTCACCCCCTCCCCCCCCCCTTGAAAAGGGCGGGGGCATAGTCAGACAGAAATGAAGTAACGGACAGCTTTAAGTAGCTAAAAAAATAAGAAAAGTTGCTGTCACTCTGTATACATGTACATGTACCCCCCTCGAAAAGAGGGGGGGCATAGTCAGACAGAAATAAAGTAACGAACAGCTTTAAGTAGCTAAAAGTACCATTCACACGTATGCACAGCCCCCCTCCCTCCCAATAAAAAGAAAAGTTGCTGTCACTTCGTCTATACATGTACGTCTATGGTAGATATATAGAAGAAGCTGTAGGGTTGAGATACATCATGATTATTTTTGTCACTTATAAGGACCCTGGTAAGATAAAATCTAATTATATTCTTTATGATATTAATATTATTACCTGATACGATTTTGGAGAAATTGTCTACTTGCCAATCATAAAAGAAATATGCGTGTAGATTCTAAAATTGGCTTGATATAAAATGCAACAAAGATTCAATTAAACAGAACTTATGGCAATATTTCTCTTCCTAAGTAGTAATACTGAATACGTGTAGGCATGGAGCATTAGCACAATTTGCTTTCCATGTTAATGCTATCCAATAGAAGCAGTGTGGTAAATTGTGTTCTATGTTCCTTTTTCTCTACGACCGTGGAGGTGATTGAGTTATTATGGGCTATTCTTACATGGAGAGTAACGTTAACATAATAATATAACCCCCAAA
>OZ012693.1:32597853-32603233 GCA_963942565.1 Maea johnstoni | reverse complement strand
ATATATATATATATATATATATATATATATATATATATATATATATATATATATATATATATAATATGTATATATCTATATATATATATGTATATATATGTATTCGATTTCCTCATGCTCATTCATCGTCACATTTTTCTGTCATATAAAGACGATTCAATATGTCAATAGCATTTTTATGTTGGTGAAGAATCACGAATATCTTGGGAAAGCCACCGACTACCCCGAAGTCACACGCGACTTTCTCACATGTTGGAACCCTTTAGACCGCTATACACCAATGTTATCCTACCAACTGCTGCTCTGGTGAAGTTTGGCAATTGCCTTGTTGCTAGGTTCTGCCTCCATAGCTGGGCGGCTGTCCATTGGAGGCATTGCGGCTGTTTGATATGCACATTACACTATGCTGTGCTGACAAGGTTTGGCAATGGCGCAGTTGTCGGCGCTGCCTCCATAGTTGGGCGGTTGTACATTGGAAACATGGCGGTTTTTCTATATACACAGTACCTATCGCTGTGCTGACAAGGTTTGGCAATGGCGCAGTTGTTAGGCGCTTCCTTCAAAGCCGAGTGGCTTGTACACTGGAAAAATGGCGGCTGATCTATATACACAGTACCTATTGCTGTGCTGACGGGGTTTGGCAATGACCAGTTGTTAGGGGATGCCTCCAAAGCAGAGCGGTCGTACATTGGAAACATGGCGGTTGTTCTATATACACTGTACCTACATGTATTGCTTGTGCTGACGGGGTTCGGTAATGACCCGGTTGCTGGGGGCTATCCCATAGCTGAACGGTAGTCCATCGGAGACATGGTGGTTGTTTAATTTACACCGTACATGTTGCTTTGCTGACGAGGTTTAGCAATGACCCAGTTGCTAGGGGCTGCCTCCATAGCTCGTTGCGTCTTGCCTAGGCAAATATATATATCTGAATTGAGTTTTTGGGTTGAGATACAGTACAGACATTTAATTCCTGCACCAGTCGACCGGACGTCTGTCAGTGCCTGGTTGTACAAACACCCATGGATAACATGTCAAAAAATAAGCCAAACACATTCAATGACCCATGCTGTCTTCGAATCGAAGGAATGTTCAGTTGTGAGGTCATCCATGCTCAGAGATTTGGTCGCAATCGGTCATGTGGTCGTGTATTATACCCGGTTGCCCACGTATTTAGTGCAGGAAATGTCGGCACTGTATTCAACGTTATGGTTTGGGTTTCCCAGGATAGAAAAATCGATTTTTGACAATATTTATCAAATTTATTTTTTATTTTCAAGTAGAATTGCTGGTTATTAATTCCCGCTTCCCATTAGAGAACTGGTAATCATACCCACATTGTACAAAATGCTGAATGAAGTCAATCACCTCAGTTTAATGACGCATACTCAGCATGGAAAAGGTCTGCGATGAGAGTATCAATTCCATAATGCACAGAGAGCTTAGGTTAAGATGAATTTTGCTTCCATAATGACGTGATACTTCACCTTCAAAACAGCAATTGTGCACAGCACGCGAAAATGTTCGAGGAAGTTCAAGCCAGGTAGGGTCAGGTTATTACAAACACACCTTTCCTGGCCTTCTCGTTTTACTGACTACTCAGGCCATTTTTTCTCGTTCGTGAGGTCGGGTCAGGTAAAAAGGGACGTAAAGTTAAGTAGTTTATTATGTTAGCCGCTTCGGAAATAACACTAAGGATTGCTAGGAGGTTGAAAGTGAAGCTCCAAATGTTAGTCCTCGTTTGGGGTTTGCGTTCTGGTGGCTGGCAGTACACTGGAAATAACTAATTTAACATTAAAAACATTAACCTTATAGGGGTTTACTACGATGGTGCAAGTGTGAACGGCAGAAAAAAAATCCAATTTTTTTCTCCGCCGTTTTCCAAAAACAGCAGAATTTTTTTTTTTTAATTCAAATTTATTTTCTGCCGTTCACACTTGCACCATCGTAGTTTACAGTTACCCATCCAAAATTGGTGAGGATACAGATACGCGTATAACACATTCTGGTCACGGCTATTCTGTCCAGTACCTATCTAGATTGTTTCCTATCCCATTCATGATTGGGGAATTCATAGATACATTTTGTATGGAACGCTGGCATCTTTGACAGTAGCTTTTGAATTAAGCACCAATGCGTATAGCATTTACGAGAATTGTGGGAGTTTGATCAAGATTCCCTTTTTAACAATCCTAGAAATTCTGGCAGACAACTTTAAACGCAGCTAATACAAATCCCTTTTTTGTGTTAGATATTTATATGAAATGTGGTGTCTATATAGACGTGTTATAATTTAATTTATACTGTGTCTGAGCAACTATAAGCATAGAGTCTGCTCACAAGTTCAAATGTTGCTGATTACTAGTAATGTTCTCTTAAATAATATGCAACTTGCGTGAACAGCAATATCATAATTGTACTTACTCATTCATTAGCAATTTCGTTTCTTTATCTTTAGTTTCATTTGGTTACGTATTAATCTGACTTATCATCGCTGTTACTTAATTCTTTCCGTTTGTTGAGATGACTGTCTAATTTCATATAAGTTTGTATCTAGCTAACCCGGCGCATCTTAAGTATAGCTTTCCCTTACGAGGATTTTCGTTTCTGCAGAAACCTCATACGATGCACCTTTTGTTTCTAATCGATATTATGTTGATATTTTATTTATTTTCCTGTCTATTTGTAACTGTATGAATTTTTGTAGATTTATATATACAGTCGATAAAGCATACATACATACATACATACATACATACATACATACATACATACATACATACTTTCTTACCAGAAAATATCACCAGGATAGTCTATGCTTCTGGGCGTCTGAGAAGATGAATGAGGCAACTCTGCTTAATCCGGACTGATGTGGACCCTAAATTTCGGTCCGGATTAGGCAAAACCCGTATTATGCGTATAGGAATTATATGTATAGGAAGGGACCGAGACCTTCCAATCTGTTCGGTTTAGACGAAAATCCGGATTACGCATGTCCGGATTAAGCAGAGTTGCCTATACTATAACAGATGGAATCGAGTAAAAATCAACTTGAAGATTGTTTTTTACTTATGTAAAACAGAGGTGGTGCTCAATATCATCTCTCACATGCCTCAAAAAGATTCGAACCCGATCTCGTATGAAGATTACCATAGAGTATTCACAATCCCCGCAATTCTGGTTTCGAAAGATTGGTCCACATGACTCTGTTGTATTTATCTGTTACCCTTGAGAGGAGCTACTTACTCGAGAAGTTACAGTGTAGACATTTAATCCTTGCACCAGTCGACCGGACGTCCATCGGTGCCTGGTTGCACAAACACCCATGGATGACATGCCAAGAAAATGAGCCAAGCATATCAATCACCCACATACCTTGCCGCACCCATGCCCAGGAAACTGGGTGGCAATCAGGCGTGCGGTCGTGTACTATGCCCGGGCTGCCCGCTCATATAGTGCAAGAATTAAGTGCTGGCACTGTAGCTCTGAACTGTTAGAAACTATAGCCATACGCTCAGGCAATTGTGTACAAGGGCAACGACCTAGTAGTTCCAGATAATCAAATTGACTGCAAAAATAATATGAGGAAATATTACGTAGTAGGACCTTTTTAATGGGGACGCATAATACATCACCACCCGATGCAATGCTTCATGCCTGCGCTGGGATTCGATTGTCTACTGCTCAGGGGTAGATTTTATCAGCTGGGGTTATAATTTGGAATTGTGTGCTGGTAATGAATATTTACCGTCAAAGGCTTCGAGTGGCTGGCGCTATAAAGTACTATTTCCCGACATGCCATCGCGAAATGTGTTTTAGGTGCACAAAATGACGCAGACACCACGCAGTCTGGTAATCTACACATCAGTTGATTAAGCTGAACACGTCCATTCTGCAAAATTGCACCCAATTTCGATCTACCTCCATCCCATCCGAAATATGTTCAATAGAGAGAAGATATTACTTCCATTCCAGAGACAGTATCACCACACCACCACTGTGATAATGTACAGACAAACTCCAATAACTTGAAAAAACACCCTGGGTAGTCTGCACGGGGTAGGAAACATGCAACTTATCCGGATATTTGGTTTAACCCTTGTGCTGCTGGTGCCTAATTTGGCCAATAAGAAATGATGCAAAGAACTGAAAAATGGCTGAGACCCTGGCACATAGGCACTCATCTGAGAGTACTCAGCGAGAGCTGTCCATTGAATACCTACAGACAGGGTTAAGATAGTTTTCAAAAATATATACATCCGTGTGCTTTGTACGAACATAGCTTCAGCATTGGAGGGTTAATGATAGTTCAATCAGGCCAATGAATGTATCCGAGGAAAGTGAAAATCCGATTTAGGCCAATCACCGCCACGAGTGCACAAACCTGCTATTTTGAGGCAACGAGACTTCAGCGAGACTTTGCCGTGACTCTCGCCCGCTCGAGGGGATTGGACTAAGCCCTGTGGTTTCGTACTTCTAGTCAATATGCAGCAATTGAAGATGAAACGACGTCAGCGTCTTTAGTTAATGTGAAATTGACAGGCATTCCTTTAATCACAGCTCGTCTTGTTCCAATGAGGATTAGCGTATTATGCCGAGTCAAACTTCAATCAAGTGCACTCGTGACCTGGGTTGAAGAATAAATCAAATGAATTTATATTGCCTCTGGTTGAGGTTGGAGTCTACCTTAACTATACCGCTAACTAATGAAGATTTCGCGTATGGTACATGTACTTGGAACCGGAAGGAAGACTCCCATTGGTGTACGGAGTGCGTTCCTTGTTCATCAAACCTAACATCAATAGTTTGTTCAAATTGGGCCGCATTTTTTTATCAAAAAAATGTAGTATGGGCATAAATATCAGTGCACCAAAATCCATAGTTGTTACTTTATACTTTTATCATTCCCTAGATGTACATTATATCAAAATGGAATTTTCCGTAAAGGCATCTGTGCCCATTAGTTCCAATCAACTCCTTATCTAAATAGAGACTTTAAAGGGTTATTTATCATCCAAGTGATTATTATAATAAATTCCCACTACGAACCTTTTTTTTTCCTTTCGGTGAAAATGTGCTGTATTACTGTGACTGCCGGTTCATATTATTTTGGCTGACTATACATCTAATAATAGACATAAGCATGAGATAGTAGACACCTATAATTGATACCCCTTGTATATTTGTAAGTACAACGATAGGTGCAGTATGTGTAATAACAACATGTACAGTACATGTAGGTGCAATTTGGAGCCCTGATAATTCAGGTTTACTGCTTAGGAGAGTGTCTTTTTTGTCATAAGAGAAAACAGATCCACGACTCTCACAGTGCAAGATTCTCGAACAACTGATTTTCTCATCTATCGTTTTATACAACGAA
>OZ012693.1:32582853-32595353 GCA_963942565.1 Maea johnstoni | reverse complement strand
TAATTTATATCTGTTGATGAAGGAAATGTTCCATTAAGTTCCCTATGACGTTGGTATTGTCACTTTCATGCACACTTGCGGCACATGACTATTACTTTATGCAACTCCCACCCATTTACCTTCTATCTGCCCTTTCACACATCTCTACGTGCTGATCAGTGCCCTATCCAATCCCATGTACCTTCCACCTGCACTTTGGGCTTGGATCCGTGCGCCCGCCACTCACTTTTTGGGCGCACGGATCCTTATTACATCGACAACTTCTACTCCTCCTGCGGCCTTAAGCGCCTTGCCGCAACACTTGCCTCCCCCTTCTCTGTAATTGTACTGTCCTCCCAGTACCTCTTTCAACGGGGCCCTATCTGGGTTCAGGCCAACTACTGTCATCCTGCACTAACTATCAGTATGAGGTAACCCAGGATTAATACCATTACAACCATTACAACATCCGCACTCCCCCCCCCCCCCCCCTCCCCCACGTTATTCCCCTCCACTGCTGGGTACCATTCTGAGAAAGCACGTGCTGTAGTTTAAAGCATCAGCTGTCGTACTCCACCCATACCCCAATCACTAACAAGCTGACTACCGCTAAGCTATTATATCCGCCGCCAGTGGAAGTACTTAGGCGTGCTCAACTACTGCTACTCTGTGACTGTAGACATCCGTCCGCCCTGCTGCCGTCGCGTATAGACAGCACGCATCAGACCTCGGCCTCATGTCTCTCTAGTAAAGACAATGTATTCCTACTTAACCCTTCCAATGCTAGGGCGGCTACTTTCATCCAAAGTACAAGGATGCAAAGACTTTGGCTACTACATTTGATACTGAGGCTATTTTCGTCCAAAGCACACGAATGCAGAGATTTTTGAAAACCATCGAAACCCTGTCATGCTGGTATTTATTGGATAGCTCTCGTTGAGTACTCTCAGATGAGTATCCATATGCAAGGGTTTCAGTCATTTCTCGCCTTTTTTATGCACAATTGTGTATTGGCGTATAGACAGCATGCATCAGACCTCGGCCTTATGTCTCTCTAGTAAAGACAATGTATTCCTACTTAACCCTTCCAATGCTAAGGCGGCTGCTTTCATCCAAAGTACAAGGATGCAAAGACTTTGGCTACTTTGATACTGAGGCTACCTACTTTCGTCCAATGCACACGAATGCAAAGACTTTTGAAAACCATCTAAACCCTGTCATGTTGGATCCTCTGGATACACAGGGTATACGCTGTTGTGCATCCTTTCTATCAGACAATACTGTAAATCACTAAATTATAGCGAGAACAATAAGATAGCGATAATAGCGCTCTGCCCATATGCGCTATTATAAAATCCCTGTCTTTATTAAATTCTTAATTGAACTTGCTGCTGCTGTTCCCGTTCACCGCTATACTTAGATCACGCTATCCAGGGCAGTAACGTAATTGCGCTGTATAATGTTCACGCCATATTTAAGTAATTTACAGTATCACCCAATACCAGTATTCCATGTATAATATTTTATGTTTTTCTCATTCATATTTATGAAATCATCCAACCATATTGGTGTATGATTTTTGTAAAATAATGTTTTACAGTCAATAACGATACATAAATATATA
This sequence comes from Maea johnstoni, assembly GCA_963942565.1. Lineage (NCBI taxonomy): Eukaryota > Metazoa > Annelida > Polychaeta > Spionida > Magelonidae > Maea > Maea johnstoni. The sequence goes on along the minus strand of OZ012693.1, from coordinate 32,593,750 downwards.
TATATATTGACAAATAGATCATCATATAGATACCATGTATTTCATTTATTTCAGGAATGTAATGCACATGGACCTTCTCAGAGCTTTTAACCCATTGACACTCAGAGCAGCCAAAAGAGGCCTGATGATTTTGGAAATATTTTCCTTAAAAAGCATTTTTTTGAAAACATTTGAAGTAGAAATGTTAATCAGAAGAAAAAACAACAACGCTCCTTGAAATATTTTGCAAACTTTTGCTTTATTCCCAAGTTATTTCCAAACGTATGAAAATAGCAGACGATACTTCTAGAGGAACTCTTGAGTGTGAATGGGTTAAGTCATCTTGTCTCTATAACGAATCTACAATAATCAGATTTCCATATTCAATTCGATTGATTTAGCGACGTATGATTGGTGATACTTGGATGTCTAACATCAATAGCACTAGAAAGATAGGTGGGTGATAGGCAAAAGATTGGATGTCCGTATGCATAGGAAATACACAGATATTGATAAAAGGGGAAAAGTCAATAAAACGCGATGTATGCATGTAGATCGATATGATGAATGATGGGCAAAGTGATAGATAGATAAAATTTACACGTCGATGGAGAAGAGGATAACCTTCAGCTTTTACAGAAGCCTAAGCTGTTGAGAAAAGATAACTGCAATGCGTCCACTGGAATTGATCATATTGAGTCACGGAAATCGAGTCATAAATCTCCGAATCTTGTCAGAATCATTGTTACTTATTTCGAGGTCTGAGATACCAAATCTGATTAGTTGACTAAATGAAATGTGGCCATTTTCCATCAAATTTACATTGCGTCCAATTATGATGAACACTTCCACTACTTTGTGATATGATGGCATATGCCAATAAGGGTAATGTATAACTGGTTAATTTGGCGTGTACTTAAGTTGGCGTTTTTTTCAAAGAAATATTTTCCCTGTATTTATTTTGGCGTCTGGAGCAGTCAGAACAACGCCATCTTTATGTAGACATATTTTTATGCGATCTTAAATTTGGCGTTGATGGGCTTTCGCCAAAAAAACGCTAAATTAAAAACCACGCCAAATTAACCAGTTATACAGTATAGAGTATAGAGAGGGCGGAAGGAATGAATCTTTATTGACTATGTATTTTATAACACTAAATAAAGAGCTTTGTAAGACCAAAAATGATAAATCTACCAACAGGCAAAACGAAGGTTAAAATGTAATAGTGATAATCGTAGACCAACTTTGGGCTTAGACCCTATACGGTATCGTGACATAGAATATCCAAGATCATAATCTAATCCCGATTTTGTTAAGATGATTTTTTCCTAATTCATCGCAATAATGGCAACTTTATCTGTGCCATTCATGTTGTTTTGGTAAATGAATTATCGCAATCATTCGATGCAATTATTCTTTAAATAAATATGTGACATATATTTTGGAAAATACTTTCAATTTCTCCTTCAATGAATATTTCCATATACTTGATCGCCAGTTTATCTATTCCCTATGGCAATCGAAATCCCAAGAGGATACATTATCATATGTTTAGCTGTTACAGCCCTTAACCTACATGTATTAATGAACTAAATGAAGGATAAGGAATCGTCCTAAAAATATCCAACTTTTTATTTTTTTATTTTTGCAAAACGCATGGCTCTATTTCTTAACAACACTCACAAAAACTCATACTCGTGCACATAACACTCAACAAATGCCACTTTCTGTACAAAATTGGAGCATTATGGATTATCAGACAAACATCTCAAAGGTTATACCCTACATTTCGTCAGCATCAGATAAAATTTTCAATATTACCCTAAAATTTGAATTGACCATTTTTGTTCAAAGATTTGAAGTTTTGCGCTCTCTCTCTCTCTCTCTCTCTCTCTCTCTCTCTCTCTCTCTCTCTCTCTCTCAATCTCTGCATAATACTATTCTATTTTCCGTACTGGTCTTTCTATTTAAATATATTTTGTTTTATTAGTTACTCTGTTTCGGGGAAAATGCGATTTTGTAGTCTGTATGATTCTGTACAATTTTTAAAGTGCAGTCAATAAAGCATACACTACAATACTGTTACATGTAACTGCACTGACAGTTTATCTTTGATCCAACTGTACGTACTATACTTACTACTGTGCTTACTATCTCTAACTTTAATACGAAATCGCCTTTAAACTGGCATAATCCAATAATCCATTAGAACAATAACAGATGACGACAGGCCACCATTCTGCATGTTTCCTCTGCGCGTCAGCTATAAATAGCTCATGGAAAGTGTGCACATGGAATCTTTGTCACACGTCTTCAAATATCGCTCACTACCACAATCAATAAAGTCGCTTTATTACTCTCACGAATGAGTAAACAGAGGGGATTATGTTGCCTCCAAAATATTTGTCGCCATTTAGTTGCCAAGTTGAGCGTTAGATGTTGGTGAATCGATACTTATAATTACCATATGCAAAAGACATACATCTTACGTTGAATAGACATCCCTGGGGGCCTGATTCTATGTGATAAAGCATTTGACATGTCAGTTATGAACTTAGCTAACACCAATTACTCTATATCACTGTTAATATGACACTACTTCTAAGAAGCCACACTGCATCATCATTAGTCATTGTGAGATACAGTAGAAAAGAAGTTTATTGCACTAGACCCTTTCATCCGTCGGTGTAAATCTCGGCGGTACAGTAGGGAGATTTGTGAAATTGACAACATTCAGCTACCAAGTAGCATTTGAAATATAACTTAGACCAAAACCACTTTTCTTTCCTTATCACTGTTTTAACAGATTTCTACGAATATGTCCGTCGCAATTAGACTCCTGAATATATGCTATTCCTTACGCATTATGCAGCAGATTAAAGCATACCTGATGCATTTTCTATCTTTAATCTATATCTTAGGTTGAATCCCACTTTCTCTGCATGTGATAAAGTAAACAGTGACTTGGGGTTATGCGTGGTTTTGCCGTGCACTCCAAGACCAAGTACAGTGCCGACATTTAATCCCTGAACTAAATACCTGAGCAGCCCGGGCATAACACACGACCACACGTCCAGTTGCCACCACGTTTCCAGGGCACGGATGAATGGATGATCTCAAAGAAATGGACGTGTCTTTGATTCGCAAGCAACGCGGGTCATTGATGAGCTTGGCTTATTTTGACATGATACCCTCTACCCACGTGTGTTTGCACAACCATGCACTGACAGACGTCCGGTCGACTGGTGCAGGAATTAAATGTCTGTACTGTACCATCAACCACTGGATAATCAAGATTTAGCCTCGATATGGCAGACAAAGTGATGATCAAAAAATTTCAAGATATAATCATAAACACAAAGATTATTCACATAAGTCATAGGAAAAGAGAAATAAGCATGCGTACGCTGAATTTGCACCCCAAAGGAGAAAAGAAACCTAAGCAGGTTTTCTGCTTGGCTTCCGGTAGCTTTCTCCTCGATTGCCTAAATGAGGATGACGTAATTTCTGGCTCGACTTCCGTTTCCTACATGCCGGCTCCCTAATAAGGCCACATAGAGAGGTCTAATTGGCATATCACTCTCATCTGTCACAATATATGTAGGCAGATTCGTCAGACGTCTGTGAAAAATTGGGGTGCCAATGTCGAATGCTGGAGTTTTCACATACAGGTGAAAACGATTTTCGAATACATATCTGTAAACGAATTCTATTTCCAAACCCAAGAGAGTTTGACTCTCTCTCTGTCTGTATAAATATATATATATATATATATATATATATATATATATATATATATATATATATATATATATATATATATATATATATATATATATATATATATATACATGTATATATATAAATATATATATATATATATATATATATATATATATATATATATATATATATATATATATATATATATATATATATATATATATATATGCATTTTATACATATACACACACACACATATGGGTTAACCCTTTTTTCATCAAATGGAAGCAGCATGTGCCCAATTAGTAAATTGCTGTCGGCACAGATTAAATCCTGAATTAAATTGAGTGTTCGTGTGCGGTCTAAATCCCTTGGTGAAGCAGCGGGAATAAATCTGAAGCACGGAAATTATTTTGTTATATGGATTTCCTGTGGCATGGTTGGTGCATACGTAATATCATAACGTTCACTGACACTGCAATATTAGACGTTTTCATACCCCAATATTTGCATTAAAACATTTAACTAGTGGTAGGCAATAATGGTAATTTCTCATTCGATTCCTATATCCGTTTTGCTTTCCCCTGTTATTTTTGGTGTGTCTTACCGTTGCATTTATTGTCATTCCTTTTAAAACCCAACATTGAGAATATTGGCATTGCCAAAACTTCGATCGCTCTGGTAATTTTGTGACTAGGTTTTATAAATAAAAATCAAACCTATTATAACAAAGGGTTCTGGATTCAGCAATAATCATTTCTTGCCAGTAACAGCAATACATTTCCCATGTCTATCTGATACAACTGGGTATTATATTGAGTGATGATGCATGCCCATTTCTGGTTCAGACTCTCCTACGTGAGGAGGAACTTACAGTACAGATATTTAATTCCTGCACCAGTCGACCGGACGTCTCCCAGTGCTTGGTTGTACAACAGCACATTGATAACATATCAAAATAGGCCAAGTTCATCAATGACCCGCGTAGCTTGCGAATCAAAGCCACGTCCATTTGTGAGATCATCCATGCATCCATGCCCTGGAAACGTGGTGGCAACTGGACTTGTGGTCATGTATTATGCCCGGGCTGCTCAGGCCTTTAGTGCTGGGATTAAATGTCGGCACTGTATGAAGAATTTGTGTATTTAATACGATAACACAATGAACGTTTGTTCATACTTCTCATTCAATCTCTCACCACCAGCATCATATGGTACCTGTAGTGCGCATCCAGCCCGATGCATGTGAGAGGGTTTCCAGTGACTTTGGGTAACGGTAATTTTCCCTGGCACATCAGTTTCCTCCGCAAGTAACAACTATTCAGCCTTACCTCGACGGAAACGTGACGTAATGTTGCAATACGTCATTTTGCATGTGGTGCATTTATCATACATGTACGTGTCTTTTAAACATGTATATCTGCCTGTGACATGCAGTAACAATGTTATCTTAAAAAACTGAATTTAACCGTATTTCGATGGAGATATGTAAGGCCATTCCATGTAAAAGTGTGGTGGGGGAGGGGGGGGGGAGGAACGGAAAATTATTTAAAATTCGACATCCCCCCCTTCTACCAGAAATCATATATATTCTAATGGGATAACATAATTCATAATTCGGCCCCTCCCACCCCCGTCAAAAAAAACCTTTCGTTCCTCCCCCCTCCCGCACTTTTAAATGGAACAGCCCTATGGAGGAATGGTTTCCAAAATTTTCTGTCACATAATTAGACTTTGCATCTTGTCAAATCCACATATCCGCTCCCAGCTTTTAAGGGTTATCTGTGAATTATCCTTAAGGGCCATACATCATCCCCGCATGATGTCTTAAAGCCATTAGAGAGAGAAAGCACGTTTAACAGCCTGCCTAGTCTAGACAACGCATCCAGCTATTCATTATAGCATTTTTTCGGGGTAGAAATTGATAAAGATGATAGAGCGATGAAGGCGTATTCTCCCTTGAGCGACGGGTTGGTCTGGTGTGAGGCACATTAAAGTGTGAATGAAACTCTTGGATTAGGACAATTTTACGATATAGAGATGTTCTATGGTCGCCCACTGTTATGATCCGGGAAGGGCAACCTTTGATGAACATGGGCGATCACCAATTGCAATGAAGTGATACTAAATGCGGAGTTTGACAAAATATCATCATATATCATTTTCCAGTACCTGCAATATTTCATCATTCCTTATATTCATTATTTATCAAAAGTTCAAGCCTACATATCAATCCTTCTTAGAGTAAGAAACATTCCCGTTTAGGCCTCCAAAAGTTACTATATCCGCTGCCCCATTAAGTTGATTTTTTCTTTATATATCTACATGTAGGTATCCAAGTATGTATGTATGTATGCATGTATGTATGCATGTATGTATGTATGTATGTATGTATGTATGTATGTGTGGAATGAATTTATGTTTATAAGTATATATATAATATATATATATATATATATATATATATATATATATATATATATATATATGTATATGTATATATATATATATATGTATATATATATATATATATATATATATATGCGTATATATATATATATATATATATATATATATATATATATATATATATATATATATATATATATATATATATATATATATATACATATGTATATATATACATATACATATGTATATATATATATATATATATATATATATATATATATATATATATATATATATATATATGTATATATATATATATATATATATATATATATGTATATATATATATATATATATATGTATATATATATATATATATATATATATATATATATATATATATATATATATATATATACATATATATATATATATATAAATCTATTTCTTTTTATCTTATGTTATATCTTATATTATCTTATGTTATCTTATATTATCTTATATTATCTTATGTCGAAAGCTTTTGACTGCCTCCCTCACAATCTACTTCTGGCTAAATTAAAAGCTTATGGCCTAACTGATCACTCAATTAATTTGCTGATAAATTACCTTTCAAACAGAAAGCAAAGGGTTAAGATTGGAAATAACTGTAGTGAGTGGCAAAACATCACCAAAGGTGTACCCTAGGGATCTCTACTCGGCCCAATTCTATTCAACATTTTCCTAAATGACATTTTTGCATCTTTAAATGAAACAACTCTTTATAACTACACAGATGATAATACAATCTGCAACAGTGATAAGAATATTGAAAATATCAAGTCACACCTAGTAAGTATGACTAAAATTGCCATTGACTGGTCCGAAAGAAACTGCATGCAAGCAAACCCTGAAAGATTTCAGGCAATTTTTCTTGCCCCTGGTCACAAAAAGGTGCAAACAGACTTCTCCATTGACAACATCAACATCAAACTTGAAAAATCTGTAAAACTTCTAGGTGTAGAATTGGATGACAAACTGAAATTTGACATTCAAGTATCCTCAATGTGTAAGAAGGCTGCAAAACAACTTAATGCTCTTAAGAGAATTGGTCACCTCTTAGACCAATCCAGCAGACTGACAATTTTTCGCGCCTACATAATGTCAAATTTCAACTACTGCCCCCTTGTATGGCACTTCTGCTCCAAGAAAAATCTCTCCAAGCTAGAGAGGATACAGGAACGAGCCCTACGCTTTGTTCACAGGGATTACAAAAGCAGCTATGAGAAGCTACTAGACCAGGCTAAACTATAAAGCTTACATCTAGGTAGACTGAGATCCCTAGCTACAGAGATTCACAAAGCTGTCCATGGCCTGGGCCCCTCCATATGTCAGCTCTCTTTTCACAGAGAGAGAATCTGAATACAGCCTTAGAATGGAACCACTCTCTAATATTACCTCCATATAACACCATCTCCTTTGGAAAGCAATCAATTAGATATACTGGACCTAAAGTATGGAACTCCCTACCTAACAACTTAAGACAAACAACATCACTAAAAGAGGTTAAAAACCTAATCTCAGCCTGGTCTGGAACTAACTGTACCTGCTCTCTCTGCTGCTATAAGTAATACCAGTAAATGAGCAGAAGTAGTTGCTATTTTACTCAATAATCATAAACACATGTCCTGAAAGACTGAAGTTATTACTCATTGTCAATTGATGTGTGCCAACTTACTTCCCCTCTACTTATCATTTATATTGCTGTTAAACCCTGTATGTTATATTTTGAATTGTTATTTTGTAGTCGGCCAAGAGCCCTGGCAGCTCGTGTTTACTATGTAAAATGATTACCGACTTGAAATAAAGATTATTTATCTATCTATCTATATAAAGAGAGGAACGAGGTGTAATACGATGTATGGTGCAATTAAAGTAGAACTTGCTCTGGATCACAGATTATGTAGTTCATTTGCTGCTACCGTTCACTGGTTGAGGGGTTTCTATACATGTTGAGTTCTGCCTATAAGTGCTACAGTTTAGAGGCAATGTACTCAATTTCGGGCATAATCCTTCGACAAGTCTTCGAACAAAGGCGTAGTCAAGATAAAGACAGTCATTGAGGGTGGATGAAACGTGAATACCCCGGAAAACTACCGACTAACCTTTACAGTACAGACATTTAATTCCTGCACCAGTCGACCGGACGTCTGCTAGTGTCCGGTTGTACCAATATACTTGATAACATTCCAAAAAATAAGCCAAGAACACCAATGAACCACATAGCTTGTGGATTAAAAATACGTTCAGTTGTGAGGTCATCCAGGCATCCATGCTTAAGAAATTGTGTGGTAATCGGTCGTGCGGTCGTGTATCATGCCCGGGCTGCCCAGGCATTTAGTGCATTAATTAGATGTCGGCACCGTAAGTCACTGGAAACAATGGCACATGACTTTAGGAACTGGATAAGAACCCGGGACTACGTCGGTGATGTGAGAAATCTAGAAGTGCATTGCATCACCTTAGACCACTCGACCATCGGGGCGCCCCCTGAGCTACTGCTGTAGGCACATACACCTGTTGCAATCATGGCTAGAAATTCTTAACGTACCTTATCTAAATCAGTGCATTAGTCATCATGCGAAACATATCATAAGAGAAAAAAACATGATTCTTGATAGAGCCTGCGTTTCGCTAATCTTCATTAGGACAAATGGCCTACTACTGACTAAGGTATTTTCCCACGACTTCTTCGATTGAAATGGATATTGCTATTTATAAAGCCGTCGTGTGTTTCTCGACCTGACGAGCTCGCTGGAGGCTTGTTTCGGTCTCTGGTACGGTGATCATAAATCGCGATAAGGCGTAGGGATTTGATTCAGCGTGTGTTCCTGACCCCCGGGCCTCAATAAATTGTGCTCAGTCAAAGGACAGTACGGGGCGGGGTCAGGGCGGTGTACACATAAAGTTAAGTGGGAGATGTCTTAGGAGAACGGCGTGTGTGATGGGATGGAGGATGGGTAAGGTGAAACACGGCATATGCTACGAGAGGGCTTAAGTTTTAACTCATTTGCGTTTGGAGTTCACGCGTAACCAGTTTTGAAAAAGAAATCATAAAATTAAGTAATACGTATAAAATGCCGAAATGTTTAACCCTCCAAGGAATATTAGCATTTAGTCTTTTTTTCAAAAATATTGTTTAGTTTTCTAGATTTTCCCAATGTGTGTCATGAAGGATTGCGTCTTAGCCCATTTCCGTTTGCAGTTCACATGTGGTCTGGTTACTTTGAACAAACATTATGTAATTGTGGAGGACGTAGAAAAATGCAGGAATCGTTATTCCTACCAGGGACATTATATTCAGTATTTATTTCATCAAGAATACTGTTTGTTTTCTAGATTTACCCAATATGTGTCAAACTGTTTGAGCCCCACAGACAAGAATGGGATATATTGAAAGTCCGCACTAGTTAAGTGCCTTCTGTTTGCTGTCTGATAATTTGCTACTAATGTAATTAAGTCTAGTACTTTAGCCAGTACCGGAGGCTTTCAATAGCCTATGTCTAAACGAATTTACATTATATGTTTCTATACCGTTCTTGTTAGACACCCCTGCACTTGCAGACAATGTTATGTCACTTTATGCAAAAATTTAAGTCAGGCTACTTTTATGCCTGAGTGCAGTGGGTTAATTTCTTTTCTCTTTCTTTTCTTCTGTTATTAGTTACTTATTTGTATTAGGTTGTTTATTATTCTGTTGTTTAATATGTTTGTATTTTTTACGCGATTATGCGGAGTCAATAAAGATACAATACAATACAACAACTGAGCAGCTGTATTACTACATGTACACGCCTGGACATACTACTGGCAACCCACTACCACCATCATCATCGTCATCATTGTCAGAGACCGCCAATAAAGGGATGACTAAAATAGAATAGACTGGGATTTCTCAGAAATTCCTTTCTCAGAATTTCAGGTTTCTATGCATACGTGTAGCAATGAATATGAAGAATCTGGCAAAACTGTTGATGGATCGTCTAAGATATCTTTTTTCATTGCTGCTTAGGAAACAACCAGAAATGTGATGATAGTAAATATGTTTTATTACAGGAAAATACATTACTAGAATATATAACAGTGTAACTACCACATAGAATTTCGGTGAGTTAAGATCATATTGTTCTTTGTGTAGTGAACGATATGTTATAGCAAATATACCCTATTGTGTTTATCCTCACTATCAAAGTTCCTTTGCATACAACATGGGGCAACGGATATGAAGCATCTGGCAAAATTATTGATGGGTCGTAAATGTTTCCAATAAGCATTCTTGTCGTTATATCATCATTTAACACTTATTAGTTTGCCTTCTCCCTTCCGTTAATAGATAGCTCTTATACATGACAAAGCTCAGGCGTTTTTGATTTAATTTTTCCTAATGATTTTTCATTTTTTAACCAACGCTTGTTTTTGTTCCTACATTTAGCCAGCGTCCATTACCAAACCGTTTTTGTCTTCCTCTTTTCATTCTTTGAATAATAATTGTGGATTTGGAAGCTCAGGTGGTCTTGAATCAATCATTGTTAGAGAATTATCAATGTCGATTTTCTTTTGTTTTTGTGATTTCATTTTCAATAAACATTTATTAGAGATATATTGTTGTTTCCCCTCTTCATTCTATAAATAGCAGTTGCAACCAGAAATCTCGAGTGTACTTGCTTCCACAATTAGTGATGAATCATTATCAGCAACACTTGTTTTTTTCGTCATACAATTTTCAATAAACATTCAACTGTAAT
>OZ012693.1:32570580-32580153 GCA_963942565.1 Maea johnstoni | reverse complement strand
CCTACATCTCATTACAGAGTGTAGGTGAAGAGGTGGCGTTAGGGGTGTGAGCGGCTTCTGTCTCTGAGACGTCGACCTGGTACCATGAGAGGCTGTGTGCGTGCTCTACTAATGATATACCAGGCTCTGACGGCCTCAACATCGACCGGCTTAACCCATCCACACACAGAATGCCAGACAGGCCAGACATGCTGAAGATAGCACGCGAACATTTGGGCTTAGTAGTAGTAAGTTGTAAGCAGTAGTAGTAGTAGTAGTAGTAGTAGTAGTAGTAGTAGTAGTAGTAGTAGTAGTAGTAGTAGTAGTAAGTTGTAAGCAGTAGTAGTAGTAGTAGTAGTAGTAGTAGTAGTAGTAGTAGTAGTAGTAAATTGTAAGTAGTAGTAGCAGTTATAGTAGCAGTAGTAATAGTAGTAGAAGTAGTAGCAGGAGCAGTCGTATTTGTTAGCATTATGTGTTGTTGTAGTAGTAGTAGTAGTAGTAGTAGTAGTAGTAGTAGTAGTAGTAGTAGTAGTAGTAGTAGTAATTTGTAAGTAGTAGTAGTAGTAATAGTAGCAGTAGTAATAGTAGTATTTAAGTAGTAGCAGGAGCAGTCGTATTTGTTAGCATTATTTGTTGTAGTAGTAGTAGTAGTAGTAGTAGTAGTAGTAGTTGTTGTTGTAGCAGTACTAGTAGTGGTAGTTGTAGTAGTAGTAGTAATAGTAGCTATTGTAGCAGTGGCAGAATAGTTATAGTTTGCTAACAGTAGCATACAATCAGGACGTCTGATACCACTGGTTTCAGGCCAACTACTGTCATCCTGCACTAACTATCAGTATGAGGTAACCCAGGATTAATACCATTACAACCATTACAACATCCGAACCCCCCCCCCCCCCCCCCCCCCCCCCCCCCCCCACGTTATTCCCCTCCACTGCTGGGTACCATTCTGAGAAAGCACGTTCTGTAGTTTGAAGCATCAGCTGTCTTACTCCACCATACCCCAATCACTAACAAGCTGACTACCGCTAAGCTATTATATCCGCCGCCAGTGGAAGTACTTAGGCGTGCTCAACTACTGCTACTCTGTGACTGTAGACATCCGTCCGCCCTGCTGCCGTCGCGTATAGACAGCATGCATCAGACCTCGGCCTCATGTCTCTCTAGTAAAGACAATGTAGTCCTGCTTAACCCTTGCGATGCTAAGGCGGCTACTTTCATCCAAAGTACATGTGTACCAGGATGCAAACACTTTGGCTACTTTGATACTGAGGCTTCTTTCGTCAAAAGCACACGAATGCAGAGATTTTTGAAAACCATCTAAACACTGTCATGTTGGTATTCATTGGATAGCTCCGGTTGAGTACTCTCAGATGAGTATCAATATGCAAGGGTTTCAGTCATTTCCCGCCTTTTTTATGCACAATTGTGTATTGGCGTATAGACAGCATGCATCAGACCTCGGCCTTATGTCTCTCTAGTAAAGACAATGTATTCCTGCTTAACCCCTCCAATGCTAAGGCGGCTGCTTTCATCAAAGGACAAGGATGCAAAGACTTTGGCTACTTTAATACTGACGCTATTTTCGTCCAAAGAACACGAATGCAAAGCCCTTTGAAAACCATCTAAACCCTGTCATGTTGGATCCTCTGTATACACAGAGTATAAGCTATTGTGCATCCTTTCTATCAGATAATATCACCCAATACCAGTGTTCCATGTATAATATTTTATGTTTTTCTCATTTATATTTATGATATCATCCAACCATATTGGTGTATGATTTTTGTAAAATAATGTTTTACAGTCGATAAAGATACATACATATATATTGACAAATAGATCATCATATAGATACCATGTATTTCATTTATTTCAGGAATGTAATGCACATGGACCTTCTCAGAGCATTTAAGTCATCTCGTCTCTATAACGAATATACATCAATCATATTTCCATATTCATTTCGATTGATTTAGTGACGTATGATTGGTAATACTTGGATGTCTAACATCAATAGCAATAGAAAGATTGGTGGGTGATAGGCAAAAGATTGGATATCCGTATGCATAAGAAATACACAGATATTGATAAAAGGGAAAAAGTCAATAAAACGCGATGTATGCATGTAGATCGATATGATGAATGATGGGCAAAGTGAAAGATAGATAAAATTTACACGTCGATGGAGAAAAGGATAACCTTCAGCTTTTACAGAACCCTAAGCTGTTGAGAAAAGATAACTGCAATGCGTCCACTGGAATTGATCATATTGAGTCACGGAAATCGAGTCATAAATCTCCGAATCTAGTCAGAATCATTATTACTTATTTCAAGATCTGAGATACCAAATCCGAACAGATTAAATGACTAAAAAATGTAGCCATCTTTTATCAAAAATACATTGCATCCAATAAAGATGAGCAATTCCACTACTTTGTGATATGATGGCATATGCCGATAAGGCAGAATGAATGAAACTTTATTGAGTGTATGTTTTCATGTAAAGAATATAATTCATAGTATTCCATAAAGAGCTTTGTAAACATAAGTAAAAGGACAAAAACCAAAGTGATGAATCTACCAACAGGCAAAAGTTGAAATGCAATAGTAATAATCAGAGGCCATCTTTTGGCCCCGAATCTACAATACTGTACCATTAAGTATTCAAGACCATAATCCAATTCTTTTCCTAATTTATCGCATTAATCACAATTTTCTTTATACCTTTCAAGTCGTCTTTATAAATCACATTCGTTGCAATTCTTCGATGCAATTATTCTTGCAATATATTTTTAACATATATTTCGGATAATTCTCCCATTTTCTCCTCAAATGCATATTTTGGACTTAGGGGAAGTTTATCACAAACATGACCGACAGTTTAGCTATTTCCTCCGGCAATCGGAATCCCGAGGGTACACTATCATTTACCGCGCATATAGGCCTTTACGGTACCGGCATTTAATTCCTGCACCATTCGACCGGACGTCTACTATCGCCTGGTTGTATAAACACCAATGGATAACATAATATTGGTATTATCATCACATGTCAAAAAAAATAAAATAAGCAAAGCACATCAATGACCCAAATAACTTGCGAATCAAAGCTCCGTTTAGTTATGAGGTCAAGGACCTATGGTCGCAGCCATGCCCAAGAAACTCGGTGGCAATCGGGCGTGCGGTCGTGTATTTTGCTCAGGCTGACCACGCAATTAGTGCAGGAATTACATGCCAGCACTGTACCTATTAATGAACTAAATGAAGGATCGGGAATGGTCCTGGAAAAGGCCATCTGTACTTACTATACTTATATTGGATTGTTCGATTTTTCTGACCAAATGTTCTATTAAAACTGGCATAATCCAATAATCCATTAGAACAATAACAGATGACGACAGGCCACCAGTCTGCATGTTTCCTCTGCGCGTCAGCTATAAATAGCTCATGGAAAGTGTGCACATGAGATCTTTGTCACACGTCTTCAAATATCGCTCACTACCACAATCAATAAAGTCGCTTTATTACTCTCACGAATGAGTAAACAGAGGGGATTATGTTGCCTCCAAAATATTTGTCGCCATTTAGTTGCCAAGTTGAGCGTTAGATGTTGGTGAATCGATACTTATAATTACCATATGCAAAAGACATACATCTTACGTTGAATAGACATCCCTGGGGGCCTGATTCTATGTGATAAAGCATTTGACATGTCAGTTATGAACTTAGCTACCACCAATTACTCTATATCACTGTTAATATGACACCACTTCTAAGAAGCCACACTGCATCATCATTAGTCATTGTGAGATACAGTAGAAAAGAAGTTTATTGCACTAGACCCTTTCATCCTTCAGTGTAAATCTCAGCGGTACAGTTAGGGAGATTCGTGAAATTGACAACATTCAGCTACCAAGTAGCATTTGAAATATAACTTGGACCAGCACCCCTTTTCCTTTGCTATCATTGATTTAACAAATTTCTACTAATTTGTCCATTGCAATCAGACTCCTGAAGATGCTATTCCTTACGCATTTTGCAGTAGGAAGATTCGTGAAATTGACAACATTCAGCTACCAAATAGCATTTAGCACATAACTTACATGTAGGCCAACACCCCTCTTCTTTTGCTATCACAGATTTAACCAATTTCTACGATTTTGTCCGTCACAATCAGACGCCTGAATATATGCTATTCCTTACGCATTTTACAGGAGATTAAAGCATACCTGATGCATTTTCTATCTTTAATCTATATCTTAGGTTGAATCCCATTTTCTCTGCATGTGATAAAGTAAACAGTGACTTGGGGTTATGCGCGGTTTTGCCGACTCCAAGACCATGTACCATTAACCACTGGATAACCAAGATTTAGACTCGGTATGGCAGACAAAGTGATGATCAAAAAACTTCCAAGATATAATCATAAACACACAGATTGTTCACATAAGTCATAGAAAAAGAGAAATAAGCATGCGTACGCTGAATTTGCACCCCAAAGGAGAAAAGAAACCTAAGCAGGTTTTCCGCTTGGTTTCCGGTTACTTTCTCCTCGATTGCCTAAATGAGGATGACGTAATTTCTAGCTCCACTTCCGTTTCCTCCATGCAGGCTCCCTAATAAGGCCACATAGAGAGTTCTAATTAGCATATCACTCTCATCTGTCACAATGTATGTAGGCAGATTCGTCAGACGTCTGTGAACAATTGTGGTGCCAATGTCGAATGCTGGAATTTTCACATACAGGTGAAAACAATTTTCGAATACATATCTGTAAACGAATTCTATTCACAAACCCAAGAGAGTTTGACTCTCTCTCTGTCTGTATATATATATATATATATATATATATATATATATATATATATATATATATATATATATATATATATATATATATATATATATATATATATATATATACATAAATATATATATATATATATATATATATATATATATATATATATATATATATATATATATATATACATGTATATATATATATATATATATATATATATATATATATATATATATATATATATATATATATATATATATATTAATATATATATAAATATAAATATATATATATATATATATATATATATATATATATATATATATATGTATATATATATATATATATATATATATATATGCATTTTATACATATACACACACACATATGGGTTAACCCTTTTTTTCATCAAATGGAAGCAGCATGTGACCAATTAGTAAATTGCTGTCGGCACAGATTAAATCCTGAATTAAATTGAGTGTTCGTGTGCGGTCTAAATCCCTTGGTGAAGCAGCGGGAATAAATCTGAAGCACGGAAATTATTTTGTTATATGGATTTCCTGTGGCATGGTTGGTGCATACGTAATATCATAACGTTCACTGACACTGCAATATTAGACGTTTTCATACCCACAATATTTTCATTAAAACATTTAACTAGTGGTAGGCAATAGTGGTAATTTCTCATTCGATTCCTATAACCGTTTTGATTTCACCTGTTATTGTTGGTGTGTCTTACCGTTGCATTTATTGTCATTCCTTTTCAAACCCAACATTGAGAATATTGGCATTGCCAAAACTTCGATCGCTCTGGTAATTTTGTGACTAGGTTTTATAAATAAAAATCAAACTTATTATAACAAAGGGTTCTGGATTCAGCAATAATCATTTCTTGCCAGTAACAGCACAACATTTCCCATGTCTATCATAAAACTGGGTATTATTTTGAGTGATGATGCATGCCCATTTCAGATTCAGACTCTCCTACATGAGGAGGACCTTATGAAGAACTTGTGTATATAATACGATAACGTTTGTTCATACTTCTCATTCAATCTTTCACAACCAGCACCATATGGTACCCGTAGTGCGCATCCAGCCCGATGCATGTGAGAGGGTTTCCAGTGACTTTGGGTTAAACGGTAATGTTCCCTGGCACATCAGTTTCCTCCGCCAGTAACAACTATTTAACCTTCCAACCTCGACGAAAACGTGACGTAATTTTGCAATACGTCATTTTGCATGTGGTGCATTTATCATACGTCTCTAACATGTATATCTGCCTGTGACATGCAGTAACAAAGTTATCTTAAAAAACTGAATTTAACCGTATTTCGATGGAGATATGTAAGGCCGTTCCATGTAAAAGTGTGGTGGGAAGGGGGGGGGTGGAGGAACGGAAAATAATTCAAAATTCGACACCCCCCCCCCCCCCCATAATTCATAATTCGGCCCCTCCCACCCCCGTCAAAAAAAAACTTTCGTTCCTCCCCCTCCCACACTTTTAAATGGAACAGCCCTATGGAGGAATGGTTTTCATAATTTTCTATCCCATAATTAGACTTTGCATCTTGTCAAATCCACATATCCGCTCCGAGCTTTTAAGGGTTATCTGCGAATTATCCTTAAGGGCCATACATCATCCCCGCATGATGTCTTAAAGCCATTAGAGAGAGAAAGCACGTTTAACAGCCTGCCTAGTCTAGACAACGCATCCAGCTATTCATTATAGCATTTCTTCGGGGTAGAAATTGATAAAGATGATAGAGCGATGAAGGCGTATTCTCCCTTGAGCGACGGATTGGTCTGATGTGAGGCACATTAAAGTGTGAATGAAACTCTTGGATTAGGACAATTTTACATTATAGAAATGTTCTATTGTCGCCCACTGTCATGATCCGGGAAGGGCAACCTTTGATGAACATGGGCGATCACCAATTGCAATGAAGTGATACTAAATGCGGAGTTTGACAAAATATCATCATATATCATTTTCCAGTACCTGCAATATTTCATCATTCCTTATATATATTATTTATCAAAAGTTCAAGCCTACATATCAATCCTTCTTAGAGTAAGAAACATTCACGTTTAGGCCTCCAAAAGTTACTATATCCGCCGCCCCATTAAGTTGATTTTTTCTTTATATATCTAGGTATCCAAGTATGTATGTATGTATGTATGCATGTATGTATGTATGTATGTATGTGTGGAATGAATTTATGTTTATAAGTATATATATATATATATATATATATATATATATATTATATATATATATATATATATATATATATATATATATGTATATAAATATATGTGTGTATATATATATATATATATATGCGTATATGTATATATATATATATATATATATATATATATATATATATATATATATATATATATATATATATAAATCTATTTCTATATCTTATGTTATATCTTATATTATCTTATGTTATCTTATATTATCTTATATTATCTTATGTCGAAAGCTTTTGACTGCCTCCCTCACAATCTACTTCTGGCTAAATTAAAAGCTTATGGCCTAACTGATCACTCAATTAATTTGCTGAGAAATTACCTTTCAAACAGAAAGCAAAGGGTTAAGATTGGAAATAACTGTAGTGAGTGGCAAAACATCACCAAAGGTGTACCCCAGGGATCTATACTCGGCCCAATTCTATTCAACATTTTCCTAAATGACATTTTTGCATCTTTAAATGAAACAACTCTTTATAACTACGCAGATGATAATACAATCTGCAACAGTGATGAGAATATTGAAAATGTCAAGTCACACCTAGTAAGTATGACTAAAATTGCCATTGACTGGTCCGAAAGAAAATGCATGCAAGCAAACCCTGAAAAATTTCAGGCAATTTTTCTTGCCCCTGGTCACAAAAAGGTGCAAACAGACTTCTCCATTGACAACATCAACATCAAACTTGAAAAATCTATAAAACTTCTATGTGTAGAATTGGATGACAAACTGAAATTTGACATTCAAGTATCCTCAATGTGTAAGAAGGCTGCAAAACAACTTAATGCTCTTAAGAGAATTGGTCACCTCTTAGACCAATCCAGCAGACTGACAATTTTTCGCGCCTCCATAATGTCAAATTTCAACTACTGCCCCCTTGTATGGCACTTCTGCTCCAAGAAAAATCTCTCCAAGCTAGAGAGGATACAGGAACGAGCCCTACGCTTTGTTCACAGGGATTACAAAAGCAGCTATGAGAAGCTACTAGACCAGGCTAAACTACAAAGCTTACATCTAGGTAGACTG
Source organism: Maea johnstoni (assembly GCA_963942565.1). Taxonomy (NCBI): domain Eukaryota; kingdom Metazoa; phylum Annelida; class Polychaeta; order Spionida; family Magelonidae; genus Maea; species Maea johnstoni. Next base: position 32,572,079 of record OZ012693.1, on the reverse strand, counting down.
CGATCCCTAGCTACAGAGATTCACAAAGCTGTCCATGGAGGGGCCCCTCCCTATGTCAGCTCTCTTTTCACAGAGAGAGAATCTGAATACAGCCTTAGAAGGAACCACTCTCTAATATTACCTCCATATAACACCATCTCCTTTGGAAAGCAATCAATTAGATATACTGGACCTAAAGTATGGAACTCCCTACCTAACAACTTAAGACAAACAACATCACTAAAAGAGTTCAAAAACCTAATCTCAACCTGGTCTGGAACTAACTGTACCTGCTCTCTCTACTGCTATAAGTAATACCAGTAAATGAGCAGAAATAGTTGCTATTTTACTCAATAATCATAAACACATGTCCCGAAAGATTACTCATTGTCAATTAATGTGTGCCAACTTACTTCCCCTCTGCTTATCATTTATATTGGTGTTAAACCCTGTATGTTATATTTTGAATTGTTATTTTGTAGTCGGCCAAGAGCCCCGACAGCTCGTGTTTACTATGTAAAATTATTACCGACTTGAAATAAAGATTATCTATCTATCTATATATATAAAGAGAGGAACGAGGTGTAGTACGATGTATGGTGCAATTAAAGTAGAACTTGCTCTGGATCACAGATAATGTAGTTCATTTGCTGGTACCGTTCACTGGTTGAGTGGTTTCTATACATGTTGAGTTCTGCCTATAAGGGCTACAGTTTAGAGGCAATGTACTCAATTTCGGGCATAATCCTTAGACAAGTCTTCGAACAAAGGCTAAATCAAGATAGATACAGTCATTGAGGGTGGATGAAACGTGAATACCCCGGAAAACTACCGACGAACCTGAAGTCACTGGAAACAATGGCACATGACTTTAGGTACCGGATACGAAACCGGGACTTCGTCGGTGATGTGAGAAATCTAGAAGTGCATTCCCAATCCCTCATGTATCTCCGTAGTTTTTGTGTTTATTTCCTGTTTAATTCCTTAATTTTTCTTCTTATTTCTTGAATTGCATGATAGTGTATTTAGGTTTAACAGTTGTTTTATGTTCACTTCTTTTTCCGTATTTTTCTATGTTTCTCAGTTGTATTAGTTTATTCTTATATATATTTGTACATTTTGTAGTAATCTACAGTCAATAAAGTATATATATATATATATATATATATATATATATATATATATATATATATATATATATATATATATATATATATATATATATATATATATATATATATATGTATATATATATATATATATATATATATATATATATATATATATATATATATATATTGCATCACCTTAGACCACTCGACCATCGGGGCGCCCCCTGAGCTACTGCTGTAGGCACATACACCTGTTGCAATCATGGCTCATAGATATTCGTAACGTACCTTATCTAAATCTGTTTATTAGTCACCATACGAAACATATCATAAGAGAAAAAAACATGATTCTTGATAGAGCCTGCGTTTCGCTAATCTTCATTAGGACAAATGGCCTACTACTGACTA
>OZ012693.1:32543080-32565580 GCA_963942565.1 Maea johnstoni | reverse complement strand
TGATAAATCATATATGTCAAAGTAAAATGTTCAAAACAAACTTATAATATATATATATATATATATATATATATATATATATATATATATATATATATATATATATATATATATATATATACATATATATATATTATATATATATATATATATATATATATATATATATATATATATACATATATATGTATATATATAATTTATATACATGTACATGATATTACATCAATCATGTATATGATAGATTACATAAACATATATGTGCGTTTGTGCATGTCAGACGATCAGAGCGCCCCATGTGGTGAAAAAGCGAAGTACTGTAAATAAATGTGAACTTACGATTTGAGTTCTTCGATAGCTTCGAGAGAGCGTAACTCATCTTCCAAAACATCCACGTCGATCCCATCTTCCTCCAAATCTTTTGCAAACTTTCCATCTTCCAACCAATGTCGTCTTTGGAACTGCACCGAACTGCAAAACAAGAGAAAAATAACGTATGTATTAGGATTTCTGAATATCTAAAACTACTGGGTCAGCGAATTTTTCTGTATGAGAATTTTTTGCAAACTTTCCATCTTCCAACCAATGTCGTCTTTGGAACCGCACCGAACTGCAAAACAAGAGAAAAATAACGAATGAATTGGGAATTCTGAATATCTAGGTCTACTAGGTCAGCGAATTTCTTTGTATGAGAATTTTTTGCATTTTTTTTCCATCTTCCAACCAATGTCGTCTTTGGAACTGCCCCGAACTGCAAAACAAGAGAAAAATAACGTATGTATTAGGAATTCTGAATATCCAGGACTACAAGGTCAGCTGATTTCTCTGTATATGAGAATTCTTTCACGCCGCCCTTTCTTTGTTGGCCCACCTATGTTGCATTCTTTATGAACCGATCTCCGGCTCTGAGTATGTCAACGATATCAATGATATCCGCACAAACAAACTGACCTTTCACAACAGCGCGGAGTCAACCTCTTTATACGACGAGAAAAAAACTCGTGTCTCGATCCCTTTTTCATGTGCGTGACTTGGGCATTCACCTCAGTGACATGTCAAAGGGATGTGGATCTATTGAGATGTTACGGAACCAAAATCGAATCGCCAGTCATTGTCTGAATACCATTATGGCAGTAGAGACCTTGTAATCCTATGCTGTCCTGGACCTTCGTGAGGTTAAAATGACCTGTGAAAATTGATGAGATACAAAACCTGAAAGAGTATGACTATTCTAGTAATATCGTTATTCTAGTAACAAAGTCATATTTTGGTAAATACATTAAGGAGAAATGCTGGTCAGAAGTCGACTGATACTATCCCTCCTTTAAATACTTTAACCAACAGTGGTTAGTTCAGTCTGAAGTTATTTTCAAAGTGATGTTTTTCCACAGGAATTGAGAGCAAGAAAGAAGGGCTTACGTTATGTAATATTCGACAGCAATATTTGATTTGGTAATATCAGCCATTATCACTCATCCCCGATACCAAAGATAAGTAAATTGAGTTTGTTTTTCTTTGATTTGAGTTATCTTACTTCTCCCTCTATGTTAGACTACTAGTATATTAATAATGTTGTTTGCGTTTTTGATTCTTTTTTGCGTGTGTCACTTCTTTATTTGTGATGAAAGCTTCCTGTCACTTGTGTAATATCTTTCCATATATGTTCTGTTTGTATCCTTTCATATCATGCAGATAGTCAATAAAGATACATACATTGCCCTTTGATTTTTTGCTGTCTCTTACCACTATCAAAGGTTCCAGGTTCGAGTTCGGTTCGAGGCATGTGACAAAGCTACCAGTGAATTGAAATTATTCGGTGAATTGTTCATGTATCCCTGGGCCATACATGTACATCATTTCAAACCACCCATCCTTGTTAAATGATAATGCTATCGAATGCGAAAGCGATGTTTTATGTCAAAATCATTACGTTTATCATTCCTTATAATGTTATATATTCATTCCTATCGCTCGGTACAAAAATTAATTATGGACTTTCGGATGAGCTTGTACGCTAACATAAGTGCGTTTTGCATTATCTTTCTCTTGTGAGATGAAAGAGTACCTTGTAAGAATTTCCCTTTAAACCTTTAATGTCCGTATGATCCAACAATGCTTTATCACTTTGGTGATAAGATTGTCCTTTGAAAGAGCATGACCTGGTAAGTATTATATTGAGAAACAGCAATCAGAACTTAACCTCCAACCCTTATCCATTATAATCAACCATTAGCTGTTGCGTGTATATTATAGTTATCTAGTTTGTATTGTTATATTACTTTATTACAGTGCCGACATTTAATTCCTGCACTGAATGCGTGGGCAGCCCGGGCATGATACAGTGACTGCACGCTAGATTTCCACCCAATATCCTGGGCATAAATACATGGTTGATCTCACAACTGAACGTAACTTTGATTCGCAAGCTACGTTTGTCATTGATGTGCTTGGCTTATTTTTTTGACATGCTATCCATGTGTTTTCGTACAACCAGGCACTGGTAGGCGTCCGGTCGAATGGTGCAGGAATCAAATGTCTGTCCTGTACTTAATTGTTTCATTTGCTATGAATTTGCAGTTTCGTAAAGTCAATAAACATATAATGCAATATAATTCTTTCAAGCGATTTTCAAAAGTGCTTTTGCATCCAGCCCACTCCTTTAAGATAATTTCTGAAAGTGCTTAATCAATATTAAGATAGTGCTGAGTATAAATCACGTTCTTTGCTATAATGCCTTATGAATCAATGCTATGAAGGAAATAGCAAACACTCTGTTCGCTATTTACTATTTTGCAGATCCAATTTAGTTAATTGAATCCATAGCAGTGTGAAATTTACTGATTCTGTTCTAAATTGATAATTAACCCATCCATGCCTGTAACGCCGACATAAAAATCCTTGACCATTTATGTTAAGTGATTCTGACGGAGGCATATTTGGGAAACGTTTAAAGAAAATTACAAATCAGCCAGTGCCCCACCTTCAACTATTGTGTCAAGGTAAGTTGATTATTACTTGATTTAACGTTATTTTTCAGGAAAAAATAGACGTGAATAGGTTAAATAATGAAATCTTCTACAAATGTAATTAAAAGGTGCGCAATTATCCCAATTGTCCCTCGATTGGTATTATGTTACACTAATCAAGTCGTACATGTGTAAGAAGTGTCTTCGAATATCGGACACCCCCTTCCCTTATTCGTGTTGGTAACACCGTTGATTATAAACTCCCAGCACCCCCTTCTCTCTCTTGCTCGTGTTCGTCACACCAATAAGCTTTAGCCCCCTAACTTTACCCCTCTTACGTGACTTCGTAGCGTCACTGAATATTGCCCCCCCCCCTACGCGTTTGACGCGTTCGTTACAGCACTATATGATGCCTCTCCCCTTCTTGCAATGTGTTCGTCGTACCAATAAGCTTTATGCCCCTCCACTTCCCCCTCTTGCAATTTAGCCCCCTCCAATTTCCCCTCTTGCGTGAGTTCGTATTAACGTCACTGAATATTGCCTCTAACATTCTTACTAGCTCCCCCCCCCTACTCCCCGTTTAACGTGTTTGTCATAGCACAACATATTGCCTCACAGCCCCCAACTCTCCCCCTTATGGCTCGTGTTCGTCACACCACTCACCTTTACCCCCCCCCCCCCCCATTTCCCCCTTTTGTGTGAGTTCTTAGCGCCACTAAATATTGCCTCTAACATCCTGACTAGCTCTGCCCCCCCCATTCCCCGTTTAACGTGTTTGTCACAGCACAATATATTGCCTATCACCCCCACCTCTCCCCCTTCTTGCTCGTGTTCGTCACACCAATATATTTTACCCCTCCCCCCTTCCCCCGTTTGCGTGAGTTCTTAGCGCCACTGAATATTGCCTCTAACATCCCTACTACCGCCCCCCCCCCCTCCCACTCCTCGTTTGACGTGTTTGTCATAGCACAACATATTGCCTCACAGCCCCCAACTTTCCCCCTTATGGCTCGTGTTCGTCACACCAAAACCCTTTACCCCCCACCCTTTCCCCTTTTGCGTGAGTTCTTAGCGCCACTGAATATTGCCTCTAACATCCTTACTAGCCCCCCCCCCCTCTCCTCGTTTGACGTGTTTGTCAAAGCACAATATATTGCGTCACAGCCCCCAACTCTACCCCTTATTGCTCGTGTTCGTCACACAAATATCCTTTAAACCCCCCCCCCCCTTCCCCCTTTTGCGTGTGTTCTTAGCACCAGTGAATATTGCCTCTAACATCCTTAATAGCCCCCCCCCCCCCCCTATTCCCCGTTTGGCGTGTCTGTCACAGCACAATATATTGCCTATAAGCCCCCACCTCTCTCCTTCTTGCGCGAGTTCGTCACACCACTAAATATTACTCATCCCCCCCACCTCACCCCCTGCAGTTGGGAAAGCAAATCTGCCTTCTGGTCGATATCTTAAACATCCTGCGCAAAATGAATAAAAACACGGGGAGAAAATGCCTAATAGTTTCCCTCACTATCGATCGCAATATCGTTTGAGGACGCCTGGCTGCCACGAAAACAGCAATCTATCAAAAACAATTTAGAACAAAGTGCAATCTGTCCCTGTGGAGGTAAACGGAGCAGCGCCACCGACAGGCGGCGCCACTTGCACGCCAATCATGCGGTCCCCAGGGGGAAGCATCTATCATCAGTTTCCAATAAACAACATCAGTAAGGGTAGATCTAAAGAATCAACTAGCCGGTCAATCGATGCACTATTTGGGTGACCTACAATAACAAATCGGTCGTCGTGAGCGTGTGTCTTATTTTTGTATGCATGTATGTATGTATGTATGTATGTATGTATGAATGTATGTACGTATATATTTATGTATGTATGTGTATGTATGTATGTAAATATGTGCATGTATGTATGTATGTATGTATGTATGTATGTATGTATGTATATGTATGTACATGTATGTATGTATGTATGTATGAATGTATATATGTGTATGTACATGTACGTATGTATGTATGTATGTATGTATGTACAGTACAGATATTAAATTCCTGCACCAGTCGACCGGACGTCTGCCAGTGCTTGGTTGTACAACAGCACATTGATAACATATCAACATAGGCCAAGCTTATCAATGACCCGCGTAGCTTGCGAATCAAAGCCACATCCATTTGTGAGATCATCCATGCATCCATGCCCTGGAAACGTGGTGGCAACTGGACTTGTGGTCATGTATTATGCCCGGGCTGCTCAGGCATTTAGTGCTGGGATTAAATGTCGGCACTGTATGTCTGTATGTATGTGCGTATGTATGTTTGTATGTGCGTGTACGTGTGTATGTATGTATTTCTAAATGTATGTATGTAAATGAATTCTTCGTAATCTACTGTCTTTTCGACCCGATGGCTTGAAATCGCTTCACTGCGTGCTAAACCGATCAGTCATTGGGGAGTTCCCCTTAAATAAACAATCGCACTCATCGTATCCGCTCTTGAATCTATTGTCGTTAATGATCTATCTATTTGGTCGCGTTGTAACATGCAAATTGAAGTCCTTCCTCGCTTCTTAAGGAAGTGCAATGAACCAGCCCTACCACTGTTAAGTCTTGAAACACATACATTGTACGTATACATCAGCGTACAGACATGATTCACTTGCTCCCTTGTATTGCAGAGGCATATAAACAGCGCCGAGCACGTACCATACTCGATGCCATTTTCTCTTGATGTAGATATTCCCAAATCCCCTCAGACCTTTGAAAGACTTCCCCACTGGCAGCGAGCGGGGCTGGTCAAAGGACGAGTAATGGTGCTAAGTGCCTCGGCGGTTCTCATCGTGTAGTGGAATCACCTCTTAGCCGCTGCCCGCACCTGGTCTGGCTGCCAGCATTACCTGCCCGGGATTAGACCTGCGCCTCACCTGTGTCTACGATAGCCGTTATTTCCCAAGTTGCCAAGTTATATCCCCTACTCAGGACATGTAGAAAACATAGTTAAATAACATATCTAAACTTAGGTAAAAACAATTAGCCATACATATATATATATATATATATATATATATATATATATATATATATATATACATATATATATATATATATATATATATATATATATATATATATATATATATATATATATATATATATATATACATATATATATATATATATAAATATATATATATATATATATATATATATATATATATATATATATATAATATATATATATATATATATATATATATATATATATATATATATATATATATACATACACACACATATATATATATATATATATATATATATATATATATATATATATATATATATATATATATATATATATATATATATATATATATATATGAATGTATGTATTATTATGGAAACAAAAAAATAATGAATAATAAATGTGTGAACCTATAAGCTCTTTATGACAAAGTTTAGATTTTGGACTCTATATGTGCAATGACCCCGCGTCCGAGTAAAGCCCTCTCGAACGATGGATGTGATATGCCTATTGTTAGGATAATGATACGTGTACTGTGTCCATGTCCAACGAGAACTGTGCTTATCCAGACAGCAGTTATGTTTGGAGATAATTGATTTACAGATACAACCCCTGCTCATGCTAACACTGTAATCTACTCTGTCGACGGGTGCTACCTAACCCTGCTAGTCTAGTGGTCTAAGGATTCGCAAGGAGTGCTTTCTGTCTTCACTACTGTCAATAGGTACAGTACAGACATTTAATTCCTGCACCAGGCGACCGGACGTCTGCCAGCGCCTGGTGGTACAAACACCTATAAATAACATGTCAAAAAATAAGCCAAGCACATCACATCACTGCCTGGATGGATGTAAGTTCAGTTGTGAGATCAGGGACCTGTTGTTGCATCCATTCTCAGAAAAATTGGTGGCAATCAGGTGTGCGGTCGTGTGTTATGCCCGGCTGCCCATGCATTTAGTGCAGGACCTTAATGCCGGCACTGTACCGCTTTTGGCAAGGCATGTGAATCAGGGCATGTGAGAAAGTTATCAGCGTAATCTTCCTTCAATAACTGGATTGTCGTATTTTATCCATATTATGACAGATACAAAGAGATATAAACAGAAATCAAACATCGAAATTCATTTTGTGGATTAGGAGAGGGAGAATCTCTTTGCATATGATTCACATGTGTGCAATTTTTCGTCACATTTATGCCAATTGTGTCTAATCCGTGACTAGCCAGTTATAAGTAGTGGAGGAATTCGGAGTACTCGGCGAAAACCCCAAGTCAATGGCAACTTTCTCACATGCCCAGGGCGGGATTCGAACCCAGACAGTGGTGAGAGACAGCGTGCAGTCAGTGGCGGCGCCTTAGACCACACGGCAATCAGGGCATGCCCACAGCTAATTGGCACACCATAGACCACTTGGCTATTGAGGCAGCCCTACATAAATCCGGAGTAACCGGCGAAAACCACTGCCTAACCCCAAGTCACTGGCAACTTTCCCACATGCCCAGGACGGGATTCGAACCCAGACAGTGGTGAGACACAGCGTGCAGTCAGTGGCGGCGCCTTAGACCACACGGCCATCAGGGCATGCCCGCAGCCAATTGGCACACCGTAGACCACCTGGCTATTGGGGGAGCCCTAGATAAATCCCAATAAGCTGCGGATGTCTGTTCGTCGTTTCCGGGCAGGCGATTATGGTTATTTCACGAAGAGACACAGCTGCTGTTCAAGTAGCTGGAGATCACCGTTCTCTCTCAGGAGTGTCTCTTAACCCACTCATGCCTGTAATTGCTGACAATATTGCTCTGCCTGTTTGTTTGTTAGGCTTAACGTCCCTCTCTCGACAGCTCGGATCATATTGCAGTTAGGGCCGTCCCATTTAAAAGTGTGGTTAGGGGGGGGGGGCGGAAGATGATTAAAAATTCGACACCCCCCCCCCCCCCCCCCCCCCCCATCCTGTCAGAAATTATATACAATCTAATGAAATGAAATAATTCAGAATTCGCCCCCCCCCCCCCCCTACCTTTAAAGAATCTTCCGTTTCTCCTCTCCCCCCCCCCCCCCACACTTTTAAATGGAACAGCCCTTAGGGCACGTCTAGTTGATTATCTGTTTCCCATGTCCCGACCGACCCTATTTTTGGGCCCGACCCTAAAAAAAAAAAAAATTTTTTTTTTTTACTTTCCGACCGACCCTGTCCAGAGGAGCTTTTTTTTCTTCTGGGAACTGCATTTTGAATGAAATAAATAAAAAAAAGTCTGAATAATCCATTTATGATTTTGAAAGTACCATCAGTTCAGGGTACAAAAAACTGAGATTTTGACATCGTTTATTTATAATGGAGCCTGCGAATTCAACATTTTTCAAATCTGCACAATTTTCTGTATGAACAAGCTCAAGAATAATACAGAGGGAAATGTGTCTCATGAACATCATGTACACGTATTTGTACTTCTTGCCATGGCATTGGCAGCATTTCTGTCACAAATAAAGAAATTTGATACCCTATTATAGGTACTTCTGCCTTCTTTTTTTTCCTTTTTTTTTTACCCGACCGACCGACCCTAATTTTCAGTACCTTGGACATGGGAAACAGATAATCAACTAGACGTGCCCTTAGATAGAAACCAGGAATCCTCAATACATTACCTTCTATTAACGAATGGTTCTCTTACCCCGTCCAATGCTGAGACTACTGTCAACCAATTGAAAGCACAGTGAATCAAATAATTATGAAATCCATCTAAACCTTGTCATGGTTGTACTTATTGGAAAGCTCTTGCTTAGCATAGTCAGATGAGGACCAATGATCCACGTATTCAGTCATTTTTCAGCTTGTTTGCATCATTTTGTATTGGCCAAATCAGCCAGCAGCATATGGGCAAGCGACCAAAAAGAAGGAGCCTTTCAGACGCATAGGCATCATAGACGACTCTTCAAAACGTCGCACATTTGTAAAGCAACCAATAGGATTAAGCAGAGATGTGAACCTGCACACGCACGCTTAAGAACCAGGCGTAATATTTTGGCTGAAATTTCTATCAGAACAACGTATCTCTCCATTTTGTTTTTTGAACTAATGTTTTTTTTATTTTAAAGATATTCAAGAACGTAGTATGAAACCAGAGCATACAGTGCCGACATTTAACTCCTGCACTAAATGCGTGGGCAGGCCGGGCATAGTACACGAAGACACGCCCGATTGCCACCCAGCTTAGTGGGCATGGATACATAGATGACCTCACAACTGAATGTAGCTTTGGTTTGCAAGCTACGTGGGTCATTGATGTGCTTGATTTATTTCATGACATGTTATCGATGAATGTTTGTGCAACCAAGCACTAGCACACGTCCGGTCGACTGGTACAGGAATTAAATGTCTGTACTGTATGTCTAATTGTGACCCTGGGTATTCATCTATGAATTCAGCTAAAATCAAGAGCATCATTACTGATAGGACTACTAGTACCTACATGTACCAAATCACGTTCACGATTATTTGTGAAAAGGACATTTATATCAATGAAATCCTTATTCTCTGCTGGATAACAATTACCTCTTAAATGTATGTTTCTCGTGCTATTCTATTGTGTGGGCAAACTATTGTGTCAGCTGATATTGTTTGGTAGATAGAGAGAGGTACAGTGCCGACATTTAATTCCTGCACTAAATACATGGGCAGCCCGGGCACACTATACAACCTCACGCCAGTTGCCACCCAGTTTCCTGTGCATGGATGCATGGATGACATCGGAACTAAACGTAGCTTTGATTCGCAAGCGATTGGGTCATTGGTATGCTTTGCTTATTTTTTGACATGTTATACATGGGTGTTTGTACAACCAGGCACTGGCACAGGTCCGTTCGACCGGTGCAAGAATTAAACGTCTGTACTGTAGTCACGTCATGTTTTCAGAGCGACTGCTGGCCTTGCCTCATCTCTGCACACAGCCTGCTGTTTTATTCGACTCATTATGAAAAATTCCCACCGTTCAAAGGCGCGAAGCAAATATGCACAATGCAAATAACTTTTATAAATATCTGAAGAGAATGGTAAAATTGATAGGAACGAAGCTCTTTGTCCAATATTTTTGAAAATGTTGTTGTGTTTGGGAAATATTTTCACGTATGTCATTTCTTTTCAAAGAGATGCTTTTTTGCATCTAAATGTACGTATTCATCATCTTATCTTACCCCAGCTAATCAAATAGTCGCAATGCGTGTATCATGACATTAACTATAACAACTTCAAACGGCTGTCGGGCAATACGCTAAACCACCCAACCATGGGGTAGCCACCAGCTTTTGCGACACGTGTGACATTATCATGCTGGTCCGTTTGTTGTGTTCACAATTACCTGGTGCACAATACGCTAGACTACCCAGATATTGAGGCAGCCATCAGTCATGTGACATCATCATGCTGGTCGCTTTGCCGCGGCCACAGACAGTCAGTGCGCAATGCGCTAAACCACCCAACTATTGAGGTAGAAGCCAGTCAATATGACATGTGTTATAAAAATGAAGGTCTGTTCGCTGTGGCCATGGACAGTCAGTGCCCAATACGCTATACCACCCAACTATTGAGGTAGAAGCCAGTCAATATGACATGTGTTATAAAAATGAAGGTCTGTTCGCTGTGGCCATGGACAGTCAGTGCCCAATACGCTATACCACCCAACCATTGAGGTAGCAGCCAGTCAATATGACATATGTGACATTATCATGGTCGGTTTGCTACGGACATGAACGGTTATCGCGTTATACGCTAGACAAGTCAAACATTGAGGTAGCCACCGGTCATTGAGACACGTGTGACTTTATCATGCTGCTCTCTGTTTGTCGTGGCCACGAGCTGTCAGTGTGCAATACAATCAGACCACCTATCAATTGAGGTAGCCACCAGCCAATGATAGACATGCCACTTTATCATGCTACAGTACAGACATTTAATTCCGGCACCAGTCAACCGGTCGTCTGCTGGTGCCTGGTTGTTTAAACACCCTTGGATAACATGTCAAAAATTAAAGCCAACAGCCTCAATGATCCACATAGCTTGCGAATTAAAACTACGTTAGTTGAGAGGTCATCCATGCACCCATGGCTGGTAAAAGGTTTGGCAATCGGGCATGCGGTCGTGTACTATGCCCGGGCTGCCTACGCATATAGCGCAGGAATTAAATGTCGGCACTGTAGCATGTTTGTCGTGGCCAACAGCAGTCAGTGTGCAATGCGTTATACCGCCCAACCATTGAGGTTACCGTCAGTCTATGAGACACACGTGACATTATTATGCTGGTATATTGTTTCGGCAACGAGCAGTCAGCGTGCTATACGCTAGACCACTTAACACTCGAGGTAGCCGCTAGCCAATGAAACGCATGCCACTTTATCATGCTGGTCTATTTATTGCGACATATCATCACGCTTCTGGCTTGTAAACACCACTCACTTGTCTTCGCATGAAGGAACTTAATGACCATATGGCCCTTGTACCTGTAGCACTGACACGTTATTTACTCAAAGCGGGGTTTAATTGCATCACCGTAATGCTTAATAAACCTGGGCAGTGTTATTGCAAATAGATAATTTCCACCCTGCAAACTTCTTAGGAATCTACTTTCTCTCTTTATATGGATATAGGCCAAACTTGTTGATGTACATGTACTTGTACATGGTGTTTAAGTTTTATTACAAATAGATAATTCACCCTTGCAACTTCTTAGGAATCTACTTTCTCTCTTCTGGATATAGGCCAAACTTGTTGATGTACAAGCACGTGTACATGGTGTTTAAACTCAAGCAAGCAAATCGACTTTTATCAGGCAATTATGTATGCATGTCATGTTTGCTCAAGGGGCATAGTACATTAAATCTCAAACACAAAATCGCTATTGTGTAAGGTAGAGAATTGTGTTTTTTCTGTCTAGTTTCTTCGGCTCTGTGATTTATGTTCGAGCGGATTCAAAAGCATATAATTCAGACATACATGGTAACTTTTCTAAGGACCCCTCAGCACAAATGGGAAACATCAGACTAATCTTAATATTTTTTTCATCGTCACGGTTTGGGAATTTTAGACTTAGAAGGGAAGAAATGAATCAGTTGTTTTGCAACAGCTTGGGTATCAAAATAGAAACCGGAAATAGGTTCTCTTTTCTTTTTTCAGAGATAGCTTTAAAATCTTTTTGAAAATTGAAGTTTTATTTGTGATTTCTTTTTTTGTTTTTTGGATTTTCGTTTTTCCTCATTTTTTTCTGCCGTACTGAGGTAGATTTGTGACTGGCAGTTTGTTACCGGTAGTAGAAGCCGAGGTACCCTGGTGACCATATGCTAACACCAAGTCACTGGTAACCTTCTCACACGCCTACGAGCGGGATTCGAGCTCGAGGGACACATTAGAATGGAGATGAACAGTGGTCATATGGGGACGACCTACATTTTGCAAAGGTGTTTGAGAGTATTTTTTGTACACGTGCAGACATTAAGTTGACCTACATTCTCCTGCAGACATTTAGTTGACCTACATTCTCCCGCAGACATTTAGTTGACCTACATTAACGCACAGACATTTAGTTGACCTACATTTACGTCAACACGAGTCAGGGGTGTTCAATATGAAAGTCCTGGAGCACATACAATTGGTCCTATAGCAGCCGTTATGTATACTTCACACGTTGCTGGCTAGTCAAGCCTACGTGGTGAACGTGATATCATACAGGCCGGTACCCCCCCCCCCCCCCATCCTGTCAGAAATTATATACAATCTAATGAAATGAAATAATTCAGAATTCGCCCCCCCCCCCCCCTACCTTTAAAGAATCTTCCGTTTCTCCTCTCCCCCCCCCCCCCCCACACTTTTAAATGGAACAGCCCTTAGGGCACGTCTAGTTGATTATCTGTTTCCCATGTCCCGACCGACCCTATTTTTGGGCCCGACCCTAAAAAAAAAAAAAATTTTTTTTTTTTACTTTCCGACCGACCCTGTCCAGAGGAGCTTTTTTTTCTTCTGGGAACTGCATTTTGAATGAAATAAATAAAAAAAAGTCTGAATAATCCATTTATGATTTTGAAAGTACCATCAGTTCAGGGTACAAAAAACTGAGATTTTGACATCGTTTATTTATAATGGAGCCTGCGAATTCAACATTTTTCAAATCTGCACAATTTTCTGTATGAACAAGCTCAAGAATAATACAGAGGGAAATGTGTCTCATGAACATCATGTACACGTATTTGTACTTCTTGCCATGGCATTGGCAGCATTTCTGTCACAAATAAAGAAATTTGATACCCTATTATAGGTACTTCTGCCTTCTTTTTTTTCCTTTTTTTTTTACCCGACCGACCGACCCTAATTTTCAGTACCTTGGACATGGGAAACAGATAATCAACTAGACGTGCCCTTAGATAGAAACCAGGAATCCTCAATACATTACCTTCTATTAACGAATGGTTCTCTTACCCCGTCCAATGCTGAGACTACTGTCAACCAATTGAAAGCACAGTGAATCAAATAATTATGAAATCCATCTAAACCTTGTCATGGTTGTACTTATTGGAAAGCTCTTGCTTAGCATAGTCAGATGAGGACCAATGATCCACGTATTCAGTCATTTTTCAGCTTGTTTGCATCATTTTGTATTGGCCAAATCAGCCAGCAGCATATGGGCAAGCGACCAAAAAGAAGGAGCCTTTCAGACGCATAGGCATCATAGACGACTCTTCAAAACGTCGCACATTTGTAAAGCAACCAATAGGATTAAGCAGAGATGTGAACCTGCACACGCACGCTTAAGAACCAGGCGTAATATTTTGGCTGAAATTTCTATCAGAACAACGTATCTCTCCATTTTGTTTTTTGAACTAATGTTTTTTTTATTTTAAAGATATTCAAGAACGTAGTATGAAACCAGAGCATACAGTGCCGACATTTAACTCCTGCACTAAATGCGTGGGCAGGCCGGGCATAGTACACGAAGACACGCCCGATTGCCACCCAGCTTAGTGGGCATGGATACATAGATGACCTCACAACTGAATGTAGCTTTGGTTTGCAAGCTACGTGGGTCATTGATGTGCTTGATTTATTTCATGACATGTTATCGATGAATGTTTGTGCAACCAAGCACTAGCACACGTCCGGTCGACTGGTACAGGAATTAAATGTCTGTACTGTATGTCTAATTGTGACCCTGGGTATTCATCTATGAATTCAGCTAAAATCAAGAGCATCATTACTGATAGGACTACTAGTACCTACATGTACCAAATCACGTTCACGATTATTTGTGAAAAGGACATTTATATCAATGAAATCCTTATTCTCTGCTGGATAACAATTACCTCTTAAATGTATGTTTCTCGTGCTATTCTATTGTGTGGGCAAACTATTGTGTCAGCTGATATTGTTTGGTAGATAGAGAGAGGTACAGTGCCGACATTTAATTCCTGCACTAAATACATGGGCAGCCCGGGCACACTATACAACCTCACGCCAGTTGCCACCCAGTTTCCTGTGCATGGATGCATGGATGACATCGGAACTAAACGTAGCTTTGATTCGCAAGCGATTGGGTCATTGGTATGCTTTGCTTATTTTTTGACATGTTATACATGGGTGTTTGTACAACCAGGCACTGGCACAGGTCCGTTCGACCGGTGCAAGAATTAAACGTCTGTACTGTAGTCACGTCATGTTTTCAGAGCGACTGCTGGCCTTGCCTCATCTCTGCACACAGCCTGCTGTTTTATTCGACTCATTATGAAAAATTCCCACCGTTCAAAGGCGCGAAGCAAATATGCACAATGCAAATAACTTTTATAAATATCTGAAGAGAATGGTAAAATTGATAGGAACGAAGCTCTTTGTCCAATATTTTTGAAAATGTTGTTGTGTTTGGGAAATATTTTCACGTATGTCATTTCTTTTCAAAGAGATGCTTTTTTGCATCTAAATGTACGTATTCATCATCTTATCTTACCCCAGCTAATCAAATAGTCGCAATGCGTGTATCATGACATTAACTATAACAACTTCAAACGGCTGTCGGGCAATACGCTAAACCACCCAACCATGGGGTAGCCACCAGCTTTTGCGACACGTGTGACATTATCATGCTGGTCCGTTTGTTGTGTTCACAATTACCTGGTGCACAATACGCTAGACTACCCAGATATTGAGGCAGCCATCAGTCATGTGACATCATCATGCTGGTCGCTTTGCCGCGGCCACAGACAGTCAGTGCGCAATGCGCTAAACCACCCAACTATTGAGGTAGAAGCCAGTCAATATGACATGTGTTATAAAAATGAAGGTCTGTTCGCTGTGGCCATGGACAGTCAGTGCCCAATACGCTATACCACCCAACTATTGAGGTAGAAGCCAGTCAATATGACATGTGTTATAAAAATGAAGGTCTGTTCGCTGTGGCCATGGACAGTCAGTGCCCAATACGCTATACCACCCAACCATTGAGGTAGCAGCCAGTCAATATGACATATGTGACATTATCATGGTCGGTTTGCTACGGACATGAACGGTTATCGCGTTATACGCTAGACAAGTCAAACATTGAGGTAGCCACCGGTCATTGAGACACGTGTGACTTTATCATGCTGCTCTCTGTTTGTCGTGGCCACGAGCTGTCAGTGTGCAATACAATCAGACCACCTATCAATTGAGGTAGCCACCAGCCAATGATAGACATGCCACTTTATCATGCTACAGTACAGACATTTAATTCCGGCACCAGTCAACCGGTCGTCTGCTGGTGCCTGGTTGTTTAAACACCCTTGGATAACATGTCAAAAATTAAAGCCAACAGCCTCAATGATCCACATAGCTTGCGAATTAAAACTACGTTAGTTGAGAGGTCATCCATGCACCCATGGCTGGTAAAAGGTTTGGCAATCGGGCATGCGGTCGTGTACTATGCCCGGGCTGCCTACGCATATAGCGCAGGAATTAAATGTCGGCACTGTAGCATGTTTGTCGTGGCCAACAGCAGTCAGTGTGCAATGCGTTATACCGCCCAACCATTGAGGTTACCGTCAGTCTATGAGACACACGTGACATTATTATGCTGGTATATTGTTTCGGCAACGAGCAGTCAGCGTGCTATACGCTAGACCACTTAACACTCGAGGTAGCCGCTAGCCAATGAAACGCATGCCACTTTATCATGCTGGTCTATTTATTGCGACATATCATCACGCTTCTGGCTTGTAAACACCACTCACTTGTCTTCGCATGAAGGAACTTAATGACCATATGGCCCTTGTACCTGTAGCACTGACACGTTATTTACTCAAAGCGGGGTTTAATTGCATCACCGTAATGCTTAATAAACCTGGGCAGTGTTATTGCAAATAGATAATTTCCACCCTGCAAACTTCTTAGGAATCTACTTTCTCTCTTTATATGGATATAGGCCAAACTTGTTGATGTACATGTACTTGTACATGGTGTTTAAGTTTTATTACAAATAGATAATTCACCCTTGCAACTTCTTAGGAATCTACTTTCTCTCTTCTGGATATAGGCCAAACTTGTTGATGTACAAGCACGTGTACATGGTGTTTAAACTCAAGCAAGCAAATCGACTTTTATCAGGCAATTATGTATGCATGTCATGTTTGCTCAAGGGGCATAGTACATTAAATCTCAAACACAAAATCGCTATTGTGTAAGGTAGAGAATTGTGTTTTTTCTGTCTAGTTTCTTCGGCTCTGTGATTTATGTTCGAGCGGATTCAAAAGCATATAATTCAGACATACATGGTAACTTTTCTAAGGACCCCTCAGCACAAATGGGAAACATCAGACTAATCTTAATATTTTTTTCATCGTCACGGTTTGGGAATTTTAGACTTAGAAGGGAAGAAATGAATCAGTTGTTTTGCAACAGCTTGGGTATCAAAATAGAAACCGGAAATAGGTTCTCTTTTCTTTTTTCAGAGATAGCTTTAAAATCTTTTTGAAAATTGAAGTTTTATTTGTGATTTCTTTTTTTGTTTTTTGGATTTTCGTTTTTCCTCATTTTTTTCTGCCGTACTGAGGTAGATTTGTGACTGGCAGTTTGTTACCGGTAGTAGAAGCCGAGGTACCCTGGTGACCATATGCTAACACCAAGTCACTGGTAACCTTCTCACACGCCTACGAGCGGGATTCGAGCTCGAGGGACACATTAGAATGGAGATGAACAGTGACAAAGGACCGACCTCTCGAGATTAAATTGCAATGAGAAAATTGTGCGGGCATTGAAAATATTAAAGACTCTAAAGAGACATTAGCCCATACGAACGATTGCGCTTCTTCAGAGCTCTTAAGCCGCGTGGATGAGGCTTATCAATCAGTTAAGTTCTCGCAATTTTCCTGGCAGGAATTCAAAGGCGCCGACAAAATATGGGGATGTGTTAAAAGGACTAATTGCCTGGAGAGATGGTGCTAACATCCAGGACTGCTGGCAGTCGCACTTGATAAGACGCGCTCCTCGGGCAGATGTGAAAATACCCTCTAATAAATGGGTGAGCGTAGCGAGACGAAAGACGCTGCTCGTCCACGGTGACAGGGATTGGATTTACTTACGTCTGGCCGGCATTGATCACGGCGCACCACGGCTGGTGATCCGATAGTGGGGGAAAACAGAGTCAACTTCTCAGCACGTAGATTTTACATGTATATGTGGCTTGTGGGTTGGAGAGTACATTATGTGCACACGCGGTCATATGGGGACGACCTACATTTTGCAAAGGTGTTTGAGAGTATTTTTTGTACACGTGCAGACATTAAGTTGACCTACATTCTCCTGCAGACATTTAGTTGACCTACATTCTCCCGCAGACATTTAGTTGACCTACATTAACGCACAGACATTTAGTTGACCTACATTTACGTCAACACGAGTCAGGGGTGTTCAATATGAAAGTCCTGGAGCACATACAATTGGTCCTATAGCAGCCGTTATGTATACTTCACACGTTGCTGGCTAGTCAAGCCTACGTGGTGAACGTGATATCATACAGGCCGGTACCTCTTCATGCGCAGAAGGTTCCGCTTCCCTTGAGGGCTTCCAGTAACACGATGAACTATATACATAGTTACTCAATCACTATGATCTAAGCCTACTACATGTAAGCCAGCACGGGGGATAGTTTTATGAAGCTTTAACTTGAAATGGGCGTGTCCTCAGTCCAATTATCCAAAAAAGCACTGCTCAAGCAGACACTTAAAGTTCGAGTTTATATTTACTTTCAGTACGCAGTTTCCTGGATTTAATGGTTTTAATTGTAGAAATAAAACGTATAAGCAATGCAGCCTCGATTCTACTCTGTTGTAAAATACTATCCTGTTTATACTATGGACTATGTCAACATTCATAAGTAGTAAAAGAATGGTTACATTTCATTTGTTAAGCCTTGATCCTCAAAGACCATTGTTATCAATAAAGAGTAGTGTACGTTTGTTTGCAGTAACATACATTACGCAATCGTACATTAACAGATGAATAGCTCTGTAGTCAAAAGACAAAATACAAATACAAATTGAATAACGCAGTATTGATAACAATAATAGTAATATGAAATTTAGAACATCGAGGGGCTTGGTTCACACAAGCAATATCGTGGTGACATTTCACAATGCTGACCTAAATCTACCGTTTCTCATGAACTACAAATGAATGAATTTTCCATGCTCCTTTAGATCTAGTTGTCTACAAAAAGCATTTATTGAATTGGAAAATATACCAATGGAGCGTAAATGTAGTATCACTCCGTGATGCAAAGCTATACAGAGATAGTTTGCGGGAACATGTGCAATTCTTTTTATTGTGTCCTTTTATTGCTTCATGGATTAGATAAGAATACAAACTGACATTATATGCATTTCGAAGCGGAGACAATTTCACATGAAAATATAAATCCTGTGTTATTTTTAAGAAGGAAAGCACACACTTCATTTGCACATTATTATGCAATAGCAGATTACTGCTAATGTGAAGTTACCATCTCTTATTAAGTTCTATCTATCACTTAGAAGATTAGGTACTTGAATTTACTAATACACTTACAATTAATACACTTACAATTCCCTACGCCGAATTAAATGTGTTTTCAAGATAAGGCGAAATCGTGACTAGTGTTACTGTTAGAGCCTATCAGAGCATTGGCATCTTTTCCTACACAGTCTCGCTGAGATCCGAGACCTTTGGCATACTAGCTGTCACGTGACAACTAGCAGCCGGTGTGCAATAACCTGGACCACTCGGCTCTTGAGGGAACACCTCAGTAGGTGCACTAACTCACATCAACCATTTAAGACAAATATACCGAAAATAAAGGTTATACCGTATCGAAGAGATATACAGAGACCTTTGAGAGTGACACGCGACAATCAGCAGCTGGATTGCAGTAACTTGGACCACTCGGCTCTTGAGGGAGCACCTCAGTAAGCGTACTAACTCACATCAACCATTTAAGACAAATATACCGAAAATAAAGGCTAGACTGTATCGAAGAAATGTACAGAGACCTTTGAGAGTGGCAGGCGACAATCAACAGCTGGATTGCAATAACCTGGACCACTCGGCTCTTGAGGGAGCACCTCGGTAGGTGCACTAACTCACATGAACCATTCAAGACAAATATACCGAAAATAAAGGCTAAACCGTATCGAAGAGATATACAGAGGCCTTTGAGAGTGGCACGCGACAATCAGCAGCTGGATTGCAATAACTTGGACCACTCGGTTGTTGGGGCAGTACCTCAATAGGCATACTAACTCACATCAACATTCAAGACAAATATACCGAAAATAAAGGCTAGACCGTATCGGAGAGATGTACAGAGACCTTTGAGAGTGGCACACGACAATCAGCAGCTGGATTGCAATAATCTGGACCACTCGGCTCTTGAGGGAGCACCTCAGTAGGCGTACTAACTTACATCAACCATTCAAGACAAATATACCGAAAATAAAGGCTAGACCGTATCGACGAGATATAAGAGACCTTTAGGAGTGGCACGCGACAATCTGCAGCCGGATTGCAATAATCTGGACCACTCGGGTCTTGAGGGAGCACCTCAGTAGGTGCACTAACTCACATCAACCATTCAAGACAAATATACCGAAGGTAAAGGCTAGACCGTATCGAAGAGATGTACAGAGACCTTTGAGAGTGGCACGCGACAATCAGCAGCTGGATTGCAATAACTTGGACCACTCGGATGTTGGGACAGTACCTTAATAGGCATACTAACTCACTTCAACATTCAAGACAAATATTCCGAAAATAAAGGCTAGACCGTATCGAAGAGATATACAGAGACCTTTGAGAGTGGCACGCGACAATCATCAGCTGGATTGCAATAACTTGGACCACTCGGCTCTTGGGGCAGTACCTCAATAGGCATACTAACTCACATCAACATTCAAGACAAATATACCGAAATATAAATTCTCTACCGTATCAAAAAGATGTACATACCTGATAATCATATCCAGTATGTGTAAGATTGCTGAATACTTTGCTTAATAGAGTAATGGTATCAGTGTGTAACTAATTAATATTTGAGTGATAGGAATATTGATCTGCATAACTTGTGAGAAATGTCTATTTGCCAAGTTCCACACTTGACTCCAGCAATCGATCTAATGCTAGTGGATATGTATCCAATGCATGTGAATATGAAAACCTGAATACATACATTCTCGGATATCACTTTTAACAAATGCCTAAGTGATGCATCACGTGTGGCACTACCTTGAAACAAAGCTTTATTCCATAAATTATTTGATGGAGAGTTATTTTTAGGTTCCTTTTCACATTTCTCTTAAAATATATTTGAAAAGATGCTTTGTCTTGAAAAGTATCGTGGGAACAGCCAGGCCTAATGTCTAATGTCTAAGTGATGTATCCTTTATGACATTACGTAGGAACAAAGCTTCATTCCATACAGTATTTAATGGAGACATTTCGTAGGTTCTTTTTAACATTTTTCTTTAAAATATCTTTGAGAAAATGTGTTGCCTTGAAAATTATTATCAAAATAGCCAGACATAATGTCTAATTTCTGAGTGGTGTATCACGTATGACAATACTTTGGAACAAAGCTTTATTCCATACATTATTTGATGGAGAGTTATTTCTTAGGTTCTTGTTTAACATTTCTCTTTAAAATATCGTTGAAAAGATGCTTTGCCTTGAAAATTATCATCGAAATAGCCAGGCCTAATATCTAATGTCTAAGAGTTGTATCACGTATGAAAATGCTATGGGACAAAGCTTATTTCATACACTATTTGATGGAGAGTTATTTCTTAGGTTCTTGTTTAACATTTCTCTTTGAAACATCTTTGAAAAGATGAGTTGTCTTGAAAAGTATCATCAGAATAGCCAGGTCTAATGTCTAAGTGGTGTATCACTTATGACAATAATAATTAATGGAGACTTATTTCTTAGGTTCTTTTTTAACATTTTTTAACATTTCTCTTTGAAATATCTTTGAAAATATGCTTTTCCTTGAAAAGTATCATCAAAATAGCCATACCTAATGTCTAATGTCTGATAATACTTTGTAACAAAGCTGTATTTCATACATTGTTTAATGGAGACTTATTTCTTAGGTTCTTTTTAACATTTCCCTTTGAAATATCTTTCGAAAAACGCTTTGCGTTGAAAAGTATCATCGGAACAGCCAGGCCTTTTTGAATCACTGTGGAGGGGAATGTGTTAATTGCTTCCACTAATGGGATAAAGTGATTTGCATGACCAATCATGATAATATGTTGATTATGGTAGTGGAAGCTTTATTATGTAATATGTATATATGAATAATGAACGACGTACTTGAGGAAATTCAATTTGCAATTAGAGTACGTTGGTTTTCATATAGTCCTCAGAGGCATTGTAGTCACATTTTAGATTGATATGCATCTAATGCAAACGGACGCAAATGTACCATATGCACATTAGACTCGTTATATGTTAATTAATTTCACGATAAGGTTATCATGTCCTCCAACGGGTTGTTTGTTAAGTATTGTGGAATGATTTATATAATATAATTCTTTTCAGTTTTGATCTATACCTTAGGTCTTGGACTTATTAACTTTTGGAATGATGTACATAATATAAATCTTTCAGTTTATATCTATACCTTTATGTTTTGGCCTTATTAACTGTATTTGTGTTGGTTCCCTTATTTAACTTATGTTCGTTTCTTACGTATTACCTTTGTAAAATATACTTTTACAGTCAGTTGTGCTAGGCCCAATTGACTGTATTTATTTTGGTTTCTATTATCTAATGCATGTTCTTATATGAGTGTACTTTTGTAAAATGTATTTTTACAGTCAAAAGATATACAACAAAATACAATTGTTCCATAGCGGAAAACAGTGAATGGATAATGCACAGCTGTTTTGAAATTCCAAACCGAAGTAAAATTCTTCAATGAGCGACACTCACAGCTGCTGTTGATAAGTTTTCACGTACTTGAGTAAAACGAG
>OZ012693.1:32523080-32538080 GCA_963942565.1 Maea johnstoni | reverse complement strand
CATGCATACATACATACATGTACATACATGCATACATTCATACATATACATACATACATACATACACACAGACGTACATACGTGCGTACATACGTACATACATACATTCACACATACATACTTACATACATACATACACACATACGCACATACATACATACATATATATATTCATACATACATACATTCATTCATACATACATACATACATTCATACATGCATACATACATACATATGTCCGTACGTACATACATGTACATACACACATGCATACATACATGGACATACAACTCAGGCACATGTACATACATAGATACATACCTACATATACATGTATATACAATCATACATTCATACATACATACATACATACATACATACATATATATATACATACATACATACATACATACATACATACATGTATAGATACATCGTTTAGTTGATATTTGCTTCCATTTTATCGGAATGCCATGCACTAGACTATTCGAGCACACATCTTTGATGTAGGCAATAAGCTATTGGCGTGTTGGAAATACTTTGGATAAACACAGAGGGCATTGGCCGTAACATCTGATAGGTCTACAAATAAGAGCTGTTTTTTCCACTCGCGTCAATTTCTATATGTAGCTCAAGCTATCCTCGTAATTATTTCATCCCTGGAAGCTGCGGTTCTTGGAATAACGAGGAGGATGATTCAGATCTTCCTCATCTGTCTCCTTACCGTTACTCAAAACCACCAATTTCCTGAGCGCTAGCTCCATTTTAGCTCAGATATCAGAGGTGACTTCCAGCATCCATTAATTTAACTAGTGGAAGTGCGTTCTATGGTCTCTTTCTTTCCTGTGTTCTTGAATAGTGCAAATATGTAGAGCAAATAAGTTTAAGCGACTATCTACATTCTACGACAGACCAACGCAATCTTTCTTTCAAATTGCATCTGTTTCATGGCCAATACTGTATAACTGGTTAATTTGGCGTGTACTTAAGTTGGCGTTTTTTTCAAAGAAGTATTTTCCCTGTATTTATTTTGGCGTCTGGAGTAGTCAGAACAACGCCATCTTCATGTAGACATATGTTTATGCGATCTTTAATTTGGCGTTGATGGGCATTCGTCAGAAAACGCCAAATTAAAAACCACGCTAAATTAACCAGTTATACAGTACATGCTTATTCGTTAGATATCGCCTTAAATACGTAAGTAACATATAGACAAAC
Organism: Maea johnstoni; assembly: GCA_963942565.1. Lineage (NCBI taxonomy): Eukaryota > Metazoa > Annelida > Polychaeta > Spionida > Magelonidae > Maea > Maea johnstoni. The sequence goes on along the minus strand of OZ012693.1, from coordinate 32,536,861 downwards.
TCCCATTCAACAGCTTGCAAGTATTTTTTCCATATTGCTCTAAGTACACTCGATGGTAGTATGATTTTGGAATTTAAAATTTTGATTATCGTCACTTTTCACGTCATAATGAGGTTAATTCGTGACTAGCCAACCAGGGGTAAATGGTGTGACCCGCCAAAACCTCTGGCCAACCCCAAGTCACAGATAACTTTCTCACATGCATCGGCTGGTATTCGGGCCCTGACAGAGTCGGGTGGCATTACTAGTTAAGCCCTGTTGGAAAGTGCAATCCGGCCTGATATCCAACCGAAGTCATCCAGATGCCGCGAGGCAGAGCCCAACTGGGCGTAACGAATTTATCCCTGCCCTTTTATGCTAAGAAAAAATAACAAATACATCTCATAAGATTTAAAAATAAGTTTGGAGGTCAGAACGAGGCTGTTGCCCAAGTGGTAATATTAAAATTCTGCCGTTCGATATTTGAATCTACAAATTGTGAACGGCTCCAGATCTAACATCTATTGACCAATCAGCATAGAGAATCACAACAGAGCAGGTGATAAAGATCCAGACGGCATCCCCAACGAATAGTTCTGAGTATAACTGGGATAAAAAAAATCATAAGAAGAGGAGAATATGACATCTAACCGGAAGATTACATATATTTTGTGGGTCACAAATTTCCATGAGCATTGTGTCATTTTCATAACTGTCCTTTTCCCATGTGGTACGCATTGTACACGTAAGATATGTTGCCACTAAATATGGTTACGTTGATAAACCTTTATTAGGAAAAAAGCATCTCTTTGAAAAAAGTCCCCCTGCCGCCCTAAAAGCCAACTACACGTAGATGGCTTTTATTTGGAAATATCTTCATAATATGGTTGTTATATTAGAAGCATTTTCAATTATATACTAATAACACTACGACCTAGAACTTCAAATAGTCTGGTAAAACTTACGCGTCATGCCAAGTTATTTTCAAAAGTATCACGCACCCAGGCGAAACTTTTCGCGGGACCATTTGGAACAAGCCTGCGTGCCAATCTGTTTATTTTGACATATACCCGGCTTCCGTGCAAGGAACTGCTCACAGCTAGAACATTTGCCTGTCACTAGAGTGATAGCAAGCACCTACTGAGGCGCGGTGCACGAGCCTGTAGATTGTTAGTTTAGATATCGAAATAGACAAGTCATTGTCCGGTCGACCGGGACAGCGTTATGAAAACTACCGAGGTGTCAAAAGAAAATTTACTCCACTTTTCTTATATTTCAGCAAGTGGCGTTAGGATTCATGAGTCTTTTGAGAATTGGTTACTAAGGTAACATTCGCAAACTATCTGAAATGGATTTGAATAGTGTTTTCTGATAAAGATAAAGGTAAAGGTATTCGGTTTATAATCTTGTATCCACCGAAGCGCTCACACGACCTTCCTCCCCTAGCAGGCCTGTACACACAGAAACCATTTCAATCCCCCGGGGGATATTCCAGAGTAACTGGCAGCATATAGCGCACAAGCTCTAAGCACTGCCTACTTTATGCTAGGTACCCATTTTGCAGCTGGGTAGACTGAAGCAATATGGAATAAACTGGGCAGACCAAAGTGCCCCTGCCAGGAATTGAACCAGCGACCTGCTGATTACTAGTCCGACACCTATCGGTGAGCTACTTTGTCCCCAGATATCACTTTCAAATGTTCTCATCTATGAAAGATGCTTTGGTGAGAAAAAGGTCACATTAGTGGGTGGTCACATATGAGAGGTCTTTTCATAATGGGGCCGAATAGATTGATCACATTAGGAGGTGTTTGCATCACAGGGGTGTTCACATGAGAGATTTCACTGTACAGTTCTCCTCATGATCACCAAACCATGTACACACTCAAGGTGCAAACTGGTTAAATGACTTTGAATTTGAATTTGAATTTTGTTTTTCGTCACATTTATGCCAATTGTGGCTAATTCGTGACTAGCCAGTTGTAAGTAGTGGAGGAAACCGGAGTACTCGGCGAAAACCACCGCCTAGCCCCAAGTCACTGGCAACTTGCTCACATGCCCAGACCGGGATTCGTACCCAGACAGTGGTGAGAGATAGCGTACAGTCAGTGGCGGCGCCTTAGACCACACGGCCGTCAGAGCAGGCCCTGGTTAAATGACAAATGAACCATCGTGGTAACTTGGGCTAAATGTGTGGTGCTATATGGGATCTGTCAATTGCCCTACTACTCAAAAATCCCTCCCCAGTACCTGTCGAAGAGGAAATTGCATTTACTAGTGAAGCTCAGAGCCTGCTGCCAAGATTCATAGTGGCATCCATCTTTTATCACGTGACTCCAATTTCAGACCCCTATTGAGCACCACAGCAGTACTGGCTCAGTGCACTGTTCCCTTGCTTATGTCTGAAAGTTCATCAAATACTTTAGATTCACAAAAGATTGTGTAGAGTAAAGTTTGCGAATTTACAGAAAATCGATTTTTGCGTTTTTTAACTTTGCGAATTGGCTGCAACATGGAGTACCAGCAATGTATATACTTAAAGTGGCATCACTAATCATTGCGAATTTTAATTTTGCGTCCGAGGCTAAACGCAAAAATTAAACTAAAGCAACAGTATGGTACTGTGTGCATCACTCTGGTTGTGCATTTATCCTTCAATATGCAGGAAAATGTGACGACAAACGAAAGGAGAAATGCAAAGACAGATTTGGCAGCAACCAACATACAGTACAGACATTTAATTCCTGCACCAGTCGACCGGACGTCTGCAAGTGTCTGGTTGTACAAATATACTTGATAACATGTCAAAAAATAAGTCAAGAACACCAATGAACCACATAGCTTGTGGATTACAAATACGTTCAGTTGTGAGGTCATCCACGCATCCATGCTTAGGAAATTGGGTGGCAATCAGTCGTGCGGTCGTGTATCATGCCCGGGCTGCCCAGGCATCTAGTGCATGAATTAGATGTCGGCACTGTACCGTTGGTATCGTCTACAAGAGTTCTTATTTCATGGTCAATATCTGCGCAATCATGTCTAAAGAAGAGACATGAAAAGCGTGATTGAAGTTCCAACGAGAGTCAAGGTTCTTCTCGGGCGGGTAGATAGTCAGCCGATAAGGAATTGATTCTCAAACTCTGTGACTACCTCGCCAGAAGAGAAGCTATCTCCAAATAGCAATAGTCCGCTGATTGGAGAGAGGATGGAGAAAGAAGTCGGTTTCCATGGCAACCTGGGATGCTGGCTGAGGGTTATAAGGTGCGCCTTAACGCTGATTGGATTAACACGGTTGATTAGTCGACTCTGGGAGATCAAACACACTACTAGTCACTGCTGCTCCGCGAAGCACACCCTTCAATCGCAAGCCCATTGTAAGAAGGAATAATGCTCAATCTCTCCAAAACAGACAAGGCTCTAGCCACGCGGAAACTCTGAGTTCACCTCTTAACCCTTAGGCTGCTGGTGGCTAATTTAGCCAATACAAGATGATGATGCAAAATACCTGAAAAAAGGACTGAAACTCTGACACATGGATACCTATCTGAGAGCTATCCAATGAATACCAACATGACAGTTAGATAGTTTTCAAAATTCTTTGCGTCCTTGTGCTCTGTACGAACGTAGCCTAAGCATTGGATGGGTTAACAAATTTGCCTCAAACGTAGACACTTGGTCTGACTTATTTGAACATATCTCATCAAATAGGTCCTTATATTAAAAAAACATGATATAAACAGCGATTGTTAATCCATACACGAGCATGTTAAAGGGTTGATTTATGAATATAGGGTCATTTTGAGATTTTTACATATGTTAAAGCATACATCGATATTTTCCTAATCAGACGAACTGATGTTTATTGCTACTAGGGGCGTACCTGTCAATTCAAACATAAATCGTGGATTGTGTCAGTTGCCAAGTTGCACAATTGTTTTTTTACGAACTACCATCCCATTCTGGTCTGAGCAATCAGTCTTTTGGAACGATTCCCGATCTCATTGAAGGGACCAGTAAGTCTCGTTACTCTCAGAAAATTGTCTTTTTCAATTACTGCAGTATTGCTTCTGGCAAGGTCGAAGAAGATGTTGTTTATAGATTTTTCAAAATTACGAATTGATCGCATTTTCTTTTCAAAATCTCAAAACACACAACCACGCCCGTAGTAGTATATTGCATATTTATTGACTGCGTACAAACGCAAATTTACACATATTTTATAGATATTTCAAAGGTATAATGATGACCTCTTAGAATTGTTCATTTCACATATAATAGTCAGAGACGTAGCATGAGCTTTATTTCCCCAGGAAAACCAATACAAAAACGTGCATAGTATGTGCAATTTATCTAACCATTCATTTTAAGAGCATTTACCGTGTCAGCCTCATGAAAAACTTTAGGCCAAAAAAAAAAGTATCCGGTTTCTCATCCCCTGCCTGGTCACCTCAAATCCCCCTGGTCCTCATTTTTTTTCTCCTTTTTCCCCAGTGCACCGCGCTATCCTCTGGAGGCTGTTGAGTTCTCATGTGGGTCAGTCATGAGTGACCATATGCCAAATGATAGTAGTGAGGAGCACATACTCAGCAAGGTGTTTGTTCGCAAAGATATCAATTGCCTAAATCCAATTGAAATTCCCTACTACTCCAGTGGCATTTTCCCCCTGATATGTACCAATTGTGCAGGAGACACAGATTTTGTTAAAGGGGCACAAGCTGATGCTTATTATCCTATATGCACTGGGTGCTGGGACAGCAACGGCAAGGTTTTGAAAAGAAAACGCAAACTTTTCAAAGAGAAGTAATGATCATTTGGAAAGACCAACGCCTAAATGCATTCCAGCCAATTGTTAATTTCTTCAAAACCACATAAAAAATAATTTTCTATGACACAAAGGATGTATGTTGATTAGGCCTGTCATTGGTGGGAATTTTTTATCAATTCGATAATCGATAAAATAATTAACAATTCGGTACTTTGATTCATATTGACTTCATTGGAGAGCAGCAGATGCTGCACCTATTAATGGGGATCTCCGCCAGCTGAGTTTGACTATCACTCGCTTGCAGCATGGAATTGTGGATTGACCTTGTGACCCCCACACATACACATATTGTATGTGTGAATTCTAGTATAGATTGAATGGAAGCGCACGGTTGTGATGGGGACTTAATGCTGTCCTAAAATTAAACTTTATTTACCTAATTTGCATATAAATCGATATCTTGGGCCTTCTTCGATATCGATAATCGGTAAGGTTTTTTTGTTGATTCATCGATACAGGCAGTATCGATGACAGCCCTAATGTTGATTTGGTGTAGACCTCCTCCTGTAAGTGCATGAAAAGAGATCCACAACAAAAAATGATCAAACTACATTCATCCCCACTATTTTCACTTTTCAATAAAGTGTTTCTGTTGTGATTGAATAAAGATACCATTCGTACAAAGGTCTTCTATGATATATCTACACCCATACATGAACACCTTAAAAAAAATCCCTGGCTGCCTGACGGATTTTCAAAATCTCTGGGATGAGAAACCGTTTTTTTTGTGTTTTTTTGGCCTTATAGGTAACAGAAAAATATTTAAGAAACATTTGCCTGAGATATCTTGATCCTAATAGGTTTAACCATTTTACTTCAACCTATTTAAAATCATATTCTATTTGAATTGTGTTCAAAGATATGAGACCAAGTGTGCGGACAAGATGGGTCAATACTATATACATGTACATACACAGTATTCTGATTTACCATACATCTAAGTTAAAACCAATTGCCTTATAAATGTAAATCATATACAAAATATCTGTATCCTTCGAGTCCCTAGAAATATATACAGTGCCTACATTTAATTCCTGCACTAAATGTGTGGGCTGCCCAGGCATAAATCACGACCTCACACCGGAGTGCCACCCAATTTCCTTATAATGGATGCATGGATGACCTCTCAACTGAATGTAGATGTGTTTCGCAAGCTACGTGTGTCATTGATGTGCTTGGTTTATTTGTCATGTTTATGCGATCTTTAATTTGGCGTTGATGGGCATTCGCCAAAAAACGCCAAATTAAAAACCACGCCAAATTAACCAGTTATACAGTACCATTACGCTCTAATGCATTTTGATTGGTTCATAACCATTGTGCGATCTGGATACTCGGCTTCGTGCAGCACTTGTTTGTGATGCTCAGTTCTAGTTACCGCATCAATATTGACTGCTGGGGGTGGGGTCATAGGATTTTGTAATAAACGGCGAGTAAGGGTCGATAATAGAGCAGGTAGCCCAGGGCTGAGCTAACTCATTGATTAAGTAACTTGTCGACATGAATTCCGCGCTGGACGTCAGTGCAGCAAGATATCAACCCTGTCTGTATACAGTACAGACATTTAATCCCTGCACCAGTCGACCGGACGTCCGCCACTGCCTGGTTGTACAAACACCCAAGGATAACATGTCCAAAAGGTAAGCCAAGCACATCAATGAGCCACGGAGCTTGCGAGTCAAAGCTACGTTGAGTTGTAAGGTCTGGACGTGTGGTCGCATCCATGCCCAGGAAAAGTTGGTGTGCGGTCGTGTATTATGCCCGGGCCGCCCATGCATTTAGTGCAGGAGTAAAATGCCGATGTTGTATGCGGTTTGGTCTTTGGAATTTTGTGTATCCTCACTTTTCCTGCCATGATTCGGCTAAGTCCTGACTAGCCTGTTGTAAGTAGTGGGGCCAACCGGAGTGCCCTGCAAAAACCACCGCCTAACACCAAGTCACTGGCAACATTATCACGTGAATATACAGTACACGAAAAAAAATTTCATAAAACCTTGCTTTTAAGGGTGCTTCAAACTAATAGTATCGTAGAAGTATAGTATTTTATTGACCATCTCTGTTGAAATGAAATACATATACAACAAATAAATATATATATATATATATACGGAACTAAACATACTAAATGTTGAACAAAACACAAAAGACAAATAAATTCTAAAGAAACAGACAGAAAAAAGTGCGTGGTGAAAATTATAAAGATGGGGTTGCTTTAGCGTAACAACTTTATTACCGTAAGGGTACTGAGGTATTTTCGGGGAACCTAAGTCCAAAAGTAGCAAAACGCTAGAGAACCTGCCCAGAGGGTCACTACCTAAAACTTCTTTATACTCAATGTTTCTGGTTAGTAGTTAGCAGCATAAAATAAAATTTGTGGCATAGAAAAACTGGGAGTTTGTTGTTATTGTATCACTACTCTGAGAGCAAATACTAGTACTTGTTTTTCTTGGCTAACGATGCAGGTTATTCCAACTGACTTGCTAAAGTGTTACAATATCTGACTGAAGGCATATCACTCTATTCTGCCAAAATTGTATTATTCTGCCTGACTAACAGTATAGTGTTCTACCTGCCTAAGAGTTTATTAGTCAACTTGGCCATATATATATATATATATATATATATATATATATATATATATATATATATATATATATATATATATATATATATATATATATATATATGTGTGTGTGTGTGTGTGTGTGTGTGTGTGTGTGTGTGCATTCACGTTTCTACCTCCTTAATGGGCATTTAACTTTCTAAATACCGGTGTAGTATTCTACCTGCCTAAACGTGTATACGTCTACTTACATAAACGCATAAATGTGGATGCATGATTATGCCTGCCTTAAGAACTATCAATCTTCCCGCATCATAGTGTATGAATTGCACATGTTGGAATTTTTAAAAATACGCATGTCGACGTCCGTGCACCGCCGAATTCAAAGCAATTTGTCTGTGCATTTCCTCATTTAGAAGAAAGACGATTTAATGTGTTATGTGTGGGAAAATATGCGACGCAATTTGTGCCAATTTTTCACATTGCCTCGCAAAACCTTGTGTATATCACGTGCCCACAGCTTCTTTGCCATCTTTTTGTTCATGTATTCTAAGGAAATGTATGTGTATGTTCTTTATTGACTATAGTATAAAGTATAAAACACATTTCACACATAAAATATAATAATGTAACACAATGAACAAAATGGAAAAAAATAATTGATGCATATATATATTAGACATACTAGTATGTATAAGTGGGTTTGGACAATAGTCATAGTCGTGGGAATTGGCGGTCATTAAGGTGGGACATTATCTCATGATTGGCAAAATTCTAGGCTTTTGATTGGTCAATTGGCATATGATATGAAGTTGTATTAACCTCTCAGAATCCTATATTAACCTCCCATTATCTATCAACCTGCTGCTTTTTAGGTTAGGGAGAGTTGATTATTGCATCAGATAATTATGCCCATGATGTAATTCCCAATTCTCCCTACCCCCTAAATGCATGATGCAATCACCAATTCTACCAAACATTGCAGGATGGCTACCCCTGTAGCAGACAATGCTCTGCTGCTAGAACCAAATTGTATGTATGTATAAATGCTCACTTTTATTACCTATGCAGAGGTCGAGGGGCCAATCATGAGATAAATTCGTTATCAACTGTTTTGGAGTATGATACAACTTATATCTCGCAATCAGAGGGCTGTATCACCCGAGGCGCAGCCGATGGTGATACAGCCCTCTGATTGCGAGATATAAGTTGTATCATACTCCAAAACAGTTGATAACTAATAGTATCAAACGGGTCTGAGCCATATCAAGGTTCTAACCGATTCCCTGTCTCATTTTCCACCTGTACATGAATGAGATGTGTTAGCAGCAATTAATCAAAAATTGCTCCAAAGAAGCCAGATGATTTTGGTGAATTTCTTTTAGCCAAAAGTATATTTGGGAAAATATTTGAATGGGAAATCTTCCTAGATCATTACTAACAACTTCCCTTCAAATATTTTCTGAAAAGATTCTTAATTTCTAAGTTATTGTTAAAAATATCAAAGACCCAGACGATAATTTCATAAGTAACTCTTAAGCATTAATGGGTTAAGTAACTCACTTACATACGTACGCTTCAAGGTCACTAACGGGATGAACATTTAAAGGTGCCTGGGGCATTGAAGGTCAACCTGATGATTGATGATAGAGGTCGTCCCGCGAACACTTTTCAGTGGTCAATTCGCCCACCGAACCATGAATACATAGATCGACTGAAGGTCTGACCGCTAATACTGCAATTATGTAGCCAGGTATTCTTGTGTTGCTGGCAACAGCTAGCACAATAAAGACCCTCGTCTATCTCCCAGGGGCCACTTCAACTGGACAAAGAGAAAGTGTATCGTTTCCTAGGTACGGTCAGACCACTTCTTACCAAGCAAAATTAGCCTATCAATTGAACGTATCAAGCACGCCGGAGCCTTCGCTCCTTTCGTAAATCCATTGCTTGCATAAAGAAAAACTTTTGCCACATAGGTGTATCATTTGACCTACAGTATGTTCAGTTTGGTCGTGGGTTTTCGGAGTATTGAGTATTGTACTTTTTTTCCTCAGTATCGATGCGGCAAAATCAGGGGTAAACAAATCCATATGACGGAAACGTAGATGTACACATTACACATTTTAAAAGACAAAAAGATACTATGTATGCATCTTAGGGGCATATCTTTTTTTGAGAAATGGGTGGTAGTAGTCGTAGTAGTAGTAGCAGCAGCAGCAGAAGTAGTAGTAGTAATAATAGATGTTGTAGTAGCAGCAACATCAGTAGTAGTAGTAGAAGCAGCAGCAGCAGTAGTAGTTGTAGTAGCAGCAGCAGCAGTAGTAGTAGTAGTAATAGTAGTAGCAGTAGTAGTAGCAGTAGTACTAGTCGTAGTAGCAGCAGCAGCAGCAGTAGTAGTAGTAGTAATAGTAGTAGTAGTAATAGGAGTAGCAGCAGCAACAGTAGTAGTTATAGTAGCAGCAGCAACAGTAGTAGTAGTAGTAGTAGCAGTAGTAGTAGTATAACAACGATATATGTAGAAGAAGAGGAATTACGAATCAATATTTCAAGTAGTAGTATACAAGTGTGCGTGTAACATGATAATGTTCTAAGTGTTGTAGTTAGCCGTTAGTGGTTATTTTCGAAGGATTGTCGTAGCTTTTTTCCGCCGTTCATGGTGCATGAAAGCACAGAGACTTCACTAATGTTAGAGTGTCTAGCGGTAGTTCAAGTGTGCTTGGTGAAAGCTTGTTTTATAGTAAATTTGAAGATAGAGAGGAATCCGTGTTGGCAAACAAACATAATACACGTACGCCATAACACATATAACGTTGCTCAAACGACGTAGACAAGGCGTGACAGATAAATCTTTTATAATGGTCTGGAGTAACGTTTGGCTTTGCAGGTGTATCGTGTTGAGAGAAAATATAGTCATCGTGGTCCTGGGTCGTTAGAGGGCTTTGTACTGTTAACCTCAGTAACGCCGTGACAAAATCAATTCCCGGGGATAGATTAAACTTTAGTTACGCAACAAAGATCTAGTTGACAAGCTCCCAATTATAGGTAGGGGCCTACCCCGATGGCTGAGTGTTCTACGGCATTGTAACTCATTGTCACTCGCCACTGGGTATGTACATGTATATGCCCCGGCCTAGATTAGAACCTATATACACACACACACACACACATATATATATATATATATATATATATATATATATATATATATATATATATATATATATATATATATATATATATATATATATATATATATATATATATATATATATATATATATATATATATATATATATATATATATATATATATATATATATATATATATATATATATATATATGCCCCGGTCTAGATTAGAACCTGGCTAGTACATATATATATATATATATATATATATATATATATATATATATATATATATATATATATATATATATATATATATATATATATATATATATATATATATATATATATATATATATATATATATATATATATATATATTTTATATATATATATATATATATATATATATATATATACATTAAATATCGATTAAAGGTTACTGTTGGGGCATGTGCGGTTTGGGGTATTTTTGCAAAGATGTAGATGGGCTCACATATCGTATCAAAGCTATGTCAGGACTTGTAAGTAGCTGCCATTGGTTGACGGAACCGGAGTACCAGGCAGTAACCACCAACTTGCCCCGAATGAACTATCTAAAGTTTCGAATACTAGATCCGAGCCTGAGATATTTGCTAGTGGTGAGAGATAGCGAGCAATCGAATATATTGCAATACCTTAGTCCGCTCAACTATCGGGGCAGCCCGTGAACTTTTAACAGGCATAAGAGGATGCTTGAAATATAGCTTGCACTTCCTTTCTTGTGGTAAAATACACGTTTCACGTAATCGATTAACCGTGTTCTTAGATGATAATGTCTATTATGTAAAGAGTTAGGGGATTTATGTTATTGATCGTGATCTTAAGGCAAAGGTTCTGACCTTTCACGGGGGCCATCAGCGTCCGCCAGGTGGAAAGAGTGGGTGGTATGTGCGTCGTGGGGTGCTATCCGGCTAATAGCTACTCTCATCACATTCATTAGAAGGTCATGAAGGTAAAAAAAATCCGAGAAGAATGCCAGTTTCAGAAAGATTGGAAAATATTTTAACCCTTTGTGGCATTGGCACTGAGCGCAATACGACATGCAATTCGAGTACACATGGATGGAGAGCGTGATTATGCTATGAAACACACGTGTTCGCTAGGTGCATATAATCAGTGTGCAGAATGGCATACCCTCAGCGGTGCATGTACGCGTATCCGTGCATGGTTAGGATACTAGATCCCCAAATTCTGCCCTTACAAACAAATGTGCTTTGCATTGCTTCAAATAAGAGCACCTTCATACATAGACCTATAGTGTCTCAGTACAATTTCTTATGAGAGAAACCCTAATCAACATGCACTGCTTGCATTGGACAAAACTGGATGGCTAGCTCAGCAGATGTACAGTGCCGACATGTAATTCCTGTACTAAATGCGTGGGCAGCCCGGGCATAATACACGACCGCAAACCCGATTGCCATCTAGTTTCCTGGGCGTGGTTGCGTGGATAACCACACAACTGAACGTAGCTTTGATTGGCAAGCTACGCGGGTAATTGATGTGCCTGGCTTATTTTTTGACATGTTATCCATGGGTGTCTGTACAACAAGGCAATGGCAGACGTCCGGTCAACTGGTGTAAGAATTAAATGTCTGTACTGTACATGTAATGCAGTCCGGTCAATAGTGTATGGTGTATGGTCCAGAGTTCGATCTACATGTACTAGTGGTGTTAGTACGGTTCAATATATCCCATATAAATTTGGGTATCCGCCGAACTCAGACTTTCATCTCTTGTTTACTGTTAGTCGCTTTTACACAAAAAGGATATTATGTTATAATCGTATCTATAACCAATTGGAATAAGAAAATGTAAATAAATGGGAATACTGTACGACATTTACATTTAAATGTAAGGAGGTGTTTATGCAGTACTGTATAACTGGTTAATTTGGCGTGTACTTAAGTTAGCGTTTTTTTTCAAAAAAGTATTTTCCCTGTATTTATTTTGGCGTCTGGAGCAGTCAGAACAACGCCATCTTCATGTAGACATATTTTTATGCGATCTTTAATTTGGCGTTGATTGGCATCCGCCAAAAAACGCCAAATTAAAAACCTCGCCAAATTAACCAGTTATACAGTATTGCTTTCGTTTTCGTCTAAAGAGATAGCCGGGTAGTCTAATGCCTTGCGTATTAACTACTCTCTGCTTACGAACACTGCCAAGCATCTAAGAGTATATTCGGCTCAAAGCAAGCAAAAAAGGCACCAGAGACTTTCAGTAAGTCGATGTTTTTCCCCGGGTGATCCGGTTTTCTTTTACACTAGCAATAATATGTCAGGTTATGATTTATGAGCTTTCAAATTGGAGTCCGTTGAAAAAATACCCACCATGGAATGAAAATCAACGCATTGCAAGAAAGTCGTCATTGGCGATTGCGTTAGCAAACATGGGGGCTTAAGAAGTCTGCTTTGGCGAGTTTCATTTAACTTGCTTTTGCAAAGCATTATTGGCAAGGGAATTGATTATCTGACAAACTGTGGGAAAGGAATAGAGTTAGTTGGGAGAGAAGCGCTGGTGTGCTCGTGTGAAGAATACAGGCAGGGCCGTAGTCTGCGCGAGAAAAAAACTCCCACATGGTCGATTTGGGAAGCCATCTTAGAAATCCCAACAATGGATAGAGTTGGGTTCCTAGGCTGTCACAACCAAGTAGGTAAATTATCCATTTGATTGTAAAGCGTGTACCTGGTGTGGTACATATAAAATGTCTTGAGGACAAGGCCATGTTTTAACACGTATGTGATAAATGTAGGTTTAACGTGCACATCCTCTGACATTCATGGGAATAACTTGACCATATGGAAATAATTTGAATATATATATATATATATATATATATATATATATATATTATATATATATATATATATATATATACATATGCATATATATATATATGTGTGTATTTATAAATATATATAAATATATATATATATATATATATATATATATATATATATATATATACATATATATATATATGTATATATATATATATATATATATATATATATATAATATATATATATATATATATATATATATATATATATATATATATATATATATATATATATATATATATATATATATATATATATATATATATATATATATATATATATATATATATATATATATATATATATATATATATATATATATATATATATATATATTATATATATATATATATATATATATATATATATATATATATATTATATATATATATATATAT
>OZ012693.1:32503324-32522880 GCA_963942565.1 Maea johnstoni | reverse complement strand
TTTGTACTGTTAACCTCAGTAACGCCGTGACAAAATCAACTCCCGGGGATAGATGAAACATTAATTACGGAACAAAGATGTAGTTGACATGCTCCTATATGTAGATAGGGCCTGCCCCGATGGCTGAGTGTTCTACGGCATTGTAACTCATTGTCACTCGCCACTGGGTATATATATATACATATATATAATATATATTATATATATATATATATATATATATATAATATATATATATATATATATATATATATATATATATATAGATATATATAGCCCCGGCCTAGATTAGAACCTGGCCAGTACATAATATACATATATCATATGTATATATATATATATAATATATATAATATATATATATATATATATATATATATATATATATAATATATATTATATATATATATATATATATATATATTATATATATATATATATATATATATATATATATATATATATATATATATATATATATATATATATATATATATATATAAATCTAGGCCCCGGCCTAGATTAGGACCTGTACATATATACATATAATACTGTATATATATATATATATATATATATATATATATATATTTATATATATATATATAATTATATATATATATATTATATATATATATATATATATATATATATATATATATATATATATATATATATGTATATATATGTATCGATTAAATATCGATTAAAGGTTACTGTTTGGGGCATGTGCGGTTTGGGGTATTTTGCAAAGATGTAGATGGGCTCACATATCGTATCAAAGTTATGTCAGGACTTGTAAGTAGCTGCCATTGGTTGACGGAACCGGAGCACTAGGCAATAACCACCAACTTGCCCCGAATGAACTATCTAAAGTTTCGAATGCCAGATCCGAACCTGAGATATTTGGTAGTGGTGAGAGATAGCGAGTAATCGAATATATTGCAATACCTTAGTCCGCTCAACTATCGGGGGCAGCCCGTGAACTTTTAACAGGCATAAGAGGATGCTTGAAATATAGCTTGCACTTCCTTTCTTGTGGTAAAGTACACATTTCACGTAATCGATTAGCCGTGTACCTAGATGATAATGTCTATTATGTAAAGAGTTAGGGAGAGATGTTATTGATCGTGATCTTAAGGCAAAAGGTTCTGACCTTTCACGGGGTCCATGATGCGTCCGCAGGTGGGTAGAGTGGGGTGGTATGTGCCACGTGGGGTGCTATCCGGCGAATCTAATAGCTACTCTCATCACATTCATTAGAAGGTCATGAAGGTAAAAAAAATCGAGAAGAATGCCAGTTTCAGAAAGATTGGAAAATAGTTTAACCATTGAGCGCAACGCGGCATGCAATTCAAAGGTGTTTATGTACAGTACACATCATGACAATCGGGCGTACGGTCGTGTATCATACCATTGCTGCCCAGGCATTTAATGTAGAATACTGTAATTAAAGTCACTTAAATATGGCGTGAACATTATATAGCGCAATTACGGTAATGCCCTGGATAGCGTGATCTAACTATAGCGGTGAACGGGAACAGCCGCAGCAAGTTCAATTATGATTTAATAAAGACGGGGATTGTATAATAGCGCATCTAGGCAGAGCGCTATTATCGCTATCTTATTGTTCCAGCTATCCCTAAGTGATTTACAGTAAATGTCGGCACTCTATCCTTAGATGTAGCGTCATGGACATGTGATCGTGTCTATGGCCACATAACCGAGAAGCGAGTATGTGTGGTTTTGTCTAATGTCCCTGAGTTACCTCACGCATTTGAGGTAAGAATGGTGCAACCGTACTAGTTCGGAAGAAAGTTTTCAAAATTTACATGTAGTTGAATACAAACTAAATACCAAGACTACAGGCGTTTTGAATACATTTCTACATCGTAGAAATCATATTTCGATGGTAACATAACCGCAATCCACTGTGCATGTTAGACATTGAGAATAAAACCAAACGCCAACAGGCGTGTATAAAGGTATTAACGGTTTGATATAGTCTTGTATCCCCGAAGTGCTCACACGACCTTCCTTCCCTAGAAGGCCTGTACACACGGAAACCATTTCAATCCCCCGGGGATATTCAGAGCAGCTGGCAGCATATAGCTCACAAGCTCTAAGCACTGCCTTATTCATGCTAGGTACCCATTTTGCAGCTGGGTAGACTGAAGCAATATGGAATAAACTGTCTTGCCCATGGACAGACCAAAGTGCCCCGCCGAACTCAGACTTTCATCTCTTGTTTACTGTTAGTCGCTTTTACATAAAAAGGATGTTATGTTATAGATCGTATCTATAACCAATTGGAAAAGAAAATGTAAATAAATGGGAATACTATACGACATTTCGTTTAAAATGTAAGGAGGTGTTTATGCAGTACTGTATAACTGGTTAATTTGGCGTGTACTTAAGTTACCGTGTTTTTTTTCAAAAAAAGTATTTTCCCTGTATTTATTTTGGCGTCTGTAGCAGTCAGAACAACGCCATCTTCATGTAGACATATTTTTATGCGATCTTTAATTTGGCGTTGATGGGCATCCGCCAAAAAACGCCATATTAAAAACCTCGCCAAAGTAACCAGTTGTACAGTATTGCTTTCGTTCTCGTCTAAAGAGATAGCCGGGTAGTCTAATGCCTTGCGTATTAACTACTCTCTGCTTACGAACACTGCCAAGCATCCAAGAGTATATTCGGCTCAAAGCAAGCCACAAAGACACCAGAGACTTTCAGTAAGTTGATGTTTTTCCCCGGGTGATCCGGTTTTCTTTTACACTAGCAATAATATGTCAGGTGATGATTTATGAGCTTTCAATTGGAATCCGTTGAAAGAATACCCACCATGGAATGAAAATCAACGCATTGCAAGAAAGTCGTCATTGGCGATTGCGTTAGCAAACATGGGGGCTTAAGAAGTCTGCTTTGGCGAGTTTCATTTAACTTGCTTTTGCAAAGCATTATTGGCAAGGGAATTGATTATCTGACAAACTGTGGGAAAGGAATAGAGTTAGTTGGGAGAGAAGCGCTGGTGTGCTCGTGTGAAGAATACAAGCAGGGCCGTAGTCTGCGCGAGAAAAAAACTCCCACATGGTCGATTTGGAAGCCAATCTTAGAAATCCCAACAATGGATAGAGTTGGGTTCCTAGGCTGTCGCAACCAAGCAGGTAAATCATCCCATTTGATTGTAAAGCGTGTGCATGGTGTGATTGCATATAAAATGTCTTGAGGACAAGGCATGTTTTGACACGTATGTGATAAATGTATCTTTTGTTACTAGGTTTAACGTGCACATCCTCTGACATTCATGGGAATAACTTGAGCATATGGAAATAATTTGTATACACACACACACACATATATATATATATATATATATATATATATATATATATATATATATATATATATATATATATATATATATATATATATATATATACGTAAAGCTCTATGGATTGAAATCTAAAGAAGGAACAGTTTGAAAGAAAGAAGTGCAGGGTTGGATATGGTGCCGTTTTTAAAGCGTTATTTACTATTGTGATGCTCCAAACAATCTTGACCCAAAAAAACGCATGCTGTTTTAAGGAAGCTGTGCTTCTTCAAGGCTGCAGACAGGTGTAACCAATAAACTTTTCGCAAACGACATATGTTGCTGTTGAAGTTCTCATTACATTCCAAGATCATATAAACTACGTGGGAAGTACGCAGGACAACATCAAGCCGCGATTTAAACTACTAAAGGGGATGGGGAAGCACTCGAGTAATTAGAACCTGCTTGGCGGCCGCTAGATATGTAGGTAGGTAGGAAGGTTAGTATAAGGAGAGAGAGAGAGAGAGAGAGAGAGAGAGAGAGAGAGAGAGAAGAGAGAGAGAGAGAGAGAGAGAGAGAGAAAGAGAAAGAGAGAGGAAGAGAGAGAAAGAGAGAAAGGAAGAGAGAGAGAAGAAAGAGAGAGCGATAGAGAGACAGACAGACAGAGAGACAGAGCGAGAGAGAGAGAGAGGGAAAGAGCGAGAGAGAGAGGGGGGGTAGTCTGGTTAGTATGCAATGTTCAGATGACGCAATGAGTATAAGGTCTTAATGACGCCTGCAGTTGCTTAACAGCCTTCCTACAATGCCCTCATTCTAAAATCCTTAAGGTAATAGGTACTTAAACTAAAGATAGAAATTTGAGAGGAGTGCACCCAATTTCATCCCAGAGCGAGATTACCGCAAATGCATAATTGATTCAATTTGATTAGATTGGTTAATCATTGACGTAAGAAGTCATTGACGAACAAATATAAAAACATCTTAATTGACCATTTTCTGTTATTAGTACAAAGTGCACACAGTCTTTGTAATCGATCCTATGGTGAGCTGTTAAATAGAGAAATAACAATGAAAGAGTTCGTCCATTAAAGACTATTTGGCCTACTTAATGTAAATCTTAGTTCTCAAGTCATTGCCTATTTGCTTCAGAGCATTGTCCAATGCAAGCTTAGCGCAAAATTGTGGTCCAAAAATATTTCGGATTTTTATGAGGTTAATTTTCCTAAATGTATGACTAAAAGACGTTATCAACACGTTAGAGTACACATTGTCTGTCACGTATGAAAATGTCGTTATGGTAAAGGTTTGTTGTTTTTCACTATACCTCGTCAAATATGTTCCATTCGTTAGTTCTTCTAGTTGCAATTGTATTGCTGAACGGGAGAACAACAAAGAGAACATACGTGTTGAGAAGTCCGCATTTTTAAAGAGGAATATAATATATATATTATATATATATATATATATACATATATATATATATATATATATATATATACATATATATATATACATACACATATACACATACATATATATATATATATATATATATATATATATATATATAAATATATATATATATATATATATATATATATATATATATATATATAATATATATATATATATATATATATATATATATATTGCTACCCTATCCGCAAAGCAATAATATCTTTATATATATATATATATATATATATATATATATATATATATATATATATATATATATTATATATATATATATATATATATATATATATATATATATCTTTATATATATATATATATATATATATATATATATATATATATATATATATATTATAATATATATATATATATATATATATATATGTATATATATATATATATATATATATATATATGATTGCTTTGTACAGGTAGGATAGCCCTCCAAGTCAATAAATGGAAACCCCCGTTATAGATGGCTTCAATGGAGTATCGGTTCACTCAGTATGGTTCCACTTTATTTGTTTTTCTGCACTTGGAAATGCTTGCTTTTTAGATAAGAGTATTTAAATGGGTATTCTACTAATGAATTTCCCTTTTGTTCAGTGAATCAGTAGCATATAATTATAGACATCTTCAAAGACTACACCAAAATAACGGTCATGCCTAAAGCGTTGTTTTAAACCCTACACAAAAAAAACTCCTCCACTAAAATCATCCCTACATTTAGCGCGGTTTCTAAACAGATTATTATGTGAGAAACTTTACAAAGTGCAAGACCAACATCTAATTATATTGTCTATCATAAGATTTACGTGGACTCTCGGTAAACTAGGTCTTTTGATAAGGTACTCATCCATCCTTTTACTTCTTCTTATACCTGTAATTAGAGCTCATATGTGAACAGAACACACAATGTGGCAATTTATGGCAGTCAGAAAAAGCCTCATGGTAATGTTGAGCTCATTGAGATAAATTGACTTTGAATGCACTGCAATTACCACATCACACGTCTCCGATAGCAGCCTTCCCATTACAGGAATGCATAGTTTGTTTTCTTTTATTTTTGTTGTTGTTGTTTTGTTTTAATTATCCTAATCTTTCCGTATTCAAAAGTAAACCAGTTCATAAAATCAACAAGAAGGCATTGTTAGTTGATGGCATGAATCTCAGAAATATACGATATATTCTACAAAAGTTTCTTTCCGTATTATGAAGAAGACAGCATTTGATTAATTGATAGCTATGATAGTGTGTTACATGTAGAGTCTGTTATTATGACCCTAAATTAGCCATTTTAAGAATTCAATGTGAAAGACTTAGCGTTTGTTTGTGTGTTTCTTACTGATTTCTCCAAGATTCAACTTGGCACTTATGTAATCATCTATCTTTTTCTTGGCCTAATTATGTTGTGTCGGGGTTTTCGCGTGTTTTTTTTTATTAATTGCAATGCTAGACGTGGCACTTTGATAACTGCTTTTCATTTACAAGGTATGTGAAGATAAATAATTACATGTTTGTGAAAGCACACTGACCCAGACGTAAGTTAACCCATTCACGTCTGTAGCGGCCAAAAGAGGTTAATGCTATTTTCCACTTTCATTGAGATGAGAACAAGTTGCAGGAAATATGTCAAGGGGAATTTTAGTCAGAATTCGACCCACACCTCATCGTATTTTGCAAATGCTTACTGTATGGTATTCCATGGTATTCAATTGTTTTCTTTTAATTTCGTAGGAACGGACAACATACAGAGATATTCAGGCGTAAATAGGTTAGTTAAGCAGTCGTTGGTGGCATGGGCGTTAAGTTGTTGTTTTTTTACTTATAAATCAGTGCATGGTACCATAAATAATGAGCTGTGATTCGGTTTGCACAGTAACATAGTTACACAATGACCCAGAGTTGGGTCACTGACGTGTTCACATAGTCGCCTGACTGAAATCTTCTGTTTTGTTTGAAGGAACATCTATCATTCTGTCCCTGCCATTGCAACTGTTACGTAAACAGAGTTACTAAATCAAGGCTTCTTTATTTATTTAATTACGCTTCACCAGAAACGGTATTTTTTACATTATCCTTAACTCCTCCTAGTCCAGAGTTACCATGAAAAGTGTCTTTGGGAGCTATGATACTTCTGCAAATAAGTTTCCAATATAGCAAGAAAATTGAAAATAAGAGATGAGTTCTGCTTACCATTTCCCATTTCAAAATATGTTTGGAAGAAGGTTATCATTATCTATAGAGGCAGGCCGTTTTAGTTTTGAAGGCTTCTTGCATACATTGGTTATAAGGTGTGCACAGCTTTTTACATAAGAGAATATCAAAAGGCTTTTCGGACTGTATAGGAAGGTTTGTTTAAGTTGAAATATAGTACTTTTTTGTAGGCGGCTATTAGTCTGGGATATAATTAAGCATATCGTGAGTGGTTTGTGCAAATGACAACATGATCAATGTCAAGTTTCTGAGCCGTAAGCAGTTTTGCGTGTTATTGTTTGCATCAAACTCCCGGCTTGCAACATTCAGAAACTAGAGACCAATGCCAAAGCGTTCACATATAAAGGGTATTTCACATCTCAGGTTTTTTTTTTCATATTGTAAAGATACAAATGGGACTGAGATATTATGATCACATTGGGAGAGGTTCACATTTTTGTGTGGGAGGGGAGGACTGTTCACAAGAGGCTTTGAGAGGTTCCACTCGACATGTATATAACAGATACATCGATAGAGCTTTAGACAATGATTGAATGATGGCACATACAGTGTGTGCGCGTATGTACACACACACACACGCATATATATATATATATATATATATATATATATATATATATATATATATATATATATATATATATATATATATATACATGTATATATATATATTTATGTATATATATATATATATATATATATGTATATATATATATATATATATATATATATATATATATATATATATATATATATATATATATATATATATATATATATATATAAATGATACATGTATATATTTTTATATATATATATATATATATATATATATATATATATATATATATATATATATATATATATGTATATATATATATATATATATATATATATATGTATATAATAAAATATATATATACATGTATATATATATATATATATATATATATATATATATATATATATATATATATATATATATATATATATACATATATATATATATATATATATTTATATGTATATATATATATATATATATATATATATATATATATATATATATATATATATATATATTTATATGTATATATATATATATATATATATATATATATATATATATATATATATATATGTGTGTGTGTGTGTGTGTGTGTGTATACATATATATATATATATATATATATATATATATATATATATATATATATATATATATATATATATATATATATATATATATATATATGAACAAGAAGGAATTTGAATGTAAAGACATGTTTTCCGTACTCTGAGATGTTATGGGAGTAAAATTACATCTCATTCTCAGAGAATTAAATAGATAAGATCAGACCACTTAGTATCATCCTTTATTTCTCCAACCATGAGAATGGTAATTCTAGAAACAAAAACGAATTGTTTTCAGGTGTTCGCAACAAGGGCGTTTCAAATTGGAGTGCCTCCAGCAATAATGATGAACTATACTGTGGTTGTTGCTTTTGTCTGGTCGACCCGCATGTTTACAGGCAAATCTAAAACAGGGATTGCCTCATAGAAGGGAGTGTTTTGTGTAGTTGGTGTGGTAGTTAACCCATTCACACTCAGAGCTACTCCAGAAAGTACCGTCTGCTATCCTGATACTTTTGACAATAACTTGGGAATTATTTGAAATTTCACAAAATATTTGAAGAGAAGTTGTTGTCTAGCATCAGAGAAACATTTCTCCATCAATTTTTTTCCAGGGTATGCCTTTTGAAGTATAATATTTCCCAAATCGTCAGGTCTGTTTTGGCCTCTCTGAGTGTTAATGGGTTAACTCTGCCCTACCCTGAAACAGTCATTCGGTGCACACACGTGTTTTACGTGGAAGATATATGCGTCTACCTGTTCTTTCACCCATGCCACACTAATGCTTCAATAATAACTCGGGGAACGGAATGGAAACGAATACTACGTATTTCATAGAGTTAACTTTTTTCTGCCACTATATAGATAGAAGTGAGTAGTAGGTACTAACTGATGAATTGAAAATATGGGTACTCGTGAAAAAAAAAAATTCTACAAAGTCACTGGCAACCCTTTGACATGCCTCAGACCAGCCCAGTGCAGAGACGAGACAGAGCTAGCAGCAAGACAGGAGGAATTTTGCTTTAGAATTTCGTTTATCGTCTTCAATCTGTCATATTTCGACTAAATCCAGAACAGGAAGGAAGCGATTGCTTTTACGTCTGTTTCAACAGCTTAGGTTATATCGCGACCAGATTAGAAACCGAAATCGGGAATAAATTCCCTTCTCTTTATGAATTATTCCAAGGCGTCTTTCAGTTGCAGAAGCACCATAGAGAGCCCACCATAACACCGCACATTTATAAAGCGACCAGGCCATCCCGCTAGAAACCGGGACTACATGTACCTTGTTATTACCCTGAAACAGTCAGTCGGCGCACACACGTATTTTAAGTGAGAGCCCAACATGACAGCGCACATTTATATAGCAACCAGGCCTTCCCGCTAGAAACCGTGACTACATGTACCTTGTTATTACCCTGAAACAGTCAGTCGGCGCACACACGTATTTTAAGTGAGAGCCCAACACGACACCGCACATTTATATAGCAACCAGGCCTTCCCGCTAGAAACCGTTACTACATGTACCTTGTTATTACCCTGAAACAGTCAGTCGGAGCACATACGTATTTTAAGTGAGAGCCCACCATGACACCGCACATTTATATAGCGACCAGGCAATCCCGCTAGAAACCGTGACTACATGTACCTTGTTATTACCTGGAAACAGTCAATAGGTGCACACACGTATTTTAAGTGAGACCCCACCATGACACCGCACATTTATATAGCGACCAGGCCATCACGCTAGAAAACGTGACTACCTTGCTATTAATAGTAGAGGAGTAAACATGTGTACCAGGGGAAAGCAACCGAGTAGCACCTAGTCACTGGTGCCTTTTTCACATGCCTCAAGGAGGACTCGAACGCGGAACCTCTAGTAATATTAGGAAGCAGTCAAAGTAAAATGTGTTTACCGATCAGCAATCGGGGTAGCCCTACGGGTCATTGTAGGGTCCTTAACCTTCATAACCTTCAAATATAAATCTATCCAAACCTGTACCAAATAGTATGGTATTTACATTCGACCCATCGACTGCGTTATTCTGCTACATGTAGTATGATCTGTATAATGGCATCTTTATTTACCAATAAGACCAATGCCCTAGAGGTCAACATGGCCCCTTGCACACACAGAATGACCCTGTGACCTGGTTTGAATTCATTTTTGGCATTTTGTTTATTAAGATTTTTTTCTGCCATTTAAGTGAATCATGACTAATCAATTGTATTGGTATAAGGTCAACCATTGATTAACCCAAGTCACTGATAACATTCTAATTGCGTGATGCTTATCACAAATAAATAGCAGGTTTAACCGTTCTCTATCATAAAGAGTTATTCAAGCGTAAACATTCTTGACCCACCTTTACCCTCATTAAACCTCTTCATGCATGGAGATATTCTTGACAAGTGTCGTCTGGACCTGTGATGCTTTTGAAAATAACTTTGGAATCCATCGTAAATTCTTAACATATTTGAAGGAGAGTTGTGCGTTTGATGTGGATGAACATTTCTCTTTCGAATATTTTCTGAAAATTGCTTTCGGGAGAGAGATATCACCCAAATAGTCAGGTGGTTTTGGGCCCTGTGGGCATGAATGGGTTTAAGTGTGTAATGGCTAGACGACAGATAGAGAAGACAGCTTGTATTACACGACCTATTCAATCAGTAGACGGTGATCGCACCCTGTGGTTAGAACGTTGTTTAGTCCAGACAATGCCTATAACCGCTCCAATGCTGAGGCTACTTTCATCTAAAGCACAAGAATGCAACAGTTTTTGAAAACCATCTAAACCATGTCATGTTGGTATTCATTAGATAGCTCTTGCTGAGTACTCTCAGATGAGTACCCATGTTCCAGGATTTGAGTAATTCTTTAAGTTTTTCGCATCATTTTGTATTGGCCAAATTAGCCACCAGCAGCATAGGGGTTAATTTACTATACTAGCTTTTGCCCTTAGTATCTTCATGGATGCTTCGGGCTCGAATTCTGTATTGTACTGAATTGTATTGTAGTTTAATGTACTGCTCCGGAGTGCATTGTGTGTTCTAATGACTTTAATTGGTTTTGGATCGTTTATCTTTGGTCATCTATTTCGTCGTTTCAGGGTCATTTGCGACTGGACAGTGGTCAAGCAAGAAAGAAACCGGAGTACCTGGGAAACCATCTAATCTGAAGGCATCGGAAACGTCCTCCGATTCTTCAGTCACTGGACCCTCAGATCACTACTAGTTAATTGATACCCTAGCCTTTATATCTTCCCACTACCTCTCCTTTCAACTCCCCCTCCTTTTCTTCTGCGTTCTCATCATCCCGCTTCTACTCCTTTCCTTTCTGATCTCCCCCCCCTCTTTATCTACCGAATCTCCCCTCTTTCCCTCCTCTCTTTTACTTTCTGGTGGTGAGACACAACAAGCTGGGCTAGACCGCCCAGCCATGAGGGAGTCCTCTTATTGGATGTGAATCGTAGTATACACAAACAGATACTCGCACATACATATCCTGAGGATACAGATTTATTCTGAACGAAGGAAAAAACTAATGTATGAGTTATTTTCAAAAATATTATGAATCTGGAAGACACTTTTCCTGAGGCAATTTTCAGCAAGTGTGATTTAACCCCTTTACGCTTGGAGGCCATACTTGCTCTGATAACTCACCAATTTACCTCATCTTGAACCACAGTACCAATCAGAGGCCTCGAAAAGTGTAGGGATATAGGACATAACGCACACTTTTCAAGCCTTTGATTTCCTAGCTACCTACACCTAAACTACCCAACGGAATTTAGCAAGAGTGCTCTGCCAAGCTTTTCTTGACCTGTGATTGGTGGAAGGCAGTCGACTCTGGTACAAGCTACACATGTACGTAGACCCCTCAGAAACTGTGGTGTATGTGATACCCTTGGGGTTACTCGGCCCCGCCTCGTAACTCCTCGGGTATATCACAAACACCACAGCTTTCTTGGGTTCTATATGTATCTATCACTTCGATGATATTCACAAAAGACAAATTGCATTTATTAGACGTTCATTTCCAGCTTGGCTGGGATAACCCTTCCAATTCTGAGGCTACTTTCGTCCAATGCACAAACAAGGCAAAGATTTTGGAAAAACATCTAAACCCTGTCAAATTGGTACTCATTGGAAAGCTCTCACCAAGGGCTCTCAGATGAGTACCCATGTGCCAGGGTTTCAGTCATTTTTTAGGATTTTTGCATTACTTAGTATTGGCCAAATTATCCACCAGCAGCATAAGGGTTAAGATGAATGTATAGTACACTAGCCAGTGTTGTTATTTAACCTCTATCTCTAGGAGTTCATGAGTTGACCTATAAACCTACAAACCATGGGCTATTCAGGGGTTACTGCACCCGAATGGCATGACAACCCGAATAAAATACCTTAACTCATCTCACACAATTTTGATTAAGGGAATAGAAAATATATACCACGATTTCCTTAATCACTTTTGAAGTGTGGTGTTTAGACCTTTTGGAGAAGGGCATTTTAATTTTTAATTTACATATATTTTCTCCCACCGGTTCCTGACTTCTGCTACATTAGAGGTACATGTAGACTGCTACCAGCCAGTTGTAACTAGTTGGCTTTCTGTAAACTTTATGGAATATTTATGAAAAAAAGTTTTAAAATGAGTAAAAACATGAGAAGTAAATGCGATACCCTCCCCCTCCATATTGATCTTTCCTTCTCACTTAGGAAATCTGAAGATTCCCGGTCCATAAGTGTGGATAGCAGCTCCGTTTGAAAACTATGCATGTTTATAGTGTTTACCCTAAAAACCTTACACCCTGCTGAGAGGGTGCTTTCGTCATGCTGACTATATTCCTAAACAGGTGACCTCTAAGGCAATAAATACTTTGTAAAGACTGAATTATCTAATAAAAGCAGGGTAGAGGGAAAACTGCGTCAAAGAAACCAGCCCTATAAGCTGCCTTAACCCATTCACACTTAAGATTTCCTCTAGATATATCGTCTGCTCTTTTCATACTTTTGGAAATAACTTTGAAATAAAGCGAACGATCGCAAAATATTTCAGGGATAGTTGTTGTTTATCTTCTAATCAACATTTCTCCTTCAAATGTTTTCAAAAAAAAGCCTTTGTACGGAAAATATTTCCAAAATCGTCAGGCCTCTTTTGGCCGCTCTGAGTATAAATGGGTTAAAGAAGCCCTTCCTAGATGTTTATGTAACATATTGACAGGGTAAGTTGACCTTGACCTACAGGTTACGCATACCAATAGAAAGATTACGCAAAGACAGCCACCCTTACAACTGTAGTATGCAATTTTATGAAATCGCATGTAATCTCGATGAAATCCTGATCTGTGAGGATAGGTTCCAGAAGATGTTTGTCTTTTTTCTATCAGTTGTGGGAAACTACAAGATTATAGGTGTGCATGTGTGCATGTATGTATGAATGTATGTATGTATGTATGTATTCGTGTGTGTGTGTGTGTGTGTGTGTGTGTGTGTGTGTGTGTGTGTGTGTAAGTATGTATATGGATGGATGGATGGATATATATATTGTGTATGTATGTATGTATATATGTATATATATATATATATATATATATATATATATATATATATATATATATATATATATATATATATATATATATATATATATATATATGTACGTGAATGTGTATGTGCATAAATCAAAGAATGCATTATGCGTGCATGCTGTATTGTATATATATATATATATATATATATATATATATATATATATATATATGTATATATATATATATATATATATATATATATATATATATATATATATATATATATATATATATATATATATGTTGTATGTGGTAATGCCAGAATGTATGTAAGCACACACGTGTGTAAGCAACCTCAGAGCCACATAAATCCAAAGGTGTTCATCATTATTCTTCATCTGTTTTCGAATATGAAATGGGCAAATGTCTAAGAGCTTTATGTGAAAAAACACCTCAGACACCTAAGTTCTCATTTCAAACTTTAAAATCATGTTATAAGACAATCCTTGAATACCTTCAATATAGACAGTAGCGCATGAAAAATTTATGCTGGGAGTTTGTTTACAAACAAGTGGTCGTTTAGCCATCAAATTGCACATGCAGGTATGAATCTATCTATGGAGATCTTAATATAGATTATCCTACATGTCAACACTATGCTCAGGCTCTTTCAATCCAGTCATACCTAAACGTCCTACCTTACAAATCTGCTATATCCATGATGCTTTTGAAATGAAGCCAACTTCGCACATCATTTTTGAGTAAGAGATTCGCTATAGTTCTGATGAACATTCGTTTCTTCAAAAGATTCCAAAATATGCTTTTGTCAGAAAGATATCATGATGCTTTTGAAAATAACATAGACATGAATCGGACTTTCCAGAACATTTGAAGAGGAGTTTCGCTATAGTTCTGAAGAACATTCGTTTCTTCAAAACATTCCAAAATATGCTTTTGTTAGAAAGATATCATGATGCTTTTGAAAATAACATAGAATTGAAGAGAACTTTGCAGAACATTTGAGGAGAAAGTTCGCTATAGTTCTGATGAACATTTGTTTCTTCAAAACATTCTAAAATATGCTTTTGTTAGAAAGATATCACCACAAAAGTCTCGCCTCTCGGCCACTACAAGTATAACTGAGCTTAATGACTGTGCAGCAGTGTTCCTTCTTTCTGCTCGAGCCCCAGACAGTGCAGCTGTGGTAGATGTACCCACACTCCCCATACTGTAATAAAAATGCCTCTCACTGGATATATAGGTAACTTACGTAGAGGTCCGAGCAACTTGGCCGTGTGGGATTGTACGTCCAGCCAGTCCGAGTGTTGTAGGGAATCGCCGAATACTCCCACTACTGACAACAACAACAATAGTGGTGATGATGATGAGGATGATGTAATCCGTAGGGTACACTAAGTAGTGCCTAATTAGTAGCGGTTGTGAAAATTAGGGTGTTTTTGTCTACCGGGTCGGGAAGGCGATGTAGGAAGCACCCATTGCCTCGACGATGGAAGGGGTGTGAAGTGGGGCGTTCAGTTGAAGTACCCTACCGAGACTACCCTAGAGTTGGCATGGCTACCCTATAGTGGGCACGCATACCAGGTGCAGTCGACCATCGCGAGGAATTGAAAGATGTTGTAATTACCCCCTTATCAAGAGAAGGGGTAGACAGGGGGGTTGCTCTGTCCATTACCCCTTTATTCTTACTGGTGGCAACCATCATCTTTAAGAGTTGTATTATTACTGACATGGTAGTTTGGACCAAAGTACGATTGCCATGTGTGTGTGTGTGTGTGTGTGTGTGTGTGTGTGTGTGTGTGTGTCTGTCTGTCTGTCTGTTTGCTCCGTAGCTATGTTAATTACCCTATGTACGAAGGGGTTACGTAAAGGAAGGGTTCACATATTGGTCACAAACATTTTAATCCTTGAAACTTAACACAGCTCAGGCATTCTAATACCGAGAGTAAACATATACATGTGTATGTTACCGACCCATGGTGTTATTTTCTGACTATTACCCACTGATTATTACTGGTGACAACCATTACATTCAGGATGTGTATGTTACTGATGTGGTGGATTGGACCATATTCCGCTTGTGTGTGTGGATGGGGGGGGGGGGGGGGGTTGTGGGTGAGCTATGTTTATGTATGTGTGTTTGCTATTCTAATTAGCTTACGTAAAAAGGGGTTAGGTAGAGGAAGGGTTCGCCTGCTGATCACAAACACCTTAATCCGTGAAACTAAACAAACCAGGTATTTTAATACCGAGAGTACCTGTACACATATCTGTTACCGACCCATGGTGTTATTATCGTGATTTCTATGAATCTTAAAGTCAAAGGAAGAAAAAATGATAGAATCATAATACTCTCTTCCAAGATTACCACTGAAAACAATTTCGATTACCACTTCTAGCGTGTGAGGAAATTGTCGTCTTTCTATGTGCCGGTTCTGTTCGGGTATTATGAATTTCACATCCATAGACTAGTGATAAGTCAAGAGTATGCTTTCAATGGCGGAAAAGTAACAATAAAGTAGGATACAAACCATAAATTTAAATCTTATAAATGCCATCTTAGAAGAAGAAAAGGAGGAAGAAGAAGAAGAAGAAAAAGAAGAAGAAGAAAATGAAGAAGGAAAATAAGAAGACGGAGGAGGACGAAGACGACGTTGAAAAGACAATGATGATGATGATGACGATGGTAAAATATTTGAATCATCTCCTATATAATCAATATTGAGGATTCCGCCTTGTATAAGCGCGAGGGAATTGTAAGGTATGGGCTCGATGGTCAACAGTCTTCAGTCTTATGTCAACGGAATGTTTATGTATATGGTGATGATGATGGTTGTGATCATGGTCCTAGCCAGCACTGGGCGTCTGGGTGCCTCTTTGGACACCCAAACCCTTAAAAAGAACTCCTCAGCAGCACACCCAAATTCTTTTGAGTGGAACTTCTAAAAATCTATATTTCAAGCTTATAATTGAATTTTCTCATCTCCTTATGATTCCCATGACATTGCCTAATGCTATCATGCCTTATTATGATGAATTTATACATGTGTATAGTTGAAATATGAGTATTGATCTCCCTTAAAATTTGGACGCCGATAGTAAATCTTTTGAAGTATATCCTATATAATTAACATAGATCTACCGCCTTATATACGCCCGTAGGTAATATAAGGTATGGCACTCGATGGTCATCAGTCTCGAGTCGTATGTCCACGGAACGTTTGTGTGTATGCTTACCTTGTTATTTACATGTAATGCCGCAGTCGCCGGTGGCACATCTACTGTCTCACCCAGTCGTCTGTCGACACTGGTTCATCTAGTAATCAATGGTTGTGCTAAAGAAAATTCCTGCCTAGGACTTACATTTCATGTTTTAAAAGTATTGTATGTATGTATGTATGTATGTATGTATGTGTGTGTGTGTATGTACATGTATGTATGTATGTGTGTGTGTGTGTGTGTGTGTATGTATGTATGTATGTATGTGTGTATGTATGTATCCATGCATGCATGCCTGCCTGCCTGTATGTATGTATGTATGTATGTATGTATGTATGTATACATACATACATACATACATACATACATACATACATACATACATACATACAGGCAGGCAGGCATGCATGCATGGATACATACATACACACATACATACATACATACATACACACACACACACATTCCATGCCAACTCACTCACTTTTTTCCCGACCCACCTCCGATTTTGATGAAATTTGGCAGACTTGTTGACCCTCCAGAGAGACTAACACACACCAAGTTTCAGCTCATTATACTTATTATTGATGAAGCTACAGCACTTCAAAGATTTCTGATATTTATCAAAATTTTCGACTTTGGGACACAAAATATACTTTAACTCGAAAAGTAACCAACTGATTTTTAAAACCGTGGTACCGTTGGAAAGAGGAGACAATTTCCTTTCCAATGATATGTTACTTGATGACCTCTTGAGACATTTGACCTTTCAAGGTCATTTTCTGTGACCTTGACCTTTGACCTACATTTTCCGAAATACCTATCCTTCAATTTTCCTGAATTTTGGGGAGGAGGTGCTTAGTGATGTAGGTAATAGGCATGTTAAGTTTGGTTGTGGAGAATTGGGTATTTCTTATTAAAAAGCAGGAAATAGTATTTGGTGTAAGGGTGCATCATACGAAAACGGACATTTCAATTTCATAATGCACATGGCATGGTAAACGAACTGCATATCAATAGCTATTTGTTTTCAGAGACAACCTCAGGCCATTTTACATGTATGTCAAACATATCTGACTCCATCACTGCCTTTTGCCATAAATTATGTAGCCAGTTGATGTCACTAAAATCCCTGTGCAAATTCACTTGTAATCAATCTTTGATCTATATGAAAATTTGTACAGCATATACCTTAATGCATTCTCATTACAATGTAGGTTTCTCTACAAAGCTAACTTGACCTCATAATTATAAGTAACATCTTTTCATACCTAAGGCCAATATTTGTTAAGTATATCCAGGATGATTCTATACCTAAACAACCTTAACTTTTTGACATTCATCTGAGTTTGAAAAGCGAATATGGTGAAATGCACCCGTTTCCGGGTGCTGGCTACAGTTAAAGCATTTTCCAGTCTTGCTTTTATTTTTTCTCCATGTTTTGCCTGGTCTCAAGAATGAAATGGAGGAGGAGCAAGACATTGTACGCAGTGACATCAGAGTAAATTATAGTTTAGTGATTCAATCTCCAAGCAACCATTCATCCCTGTGTTGCATACTACTAGGAGAAAAACAAAATGTAAAGTGTAAGCTGTGTAAAGGTATCAGATTGCTCAGTTCATGACAGTGTTGGCAGGCACCAACATAAAATTCAGAGCAAACTTACCATGCCGGGCAAGTAGTTAATGATTTATACTTGCCCAATGTAATTTTTGGCTTGCCCGAAATAAGTTATAACATGCTAGAATGGCATGTATTACTTGTCATGGATTTAATGATTTGAAAACCATTTTCTTTTAAATTGTGTTGCATTTTGTTGCATATTTCTAGGTATATTTATGCATATTTCTATTTGAAAAATGTGTAGTGTTCAGAAAATCTGCTTGACCTTTCGGGCAAGTGCAAACTTAAATGTACTTGCCCAAAAGTCCTATTTTAAAAAATCACTTGCCAGGGCAAGTGGGCAATTACGTATGTCAATGCCTTGTTGCGGTAAGCTATTTACTAAACAGACTCATCTCTTTGATCAAAACTAAATTGGAACCTACAAAGATCTTCTACTTTTTCGTATGGTGCTGCTGTGCAGTATAAGAACCACAAAACATTGCTAAGTTAGCTTACCACGCTGAAGATTATAATATACCTGCAAAGTGGCATTTCGTTGTTACATCACATATAAAAGTTAAAGGACCATGTGATGGAATTGGAGGCACCCTCAAAAGACTTACATCCAGAGTTAGTTTGCAGCTACCAGCTGACCTTCAAATCCAGAATGCTTCACAACTGTATGAATGGGCAAAGCAGAATCTCACAAGGATCACAGCCATTTTCTCTTCAGCAGACGATATTACAAAACATGAGGAAATAATAAAAGCAAGACTGGCAAATTCTATAACTGTATCTGGCACCAAGAAACTGTTGCATTTCACCATATTCCTGGGGAACACAAGCTGTTAGTGAAACGCTTTTTAACAAACTCAGATGAATCTCAAAAAGTTTAGGTTGTTTTTAAGGCATAGAATCATACTGGATATACTCATCAAATTGTTGGCCTTAGGTATGAAAAGATGTTATTTATAATGATGAGGCAAAGTTTACTCTGTAGAGAAACCAAAACTGTACTGAGAATGCATTAAGGT
>OZ012693.1:32490824-32495824 GCA_963942565.1 Maea johnstoni | reverse complement strand
TTCGCCATTCTATGTCATATAGATCCCTATAACCTCAGAACAAAACCAGACCTAGTCCAAGAATACAACAGAATGTAATATATGTTCATTGTCACTTCTTCCGCTATTCTATAGTCCCTTTATGATAACCTCAGCAAAAATAGACCTTTCAGCATATGCAAAAGCCTACGCAATGAATGCAATGGGATGGAATCCATGTTCATCATCGTTTCTTCTGCCATTCTATATCATAACGACTTCATAACCTCAGCATTATTAAAGCCAACGCCGAGAATGCAATGGCATGGAATATCTGTCCATTCATTTTCACTTTTTCTATAATTGTGGAAGACATCGTAGTCGGGGTGCATTTGTGACTAACCACAAGTCACTGGCAAACTTTTTCACATGCTGTACATACATACCTTGAGACGGACT
Source organism: Maea johnstoni (assembly GCA_963942565.1). Classification (NCBI taxonomy): domain Eukaryota; kingdom Metazoa; phylum Annelida; class Polychaeta; order Spionida; family Magelonidae; genus Maea; species Maea johnstoni. The sequence goes on along the minus strand of OZ012693.1, from coordinate 32,495,407 downwards.
CAAAGTAGGCAGCTTTGGCAAATGTGAGAGCGGCTACATCGTACACAGGTAAACATTGACGGGAAATTTATTTTAACGGGCACGTCACGGAATCAAAACCCGTTAAAGGCCCGTTTTAACGTGCCAGAAACGGGCCTGTATTATATACTTCTCATATAAGTAGTATTTGAGAAGCATTGAACTCTTTGTCAATGCCTGGTCTAATAACTTAGCGAGGCAGTATGAGGTGAGACCATGTGGGTATGTATTTGCTGGCCGCAAGGTATAAATCCTGCAGAAGATGTTAGGAACGTTCGGGCCCGTCACCTTTTACCTGTGTAGACCACTCAGCTATAGGGCCACACCCACTATTCTCATTACTGGTCGACAGTGACGTGATGACATTTCGCATCAGGTGGCGCATAGATCACACTTTTAATTGAGAATATACCCTCGTGTATTCCACTACTGGCTCGATATGTCAGATTTCTTGACACCCACGCAACGCTTGCTAAATATCCATTTCCTAAATGTGCAGAGTCCTCATAATGGAGAAATCAGACCGCCGGCAGAATAATAAGCTCATGATATTTACTGAAAGAAACACACAGCATCCCTTGTGCTCTTACTCATAGTTATGTGCGTACTTATAATATGCGTAAGTAAATATCTTAATACTATCTACATTGATTAATTACTGATATATGGATTACTTTCGGACATTTTAAATTTTTTGGTTTATGTTAATTTTTAAGTCATTCTGGACTAATTTCGGAATTGGAGGTATTCAAAGTTTAATGAACCGGTATATATATATATATATATATATATATATATATATATATATATATATATATATATATATATATATATATATATATATATATATATATATATATATATATATATATATATATATATATATATATATGTATACACATGTATACATATGTACATATATATATATATATATATATATATATATATATATATATATATATATATATATATATATATATACATATATATATATATAATATATATATTATATATATATATATATATATATATATATATATATATATATATATATATATATATATATATATATATATATATATATATATATACATATATCAGCTACGGAAAAAATTGTAGCTTATTATTGGTGCCATTTTCCGGGCAGTAGTGAGCCCAATCCTAGCATTTGGCAGTGAGAAATGCATAATTAGTAATTGAGACGTGGAGAGTCTAATGGCATTCCAACGTTTCGTTGGGAGGCGCTTACACCGGTACCACAGCCGGTTCCCTAGCTCCAACAGCTTTTATGGATTAGGCTGGATCAGGATTACCACATACATCGTCATTAAAGGGCAAATGCACCATCATGATGATTTAGGTTTAAAATGTGCCTATATGTGTCACCTTTCAAAAAAGACCACCCCGCAAGTCTGTCCTCCTCAGCACTCCTCAGATATGGCTTATGAAAGTTAGTAAAAAAACTAGCCTGAGTCTGGGTATAGAGGCTGCCATTATCAGAAGTGGTGCTAATGAAGTGACTGCCAGCCCTGCTTCTGATTGGTTGAGAGATATCAGTGGCTGGAAGTTACTGCCACTGATATCTCTCAACCAATCAGAAGCAGGGCTGGCAGTCACTTCATTAGCACCACTTCTGATAATGGCAGCCTCTATACCCAGACTCAGGCTAGTTTTTTACTAACTTTCATAAGCCATATCTGAGGAGTGCTGAGGAGGACAGACTTGCGGGTGGTCTTTTTTGAAAGGTGACACATATAGGCACATTTTGAACCTAAATCATCATGATGGTGCATTTGCCCTTTAAGAAACAACTGTTTGTGAAAACCATCGTAAAAACTAAAGTAAATTAAAGTTGGCGCAGGACAATGTTATCCAGGAGGTTTTTAATCACAGTCTAAGTCCTTCATGGATGGCAGAGTCCGTTGACGTCTTAATGAAAAAAGAAGTCTAATATTCCACATTCTCGAGGCATGTACAAAGCAAGGTCGTTTGGAATATCTTGTAAGGATGTGCAGTGGTTGCAGGATGATTATTGGAAGAATTGCTTGGTCTGGCACGTTATGGTCAAAACCTTTGAAATTAGATACTGTAAATTCGGAAAAAATTGCGTTAGTTTAATGTTTGCGTTTTTTAACAACTGTCTATAATTCGCAATGTTAAGTGCTGCCACTCCATGTTGCGGCCAATTCGCAAAATTAAAAAAACGCAAACATCGATTTTCTGTAAATTCGCAAACTTTACTCTACGCCAAATTTTGTGAATTTACAGTAACAATTACTGACGTGCTATTAACAGCACGAAGAAAACAACTGGTCTAAGTTCTACCCTTCCTAGTACCAGATACCTTTCATGGTTGCACAACTTATCTGACGTAACAACAGCATGGAACCATATATGTTTTGCTAGGATCATATGTCATGCTAGTCTATTGAAATCCTACGACTTTAGACTAAAGGACTTATCAGCAAGACACTAGATATGTGAAATGTGTAATTTTTAATGGTGTAGAGAGTATACAATATTTTCTTTATTATACCTCACGGGAAGATCGTAAGCCGTGATTGGGCTAATTGAGGTTCACCATTCCATGCTGTTGTGCTCACGAGGCAATGTAAAAACCCCGGTACACATTCCCCGACTTCCCGTGAAAAGTTCCTTCCCGCTGCTAGTGATACTCAACAGAGAAAGTGCGAGTCATCAGTCATCTGTGACCTTGACCTCATCCAAAACAGCCGACGATCCGCATCAGCGACCAGCAGTGGTTTGATATGGCCTGAGAGAACTTTGATGTTTTACCATTGTGGGGTTTGTTTGGTATAATAAAACAAATATGACATCCCAGTGGGGGTAACATGATGGAATAGCTCCTGAGGGGATCAATTCCGTCATGTTACCCCCACTGGGATGTCATAATTGTATAATGCAACGCCCTAGAGCTCTGATAAAAGAGCTTTTATGTACGAGCAACTTTTTGAATGTATTTCTCCCCTACATGATGTTTTTCAAAATTATTGGGGTTATTCAAAATACTAAATGTTTTCTTATGTGTTTTTTATCCGTATGTCTCAGCAGCAAGGAGCCTTCGATTTCCTCAGTCTGTCTCAAGAATCTCGACAGAATCTCCCTAACAAATGCGATTCAAACAAAGAGGCCATAGTCTGTAATTGCCCAGACAGTTTGATAAATGGGAAATCAATACTAAGGGACACATTCAATTAAGCAGGAGTGCCCGCATATGAGTCAGAGGTAAATAGTTTTATTGGTCAACATTGGTCAGGGAATCATTTTCTAGCACATTTTGTAGAAGTATTATGATACTCGCAAGTATATTTTGTATTTGTATGTTTCTTTGAAAACTGATATATATATATATATATATATATATATATATATATATATATATATATATATATATATATTATATATATTATATATATATATATATATATATATATATATATATATATATATATATATATATATATATATATTCACTGTTGTAGCCTTGCTTACAGTCAATAAAGAATATATATATATATATATATATATATATATATATATATATATATATTATATATATATATATATATATAATATATATATATATATATATATATATATATATATATATATATATATATATATATATATATATATTCACGATTCAGCGTGCAATTGAATGTCTTATCTTTTGGCAAATGGCATATTTTTTTCTTTATTTGTTCCGACTCTTCATTTTCTTCCATCATTGAACACTACCCTTTCTTCTACAATGATATATCGAGATTCAACATATAAACCAGAATTATCTGCTATATATGTAACCAAATGTTACATACTGAATAGCATATATTCACATTATATAGACTCCGTTCCATGCTAAAGTAATTATTATCCTTTGATTTTTTATATTGGGTATTGTTGCATGTGTACCACTCACAGATACGAATGACTTTATTGTCTGTTAACGGTACATGTAGTATGTACCGAGAAAATCGTCCCATCTATATTTATGTATTGCACTGCTCGGTGTCAGAGATAAAAAGCTTGTTGGGTGTTAGTGTTCGTATCACCTCTTAAAACACAGACACCTAATTCCTGATAACTGCATTGCCTCGTCCCGAGTGGCCAGAGATACGCTATCCCGCTCAGCCGGTAAACTGCCCTCCTAAGTTAAAAACATCATCAAATACTCCACAAAATAGCATCCTGAAGATTTGATAAAGTCTCAAGCGCCCCCTAGGGACAGAATACGATGGGATAAGAGCCTTACACAACTCACGCTACTTTCCTAACTCTCGAGGGAACAGTTTCTCCCATTAACGGTCCCCCTGCAGGAATACACTATTGATTCATGCCGTCACGTCTCTGGATGGTTTTCCGTAATGGTAAAATATGGCCGTGGAAGAACCGCCTCACGTATGATCGATTTTATGACAACAACTTTATCATAGCTGGCGTGATGCTAGCTAGCGGTGATGAGAGAGAGGGGGTAGGGGGAGTGGCGATAAATGAGTTTCGCTGTTTGTCTGTGATGAAGTCCTAACACTCAGAGCTTTAACCTA
>OZ012693.1:32456538-32485624 GCA_963942565.1 Maea johnstoni | reverse complement strand
TATATATATATATATATATATATATTCACTTTTGTAACCTTTCTTACAGTCAATAAATATATATATATACTAGTATATATATATATATATATATATATATATATATATATATATATATATATATATATATATATATATATATATATATATATATATATATATATATATATATATATATATATATATATATATATATATATATATATATATATATATATATATATATATAATTATATATATTTCAGCGTGCAATTGAATGTCTCATCTTTTGGCAAATGGTATCTATTTCTTTTCTTTTTTTCCCGACCCTTTTCATTTTCTTCCATCATTGAACACTGCCTTTTATTTTACTATGATATATGATTTTATTATAGTATTCATATAAATGTTATTTTTGCTCTGTGCTAACAAATTAACAAAATACACTTATGTTTTGATTAAGTATAGTTACAGTATATAGCATACGCTTTGTAGTTTCTACAGTCAATAAAGCATATATATATATATATATATATATATATATATATATATATATATATATATATATATATATATATATATATATATATATATATATATATACAGTGCCGACATCTAATTCATGCACTAGATGCCTGGGCAGCCCGGGCATGATACACGACCGCACGACTGATTGCCACCCAATTTCCTAAGCATGGATGCCTGGATGACCTCACAACTGAACGTATTTGTAATCCACAAGCTATGTGGTTCATTGGTGTTCTTGACTTATTTTTTGACATGTTATCAAGTATATTTGTACAACCAGACACTTGCAGACGTCCGGTCGACTGGTGCAGGAATTAAATGTCTGTACTGTATAAATATATATATATATATATATATATATATATATATATATATATATATATATATATATATATATATATATATATATATATATATATATATATATATATATATACATATATATATATATATATATTTATCTCGAGATTCAACATTTAAACAAGAATTATCTCCTATATATGTAACCAAATGTTACATACTGAATAACAAGTATTCACGTTATGTAGAGTCCGTTCCATGCTTAAGTAATTATTATCCTTTGATCTTTTAAATCATACAAATATAAAACCCCACAGGGATGTCATATATGTAGTATTATACCGAACAAAATACAAAACACAAAAGGGGGAAAATTACAAACACCAGAGACTTTGGATAAATACTCATCGTTTCACCGGTAGGTCACTCGGCAAACTCCGTGGGTGTTCGTGGGTATTCTTCGGGCAAGTGGTAACTAATCAATTAGTACATACATGTACAGCTGTAGCTGTTCCGATTGGTTATTGTTACATGTGCCCCACTCACAGATACGTATGGTTATTTTCTGTTAACGGTACATGTAGTATGTACCGAGAAAATCGTCCCATCTTTATTTATGTCTTGCACTGCTCGGTGTCAGAGATAAAAAGCTTGTTGGGTGTTAGTGTCCGTATCACCTCTTAAAACACAGACACCTAATTCCTGATAACTGCATTGTCTCGTCCCACGTGGCCAGAGATACGCTCACCCGCTCAGCTGGTAAACTGCCCTCCTAAGTTAAAAACATCATCAAATACTCCACAAAATAGCATCGTGAAGATTTGATAAAGTCTCAAGCGCCCCCTAGGGACAGAATACGATGGGATAAGAGCCTAACACAAACTAACACTACTTTCCTAACTCTCGAGGGAACAGTTTCTCCATTAACGGCCCCCCTGTAGGAATACACTATTGATTCATGCCGTCACGTCTCTGGGATGGTTTTCCGTAATGGTAAAATATGGCCGTGGAAGAACCGCCTAACGGTATGATCGATTTTATGACAACAACTTTATCATAGCTGGCGTGATGCTAGCTAGCGGTGAGAAGAGGGAGGGGGTAGGGGGAGTGGCGATAAATGAGTTTCGCTGTTGTCTGTGATGAAGTCCTAACACTCAGAGCTTTAACCTATTAATGCTTAAGGCTTCATCCAGAAATTGTCGTCTGGATCGATGATACTTTTGACAATAACTTTAGAATTGGGAATTATTTTGCAAAATATTTGAAGGAGAGTTGTTGGTAGTGTTCTTATCAACATTTCTCCTTCAAATATTTTGCCAATTGTGCTAAAACCTGAAAGATTTCTTGAAAATTGTCAGGCTGGTTTTGGCCGCTGTGAGCAATAATGGGTTAAGACTGTGATGTGGGAAGGGAATACGCTTATGCATCACAGGAAATCAGATAGGTGCAATATCTCATAATTGAAATTCTTGCATCACCGGTACTGAAACATGACTAACTAACTTATGAATAGCTCTCATTCGCGAGTGAAACCTATTTACCATTATATATAATAAGTATCTATATCTAAGAGAAGAATATCTATCGTACGGAGCAATGTGTTAGTGTTCTTACATGTAGTTATGTTTTGATGATCTTATTATATCTTATCGTGACACATTGTACGTGCTGTAGATAAACATATATATCTTTTTAAACATGCTTACAGTAAAGAAAATATATATATATATATATATACAATATATATATTTATATATATATATATATATATATATATATATATATATATATATATATATATATATATATATATATATATATATATATATATATATATATATATATATATATATATATATATATATATATATATATATATAACATACCCGAAAAAACAATGTATAACTTTCTAACTTACCCCGGGTAAGATTCGAACACAAGCAACGGCGAGAGACAGTGAGCAGTCAGTAGGAGCACCTTATACCACCCGGCTACCCGGCCCGGTGTTATCGGTAGGCTTTATTGGATATCGTTGAATGCATGTCGTGTGTAGTTTTGGTGCTATGTATTGTGTACTAGTTGATACGTGTAGTGGGTATTATCATACCCGTGCATTGTGTATCATTAGTTTATATAGCAAGGGATCCGACCTGGCCTAATGGTTACAATAACTGTCTCTCAAGCGTGAGGTCCTAGGCTCGAGTCGCCGCTGATCCCAAGAGCCGGTTGGCCCGGTCGCTATATAAATGTGCGGCATTTGGAAGGGTTGTCTTTTGTTCCTCTGCAACTGAATGTCTCCTTGGAACTATTCGTGAAGAGAAGAGAATTTCTTCCTGGTTCCGCGTTCCTATCTAGTCGCGATATGGCCTAAGCCCAAATAACCTCTTATTGGCTACAGGTTTTGTTTTCTATTCTTATCATATATTGCTTATCACTAACGAATACATTGGGTAATATTTGACTTATCTATTGGCACTATTGTTATTTCCATCATTGACCGCATTCATTTGTGTATTATTGGGTACGTGTATAGCGGATGAATCGTTACGGAAATTTGTGGTGACACCTCAATGAGAGACAATAACCATTTCAGCACGCTGCAATTTAATGTTCGGAACTACTTACCGGCCATTGTGTATTACAGACTCCCTACCCAGCTTCCTTTAGATCACCAAGGTGTCTCTGACATACTAATAGTACCTCCTGTAGTGATGCAGTAGAACTGATAGGAGAGTTCCAGCGTTTACAGTATTAGTAGTATGTTTATTTGCTGTAACATACGGTTACAAAATCATACATATACAAATAATAATAATAATAATAATAATAATAATAATAATAATAATAATAATAATAATAATAATAATAATAATAATAATAATGATAATAATAATAATAATGATAATAATAATAATACAGCTGTAATAATGATAATAATAATAATAATAGTGCACACTCTTGTCAAAGCTTTGTATAACTCTTTATGTGAATAAGTTACGTCAATACCTATAGGCTTGTATTGACAAGTATGATTTCTGCGTTCCTTAGTTTGTTTCTTAACTGTCTAGGAATGACGATGTTTGTTTGTGTATTATATCTTTATGTGTTTTCATACATTGTAGCACACCATCTTGTATACAGTTCTGGGATAACAGATCTACAGCAAACGGAATATACATTATGATCATCATTATGATACCGTCTGTTATCACCAACAACATGATCATCATTTGAGAAAAATCAGCATCGTCATCAAGAATGGTTTTCATTCTCTTCTTGTGCCATTGGATACAGAGTATAGAGAACCTAGTATGAATACCGTATCTTTCTCGTGTTATTTCTTGAGTTTTCTTTAGATTTTTCCTCTCCTTATTTTGTCCCTACTGTGTGTGTCCATGCTATTTGTATTCTCTGAATGCGTCAATAAAGTATTATCATAAGTAGTAGTAGTAGTAGTAGTAGTAGTAGTAGTAGTAGTAGTAGTAGTAGTAGTAGTAGTAGTAGTAGTAGTAGAAGGAGAAGATGTAGTAGTAGTAGTAGTAGTAGTAGTAGTAGTAGTAGTAGTAGTAGTAGTAGCAGTAGTACTAGTAGTAATTGCAGCAGTAGCATAGTAGTGATAGTAGTAGTAGTAGCATTATCATCATCATCCCAATTGTTCTCATCATCATCATCATACCGTACTGTTCTTTGAGAGGTACGCACCAAAGCCTGCAGGTCGGTCCAGGGTGGAACTGGTGCAGCGAGAGAGTGTAGTAGTAATAGTAGTAGTAGTAGTAGTAGTAGTAGTAGTAGTAGTAGTAGTAGCAGTAGCAGTAGTAGTAGTAGTAGTAGTAGTAGTAGTAGTAGTAGAAGAAGTAGTAGTCGTATTAATAGTAGTAGTAGTAGTAGCAGCAGCAGCATCAGAATAGTAGTAGTAGTAGTAGTAGTAGTAGTAGTAGTAGTAGTAGTAGTAGTAGTAGTAGTAATAGTAGCAGCAGCAGCATTTTCATCATCATTATCCCAACTGCTATCACCATCTTCACCATCATCATACAGTACTGTTTTTGAGAGGTACGCGGCCCTCACCCAGCAGGTCGGTCCAGGGTGTACCTAGTGCAGCAAGAGAGCTGCTCTCAGCAGTCAGCTCGCGGTGATCAATGCTGGAACAGTGGCCCGCCCGGCCAGCGCAGACTACTGATATGCGGGACACTCTCCTTATTCTGTCCCTATTTTGTGTACCCATACATTTTTTACTCTCTAAATGTGTCGATTAAGGATTATCATAAGTCGAGGTAGTAGTAGTAGTAGTAGTAGTAGTAGTAGTAGTAGTAGTAGTAGTAGTAGTAGTAGTAGTTGAGGAAATAGTAATACATGTAGTAGTAGTTGTAGTACATGTAGTAGTAGTAGTAGTAGTAGTAGTAGTAGAAGTAGCAGCAGCAGTAGTAGTAGTAGTAGTAGTAGTAGTAGTAGTAGTAGTAGTAGTAGTAGTAGGAGTAGTAGTAGTAGTAGCAGTAGTAGTAGTAGTAGTAGTAGTAGTAGTAGTAGTAGTAGTAGTAGTAGTAGAAGTAGCAGCAGCAGCAGTAGTAGTAGTAGTAGAAGTAGTAGTAGTAGTAGTAGTAATAGCAGCAGCAGCAGTAGTAGTAGTAGTAGTAGTAGTAGTAGTAGTAGTTGAGGAAATAGCAATACATGTAGTAGTAGTAGAAGTAGTAGTAGTAGCAGTAGTAGTAGTAGTAGTAGTAGTAGTAGTAGTAGTAGTAGTTGGATAATAGCAATACATGTAGTAGTAGTAGCAGCAGCAGTCGTAGCAGCAGTAGTAGTAGTAGTAGTAGTAGTAGTAGTAGTAGTAGTAGTAGTAGAAGTAGCAGCAGCAGCAGTAATAGTAGTAGTAGTAGTAGTAGTAGTAGCAGTAGCAGTAGCAGAAGCATTAGTAGTAGTAGAAGTAGTAGTAGTAGTAGTAGCAGCAGCAGTAGCAGTAGTAGTAGTAGTAGTAGTAGTAGCAGTAGCAGTAGTAGTAGTAGTAGTAGTAGCAGCAGCAGCAGCAGCAGCAGCAGCAGCAGGCGGCTTAGAGTGGAACTGGTGCAGCAAGCGAGCCTGATCAATGCCGGAACAGTGGCCGGGCCAGCAGCGGAGACTATTGATGCGGCGGCGGCGGGGACACTCAACATCCAATTATAGGAATTACATTGCGCTCCCTTGTTTATTCCCACGCCGCCGGGCGCTCGATTCCCCTGACCACTTGTATCCGGCAGTATTCTGCTCCATGCAGAGATCAGGTACCTAACAACAGCCAAATGTCCCGCGGCTGATCGGGTCGATTAACCCGACCAGCTGTAGCGGCCAAATACGACCTGAATTTTTCATTATGTTCAGTTTTGATGTTTACGTTCACATTATATGTTTGTAACGACAAAAAGGTTCCCTCTATCTGATATGATTTTGCACAATATCGTGCAGTCAATAAACATACAAATACAAGTACAAATACAAACAGTGAATGGTGTAAAGAGACAGGTTAGCATTTCTCCTCACCAGACAGCCACATGTAGTTTCGTTTAGCGTTGCTTCTCTCTGATAAATTGCTTCTTAGTGCTTTGCCAATTGTACATGTATGTGGCTGAGGAAATCGAGTACCTGGAGTAAATCACTCCCTTATCCCCAAGTCACTGGCAACTTTCTCACATAAGATTCGAACTCAACAACTAAGACCAGGCAGGTATTAGGGCATGTCCTCGGTCGAGAGAGAGAGAGAGAGAGAGAGAGAGAGAGAGAGAGAGAGAGAGAGAGAGAGAGCAGCGAGCAGTAAGTGTCAACGGCTTAGACGTACATGTTTAGGCTACCAGGGAAGGCCCGCCTATATTTCTTTCAGGATGAATCTTATGGAACGTTCTTGAACAAGAAATGTAAATCACAATGAAATACCCATCTCAAAATATTTTCAGATTTTTTGCATTACCAAGTTATTTCCTTGTAATGTATCATAATATTCATACAATACCTGCCAAATGATTTATGAATGATTCGTTTTAGGCATTTATACACATATTTTATAGCCAATTAGTATGCATTAGTGGTTCCCACAGAGAACCACCGCCTCAGACTAAGTCACTGGCAACTTTAGCACATGCCTCGAATAGGCTGATTCAGACCCAGGACCTTGTGCAGAGGCGAGCAGGAGCAAGCAAGCGGTGCGCAGTGCACTAGACCGTTCAACCTTGGGCGCATCCCCTGCCATCATACTCGTCATCGTCATTCGTGTGTTGCAGTGCCTACATTGAATTCCTGCACTAAATGCGTGGGCAGCCCGGACATAATACACGAAGACACACCACCCAGCTTAGTGGGCATGGATACATGGATGACCTCACAACTGAATGTAACTTTGATTCGCAAGCTACGTGGGTCATTGATGTGCTTGATTTATTTCATGACATGTTATCGATGAATGTTTGCGCAACCAGGCACCGTCACACGTCCGGTCGAATGGTACAGGAATTAAATGTCTGTACTGTACCTTGGATCGAACGACACGTGGCAATCATTCACGCAATATATCATCAACAAACATCATTGCCATGCTGCTGTGGTCAGGGACTGTTTACATGATTGGATAAAACTATGTAACTCTCCTTGTTGATTGGTCAATTCGTATGTCTAATATCGATACCTTTCCCAAGCTGAGAGAGAGAGAGAGAGAGAGAGAGAGAGAGAGAGAGAGAGAGGCAGACAGATAGACAGACAGACTGAGAGAGAGAGAGAGAGAGAGAGAGAGAGAGAGAGAGAGAGAGAGAGAGATGGGGAAGTCAAATAATATGAAATGTCAAATTGACCAGAAATCCAAGTCTGATAAATATGAGGAAGCCAAGTTGGTTTAAAATGAGTTTGTTTGCCGAGTAACTAATTGTGCAATGTCATATGTTCATTAACATTGAATTGTGAATGTACATGTATGTATGTATCTATATTGACTATATCTTGCAGACATAAAAGTGATACAAATAAACATAAAATAACCATAAGGGACAAATAAGAGGTTAATGAATACAAACTAAGGGTCTAACTGTAAATTAAAGCAACTCAAAATAATAAATACATAGAAACTGATTCATTTCCTACCATACAAACTTAGCAAATGAGTTGTAGTAAAATGAAAAAAAATATAAAATGTGCATTTATTTAGCAAGAAAAAAATGTAAGATACAAAATAAAAAAGCATTGTGCTTGCATATATGTATGAGGCTGCTAGACTACAGTGTGTCCTACATGTATGAGTCCAATGCTCCTATCTCTCGCTGGTACTCACGTCACATCCCATAATCCCTCCCCATGCAACTCTAAGCAGGATTTAGCGTGTCTAATGGTCGTAGGCTGTCGATAGCCCAGTGCTCACAGCGCTACTGGAAAATTGGAGCCAGGAGACGAAATCCTCTCCTAATATATAAAGGTTGATAAAGCGTGTTGCTATCCTCGCGGAATTAACAATGGGTTATTATGGGTTACTTTAAGACACACACACACACAACACACACACACATATATGTATGTATATATACATATATATAAATATATATACATATATATATATATATATATATATATATATATATATATATATATATATATATATATATACATATATATATATATATACATATATATAGCTATATAAATATATATATATATATATATATATATATATATATATATATATATATATATACATATATATATATATAGATATATATATATATATATATATATATATATATATATATATATATATATATAGAGAGAGAGAGAGAGAGAGAGAGAGAGAGAGAGAGAGAGAGAGAGAGAGAGAGAGAGAGAGAGATATTACATAAGGACCTATACCATTTGGTAAAATTAGGCTGAACATATCAGGATATTCGGGTATATACAACCCCTATACTTTCCATGTAGTCATGTACGCGGTTGGGAGAACTCGCAAACCCATCCCCAGCACCATTCCCCTGCTGTAGTTGAGCCTGGGAAATATGGTTATGAAGTAGAGTAAGTCAGGGTGAGCATAAACAGTGCTGTAAGTGGACTGCCGGTGTCGTGAGCCAGCTAGTGTACTGAGGCTGATGCCAGTAGGGGATGGCTGCTGCTCTGATATTACGCTTACTTTGTAAACACACACAGGCAAGGCATACATACATCTACCAATCAGCCTCTGCTCCTCTGGTCATGAAAAACGTGATTATCAGTCTCACAGCAGCAGTAGTAGTAGTAGTAGTAGTAGTATGAGTAGTATATATATATATATATATATATATATATATATATATATATATATATATATATATATATATATATATATATATATATATATATATATTATACAAATATGGACTGATCCCGAGGGCAATATCAGGTTATATGGACCGAGGGAGAGCAATATTGCCCAAGGCCGAAGGCCGCGGGCAATATTGCTCTCCCGAGGTCCATATAACCTGATTTGCTCAAGGGATCAGTTCATATTTGTTTTATTATATGACCACTGACAAATGGAAGAAGCATTAATTAATAATTACATATCAGACAGATAGTTAAGAAACATTTTTATTAAACTAACAACAATCAGGTACTTAGATGTCCGTTTATCCCATGTCTCAGGGTCATCATGCTGGATTTTTTGACAAGTTCTCCATCAGAAGTACGAACTTCACAATAAAATTTTGAGAGAAGTTCATCTAGTGCCTTGTCATCCAAACTTTCAAAATCCACAGGCAGATTTTTCTCATTCAAATACTTCCTGATAATGTTTACACTGTTTCCAGTAACCTTGTCAGTATTTGCAGCATTTCTATTCTCCAATATATCCTCCATATCCTGGTCTGTTAGGGTAGCATGTCTTTTTGAACTTGCAGAAGAGGTAGCCATTTTGTCTGTTTACATTTGTGCAGACGGATCAGAGGCATGACCTACTAAATGCCTAATGCAGTTATGTCCTGCTTCCTGATTGGCTAATCTGGGCAAAATGGTGGCCGGTGATGTCACAGCCCATCTGATTGGCTGTTGGCATGCTGGGGAAATCTGGGGGTGTGTCATTATTCTGGCACTCTCATTGGATGGTATGCCGCTTTAGGATCAGTCAATATTGTCCAGTCCATCAACTGTTTGGATGGACTGGTTGGGAGATATTCCCTAGTATATGGGAAGTGGTCATAGCCTGAATTAACCAATCAAAAGAGAGATTGGTCAGTGGTCATATAATAAATATACAGTACAGACATTTAATTCCTGCACCAGTCGACCGGACGTCTGCCAGTGCCTGGTTGTACTCGGGCATGCGGTTGTGCATTATGCCCGGGCTGCCCACGCATTTAGTGCAGGAATTAAATGTCCGTACTGTATATATATATATATATATATATATATAGAAGCAAAAACAGTCCACTATAGTGAGGGTGTCCATAGTAGAGGGGTGTGTATATATATATATATATATATATATATATATATATATATATATATATATATATATATATATATATATATATATATATACACCCCTCTACTATGGACACCCTCACTATAGTGGACTGTTTTTGCTTCTATATATATATATATATATATATATATATATATATATATATATATATATATATATATATATATATATATATATATATATATATATATATATATACATTTGTATATGTGTGTGTGTGAGAATTGGGGTTCGTACTATTATCATTCATAATGAGCGTACCCCAACATTGCTTATCATGCCTTTGTGTGCTGAGCGTCAACATGTTTTTCTCATCCAAACACCACGGATACGTGGTTATAAAAACTTCCAAATAACTTCAATTTCGATTTCTGCTACCTCATTCGTCTCAGGTTTGACGCTAATTATATTTCCTCCCGATGTTGATCGATTTCTTTCATGAATCACTGCTCCGAAATCAGCATGAACCAGCGATTCAAAATCATTGCACCCTGAGAACACAATGCCTGTCAATTTCACTTCCGCTAAACCGACTTCCGGCAAATGAGTTCTTTTTACGAATGTTTCAAATCCAATCCTGGGACGGGTCCATTAAGTTGTTTTTGACGGATCAAGTTTGGATTTTATTGAAAGGATTGCAGATATCCATTAAGAGCCTTGTATGGTCTAATGCTTTTTTCTGCTTAGAACCACTCACTTTTTACGAGTACATATTCTTCATTTTATGAGGTTACTTCCCTTTCGGGAACCTAAAGTATTCTATATAACTGATCACCCTTTTACCCTGCCCGGCTTAATGCCAAACAAACGCTTATTTTAGAGGACGCTCTTCGAGTAATAGCGAGCGATTGGTCACAAGTTATGCATTTAACTATCTATTCACTGAGCCATTGAGCTCCCTCTTAGTTCTAATTCCATGGCATTTTATCAAGACCCATTTTTCAAAAGTATACATTTTGTATCATGAAGCCCAAGGTGCTTTATATAAATAATTTGATAAAAACAAACTAACCTAGAGTTCGAAACTTGATCGAACCTTGTGGGTGTTTGCTACATGTAGTGGTTATTTAATGTGTTGGTTCTTATGGGATATTAGTTTATCGTAGCTTCAACAATATTAAATAATGCTACATTGCATACAAAGCACTTTATAAGACAATATACATAGACACTTTATTAGGAGTTTGTGATATACCGATAAGTATATCATATGTGATGTGTCACAGTAAATGTCTATTATACGAATGTACGATTAATGATGTAGTGGTGATGTTGGTTTTAGCCTTCAAAATGTAGGTAAATTAGGATTTTTTTCTTTCATTTCGCAATCTCTTTTGAAATGTAGATAAACTGGATTTCGAAGTATCGTAGAAAATATTATGTACTTATTTATTCTTTTCATTGAAAATACTATTGAGACAGTGAAACGAATAATTGACATTTGCTATTTGATTAGGAGTTGTTTACAGTTTATAAATTATACATACAATAAAAGGAATTAATCCAAAAAGTGTTCATTTGTGAGGGTTTTGCTATACAGAGAAGTTATGGCATTGTACTTGTACCAGTTGCCTCTGATGGAATGTGTAGCTTGACGCAACCGGCTTCCGAGGGCTCAGCCCCTAAAAACCGTAGGTCGGATGTAAAAATCACAGGATGCACATATTGAGAAAGGGATATAAGGAAGCACTCAATAGCCAAGGTAGGTCACGCAGCACAACAGTGTATGGATCCGGTAACAGGCCACTTAAACTATGCGCGGAGATCCACTAGAACTTATCGTCTGCTACTCTGATACTTTTCAAAATAACTTGGGAATAAAGCAAAAGTTAGCAAAATATTTGAAGGAGAGTTGTTGGTTGACTTCTCTTTTACGTTTCCCCTTCAATTATTTTGCAAAAAATGCTTTTGTTAGAAAAATATTTCCAAATTTGTAAGGCCTGTTTTGGCGGAGACAGGTCGACTGGTGTCAGAAAAAAACGTAACAGCACTCGATGTCTTTGTCCAGATCAGTCATCGGGCACACCCCACGCAGGCCTGCGTGCGTGACGCACTCCAGAGAGGCCACTGAACTCTCGTCCAACAAGGTGCGTATTCTGACGAGAACTCTCGCACTCACTTACGTAGTGTTTGAAGGTATAAGATATCGGTACGTGCCCTGTGGACGTTCATTGATTGCAGCTCGTGTCTGTAGCAAAACATCTAAATAAACAGACAGCTACGTACACATATACATACATACATACATACATACATACATACATACATATATATATATTTATATATATATATATTTTTTTACAATATATATATATATATATATATATATATATATATATATATATATATATATATATATATATATATATATATATATATATATATATATATATATATATATATATATATATATATATATATATTATAAGAGAGGAGGCCCAATCCTTTGCAACGCATGATCTCCGTTGCCGCGCCTGTTTGCTTAATTCTGAGTTGGCAGTTTGGTGGACGAGTGTATCTAGATGGTTCTTAACGTAAACTAATTTCAAATAATTAAACAAAAAAGGTGCTTTTGATGCTGATTTCTTATCCTCAAGCACGGCCGGGTGTGGCATGACCACCCGGCGATATATAGTACAACCGATATCAAACTTCTGCTTCCACAATGGGGTTGCACTGCACGGACTTTGTTGGTTGTCCGGTGGCAGAAGCACGCACACTGTAGTAGCGTAGCTTACCCGGGTAATCAAAGGGAACCTGGGCATGCACCGAAAGGGTTTAGGCGGCATGGACACAATGGACAATGCCTGCATCGGCGCTAAGAGCATACGGACACATCCCTTGGGAAAACACACAATCAAAGGTTGTGCGCTTAGAGAGAGAGAGAGCATTTGAACAAACCCAAACAATCCAGCATACTACGGTGGTGCATAGGTAACATGCATATTTGAGCTTACGAAAAATTCGGACTTTTCTATAGTTCCAAAAATGTTTTCCATACAGCCAGTATATAAGCTATACGGCTTTAAATAGATACAATTTGAAAGTTATCTTTATCAAAATAAATTGTGATGGAACTTAATGTCTATGTATATTTTATAGAACCACCTCATGCCCATACCTCACTTTGGGTATGCTTGGAATTAATCCGTGTTTGAACGAAGATTGTGCCTCCTTTGGAATATGTTTTCCTTCAACACTTATTGAAATAGTATTGTTTTTACATTTCTTTAACAATCATAGCGTAGCAGCTCAAAGAAAAGCCCATTTTTTTAAATCTATTTATCATTTATTGGGGTGAGGGGGAGGATATCCACATAAAAGTATCATTTGGAAATAATTTGTGGGTAGAATCACACCAAAATGCTTACTGGCCAACTCATACACATTCTGTCCACGTTTTTCTTCGTATCTGGACTTTATTCCCAAAATATTTTATTGATAGCATATACATATATATATATATACCCGGTATATCTATATCTATATCTATATATATATATATATATATATATATATATATATATATATATATATATATATATATATATATATGTATATATATAAATATGATTGTATTTAGCACCTAACCTGCGGAACTTAGGTCAATTAATATTCATGTGCAGCTTTAAAACAACATAGGAAGTTACCAACAGACGTGTAAAGAGTACTGAATTCCGCAAATTGGTAAAATAAAGAATATTTCTTTCAATAAATGTTTTAAACTATTTTCGATTTTGACAAATTTATATATGAACTGACCACATTTATTCAATCAAATAACTTTTATTGAAATTGCATTATTGCAGAATCCAGCGCAGTGAATGATTGCGAGCTTTCTCTCACGACATTCTTCAACTCCAATTAGGATGGGGTGCGTGATGAGAATGGCAATGGGGGCTAAGGGTATGTAGGTGGTGTTCGCCGTTTACTACGGCACCCGTCACTACGTGTCCCTAAGTGGCAGTTGAAAAAGCAAGCAAAGCTACGAATTGTTATATCACAGTTCGTGTAGAATGCATTAGAGTCGACCATTCAAGTGTAAGAGGTTTATACATCTGTGTTTCCTCCTCTAACCTACCCCATTAATAATTTTAGCTTTAAAAAGTTGTAAACGAGTCTGCAAATCATACCGAATGACAAAAATTCATAAATGATATCTTTCAATAGGAAGAACCAAATACGGACGGGTGTAAATGACATATCATATGTCATATCTTATATTGATCTTACTAAACGAAAATTGTTTTGAGTAGAAATGATTAGAATTCGTCATGAGTGATATGACAAATGGACACCACCCCACCACCACCTTTCCATTACCGGTTTGACAACTTATCTATCAATGGCATATATGTTTACCAAGCCTCTTGACTTATTGATCCATAGGTAAGGTAGCCCTAAGTGTGTGGTTGCAAGGATATCTGGGTGCCCTGATATTTTTGACGTAAAAGGAAATTTCGTGGTTACCGTCCGTAGGACGGGTACTTTTCTAGTATATATATATATATATATATATATATATATATATATATATATATATATATATATATATATATATATATATATATATATGTATATATATATATATATATATTTCTACAACTTAAAACGTGCAATCGGATCCAATAGTGCGGTGTACAGAGTGTATACTAGTATTGCATGTTGCAATAGAACAGGCAGATAACTTTACAGTACAGTATTGAGCCCCGGGTAGCACATAGAAGTCTGAGTCACTGGAGTATGTGTAACAAAGCCCCTCAATAGACAGACAGAGCAGTGCAGAGATTACATCTCTATAATACACCAGCAGCCGTCTCGACAGGCGGACATAATCTGCAAGTTATGATGTTATTACATCCTTGGCGATCAGTTGTTTCTGTAATTTGTGTGCGGTCGACCCGGAGAGATGACACGCTGACTGTAGCAGGGATGCGAGTTAGGACTAGACGTGTAATCCACGGCCACTTGTCAAGAGTGGCTCTGATTACATTAATGCCTTTATTGCAAACATGGTGATTTACACTGCTTGGTGACCTGCTGCTAAGACCTCTCCCCATACAATACTCCACTACTGCCGCTCCTACTGCTGCCGCTGCTGGTACCATAGCATGCAGGCCCTCAGCCACGGAGTCATTGGTAAACACACTTGCATTGACACTTATTCTAGTATGTACAATCGGAGTTTGAGCATGAGAAAAGGAATAGGATAGTGACAAATCCGAAATTCTGGATGGCCAATTTCAGACTCGACTACATGTACAGCTCCGTCCTTGGAATAATCTCTAGACAATCTCAATATTTATTTTATTATTATTGTTATAACGAAATATTTTGATGAGTAGCCATGTAGTAAAACAACTGTGTAAATATTTATATTTTGTTCCCTGCTCAATTATTACTGCACGTCTTTGTTCCTATATAGGCGGGTGGCCAAATCCCTAAAAGAGCTCTAGAAATGTTTTTGATGGCGTTTTTCGTTACAAGTCGTCATCCATGCTTATTCATCTCAACATAGGGTGGGCTTTAGCGTACGGGTGGATGACATGTCTGCTTTTGCTTCATAAGGGAATTTTGGGGCATTTTATGCAAAAAATCACCAAAAAAGTATGTTTTTTTGGATTTCCTTCTAGAAAATTCATTTTTAGAGATAGAAACTAAAAACTTGCTACAAATGTGTTCAAGAGGATGCTTTTGATCATAGAACATGTTGCGTTAGTGTGAATTCAATGAACCCCCTGCTGTGAGTGATTTTGGGGTAAAGATAATCAAAAATGAGTGATTTTTGTAATTTCCCACAACTTGAATGTCACCCTGTGGACTATTCCAAACTCACAACTAAATAGTTTTGGTTTAGAAAACTACCCAAGAAGGTGTAGAAACAGAAAGTGAGTTATGTTTGAATATTTTCATGATATGCTACGTTTTGGGGCATTTTATAGAAAATTTGCCATTAAAACTAGTGATTTTAGGGATTTGCTTCTGGAAGGTGCAATTTTCATAGTAGGAACTTGAGACTTACCACACATGATTTCATAAGGATGTCTATGATTATCAAATGGTTTGTGTTAGTATGAAATGTATCTGACCCCTGCTGTGTTTGATTTTGGGGTAAAAACCTATAAAATAGTAGGATTTTTGTAATTTCCCACGAGTTGAATGTCACCCTGTGGACTATTCCAAACTCTCAACTAAATAGTTCTGGTTAACCAAAAAGGTTTTTGATAGACAGGGTGTGTCATATTTGCATATTTCATGACATGCTACGTTTTGAGGCAATATACAGAAAAAATGGCATAAAACAGGTGATTTTAGGGATTTGCTTCTGGAAGGTGCAATTTTCATAGTAGGAACTCAAAACTTGCCACAAATCATTTTATAAGGATGTCTATGTTAATAAAATGTTTTGTGTTAGTATGAAATGTATCTGACCCCTGCTGTGAGTGTTTTTGGTGTAAAAACCTTTAAAATAGTAGAATTTTTGTTATTTCTCATTTATTTGAACAAAGGTTTATTATATCTTATTCCAAGTTTCTAGACTGATATTGTTGTTACAGAATATTAATTAAGAATGGGCATATAGGGAAAATAAGTTATGTTTGCCAACCTATGACTTGCTAAATCTGGGGTGTTTCACTGAAAAATCGTCAAAAGCATGCGTTTTTAGGAATTTGCTTCTGGAAAATGCTGCCTCCAATGTAGATGTATAAAACTTGCCACAAATATGTTCCCATTGATGCATATGGTTGTAGGATGTGTTGTGGTAGTTGAGATTAAATGTAGCTCCTGCTGTGAGTAATTTATTGGTAATATCCTTTAAAATCATGCATTTTTTGTATTTTCCCAGGCTTAACCTGTCAACTTAGAGACTATGCGAATGATTTTAATTTCCCAAATTTGCCAAAGAAATCACTTAAGAATGAGTTGGTGAAGGAACTGGGTTAGGTTTACTAGCTTTAATTGATAAGCTATTGTTTTGAGCATTTTATGGAAAAAGTAATGAAACGTGAAAACTTATAGAAATGTGATTTTTGAGATTGAAAGTAGCTCCTGCTGTGAGTAATTTATGGGTGATCCTTTAAAATTATGCAATTTTTTTTGTATTTTCTGAGGCTTAACTGTCAACCTGGAGACCATTTCACAATTTTGCCACAGGAAATCACCTAAG
This sequence comes from Maea johnstoni, assembly GCA_963942565.1. Taxonomy (NCBI): domain Eukaryota; kingdom Metazoa; phylum Annelida; class Polychaeta; order Spionida; family Magelonidae; genus Maea; species Maea johnstoni. Next base: position 32,468,198 of record OZ012693.1, on the reverse strand, counting down.
AATGTGTTGACTATGGAACTCAGTTATGTTTACTATAGCTTTCAATGATAAGCTATGGTTTTGGGTATTTTATAGAAAAAGTAAAAATGTGAATTTAGAGATTTGCTTCTAGAGAGAGTAAACTTCATGGTAGGAATTTAAATTTGGTACAATGATATTCATTATGATTTCTGTGATTATTGAGATGTTGTGTTTGAAGTTTCATGTGACCTCTGCTTAACAATTTAAGCAATTTTTTGGACAAAAACTTTGAAACTAATATTCTATGGACTATTTGATTATATCACAGATCAATCTAACATTCATGCATAATTTTTCACCTTTTTGCGGTAAAATATTAAGAAATGTGTCATTTAATAGTCCCTTTTTAGCATTTACATTGACCTTTAATGGGAGTTGTAACACTGTTAAATGCCATTCAGCATTTCAACAATTAAGATGTGCCACAGGTAGATGTGGTGTTTCATTATTAAAAATGATCCTATATAGACCCCTATAAGAATGAAAACACAGGAAATAGTCTTTTCACAAAATAGTGGTTTATGAAGACGTGGCTTTACCTCGAGGATGTTCCCCATTCATCACACTTAAAGAAAAATCAAGCTTTTTTTCTGAGTGCTATAAAGCATTCTTCATGAGTTAATGCCTCATAATATAAGGCACTGGCCAGTTGATGACCAGGAAATACTCCCTAGCAGTGGTTTTAATGATGACAAATTTCAAAATCACCAACAACATTGTTATCAAACAGTTTGAGAAGAAAGAAATGCTGGAAGGTGTTCCTGAAAAAGCCCAGCCTTCTAAATATAATTGGGTGATTACTGTTTTTGGGGATTAAATGCAGAAACTGAATCTGAAAAGTACTAGTAATATCATCACTAATATGAGTATATATGCACATGTACATTACTTTGACTATTAATTCTTTTAATGCTACCTCAGATGTGTTGGAACAGGAAGAATGTATTACCAAGCTAATGCAAGCTGCATTGATATTCTGATATAAGTATCAAAAAATAGAACTGATTTTAATCATTCATTAGTTGTTGAGTCTGTTTGGTGGAAAATTGTATTTGAGGATAATATACAGTGGAACCTGATAGGTTAATATTACCTCTGTACATAGAGCATTTTCACAGCAGTACCTGCATACTGTAACAGCGCAAGGTAACCCTGTAGCCTGTGACTATACAAATCTTTTAAAAAGTAATGGAAGGGCTGCTTTAACAATGGGCTTGTAGGTCCATTGAGCTAAGTACTGTATATTTAGGAAAGTCTTATCAAAGTTCATAATATGTTCATGGGCTATTTATTATAAGGGGAATAGGTGAAAGGGCTACTAAATGCTGTGGACAAGTAGTCCATCACTGACGACTGGAATATTTTGGTGATGTTTATCCATTCGTGATAGGAGCCCAATTTCCCAAAGCTTTGTGCTAGGAGAGTGGGGGCATTTAATCTATAGGCAGCAAACTGACAAAAGATGTGGTCCTAATTGTGCAGTGTTTTTGCAGCGACAACCTACAATCTGCTGAATAGGAAGTATTAAGAGCAGTATGATGAAGATATGAATGGGGAGGAGTCAAAATGAATCCTGATTCATGCAATAATTTAGAATTTCGATTATCCTCCTTTTTTTCTGCGATGTGTAGGCTAAATTGTAACTAGCCTGTTGTTAGTGATGGAAGAAACTATAGTAACCCAGTGAAAACCACCTAACCCCAAGTCAGTGATCACTTTCTCACATGCCCTATCTGGGATCAAGGAACAAACACATATTTGGGAGTTGGTAATTTTGTTTTTTCATCACTTTTTCTGCCATACCATGGTTAATTAAGTCATGACTTAACAGTTGAGATTGGTTTAGGAAACCAGATTACCCAGCAAAAACTGCTGCCTAACCCCAAGTCACTGGCAACTTTCTCACATAGTGACTGGGATTTGAAAGATCAATGTGGGTGTTTAGTTTTTCATACTTGAATGACTCACATGTATATTAAATTATAAATGAAATAAGATCTCACAGAATGATACTTATGTAACTGAGTGAGATATACCTTAGACTCTGATTGTAATACAGGTGAACTTGGATATGACAGACTCAATGGGACCAGGAAAATTGGTCCGTCATATGCAAAATCCGTTGTATACATATGACGAATACTTGATATGCATCGAACTGGGACCAAGCATAACGTCTGTCATATCCAAGTTCACCTGTAGTAGGAGTTCTGCTACTATTCTCTACCATAAATTGATATTGATGCTAATTCAATGACACTGTTTCTTGATCTGCATGTCCTGTGATGTCAGAGACCTGCATACGTGGAGCACTTCTTAATTTCTCATGAGTGCTCCATGTTCACAGGTTCCACTGTGATTGCTACATAGGCACTATCAAAATTATCCATCTCTCATTATATCATGAAGAGCAAAATGATCCAAAATCTAGCATGACAAAATTCCATAGAAATATAGAGCCTAGAAAAATCACATTTCTATAAGTTTTCACATTTTATTACTTTTTCCATAGAATGCTCAAAACAATAGCTTATTATTGGAAGCTAGTAAACCTAACCCAGTTCCTTCACCAACACATTCTTAAATGATTTCTTTGGGAAATTCAAATCATTCGCATATAGTCTCTAAGTTGACAGGTTAAGCCTGGGAAAATACAAAAAATGCATGATTTTAAAGGATATTACCAATAAATTACTCACAGCAGGAGCTACATTTAATCTCAACTACCACAACACATCCTACAACCATATGCATCAATGGGAACATATTTGTGGCAAGTTTTATACATCTACATTGGAGGCAGCATTTTCCAGAAGCAAATTCCTAAAAACGCATGCTTTTGACGATTTTTCAGTAAAACATCCCAGATTTAGCAAGTCATAGGTTGGCAAACATAACTTATTTTCCCTATATGCCCATTCTTAGTTAATATTCTGTAACAACAATATCAGTCTAGAAACTTGGAATAAGATATAATAAACCTTTGTTCAAATAAATGAGAAATTACAAAAATCCTACTATTTTAAAGGTTTTTACCCCAAAATCACTCACAGCAGGGGTCAGATACACTTCATACTAACACAAAACATTTTATTAACATAGACATCCTTATAAAATGATTTGTGGCAAGTTTTGAGTTCCTACTATGAAAATTGCACCTTCCAGAAGCAAATCCCTAAAATCACCTGTTTTATGCCATTTTTTCTGTATAATAGCCCAAAACGTAGCATGTCATGAAATATGCAAATATGACACACCCTGTCTATCAAAACCTTTTTGGTTAGTTTTCTAAACCAGAACTATTTAGTTGAGAGTTTGGAATAGTCCACAGGGTGACATTCAACTCGTGGGAAATTACAAAAATCCTACTATTTTATAGGTTTTTACCCCAAAATCACTCACAGCAGGGGTCAGATACATTTCATACTAACACAAACCATTTGATAATCATAGACATCCTTATGAAATCATTTGTGGTAAGTTTCAAGTTCCTACTATGAAAATTGCACCTTCCAGAAGCAAATCCCTAAAATCACTAGTTTTAATGCCAATTTTTCTGTAAAGTGCCCCAAAACGTAGCATATCATGAAAATATTCAAACATAACTCACTTTCTGTTTCTACACCTTCTTGGGTAGTTTTCTAAACCAAAACTATTTAGTTGTGAGTTTGGAATAGTCCACAGGGTGACATTCAAGTTGTGGGAAATTACAAAAATCACTTATTTTTGATGATTTTTTCCCCAAAATCACTCACAGCAGGAGGTTCATTGAATTTACACTAACGCAACATGTTCTATGATCAAAAGCATCCTCTTGAACACATTTGTAGCAAGTTTTGAGTTTCTATCTCTAAAAATGAATTTTCTAGAAGGAAATCCCAAAAAAACATACTTTTTTGGTGATTTTTTGCATAAAATGCCCCAAAATTCCCTTATGAAGCAAAAGCAGACATGTCATCCACCCGTACGCTAAAGCCCACCCTATGTAGAGATGAATAAGCATGGATGACGACTTGTAACGAAAAACGCCATCAAAAGTATAATTCTGACATTTGGCCACCCGCCTAATAGTATGTATTAATGTTTATTCTCATGTTATTTGCACAACCTTTTTGTTTTTTGATATATTTACCTTTTGTAGCTTGACTACAGTCAATAAGGAATATATATATTACTCTCTCTCTCTCTCTCTCTCTCTCTCTCTCTCTCTCTCTCTCTCTCTCTCTCTCTCTCTCTTGTACAGCAGGAAGTAATGACGTCACTCTCAACAGTTTAGATATAACACGACGGGATATGAACCCGGAACCGGGAAAAAAATTCCCTTCTCTTTACGAAAAGTTCAGAGGGGTCTTTCAGTTACAGAAGGACTATAGGCAGCCCTACACAACGCTGCACATGTATATAGCGACCAAGCCAACCCACTCAGGGATCCAGCCCAGACTCGAACCTGGCATCATAACCACAAGGCCACGGCGAATCCTCATACAGTACCGACAATTAATTTCTACACTAAATGCATGGGCAGCCCGGGTATAATACACGACTGCACGTTTGATTGAAACCTAGTGCCTGCTCTGACGTCCGTGTGGTCTAAGGCGCCGCCACTGATTGCATGCTGTCTCTCACCACTGCCTGAGTTTGTTTGAATCCCGGCCTGGACATGTGAGAATGTTGCCAGTGACTTGGGGCAAGGCGGTGGTTTTCGCCGGGTACTCCGGTTTCTTCCACTGCTTACAACTAGCTTGTCACGAATTAGCCACAATTGGCATAAATGTGACGAAAAACGAAATTTCAAATTGGTTGCTACCTAGTTTTCTGGTTATGGGTGCATGACTGACCTCACAGCTGAAATAGATTTGATTCACAAGCTACGTGGGTCACTGGTGTGCTTGGTTCATTTGATTGACATGTCATCCAATGGCATATGTACAACCAGACATTGGCATACGTCCGGTCGACTGGTCCAGGAATTAGAAACCTGTACTGTATATGTATATATATGTATACCAAGGCTGAACATATACTTGGGCTATGGGAACATTATAAATAACATTCCTCTAATTTAGTAAACACATTCACAATCCACTTAAGCAAGTTGTTTGAGTCTGTACATCGTGGAGACCTCCCGCTTAACCAATTTACACTCAGAGCGGCCAAAGGAGGCCTGACGATTTTATAAATACTCCCTTCCAAATGCATATTTTGAAAGCATTTGAATGAGAAATGTTGATCATAAGTCAAACAACAAATTTCCTTCAAATATTTTGTGGAATTTCGCTTCATTCCCAAGGTATTTTCAAAAGTACGAAAGTAGCAGACGATATATTTCGTGTGAATGGGTTAATATGTTAATCATCCGAAATACACACCTCACATGTGCCTGGGGGCGCCACTCTGCAAGAGCGGTACCTGCCTTACGCAAGATAGTAATAAATCATACCTAATGAAATTCAATGTCCTTTTCGCAATATTGTAATCAGATTAGGACCACAAAGGGTTATTACGTCTTGGAACACATTGCAAGTGGGAGACGCCACCATACGTACTAGAAGAGTCCTCGTGGCTAGCGTATCCCACTACAAACTCTCTCTCTCTCTCTCTCTCTCTCTCTCTCTCTCTCTCACACACACACACACACACACGCCCACACACACTCTCTCTCTCTCTCTCACACACACACACGCTCTCTCTCTCTCACACACACGCTCTCTCTCTCTCACACACACGCTCTCTCGCTCTCTCTCTCACACACACACACACGCTCTCTCTCTCTTTCTCACACACACTCTCTCTCTCTCTCTAACACACACACGCTCTCTATCTCTCTTCTCTCTCTCTCTCTCTCTCTCTCTCTCTCTCTCTCTCTCTCTCTCTCTCTCTCACACACACACGAACACACGCTCTCTCTCTCACACACACACGCTCTCTCTGGGAGGCCGTATCTCGCCTACAGGGAGATCAAAGTAAGAGCTTCTGCACCGTTCCCAGAAATCAAACCTGGCAGTGATCCAGACCAATCTCTCTCAACGAGTTGACATCTTTAACCCATACATAGCTGTACGAATATGTATAGAGTTATATTGCTTGTGTCTTCTTCATGTATGATACAAAACACATACATTTTTATATATATATATATATATATATATATATATATATATATATATATATATATATATATATATATATATATATATATATATTATATATATATATATATATTTATATATATATATATATATATATATATATATATGTATATATATATATATATATATATATATATATATATATATATATATATATATATATATATATGTATGTATATATATATATATTAGTCGATATCTAACTTTTGTATTTGTTTCAGATTTATATACCTAACAATGTGGAATGTCCGAAAAGCATTAACCAGGAATCATCCTGAGACTATACATTAACGGAAAGGACTGAACTACCAGTAGAACCTCGTCAGTGAAATTCTCATTGGGCACGATCTAAACAGTCGCACTACTTAGAACGTAATAGGATCGAGACAGTTCCAGGCACTCAGTATAAATAGTTGATGTCGAGCACTTTGTACGTAGAACTGCTCATGCCGAGCGTTTAGTGTTTCTATGTGTGTGGTTATGTAGCCGTTTGGTTCTTAAGTGGTTATACGGAATCACAAAAAAGGCTTTTCGCGCGGTTAATGCATTTAGTACGGCCATCCAGATGGATAGGGAAAACACTTTAAAGCCTTGTTTGGAAAATGTAAGCAAAATGGCCAAAATAAATTGTGAATGTTTTTTTTCATACCTGCAATATTCCTCGTGAGATTAGCTTTTTCTCGTGTTTACGATCGGTATCATGGATTCTATTCTGTGAGAGGAAACTGAACTAACGTTATATATATATATATATATATATATATATATATATATATATATATATATATATATATATATATATATATATATATATATATATATATATATATATATATATATATATATATGTACACACACACACATATATATATATATATATATATATATATATATATATATATATATATATATATATATATATATATATATATATATATATATATATATGTATATATATATATATGTGTGTGTGTGTGTGTATATATGCACTAGAGTTAGTTTTCCCTCATACAACTGGCAATATGATATAAGTTTGTTTCGCTATATTTAGAACTGCCATCAAACGTCAGATTCAGATATTATAACTCTCACATCTTCAGTAAAAAATTCGGGTGGCTATATTGCAGTAAATGTAAATGGCAATATTGCAGTATGTGGTATCCCCGAAGACTAGCCTAACAATAATAATTACCTATATCAATTTAGCGATTTCATACATGAAATGTTCCAAAGACTCATGTTCATGTATGGATTCTAATTTCTCGTGTTCGTGTTGTATTCAACGACTGAAAGTTATGTAATTGTATAACTTTCGTGTCTTGATAGAAAAGTCAATAAATTTACAAAAACAAATACAATTCATGTCAACACAGTTTTTGCTTTTTCATAATTCGCCAAACCAATATCGATTGATATGAATTCTAAAATAACATAGACTGTTGATTTGGTAGATTTGATGATTTTCGTTTGATGGGAACCACTATTTGGCACGCAGCCAGGATCTCGACCACGCTGAGTTTTTTTCAGTAGTGCTGCACTTTTATTCCAATTGAGAGTGACTGGCATTCATCTGTGCCATCAGACAGACAGTCACTGGTTATCAGTGTATATAACAACTCTCCTTGGACAGCCCTACAGTACAGAAATTTGATTCCTGCACCAGTCGACCGGACGTGTGCCAGTGCCTGGTTGCACAAACATTCATCGATATTATGTCATGAAATAAATCAAGCACATCAATGACCCACGTAGCTTGCGAATCAAAGCTACATTCAGTTTTAAGGTCATCCATGTATCCATGCCCACTAAGCCGGGTGGCAATCGAGCGTGTCTTCGTGTATTATGCCCGGGCTGCCCGTGCATTTAGTGCAGGAATCAAATGTCGGCACTGTATTATCCACAAACCTGGGTCAGAAGCAATATTTAATGAATCGAATATGATTCTTAACTACGGATATTCTCACAACTGGTCTCAGGGGCGCGGAAAAATCCCTCACAGCGAAAACAAAAAAATCTTTTCGATTGTTCTACATGTAAATCATCCAAAACCAGAATTGCCCATATGAAGAGGAGCTATATTCAGTATATAAAAAGCATTCAACTCCTGCCAATATATATACTTTATTGACTGTAGAATTCTACAAAGTGTATGATCTCATTAACTTAGCTAGCATTAAGAGTAGAAGTGAGATCTTATGGTTATGAGATGATCGGTCACATGGTACGAATCCTAAGTGTTGATTGGACAATCCAAAGGAAGCAACACTAACTGTGATTGTATGACGATCTCATCGCATAGCAGAAACCCCTAGCTGAACTACAGTACCGACAATTAATTTCATGGGCAGCCCGGGCATAATACACGACTGCACGTTTGATTGCCACCTAGTTTCCTGGCTATTAGTGCATGAATGACCTCATAACTGAAGTAGATTTCATTAACAAGCTACGTGGGTCACTGATGTGCTTCGTTTATTTGATTGACATGTCATCCAATGGCATTTGTACAACAAGACATTGGCAGACGTGCGGTCGACTGGTCCAGGAATTAAAAGCCTGTACTGTAATGCTACTGCTGCATGCGACCCCCGTTTACGGGTGAATTAGACAGTGAGTTAGACTGCTGGGCTATGGGGCCCTCCCTCCTACAGCACGGGCCCTACTTATACACGTACATGTACTGCTACTGCTGCTTGCGACCTCCATTTGCGGGAGAATTAGACAGTGGGTTAGACCACTGGGCTATAGGGCCCACCATCCTACAGCATGGGCCCTATTTACATGTACATGTACTGCTACTGCTGCTTGCGACCCCCATTTACGGGTGAATTAGACAGTAAGTTAGACCGCTAGGCTATGGGGCCCACCCCTACTGCACGGGCCCTACTAATACACGTACACGTACTGCTACTGCTGCTTGCGACCCCATTTACGGGTCAATTAGACCTGTGGGCTATGGGGCCCACCCTCCCACAGCTCGGGCCCTACTAATACATGTACATGTACTGCTACTTGCGACCCCATTTACGGGTGAATTAGACAGTGAGTTAGACCCTCCTACTGCACGGGCACTACGCATGCATGTACATGTACATGTAATGCTGCTACTGCTGACCGCTGGGCTATGGAGCCCACCCTCCTACCGCACGGGCCCTACTAATACATGTACATTTACTGCTACTGCTACTTGCGACCCTCATTTGCGGGTGGCGTACATGTAACTCGTGGCAGATTGTGCCGCCAATATCTCAGCTGCCTCGGCCTCTGTTGGTTCAATTGCTGCGGTGATCTCACGTGACTGTCTCGCTCACCTAGTCTTACCCCTGGCTCCCCTGGCTCTCGTCTCTTCTTGACCAACAACCAAAACGTCTTAACCCAATAATGCTCACAGCAGCCAAAACCAGCCTTACAATTTTGCTGAAATCTTTCTTCTTAAAGCATGATTGGCAAAATATTTGAAGGAGAAATGCTGATCAGAACATTACCAACAACTTTCCTTCAAATATTTAGTAAAATCATCCTCAATTCAAAAGGGTCAGTCAAAAGTATCTTAGATCCAGACGACAATTTCTGGAGGAACGCTTCAGTACTAATGGGTTAACTTGCCAGTTCTAAATCCTCCTACATTGTAGACAGTCCAAAGTCTGCACTCTGGGACAGCTACAGTAGATATATTTAATTCCTGGTTGTACATGTACAAACAGTCAAAACTCATAGAAACTATGTCAAAAATAATTCAAGCACATCAATGACCCACGTAGCTTGCGATTCAAAGCTATGTTTAGTAGTGAGGTCAGGGATCTATGGTCGTATCCAATGTAGATTGTCAGCATTTTTCTTATCTGTGGTTTTGATGCGATTTTGATAACCAGTAATCATTATCATCAGGAGCTTTGATTAATTTCATGTTCATGTATGAATTCTAATTTCTCATGTTCGTGCTGTATTCAATGACTGAAAATTATGTAAATGTATAACTTTCGTGACTTGATAGAAATGTCAATAAATAATATACAAAACAAATAAAGTACTTGTCAATCACGGTCTTGAGAGGTGGCCTCGTCCCAAATACTGTATAACTGGTTAATTTGGCGTGTACTTAATTTGGCGTTTTTTTCAAAATAGTATTTTCCCTGTATTTATTTTGGCGTCTGGAGCAGTCAGAACAATGCCATCTTCATGTAGACATATTTTTATGCGATCTTTAATTTGGCGTTGATGGACATTCGCCAAAAAACGCCAAATTAAAAACACGCCAAATTAACCAGTTATACAGTAATTCCTGGAATTTCACGCGGAATACCACGCCAGGAAGCTTTGAGTGTCGTAAGGATGCCCCCGCAGACTCCTTAGGTTTCAGTTCAGATGAGGCCAGAGTATATTTGATAAGATGCTTCGCTGCGCTGGCCTCTCCCATACTACATGTCACCACGTGGCATTTCACAGTGATCATATGCACTAGGAAGCTAGGTTTAACATCCTCGTGCCTGTATTAAGGTAATATCATTCGTACGAAAGGTCTGCTTAAAAGTATATGAAAGGAAAGAAGCAATGGATTTTTTGAGTCGCTTTCAACAGCTTAAGTAAAATAGTGACGAGGTAAAGTCGCGGAACCGGGAAGTAGTTTCCTTCTCTTCACGAATAGTTTCAAGGTTTTTTTTCTTTTGCAGAAGGACCATAGACAACACTAACAGTACTACTGTACTACGTACGAACCCGTTACATTCTCGGGCTGCCCATGCATTTAGTGAAGAAATTAATTGTCGGTACTGTACATGTGCAATTGAGTGAGGGCCGTGCAGTAGGAGGGTGGGCCCCAGCCCAGCGGTCCAACCCAGTGCCTGCTCACTATACCTCGCAACTGCCTAGGGTTGAAAAGGGCTTGGGGCGGGGGGGTTGGTAGCACGTACCAAAATTTGAGCACTGTCCTCACCTACATGTATTGAGCTGTATTCGTTGGGTTTGCTAGCCTAAAACGATTATATAGTGTTGTTTTCTTCGCCCGTAAAGGAAAGTTAAACCACATTATTATGCTTGAAAACTTTGTAAAATGTATTTTCACTCTTTATAGAGGGGTCAATAAACTATACATATACTTCTGCACTAAACAAGGTATGAACTGCAAGCATGATCAGAGGTTATGATTGTAAAATACTTCATGTTTCCTATCTGATACGAACCTTCCAACGCATGTATTCCAAAACTTTTTTCTAGGATTTATAATAGAAAAGGTGAGTACTGCCCTCGGCTACGTTATCAGATTGTTTTAGTTCGTTGCATGATCACGTGATCACGTGTGGTCCGTCATCAGCCATGAAAGGAAATAAAGACATTCATAAACTGCAATAAATGCGAGCAATGCTCTCACCAAGGGGATAAAATCCAGGTTCATTGGCGCCGAGAGAATTTATGATAAGGTTCGACTCCGAGTAATATATCTTTTTTGGGATAAGCTGACTGGTTTCATAAGCGCTTTGATACCTACTAAAG
>OZ012693.1:32436538-32451538 GCA_963942565.1 Maea johnstoni | reverse complement strand
GAGCTTCTGATCAACATTTCTCCTTCAAATGTTAATGGGTTAAATGTAGTAGAATAGATGGAATTGAATGCTATGCTGGGTCAGCAAAACACTCGGAAACTGACCACCGATGACCTGTGTCACTTTAATGGCATCGGCGTTCATGGCATACCAGCTACTACTCGTTCGCTGATATATCGAGTTCGTAGGACAATCTGTTAAATCTGGTGCTTTTACCCTTCCAATGCTGAGGCTACTTTTGTCCCAAGCTGAAGAATGCAAAGCTTCCTGTAAAACACCTAAACCCTGTTATGTTGGTATTCATTGGATAGCTCACGCCGAGTACTCTCAGATGAGTACACATTTGCCAGGGTTTCAGTCATTTCTTTTAGTTTTTTCTGCATCGTTGTGTATTGGCAAAATTAGCTACCAGCAGCATGAGGGTTAAATGAAAAGCAGTAAAAGCATTCCTAGCGCTGTTTGTGTGTGTATCTACAATGATTGATGTTTCTATTAGAATAGCATATAAAAGAAACGTAAACCCGTAATATCTGTAAAAACCTTAAACTTGTGCTTTAAATGAAAATCAGTAAATTAAAGCATCCAAAGCGTTGTTTGCTTGTTTGTGTGTGTGTGTGTGTGTGTGTGTGTGTGTGTGTGTGTGTGTGTGTACAATGTAGTTGCTGTTTTAATTAAAATGGCATGTAAAAAACGTAAACCCGTAATTTCTGTAAAAACCTTAAACTTGTGCTTGAAATGAGAATCAGTAGATTAAAGCATCCAAAGCGTTGTTTGCTTGTTTGTGTGTGTCTCTACAATGTTGTTGCTGTTTTGATCAGATTAGCATAACAAATACAACGTAAAACCGTTATTCCAATGTCTTAGTGATATAGGAGACTGTCCATTAAGAAGTTCACATACAAATTATTTCCATTGCAAAACAATGATTTGAACATTTAATGTATATTTTCCCTTTTTGCTTCGTATTTCAGATGTAAAATAGTGGAGTGAGGGGTAGTGTGAAGGGGCAGATTTTATTGGTGTCCATAACAAAACAATACCTTTAGTTCTATTGTCCTTTTTGTATTTGTATTTCAAACTGAAGATGTATGTTAAGATGAGTAGATTAACGTGATAGAGAAATGAGGATATTTTTTAGATTTATATCTCACGTGACCAGACAGGTGGAGATTAGCGAGATTTAATCTAGCTCCAAATACATTTAACCCGATTTGTCTTTTATACCGCGTAAAATTCCTATCGCATTCCAACTGTGGAGTACCTCACCTACTGCGATAAGGAAGCCGCGGAAAGTAGGTCAGCTAGTTAAATGGATTTCAAGATGGCGGCTGAATTTACCATCTGGTGAGGGCGCACATGTGGGCGAAATCCGGAATGAGTGTGAAAGCGAGGAAAGAGGCCGGCACGAAACTGACCCAGCCCTCATAACTGTTCACATGCTGCCGCCCCGCAACAGGTTTATGAGGAGCTACTGGTAATGATATACCGTACAAGATATGTCGACCCCATCTGTTTACGTAGGAAATAAGATCCCGGCAAACAGCACAGTTAAGTACAAATACGCGCCGATTCTTGGCGACCACGTGTAAGTCTTCAGGCGACGTGCGCATGCGCCAAGCAGTCATTACTGCCTATTAGCGTGGAGAATTAAGGTTTGGAGCGACTATTCGTAGAGGATGTCTATTTGATGGATGTAAATATTTAATGAAATACCTATTAACATGTTCTTATCGTTACAGGATTTTTAGCTATCGGTTCCTTGCTTCAGCAACTTGGTACTGCACATCAAAACAGGATAAGGCTTTCCAAGAACAAGGATTGCATCATGAATTGCACACACACACACACACACACATATATATATATATATTTATATATATATATATATATATATATATATATATATATATATATATATATAAATATATATATATATATATGTTTCTCTATGTGTGTATGTATTAGTGTGTATGTATGTATATACATATATATATATATATATAGAGAGAGAGAGAGAGAGAGAAATATATATATATGTATATATATATACATATATATATATACATATATATATATACATATATATATATATACATATATATATATATATATATTTATATATATCTATCCTATGTTCCTTTGTGGCTTTTATTCTTTCTATAAAACTAATTGTCATATACGAGCTCGTTCTTTTCAAAGTCTATCAAATTAGTGATGTGAGCCATGAGAGGTGCACTTCTAACTTACATGTACTCCCACGTACGAGTCGTTCTTACTTATTTACCGTAGGACACGACTCAGTCAGTATACACTTATTGCTCCTATGTAGAGCTTTGCATTTACATGATATTTCTTCTTTTGTTTTAATATTGCTAGTAAAGTGCAATTACTGTATCCTTTAGTTACATTCAATAGAGTTCATTACATTGCATTACACGCTAGCGAATCTCTGTGAATTGGGTCCTGGGGAGATTATGATATCGATATGTGTATTGATGAAAATGCTAGTCCTTATACTTGATATCCTGCCCTTGAACTGTACGTGACTCGGAGAGATTACGTCTATACCCTACTCAGCTTAACCCGCTGACACGGCCATCACCGCGGATAAGGATTAAGAGATCATTAGCGTCACATCCAGCAATCCTTGTCATTGAGTTGTGGTTTTCAGTTGCCTATAAGCGACAGTGATCGATGATTACCTACTGTACCACTGTTCCAATGCAGAGCTGCTACAGTACGGACATTTAATTCCTGCACCAAATGCGTGGGCAGCCCGGGCATAATACACAACCGCATGCCCGATTGCAACCCAGTTTTCAGGGCATTGATGCATGGATTACCTCAGAACTGAATGAAGCTTTGGTTTTCAAGTTACGTGTGTCATTTATGTCCTTGTCTGATATTTTTGACATACCATCCATTGGCGTTTTTACAACCAGGCACTGGCAGACGTCCGGTCGACTGGTGCAGGAATTAAATGTCTGTACTGTACTAGATCCGGTGATCACTTATGGTGATCACTGGCAACGGATAATATATTTCTCTTTTCTGAGATACTTGCCTATTTGTATTAGTTATGAAAGTTCCTTATACGTGGGATTTTTTGGAATTTGGAATTTCGTTTTTCGTCACATTTATGCCAATTGTGGCTAATTCGTTACTAGCCAGTTGAATATACATGGGAACCTCACAGATGTCCCTTAGTAGTAGTTAGGAGGATGGGTTTAACTATATCTTTTCAATTTCTTCAAACTTTACCAATGCTGATAGACTGTGTTAATTTTCCAGGTGCTAATGTATTAAATGAGACAGAAACAGGTATAACAACAGTAGTCTATTCACATATCTGTGTCACGTTTATTATCTTTGTTGGCACCAGATTATTTATCTATCCGTCTATTGTTCAGCAGATAAAACCAAACAGAGCACATTTGCTGCAATATTCGACTGTATTTTCTGTAAAATATAGTTAATAATACTGTTTCATGTTCCAAGTATATGTTTACTATTTTAGACAGTTAAAACATTCAGCACATCACTAAATATTTTAGAATGTGAGACCTGCTTTTGATATTTTTGCTGTGTATCTTAATTCAATGTTCTTGTATCACCTTACAATGTACGTTTGGAATTTGGTATTTTGTTTTTCGTCCCATTTATGCCATAATTTGCGGCGAAGTCGTGGCTAGCCAGTTGTAACTGGTGGAGGAAACCGGAGTACCCGGCGAAAACCCATGCCACTGGCAGCTTTCTCACATACCCCGGGTACAAAACCACATTGTACAGGTGTTGGATATATTCCTGATTTGACTAATATTTGCGTTTATATATATATATATATATAATATATATATATATATATATATATATATATATATATATATATATATATATATATATATATATATATATATATATATATATATATATATTATATATATATATATATATATATATATATATGTATTATATATATACTAGTGTATATATATATATATATATATATATATATATATATATATATATATATATACATGTATATATATATATATATATATACTAGTATATATACATATATATATACATATATATATATATATATATATATATATATATATATATATATATATATATATATATATAATATATATATATATATATATATATACATATATATATATGGGTGTGTTTCCAAGTGTGTGTATAAAGATAAAGAAAAAGATTCATTTGCATCAGGTTAGCTATCGATAGATATATATGGGTGTGTTTCCAAGTGTGTGTATAAAGATAAAGAAAAAGATTCATTTGCATCAGGTTAGCTATCGATAGATATATATATGGGTGTGTTTCCAAGTGTGTGTATAAAGATAAAGAAAAAGATTCATTTGCATCAGGTTAGCTATCGATAGATATGTAGATGAATGGATAGATTGAAATTTTATGACCGGAAAAAAGTAATGGTCTCTGCCTGAAAGAGTGGTAGCCAGGCGGCCGCGTGTTCCTAGTAGAACCCTTGTCTAGAGAATGCCACAATAATTATAGAAAGAAAACGAAGTAACTCCAAACAAATCAGAGAGTGCAGATTGATTTCATTTGAGCATGTTCTATTCTGTATAGAGCAATCACGATGGCGGAGAAAAATAATGGAACATCAATATTATCGGAGCACTTCCCAATAGGCTAAAGATCCTAGACTTCGGCATGCGTGATTGATCGTCTGCTCCCGCTATTAATTCCCCGCCCTCGTTCGTGTAGGTGGATTGTCGGAACCGATTTCGACATCCCATAATGATAGGTGCCGAGGAGAAAGAGAGAGAGGCAAGTTTCGTCTGCCTTCCGTGACGTCACGGCGATCAATGCGGACCAAGAAAGTTAAATCAAATTTTCGAATCAGTACCCAAGACAGGATGACTAATAGATCTCATCGGAGGTAATTGCTACTTCGCGGAGCTGAAGCTGTTTACAATCTTAATACGGTGATGGGAGGCAGAGTTTCCCGTTGCCAGGCAACTGCGGTCCAGATGAACATGATCATAGGCATTGTTTAAGTCCATGAGAGATCCATGGCGCGATAAATCATATTTACTGTGGGTGCGAATTATACCGCCATAAAAGTGATCTTCGGTGCCAATAAATCTATAATTCGATTGATACCCCCTCTTCCCTGTTCCGCGGGTCAGCTCGGCGTAATCAGACCATTTGTGCTGCACCGCCTTCCTGGCGTCCCGCAATGCAGTCAGCATCGCACCAACATGGCCGCCATTTTGAACAAGGCTCCAAAGTCAATTTGCGCATTTAGAATTTCGCATTCGAAGCACGTACAAAATCCTCATATTCACTCCAAATACCCCTTGCTCAGATCTATCGTTACTTTGATGTAAATAGTGGATGTATTGACACTTACTGTCTCCACTACTCCAAATCCTGCATAAAACGACCCCAGAACCCCCATTCCTCTCCACCATAACTATGATAGCTGATATAATAACTATCACAGCTGTTATGATTAGGACCGTTTAGATACAGCATAACGATGAAAGTCTGATCATTACGAGAGAAAGCAAAGCTATATATATATATATATATATATATATATATATATATATATATATATATATATATATATATATATATATATATAATATATATTATATATGTATATATATATATATATATATATATATATATATATATATATATATATAGTGTGTGTGTTTGTGGCATTACTTCGAATGTGCGTGTTTCATTCTTTTAAAGTCAATTTCGAAGAATGGAATATCAACAATTTACTTGATATTTGCTCTTTCTAAATGTGATTGAATGTGTATTCATCTTTTTCTGCTGCCTGACTTTACAATATTGAATATGATTAGATATTTAGAGTTCATTAGATAATTTCATACCAAATAGACCACTTTACAACAAATGAGTTAAACTAACTGGTTTCTGGCCATAAGACCATTTCATGCATCGTAATCGAGCGATATTAATGAAAAATGTGCTGCGCTGTTTGGAAAATGCCGAATACTATTTGAATTCGTTTGAATACAGGAGAGGGGGTTTCCCCACGTCTGAGCGGCCTATTGTATTAAATTGCACTCTGACTACTGACTATATACAGTATCTTTCACCACTGGGTGTAGGTTGTGTTTTGGAAAATTTGATTCGTTGTTCTGATGTGGTGCAATTTGACGATAAATGATCTAATTCCTCATGATGCCATCTTCTGATGGTGACTTACGGGGATAATTGATTATGACATTAAGTCTGGTGTAAGTGTGGATATAAGATAGAGCTGCCACAGTGTATATACGCATCACTCTAGGACCCTGTCATGATACATGGCTCAAGAACGCAGAATCCACTTTTATCGTCGCTTTTCTCATAGCTAAGCGTATATCAAAATGGCAGTTATGTCGGAGGAGAAAATGGAGCACTACATGAAATATAACCCAGAAATGCCCCTACAGTACAGACATCTAATTCCTGCACCAGTCGACCGGACGTCTGCCAGTGCCTGGTTGTATAAAACCCCATGGATAACATGTCAAAAAATAACCCAAGCACATCAATGACCTTAACGTAGCTTTCTAATAACATCTACGTTCAATTTTGAGGTAATCCATGCATCCATATCCATGAAACTGGGTGCCAATCGGGCGTGCGGTCGTGTAGTATGCCCGGGCTGCCCACGCATTGAGTGCAGGAATCAAATGTCGGCACTGTACCCTCATCTTCTTACGCTCTCTAACACACACTCCCATGCTATGCCTTGCAAAATGTCTTGGGATGAATTAATATTTCATTTTAGGGCACCAAATTACTTACGGCAGATAGTATCTCAAGAATGCATTTCCAACATGTTATATTTGATTTTGCTCGAAAATGAAAAGTAAGAATTGATATTTCATTTTAAGGCACCAAATTACGTACGGCAGATAGTATCGTAAGAATGTATTTCCAACATGTTATATTTGGTTTTGCCCGAAAATGAAAAGTAAGAATTGATATTTCATTTTATTGCAACAATGCATTTCCAACATGTTATATTTGGCTTTGCGCGAAAATCTTTTTCTGTATATTTACGTTATACATGTATCATTACTTCCCAGTATAAAATGTTTGAGGAAACGTATGGAACCCGGAAAAGTGACTTAATCTGCTTAATTGCCTATGTTACTGATTAGTCTCAAGGTAACTCCAGAATCGTTTACATGTGCAATCGGATCGTTATTTCAAATATAACATATAATAAGATTGAGACAAACATGACCAAACATATAATCAAAATCCAAAACCAATTGATGAATTATGTCTGACAGAAAATATTTACTCTCGATGAACATTAACAGATATTTTGTTTGAATTTATTTAATAGTATATGTCAACCTCTTAGAAATATCCACTTTTTCAGAGTCATATTATTTTTGCCCAAAATTGTTTCATATTCATATTCCGAACTCAAGAATCGAAAAGCACCCTCTGATTGTAGTATAGAAAATTCCAATAATATAAGTCAGTTCTAATCAGTTGAGTTCATTACGTGGTATCAACCGTTTTGATTTGATTCTCCATTCCCAATCAATTGAATTTCGAAATCCTTTATCCTAAAGATTAGTTCTATGTGTTATATTCTGGATTATAAGAAATACTGTAGATTCATAAAAGATTGTGTAGAGTAACTTTTGCGAATTTACGGAATATCGATTTTGACGTTTTTTTAAATTGCGAATTGGCCGCAACATGGAGTGCCAGCTATACACTTAAAGTGGCAGCACTAAAAATTGCGAATTTTTATATGGCGGCCGAGGCTAAACGCAAAAGAACCCGCAAAAATTAAACTAACTCAATCTTTTCCGGATTAACAGTATCAGAATATCACGGTGGTTCCAGAAGGAAAGATACAAGACAAAGACGTCATCCAAACTGACCCTCTACCAATCTATTCTCCCTGGCCAACTCTGGCATTTACCTCCTTAATACATAGATCTTATGGATGTCGTGAACTGTCTAGTCTTTTATGCAGAGAACTGCATATTTTCACGCATTGTGTACAAATACAAGGTGGTAGAAAGTTCTTATGAAACCATCTTTGTATAGAAATTGAAAAGTTTAGTTCTTCTTTTGTAAATATGTTAAAAATGAACAATTGGCTTTCGAGAGATTTAATCCTAATGCTGCTGGTGACTAATTTGGCCAATACAAAATGATTCAAAAATCCTGAAAAATGATTGAAACCTATGACAGTGTTTAGATGGTTTTCAAATTTCAAAAATTTAAGCGTCCTTGTGCTTTGGACGAAAGTGGCCTCAGCATTGGAAGGGTTAAAGACGAGGTGTTTGTTACGTTCAGATTTACATATCCCCTTTAACCCGTTCATGCATAGAGTGTAGAATGGTTCTGAGTTTAACCCATTAATGCTTAAGAGTTACTTTTGAAATTGTCGTCTGGGTCTTTGACATTTTTGACAATAACTCAGAAATTAAGAATGCTTTTAGAAAACATTTGAAGGAGAGTTGTTGGTAATATTCTAATGTACATTTCCCCTTCAAATATTTCCTGAAATATGCTTTTGGCTAAAAGATTTCATCAAAGTCATCAGGCTGCTGTGAGCATTAATGGGTTAAAACATCCAAATACCCTAAAAAGCAATGCACTATTGTATCGAGTGTTAACCCTTCCAATGCTATGGCTACTTCCGCACAAAGCTCAAGGACGCAAAGAATTTTGAAAAAAGTCTTAACCCTGTCATGTTTGTATTCATTAGATAGTACTTTCAGGTGAGTACCCATATGCTAGGGTTCCGGTCAATTTTCAGGCTTTTGCCTCATTTTATATGGGCAAAATTAGCCAGCAGCAGCATGTTGACTGTGACAGTAAGTTTACAAAATCATACATAATAAAACCATGTTTTTCTATTGCAATATTGTGAGAATTCCACTCCCTGAAAGTTGTTGCTTTTGACTTAAACAACCCCTTTTCAATAATTCTCGAACATCAATATGGATGATGAGTTAAATTCAATAAATATGCTTTCCACATGCTTTAAGGATTTTGCAAGAGATATTTCTATCAGGGATATATCATATGTTTTCAGAGTGATAAATTTGGGTCTCGATTTTAAGTTTATGTTTGTCAAAAATTCAAACATTCTTCCGCGGGGGGAATTCAAACATACCTCCCCCCACACCCCCATTTTCGCAGAAGGGCCTGTCCCTTATCTGGGCCAGAATTTAAAAGTCCGTCTATTGTACATTTATACCTTATGGATACTGTATAACTGGTTAATTTGGCGTGTACTTAAGTTGGCGTTTTTCTTTCAAAAAAGTATTTTCGCTGTATTTATTTTGGCGTCTGGAGCAGTCAGAACAACGCCATCTTTATGTAGACATATTTTTATGCGATCTTTAATTTGGCGTTGATGGGTATTCGCCAAAAAACGCCAAATTAAAATCCACGCAAAATTAACCAGTTATACAGTACTACATGTACTGTTAATGGTTGGGCAAAAGGAGCGGAGTACCCAAGAAAACCACCGATGGATCCAAGTTCTCTGGTAACTTCATCACATGTCTCTAGTCCGACCTTTTTAATTTTGAGTCTAGGTTTGCTACATGTGATAAACAATTCTGGTATTTACCAGAATTGCACCATTCTGGTACATAGTGACAATTTCCTACATATAAGGCTATAATATGGTTGCAACAATTGGCCTTTTTAAATTTATTTTTGGAATAAAGATTTGCATTTTAATACTAACACATGTTAAATCGAATCGTTTTTGTCTAGATTGAAATATTGGTTGTACTTATTGCCAAGAAGACTATTTCATGGCAAGATCTGCCATTTAGTCAAAACCACTTTTTAGCGTGGAGCGTAATAATCTTTCGCAATAAATCGTGCTTTCAAAGAGCGCAAAAGCCAAGTAGCAGCTCTAAATCTTATTATGAACGGCTTTGATAAACCGAATGTTATAAATGTAGAGTGACGGAAAGATGGCTTTCCAGACATAATCCATGACGACAGAATAAATTTATCTTTTCAAAATATCTTTAGGGCTTCATGGTTCGACGCGTGCTTAGAAGATTTTAAAAGGAATAAAATTCAACCATCGACATTTTTTCACTTCTGTTCCCAGAGTGTGCTTTGATATTGGAAGTCTACTCCCGCGTCGTGTTTGGAATAAACCCGTAGTACCCGAATGGCCAATTACATGAGACTCCGTGGACCTAAGCCTGGAAGATGTTATGAACCTTAGCACAGAACAAACTAAGTATTTCCCCTAGCAAGAGCCTGTAGTGTGCTCGACATCGATCTGTTAAGGGGGGGGGGGGGGCTAAGTAAGTGCATGTACTTACATACACACGTACATGTACGTATGTATGTATATATATACAAACACACACACACACACACATATATATATATATATATATATATATATATATATATATATATATATATATATATATATGTATGTATGTATGTATGTATGTATGTATGTATGTATGTATGTATGTATGTATGTATGTATAGATAGATAGATAGACAGATGTTTATGTGTGTGTGTGTATAGGTATGTGTGTAGTATGTATGTATGGATGTATATTTGTATTCATGAACAACAGGAAAAACAATAACGCGAGTCTGGTGTATGCCTCGTTTTGGGAAGCACTACTGTGAAAGGGTCGATCGATTTCCTTAAAAGGCAATGCTTGCGGCACTATGTCACAACCGTGAAATAAACAGATATTCTTGTCTTCTTTCGCCTTCGCTAGTCAGGATCCGATCGATATTTCTATGATGATAAAATAATAAGTGCCGACTGGACTAGTTTATAGAGTGAACAGCCTTATTTGCGCAGTGTCTTTAAGGTCTAGTTGGTGTAGGTCTTGCAGTGTTAGACTTGAATTTATATCGGGGCTCCCCCTATCATCTTCAATCATCACGTAAAACTAAAATACACCAATATATATATATATATATATATATATATATATATATATATATATATATATATATATATATATATATATATATATATATATATATATATATATATATATATATTTATATATATATATACATATATATATATATATATATATATATATATATATATATATATACACATATTCTAGTATATATATATATATATGTATATTTATATATATATATATATATATATATATATATATATATATATATATATATATATATATATATATATATATATATATATATATATATATATATATATATTTATATATATATATATATATATATATATATATATATATATATATATATATATATATATATATATATATATATATATATATACATATATATATTGGTGTATTTCAGTTTTACGTGATGTTATTTTGTCTTGTGTGGCTTTCTCTATAATCATATTTGTACTTAATCTTATTTGTTCTTGTGTGGCTTGCTGTATATGTGTACCTGTACTCACTATAGGTATATATAAATATATATATATATATATATATATATATATATATATATATATATATATATATATATATATATATATATATATATATATATATATATATATATATATATATGTGTGTGTGTATATATATAGTTTATTGACTGTCGAGTATCTACAACGTGTATGATGTGATTTCATACAAATACAAAAAAGTAGCTTGGGTGCGATGAAAAATATAGAATGTTCATCTTGTTCATACCGGTTTCAGAACACTTTTCAAGAAGGGTTCATCGATCGCCTGCATAGCTTGTACATTTACATGAGGACGGCACATGGGGACATCCTCAATGGCAGACCAGTCTAACCCATTAAGCGTTGTGTACATAGCATGGGATCCGCCGTGGCCTATTGGTTAACCCATTTACACTCAGAGCAGCCAAAACAAGCCTGACAATTTTGGAAATAGTTTTCTAACAAAAGCATTTTTTGGAAGATATTTGAAGGAGAAATGTTAGTCGGATGCCAAACATCACCCCTCCTTCAAATCTTTTGTAAACTTTCACTTTATTCGTAAGTTATTTTCAAAATTATGAGAGTAGCAGACGATCATTTCTAGAGGAACTCTGAGTGTGAATGGGTTAAGATGCCTAGCTTCCCAAGCTTGAGTTCGCGGGTTCGAGTCTCCGCTGAATCCCCATAAGAGGTTTGTCCTGGTCGCTATTTATAACTGTTCTGCTACTGAAAGAACCATTGGAGCTATTCGTGAAGGGAAGGAAGTTTCTTCCCGGTTCCGAGTTTCTATCTCGTCGTGATTTTGTCTGTTATAGCATTTACCCATGGGTAAAATCATAGCCAAGGCATGAATTATGTATCAAACCTGATGAATGAATGAATGAATGATTGCTTAAAGGCTCATCGGCACACAGAGGCCATTTAGTGCCATAACATCTGTGTAAAATAATGGTCCTTTGTTATTGTTAAAAAAAATAACAAAGCAATAGAAGAATGATTCTGATATCAATATCTGTTTCTAAACAGATACCTTAGGTATAAAACAGAATTTGGACTTTGGAATTTCGTTTTTCGTCACATTCATGCCAATTGTGGCTAATTCCTGACTAGCCAGTTGTAGGTAGTGCAGGAAACCGGAGTGCCTGGCAAAACCACCGCCTAACCCTAAGTCACTGGCAACTTGTATAAAACAGATAATGAAGCCGAGATACCCCGGCGCGTTCCTCAAGTCACTGGTAACGTTTTCACGTGCTAAAATAGCGTGAATAGAATCTTGTACAGAGTGAGGGCTGACGATTATTCGCGTCACCAGACACGGACATGTCCCGGAGAATCTCAGGAAATGCAATAGCTAAAATATACATTAAAGCTATTAGCCATAAAGTTGACATTGGTTAGTCTTTCGCTGCAGTTCTTCAGGCTGCAAATGGTAACGGACCTATGGCGCACACTGGTAGAACTTTAAAATCTCAAAAATAACTTGTAAAATCATTTATTTCTTTATCCTGTTTGAGTTTGGCTCTCTACTTTTTTGAGCCGTTGTTTGTATTATTTATTTTCGAAATATGGATGTATCTTCCTTCATATTCTGCGATATAGTCAATAAAGATACATACATGCACTTATCCATGGGGTCAGCCACCAAAAAAATCATTTTGAATTGATAAATAACCATAGGAGTAGTTAACTCCGAAGTATGCAAGGTATGCACAAAAGTATGTTTTTTACTAGCGATCACCATGTCGATTTCACCTGGTGGATTCTCTAATAAGATGTTGACAGTTAAGTATGTAGGCTAAATAGGTCATTCTATATTTGGTAACAGACTGCGCACGGCGGAATGCTGATTGATACTAAAGTAGCTTCCTAAATGTCAATTTCTTCCAGAGCACCATCACCAACGGCGTCGCCCCGGACTTTTGACCCATTTACATCCGGATTGCTTATATCAGATATCGCAATTTGTCTCAGATAAACGGAGAAATATTTGAAACTGTGTAATTGTTAATCCTTCCAATGCTGAGGCTACTTTCATCCAAAGCACAAGGATTCAACGATTTTTGAAAATCATGTAAATCCTGTCATGCTGGTATTCATTGGATAGCTCTTACTGAGTACTCTCAGATGAGTACCCATATGCCAGGGTTCGGTCATTTTACAGGTTTTTGTATCATTCTGTATTGGCCAAATTAGCCACCAGAATCATAAGGGTTAAACATGCAAAACAAATTCCTCTATTAAATATTTTTCCCAAATTACGCAATTTGAACAGGACTCAGATGAATGGAGAATATTTGAAAATGTTTAATTGTTAAACGAAACTTGTAAAGCAAATTTCGGTGAAATTATCTCAAATTATGTTTTTTTTCATATAAATGTTTTCATACCTTGTCAGAACAAATGTTCGCTCCGATATAAATTGGTTATTACGCTATGAAGATCCGCGCATCGAGACCGGCATCAGATTTTGTCATCTGTGAAATAGATGTGTCCGCCGAGTCATTAAGCCTAAAGAAAAAACTGTTAATCATCTCGACTAGTCACTAGAATACCCCTGGTAATAAACTTGTTTTCGTGTGGCAAATGCTGTTTCGTGAAACCCCATTTATACAAAGTAGTAGTAGTAGTAGTACTACTACTACTACTACTACTACTACTACTACTACTACTACTACTACACTAGTAGTAGTATAAGTGGTTAGTAGTAGTAGTAGTAGTAGTAGTAGTAGTAGTAGTAGTAGTAGTAGTTGTAGTAGAAGTAGTAGTGGTAATAGTAGTAGTAGGAGTAGTAGTAGTAGTAGTAGTAGTATGTGTTTGTATATGTGTAAATATTGTTCCTTTATTTTTTCCAATGTATATGTATTTCATTTCATGATGGTCAATAAAATACTATGCCATAGTAGTACAGCTGTAGTAGTACGTTTATTGGCCTATCTTCATGCAGCACAATTAAGTTTAATTGCAATCATAGTAATATACACAAATAGCATGGGACATGAATGCACAAAACACTGCGAAGGGAGAAGTCACACATAAAACCTACACTATGTATAGCTATGAGCTGGTTTCCAATTAACTAAATGAAAAGAATAGGGCCCCAAATTGATACAATCACAAACATCATGAGCGATCGAGGGCTAGCCCAATCAATTTGAATTCAATTCCGTCATAGAATACCTCACTAAGCAAATTTACTGAGAAGAAAGCGAGTAATAACTCGGAGACGGATGGGTAGATATGGTATTCTACCACTATGGGGCTGAAATACCCATTGAAGAAATTCGATTCCCAATGGCCATTCCCAATGGGCATTCGGAATGATTTTATCTCTGCTGTGCCTGTTCTGTTATTCCACTGGTCTAAGGCGTTGCCACTGACAGCTCTATGTCTCTCACCGCAGACTGGGTTCAACTACTAGATTGGGCATGTGAGAAAGTTGTCAGTGCCATGAGGGCGATGGCTTTCCTCACCGCTTACGACGAACAGATCACGGTTTAGCCGGAATATGGCAGAAAAAGCGAAGTTACACA
>OZ012693.1:32421509-32436338 GCA_963942565.1 Maea johnstoni | reverse complement strand
TATATTATATATATATATATATATATGTTATATATGTATATATACATGTATATATATACATATATATATACACATATATATGTACATATATAATATATATACATATATATATATATATATATATATATATATATATATATATATATATATATATATATATATATATATATATATACATATATATATATATATATATATATATATATATATATATAGTATATATATATATATATATGTATATACATATATATTTATTATATGACCAATGACCAATCTCTCTTTTGATTGGTTAATTCAGGCTATGACCACTTCCTATACTAGGGAATATCTCCCAACCAGTCCATCAAAACAGTTGATGGACTGGCAATATTGACTGATCAGGCACACCATCCAATGAGAGTGCCAGAATAGTGACACACCCCCAGATTTCCCAAGCATGCCAACAGCCCATCAAATGGGCTGTGGCATGACCGGCCACCATTTTGCCCCAAAATAAGCCAAAATGATTAAAAAAATAATAATAAATAAAAAAAAATTAAAAAAATAAAAAAAAAATATCTTTTTTAAAAATATGAAATAAAAAATAAAAATTATTATTTTTTTTTTTAGATATAATTTTTTTTTTAATTTAAAAAAATGAGGGAGGGATTTGATTAGATCTGAACTTTTCTAATTGAACATTTGAAAGCCAATAAGGCTGAATTAAGGCTTATTCTGAGGGTTTTGAAGTTTTAAAGATTATTTGCTTCAAAAAGATGTTTTATTATTGTATTAATAAGGATACCTGATAGTGGTAGTTTAATCAAAATGTTTCTTCTGTTTGATGTGTAATTATTGCTTCTTTCATTTGTCAGTGGTCATATAATAAAACAAATAGGGACTGATCCCTCGAGCAAATCAGGTTATATGGACCTCGGGAGAGCAATATTGCCCGCGGCCTTCGGCCTTGGGCAATATTGCTCTCCCTCGGTCCATATAACCTGATATTGCCCTCGGGATCAGTCCATATTTGTATAATATATATATATATATGTATATATATATATATATATATATATATATATATATATATATATATATATATATATATATATATATATATATATATATATATATATATATACATCATTATATTGTAACGCAAGCGCTAGCTAGGTAACATATAAACGTGGTATACATGTGCGTATAATAAAATCCCTAGGATAGTGTAATTATTGCATATAGGGGGTAGGGGCAATCGCCCAGTACATGTTATATGTTTCACTTGATACAGCTGCAACATTAATTTACTTTTCTAATCTTCCTCGCGATGCAAGTAATGGTTACATTGAGCAATTCTGGACTTGACATACACGATCTACCATTGGTTGCTGGATCTGCATACACCTCCATTTTCGAAATTGCTATGGATGTTCCTATCGCAATGAACGTAATAACATGACAGATGCCTAATTTAAGATAGCAAATATCATAATACCATTTCACGCTTTTCCTTAATTGTCCATCGACAATTCTTACTGTTATCAGTATGCTTGGTTTATACCCCATTTACGAACCAAGGACAGTGAGTCCTTGCCAGGCATAAAATATGACACAATTCTTTTTAATGTATGCAGGTGTTCGATATACAGAGGTTCGAAATGGAAAAAGGTACTGCCAATTTAAGAAAAGTTATTTTCTCGCATTGTTCAATGTACCGCAATGTTTAATTGGACATGTTTCATTGTATTCTAAACCAATTGCGCGCGGAAATGCGCTGGGTCCTTACTACGTAGTTTCCTTGCATAATTAGATTGATTGAGACATTAAAAGTTATGTATGACTTAAATATTTGATAATTCATAATTAGAGGTCGAATTCATTATCAGATAGGTGGGTAAACTAGCTCTGAAATCAAAACAACAAATATAAATATGAAAGTGATACTTATATTAAAGTGATGCATCTATAGTCAATATGTCTCTGTCATTTTAACCCAATTCCGCTTAAAGGCATGTTATCAATTAATCCATTACCGTAACATGTTAAATAAGAAATGTGAAAGATGCATGAGTTAAATATGCTATTAACCCCTTAATATCCGGAGTTTACAAATGGTCTAACAATGTGTATAACTCGTAAAATAGAGAAATATTGAACAGATGGTTGAAGCGGGGTTGTTGAACCAAACCTGAATAAAATTATTAGTGTTTTGATATCAAGATATTGCATTTGTTTTAGACCTTGTGAATGTTCCAAATGTAAATGGGCAGATTTGTTGATTAGTTAATACATCCAAACATGATGTGTTACATTTCTCGAGCTTTGTGTGGAACAAAACGGTTAACAAGAAAAGTATCTGTACGATGGTGGTTTAAAAGATGTACTTTAGCAGTTTTAAGCGTGTTGTCAATAGACCATTTGCATATATCATAGCATGGTATGTGAAAGTTGCTGGAGTTTTTTATGTTGTTACATGTATTTTCGAAATTCGGAAATTATTGTTGGTGAAATTTGGAGGAATTAGGAGAGCCTTTTGCGGTGTGCATGGGTTAAAATAAGAAGCAGGAGTAGGAAGGTGACTTACTTTTGCATTTCGCCCTCTCCCCCCCGCGTTTAGGCGGGAGCAGCTTTAAGTCCGCTCGAACCCTGCGATCTCGTGAAACCAGCATGAAGTCGTCCTGTAAGAGAAACACTTTCACTACATGTTCGTACCATCCCGTTGTATAATCCTTTTAACATGGCAGCGTACCGTATAATGGATCTAGTTTGTGCTTCATTCTGACACACATCCAAAAGGGCACACGAGAAAAAAAATCCTATTCGAGATTTGCGCTACACGGCGTTTTCATCGTACTAAACTTCTCGCTCGTCCGCGTGCACGACCGAATTTCTCCCATAGTGCACCGCGCGCCGATTCTGCCGGGAGACTTACCCGTGACGTCATATTTCTGGCAGCAGACACATTCAACCTGAAAGAGTCACACAGTGCCATCGATTCTGCTTCTGGGCTTAGAATGCAAAACCGTTGAAAACATTCCGTCGACAAGCGAATCTTGCAAACATTTTAACCAGAATTGTCTGCTTTGATTGCTCCGGAACATCGTTTGGAGATATTAACATATAGCCGAGAAACACGTTCCGCAAAATCAATGAAGATTTGGGTTATGTTCTGATTTCCAGAAATATCTTTACCGCATTCAGAATAAGGCATTTGCAAGGAAATAATTGTCAAGAATAGCGAGGGTGCTATACAAATATGTGGCTACGTTGTTGGCGGATATTATAGCGTAGCATCTTTAAGTGCGCTGTGTGTAGCCGTGTGGTACATTAGACTGACATGTCGCCTGCTGCAGACAAGCATCTTCGTCTGCTTCCAAGCATACGTCATGGCGAACGGTGACCAGTGGCATCGCATACAGCGCAGCACTTACAGCCACAAACACCGTAAGTGAAAGTCACACATACTGCAACTATATCGGATATGAAAAACGGATGCAAGGAATTACAGGGAAGCATTCGACTTAACTCATTCACATGCGAAGTATTGTACTGTATTTTATTGACCAAACCATCAGATTTATAAGCAGTTACAACTAAATTTAACAAAGAGAAAAAGGATAACATAACATAACGGGACTAGTCATAGACGGAAAAATAAGGAAACTCATATAATGATAACTTAGCATATGCTTTTGGAACTTCGATTATCATGACATGTCTGCCAGATTTAGGTTAAAACGGAACCAGACTGTTGTAAGTGCAGGAAAAAAAAGAAAATCCGGTAGAACAATATAACCACATCCTTAGCCACTGGCAACTTTCTCACATGCCCCGGCCAGGATTCGAACCAGGGGAGACAGTGAGCAGTCAGTGGCAACGCCTCAGACCACTCGGCCATTAGGGTAGACCCTCAGTGGTGAGAGATAGCTAGCAGCCATCGTCAACGCCTCAGACCACTCGGCCATCAGGGTAGACCCTCAGTGGTGAGAGATAGCTAGCAGCCTGTGGCAACGCCTCAGACCACTCGACCATCAGTGTAGACCCTCAGTGATGAGATATAGCTAGCAGCCAGTGGCAACGCCTCAGACCACTCGACCATCAGTGTAGACCCTCAGTGGTGAGAGACTGAGCAGTCAGTGGCAACGCCTCAGACCACGGCCATCAGTGTAGACCCTCAGTGGTGAGAGATAGCTAGCAGCCAGTGGCAACGCCTCAGACCACTCAACCATCAGGGTAGACCCTCAATGGTGAGCAGTCAGTGGCAACGCCTCAGACCACTCGACCATTAGGGTAGACCCTCAATGGAGAGAGACAGTGAGCAGTCAGTGGCAACGCCTCAGACCACTCGATCATCTGTGTAGACCCTCAATGGTGAGAGACGGCCCTCAGTGATGAGATATAGCTAGCAGCCAGTGGCAACACCTCAGACCACTCGACCATCAGGGTAGACCCTCAGTGGTGAGAGACAGTGAGCAGTCAGTGGCAACGCCTCAGACCACTCGACCATCAGGGTAGACCCTCAATGGTGAGAGACAGTGAGCAGTCAGTGGCAACGCCTCAGACCCCTCGATCATCAGGGCAGGCCCTCAATGATGAGAGATAGCGTATTGGGCAGCCCCCTCTGTCTCAACATACTTTCAGTACAGACATTTAATTCCTGCACCAGTCGACCGGGCGTCTGTCAGTGCCTGGTTGTACAAACACCCATGGATGACATATCCAAAAAATAAGTCAAGCACATAAATGACCCACGTAGCTTGCGAATCAAAGCTACGTTTAGTTGTGAGGTCGTCCACGTATCCATATACAGGTTGGCATTGGGGCTGCGGTCGTGTATTGTGGACGGGATGCCCACGCATTTAGTGTAGGAATTATTGTCGGCACTGTATATACTCTGGGCTATGGAGGCGAAGGATATGGTTAATACTGCTTCCAGACAAGCTTATGAATTAGGTAGCTGTCTTGCTGCGCGCCGGAGCATGCGCTGACAGCACTCTAGTACATAATGGATTGCTTTGTCGTGTTCTACCATAAGATGCTGTAAACAAAGCCGATGCCTTGTAAATATTAGGCAAGACGTGTGACCCTACAAGCATCAGTAGTTCTCCTGAAGACACCAAGAAAGGGGGATTGAATCGGCTGCATCGAATGAAAATAGTTATTTTTGAATAAGTATTGTATTATGTTGTATTGTGTTGTGCTGTGACACTGCCAGACGTCCGGTCGACTGGTGCAGGGATTAAATATCCGTACTGTATGTATACCTATTGACTCTAATGTGCATTACAAGAATTAAAAATGCACCTTAGTAAAAGAACAGTAACTCAAGAAGTATACCATACCACACCATAACATCCTCACTCCAAATTCTCTAAAAGTGTTATATATTTCCATAAACTATTCTTTTTTTAATTTCTGCAAAGCGCAGACTATTCTTGTTTATTCATTTAAATATCTCAAATTTATTCGGTTTCCATCTGGATGTGAAAGTTATCTTGAATTGGTCAAAGAAGATGAAACCTTTATATTTCCGTTTCTTGTAAATCACTTCCGCGCTGCTAAAACGATTATTTTTATTACCCGAAAAGACTGGTGCGCTTTTCAAAGATACCATGGATGAATATCTAAGGACATCATATGATAGCT
This sequence comes from Maea johnstoni, assembly GCA_963942565.1. Lineage (NCBI taxonomy): Eukaryota > Metazoa > Annelida > Polychaeta > Spionida > Magelonidae > Maea > Maea johnstoni. The sequence goes on along the minus strand of OZ012693.1, from coordinate 32,430,710 downwards.
TCATTTAACCCTAAAACAAATATCAACGTCTCGAATAATTATGTTGGAGCGGAAGATTTTCTCTCCCATTTCTGCCATTAGGATAGTACTTGTCGTGACTAGTTTGTTTGTAAAAATGAGCTTAAACTTCAATAGGATGGATGCTCTAACCTTTGATAGATGTCGCCACCTTTTACAATGAGCAAGCCATCTAAATTAGTTATATCTATGAGCAGGCCCTCCAACAGCATAATAGTCGAACTTGGTGATCATTAAACGTCCACAACAATTAAGGTCTATAGGAATTTGGAACTAGTTATTTAGTTCATAGTTGCTTTTTCTGACATATTAGGACACAATCGTGACATGCAAGTCCATACTAGGGAAACGAGATTATCCGCAGACGACACACCAACTACAGTACAGACATTTAATTCCTGCACCAGACGACGGACGTCTGCCAGGGCCTGCTGGTACAAACACCTATAAATAACATGTCAAAAAATAAGCTAAGCACATCACATCACTGCCTAGATGGATGTAAGTTCAGTTGTGAGGTTAGGGACCTGTTGTCGCATCCATGAAAATTGGTTGCAATCAGGTGTGCGGTCGTGTTTTATGCCCGGCTGCCCATGCATTTAGTGCAGGAATTTAATGCCGGCACTGAAATAACTTTCAAACACGATTATCTTTAGTATTGCAGAAACATGACGATAACCAACAATATCCAACCGTGCAACAAAGTATATGAATTATAAAGAATTGCTGTAAGGCCGTCATGAAAGTGAATTTTCATTGCAAACAAGCATTGCCTCCTCGCGGGATACCGAGGACCCTGGATGGGTTAACGGGTAATAATGCCCGTGTTTGCTGACCATTATAAGATAATGTTGACTGGTATTGACTCTCCATCATTATGTTATTGACCTCTTTACTTGGCGGAATTTGCATCCGGGTCGCTCTTGACGTATACATATTTGCGATTTAATACGGTGTGTACTTATCATAATTGGATATAGATTACTTTATCTGCCGGCCGGTTACTTTAACACACTCACGACCGCAGCATTTAAGAATGTCCTGATTAATTTCCTATATCGTTGTGAAAAACATTGTTTGAAAAATATGTGAAGAAGGAATGGGAGAACCCCATGAAAACTCTTTGTACAGAACTAACCGTACGGGTAAAGGCATTTAATCCCTGCACCAGTCGATGTCCGCCAGTATCTGGTCGTACAAACACCAATAGATAACATGTCAATGTGATGAGCCAAGAACATCAATGACCCACGTAGCTTGCGAATCAACGCTACGTTCAGTTGTGAAGATGAGAAATGAGCGGTAATGGACGGGCGGTCGTTTATATTCCCCGGCTGCCCTCGCATTTAGTGCAGGAATTAAATGTTAACACTGAAGCATATCACTTACCGGTAATCGATCAATAACATAATTACAACAGTGATGACAAAACACAATAGAATAGACAGCGTGGCCGGCCCGGAAGTTACAGTACAGACATTTAATTCCTGCACCAGTCGACCGGACGTCTACCAGTGCCCCGTTGTACAAACACCCATGGCTTACATCTAAAGAAAATAAGCCCAAACGCACAAATGACCCACGTAGCTTGCAAATCAAATTACATTCAGTTGTGAGCTCATCCATGCATTCATGCCCAGTAAACGGTGTGACAATCGGGCGTGCGGTCGTATATCATGCCCGTGCTGCACACGCATTTAGTACAGGAATTACATGTCGGCACTATAGCATATCTTTGAACCAATGATTGAAGAGGTCATCTCTCTGGTTCTATCTCCTTGGCCCCAGGACGACTGGGGCTGTCACCACAATACTTGATGCTTGTACGATGGACCAAGTGTGAAAGAGAAAATATTTAAACATATTTTTTCACCACCGTATTTTGGGGGGAGAAAGTATATTTAAATATATTTTCTCCCCAAAAAATACGGTGGTGAAAATATATTTAAATATATTTTCTCCCAACAAAATACGGTGGTGAAAATATATTTAAATATATTTTCTCCCCAAATAATACGGTGGTGAAAATATATTTAAATATATTTTCTCCCAACAAAATACGGTGGTGAAAATATATTTAAATATATTTTCTCCCAACAAAATACGGTGGTGAAAATATATTCAAATATATTTTCTCCCCCGAAAATACGGTGGTGAAGATATATTTAAATATATTTTCTCCCCCAAAAATACGGTGGTGAAAAAAAATATTTAGATATTTTCTCTTTCACACTTGGTCCATCGTATGCTTGACATCAACAAACGTAAACAAAAGAGACCAACTATCAAGTTGACTCCCAACCTGAGGAGGGCTGTCAGGTACAAACGGGGGCCGCACCCGCGTTACGTATTTCGCGCATGTCCGCGCTTTGTAAGAATGGGTACTTTTTTGCACCCAGGTACGTAGTATGGGGTGTGAAAATCCCCTTACAATCCACCAAATATCCGCTGCTCTGACGCCGAGTGACCCCCGAAGTGACTGGGCTTCTGCGTCTGCTGCCGTTACTGCTGCCGCTTAACAGGCAGAGGATCATAAAACCTTAAGTTAAAATACGTGTTCCCGTTCATTCAATGTCAGTGTTTTGATAAAAGAATGGGTGTTTTTTGAATGAAAAAGTTAACATTCTTTTGAAAATAAGGGTGCTTTTCTGGTCTGAAATCAGTGCTTTATGGGTATTCTTAAATGTTGATAACGAGCGTATGCACCCCCCTAAATACCAAAGTGCCCCCCCCCCCCCGGGACTCCCAAACTTAAAGTCACTGCTTCTTGTATTCGCTACATCCTCATGTAATCAGGTTGTCCTGGTCGCTATATAAATGCGCAGCGTTGTGTTGTAAAGGTACGTGTCTATGAAAGTTGCATTTGCAAATGGAACACCGGGAACTTCGGTAAAGGGAATTTCGTAATTTGTCCCGAGTTTCTACAGTGCTGACATTTAATTCCTGCACTAAATGCATAGGCAGCCCAGGCATAATACACGACCGCACGCCCGATTGCAACCAAGTTTCCTGGGCATGGATGCTTGGATGACCTCAAAACTGAACGTAGTTTTGACTCGCAAGCTAACGTGGGGCGTTGGTGTGCTTGGCTTATTCTTTTGACATGTTATCCATGGGTGATAGTACAACCAGACACTGGCAAACGTCCGGTCGACTGGTACAGGAATTAAATGTCTGTACTGTATGTCCTCGTGGGATGGCTGAGGTTTTGCAAATAGACGTGTCTTGATAAGGATACCAGAAGCATACTGCTACATTAAGCTAAAAGTAGTGCTGCAGAAACGTATTCATAACCACACATACTGAAAAAAACATAAACAAATTTAACAAAAATAAAAAACAGAACGAAAGTAACAAAACGGCAGGAAAGAGTGCCATGACTTTAATGCATTTTACCAAGAGGTCACATTAAAACATGCAGAACGCTAACACCGGATATTAGACATTTTGAGAAATACGAAAGAGTACTAGTATCTCGTTTTCTTGGCCTTAAAGGTTTCTTGTTGTTAACCCATCCACACTTAGAGTTTCTCTTGAAGGTACCGTCTGCTTCTCTCTTACTTTTGAAAATAACTTGAGAATAAAGCGAAAGTTTACAATATATTTGAAGGAGAGTTGCTGTTTAGCTTCTGATAAACATTTCTCTCTCAAATGTTTTCAAGAAAATGCTTTAGTAGGTAAAATATTTCCATAATCGTCAGGCCTCTTTTGGCCACTCTGCGTGTTAATGGGTTAATTCACCCATAAACACAGTTATCGAATTGGTTGTGTAGACACGCAGGGGTTTCTTGGCAACCCCTCACCAGCCATCTCGTCCTCATTTCACGCCAATCTGATGCCGGCTATGTCCATTAGATATTATCATCTTTATCAATTCACTGCCCCTGGCCACATTACCTAGGATCGAAAAGTACGAGGGGGGGGGGGGGGGTTACAACATGTTATGGAATACGCTATGGAGCTATGAAGAGGATGTGTATATTGGATTATAAGGGTGTGAGTTCAATTTAGAATTGCGGAACACAATATGTAATTTTAAAAAGAGGAAATTAAATAAATGGAATTAATCATATAGTTGTCTGAAAATGACAAATTGTGTTCAGAGAATCAACTTTCTACGTCTTTTAAGGACGTGTTAATTTGTAGAACACGATTTATAGGAGAATCCTCAGTATACGTATAGTTATCTGATTAAATACTAGGGGGCTGCCTCAGTGGCCCCATGATCTACTGTATTGTGGACCGAATCGTAAATTGTCAAGATGTTATACAAATATGGCAATGAGTGCAATATCAAATTTCATTGCACTCTGAAAAATGATATTGCACGAGGCGCTTGCGTCGAGTGCAATAAAAATTGTTATTATACCTCACGTGAAGATTCTTGATTTTGATTGGTCAAGGGCCATGGATTAATCTTCATGATTTCCTCACTAATTAGTAACAGGCTGTTGTCCTGCACAGCTCGTGAATTAACATGTTAATCACGGCAACATGCAGCCGTGAATTAACATGTTAATCACCGCTACCGGTCAATGAGCTCGATGCGCATGTGTGCATATTAAACGTCAGCCATCGCCTACGTGAAATCCACTAGGCTGACCGCCTCAACTTTAAAATTGTGCCTAACAGGCACCAGGCAACGGATTTTTATCAAATAAAGATAGAATTATACAAACAAATAAGGTATGGTACGAACGTGACTGTTTTTGGGGGGTGTTTCAAGTAATAGATATGAGCGCCCAGTTTTCTTGGCGCAGATGCTATTTTATAAATGCTCGGATCTCTAAGTTAGAGTCTAACTGTGATGAGGCCAATAGACAGCATTTACTAAACAACGGCCGGTACCACAGTTAGAGTTGCTCGAACCTATAAAAGTACAAACAAACAAATTAGGTTCAGTGTCTTGCTAATAAATAAGCACCTAGATTGATTAAGAGGTGGGTATCAATAAATGGAGTTTAAACGTTTTCTGATACAAATTGTATTTGAAAAAGGAAGCGAAACATCGATTAAACTCATTTGTTCATCTTTTCAGAAAAAATTCTGAGTCAAACTGAAAATTTTCTCCTGTTGTACGTTTTGGGGCTTCTGTTGCACTCTGATGCGTCAATGCAACAGTTGGACATCCCTGTTATTATAATTTGTAAATTTTTCACAAAAGAGTATTTATCCAAAATTTCTTGTGTTTGTCATTTCTCCCCTTTTGTGTTTTGTATGTTGTTCGGTATAATAAAAACAAATATGACATCCCTGTGTGGTGTACAACAGGAATAACTCCCCCTCGAGAGGATTGTCGCCCTCGGGCTACGCCCTCGCGCGACAATCCTCTCTCGGGGGGAGAGTTATTCCAGTTGTACACCACATAGGGATGTCATATTTGTATAATATTGCACGAAACCCAAGTGCCATATTTGTTTTATTATATGCCTACTGCTCAATCAAATTAGATTATTTACTAATTTAAAGAAAAACCACTGCGTATTGCGCTCTCTGTAAAGGAGAAATTTGCCAGTGGATATGGGTATGCCGGTGGTTTTCTTCAGTACTACGGTTTCCGCCATCACTTTCCACTAGCTAGTAGCGATTAAGCCTATATATGGCTGAATAAGCCTATATATGGCTGAATAAGCCTATATATGGCTGAATAAGCCTATATATGGCTGAATAAGCCTATATATGGCTGAATAAGCTATATATGGCTGAATAAGCCTATATATGGCTGAATAAGCCTATATATGGCTGAATAAGCCTATATATGGCTGAATAAGCCTATATATGGCTGAATAAGCCTATATATGGCTGAATAAGTCTATATATGGCTGAATAAGCCTATATATGGCTGAATCAGCCTATGTATGGCTGAATAAGCCTATATATGGCTGAATAAGCCTATATATGGCTGAATAAGCCTATATATGGCTGAATAAGCCTATATATGCTGAATTAAAGCCTATATATGGCTGAATAAGCCTATATATGGCTGAATAAGCCCTATATATGGCTGAATAGTGACGAAAACCGAACCTCCAGATTCCCCCACCATTAACAACTGACTTGGCACAATTTAGCCTTGACATGATAGAAAAGGTGATGATAAACTAATATAAATTTAAATTTCTATTTGAAATGAGTGATGATAGTGTACTGCGGTGGGGACTGCAGTGCTTGCTAAAGCGCATCTGTGTATCTACGACCATATTGATGTGCTGTAAAAATATACGATCTAGTTACAAAATAAACACACACCCAATCTCTGTGTAGCTCAACCTTTAATCTACTGGCTATATTTACCCTGTGCTGGAGTAGGGTCATTCCCAAACATGCAGCCGAGTGGCCGTAGGGCTTCCAACGACCTGCTTGCTGTCTCTCGCCACTGTTTGGGTTCGATACCGGGCAAGGGCATGTGAGAAATTTACCAGTGACTTGGGCTGAGGCGGTTTTTCTTCGCTTGGTTTCCTCCATCACTTAACTATTTTGTATCATAACTTATACAGCAAATAAAAGTGACTACTACGACTACTACTACTACTACTTCTACTACTGCTGCTGCTGCTGCTGCTGCTGCTACTACTACTACTACTACTACTACTACTACTACTACTACTGCTGCTGCTGCTGCTGCTGCTGCTACTACTACTGCTACTGCTACTTGCTACTGCTACTGCTACTACTACTACTACTACTACTACTACTACTACTACTTTTCCGTATTATGACAGAAAGCGTGACGAAAAAACGAAAATTCTAATCCCAAACAAGCAATCTGGCAATAGTGTACCTAGAGTCCATGAACAGAACCCAGTGGGTGGGGGGGGGGGGGGATGGGAAGCTGACTTCTACCGTATGATGTACGAACCCCCTACTAAACTACACGCACTCACTGCTAGCTGACCCTCACCTCCCCAACGTCCGAACCCTACTCGAGGCGTGTGCTAAAGTTCCCAGTGCCTTTGCCGATTACAATGCCGGCATTGTAACAGAATGCATGCCTGCCTTGCACTCCCTTGCATACATACATATATATATATATATATTATATATATATATATATATATATATATATATATATATATATATATATATATATATATATATATATATATATATATATATATATATATATATATATATATATATATATATATATATATATATATTATATATATATATATATATATATGTATATAATATATATATATATTATATATATATATATGTATATATATATATATATATATATATTATATATATATATATATATATATATATATATATATATATATATATATATATATATATATATATACATATGTAATATATATATATATATAATATATATATATATATATATATATATATATATATATATATATATATATATATATATATATATATATATATATATATATATATATATATATATATATATATATATATATATGTATATATATATATATATATATATATATATATATATATATATATATGATCAATATGTACATAGTTATAAGGGTAGTGAAGATTCATCCAGATAGGGCCCCGTTGAAAGAGGTACTGGGAGGACAGTACAATTACAGAGAAGGGGGGAGGCAAGTGTTGCGGCAAGGCGCTTAAGGCCGCAGGAGGAGTAGAAGTTGTCGATGTAATAAGGATCCGTGCGCCCAAAAAGTGAGTGGCGGGCGCACGGATCCAGCCCAAAGTGCAGGTGGAAGGTACATGGGATTGGATAGGGCACTGATCAGCACGTAGAGATGTGTGAAAGGGCAGATAGAAGGTAAATGGGTGGGAGTTGCATAAAGTAATAGTCATGTGCCGCAAGTGTGCATGAAAGTGACAATACCAACGTCATAGGGAACTTAATGGAACATTTCCTTCATCAACAGATATAAATTAATACTTACACCCATTAAACTTCACAGAGCTCAATTTTATATGAAGGCTAGGCATTACTTACATTCATTAAACTATAGATTCTCTCGAAGAAATTCCTAACTTCACAACTGTGGAAATGTTTATTATAACCAGGGAATTTCATACACTAATCAAATCGGCCCTTATAGCGAACGCCAATTCAGGCAGACCTTCTCTCTGGGATCAGTGGATTTGACCAACAATTCATTTTAGTAAAGTGAAATAAAAATAATAAAAATATAGACATCGTTATTTAGAGTAGGAAATGTTTCAAAGTGCCAGACGAAGGACTGGGCAGGAAAAGATGATAATAGTTGCGGTCAGACGAAATAGAAACCGCAACCTCTTGCCCTGCAGGCAGGCGCTCTAGCCACTAAGCTACGGCGCCATCTGTATGACAGGGAGGTTTTGAAAAGAGAGCTATATTGATGAAATCCCGTAACTCTATTTTGGATCTTTCCTTGCATTCCGAGTTTAGTCCTGTCATTTACGTGACTGAATACCGGAGTAAATCTTTGAAAAAAGACCGCCAGGCCACTTTTATCAATGACCCCACATATTTACATACGGCCCGAAACTGATTATGACCTACCTACCTCATGCGAGCCAGTAAAATAGCCAAATCAAATATGGCGCCTGTTATCTAACTACTCCAAACCGGCTCGGGATAGCCGGAATGACGTTACAAACCCAATAAGGAGCGCCAAAATAGCTGAAAAATTGTATTTGATCTTTAATCTAATGCCTTTTCAAATAGATAAAGAATAATGATTATATCAATACGCCTTTACATGTCGTTAACTTTATGGCATCGCCAGTTTCGCAATCCAATTTTCCTAGTGTTATGAACTTGCTATCCTGGGGTTCAATTAGTTACATTTGCCGCCGTTTCACTTTGTGGGGGCGCTACGCGCTGCATGAACATTTGCGTCCAGTAAAAAAAAACGGCACGCTTTACTAGGCTGCCCGACATGTTTTGATCTATTCCTGTCTAGTGTGTCATCGCGTTATTTATCATTTGCATGCCACACGCTATAGCCTTGGCACGACTGAGGAACACATAAGCATGAAACTGGTCTTCCCTGGAACTGACAACAGTTTTCATCGGTGTTATGGGAAATGAGCCATGAAGAAAATCAAAACAAAAAAGCATTCATCTTAAAACTTGTCCAAAACAAGCTAGCACGCCAAGACGACACACCTCAACGAAAATAGATTTGTCTAGGAATAAACGTTCCTTGTTTATACTTTACAGTCTGGTCATCATCA
>OZ012693.1:32271509-32416509 GCA_963942565.1 Maea johnstoni | reverse complement strand
AGTTGTTCTTCATTACTATCTCCATGTCCCTTTTTCCTTTTCTTAGAAACGGTCTTCACTACTATCTCCTTGTTGCCTTTCCTTTTCAATCCTATCACCTAGTTGTTCTTCATTACTATATCCTTGTCTCCTTTCCTTTTCAACCCTCAATCCTATCACCTAGTTGTCCTTATTGCTATCTTCTTGTCTCCTTTTCTTCCCATTCCTTAATCCCATCCCCTAGTCGTCCACGTTCATTGCTATCTCATTGTCTCCTTTCCTTTTCAATCCTATCACCTAGTTGTTCTTCATTACTATCGCCTTGACTCCTTTCCTTTTCAACCCTCAATCCTATCACCTAGTTGTTCTTCATTACTATCTCCTTGTCTCCTTTCCTTTTCAATCCTATCACCTAGTTGTTCTTCATTACTATCGCCTTGTCTCCTTTCCTTTTCAACCCTCAATCCTATCACCTAGTTGTTCTTCATTACTATCTCCTTGTCTCCTTTCCTTTTCAATCCTATCACCTAGTTGTTCTTCATTACTTTATCCTTGTCTCCTTTCCTTTTCAATCCTCAATCCTATCACCTAGTTGTTCTTCAGTACTATCTCCTTGTCTCCTTTCCTCTTCAATCCTCAATCCTATCACCTAGTTGTTCTTCATTACTATCTCCTTGTCTCCGTTCTTTTTCAATCCTCAATCCTATCACCTAGTTGTCCTTATTGCTATCTTCTTGTCTCCTTTTCTTCCCATTCCTTAATCCCATCCCCTAGTCGTCCACGTTCATTGCTATCTCATTGTCTCCTTTTACTTTCAATCCTTATCCTTGTTATCTAATTGTTCTCCTTCATTACTACTCCTCGTCTCCTTTTTTTTCCATTCCTTAACCATATACCGGTAACGTTATTGGCCTAATTTTTTCCTTCTCCATGTCTTATTTCTTCTTTCCCTCCTATTTTCTATACCAATACATTACCCTCAATTCATATGCAGTTTCCTTGACCCTCTTCCCCTCTCCTCCTGTTTGTCCATCGTCATCTCATCTCCTCTCTCTCCTTCCCATCTCCCCAACCCCTTGTGTAGGTGTTTTCCTAGCTGCTGGAACCGCTACAGAGGCTCAGCCAAGCGCTCATCAGGGGCTATTGTGCGCAGCCTGCAGCCAAGCAACCCGCATCCCAAATAGATTAATCCTGGATATTGATCTATGAGAGTAGTGAGATTCCAATAAGTTATGATCGTCAGATATAGTTATAAAGAGCAATATGACTAGAAAGGTTACACGGGACCGAAAATATGAGTCTATGAATGTTTCTATCTTTGTTGAGCTGGTGATTAATGTGATAACATACAAGATGCATTTAAATGTACTTTGAACATCACACTCTTGATGTTGGTAAATTTGCCGAGTGTCATCACTCATACCATATACATATACTCCCACTACTGCATGGCCACCTATTAACTAAGGTTTCTCATTGCATAACTCAATTGACACCAACTGATCACTTTCTCTCACCACTGACAGATTGCCTGTTTCCTTCGCCATTTACTACATGGTACCTCAGTTTCCTCCACCATAATCAAAATCTGCATCACTTTTACAGAACACCATTAATGCACATTTTGATGGCCTGTAATACACAATGCCAGTGACATCTATCCATTCAATATTTCTCTAAAGACATGTCTGGAGAGGTTTTTGAGTGTTATTTCAAGGCTACAGCTTAATGCCCTGCCAAATAGTCTTTACATAAAAGCCTATCTGACGCTATAGTAATCCGGAAAGTGGTTTTGGATTATAAACTAGTACAGTACAGCTATTTAATCCCTGCACCAGTCGACCGGACGTCTGCCAGTGCCTGGTTGTCCAGAAATTCATGGATAACGTCAAAAAATAATCCAAGCACATCAATGACACACGTAGCTTGCGAAACACAGCTACGTTCCGTTGTGAGGTCCTCCATTATAAGGAAACTGGCTGGCAAACCGGTGTGAGGTCGTGATCTATGCCTAGGCAGCCCGGACATTTAGTGCAGGAATTAAATGACGGCACTGTATGTATGCTATGACAGGAAATGATGGAATGATGACTGAGCATGTCAGGTCGACCTGTGGTTGTGCCCTATAATTGGACAGCATAACCGCTGTTGGCAAATTTTGCAATTAGTCCCCTCATCCCGCTACTATACATTTAGATGTAACCTAGAATAGCTAAACATCATCTCAACCATCATCACCATTATTGCCTTAATGATAATAATAGCAATAATAATAATAATAATTATAATAATAACAACAATAATAATAATAATAATAATAATAATATTAATAATGATAATAATGATGATAATAATAATAATAATAATAACAATAATAATTATAATAATAACAACAATAATAATAATATTAATAATGATAATAATAATAACAATGATAATAATAACAATGATAATAATAACAATGATAATAATAATGATAATATCGATACTTATAATACTGTGTGTGTGTGTGTGTGTGTCGTTTAATGACTACAGCAGAGGCCGCAAAATATAGGTATCGATTACAATGCAAATGATAAAATAAAAAAAATAGGAAATACAAATGTTAACAATGACAATTGTAGTATTTAAGACACAGCGGAAACTCTTTATGCAAAAAATCTCCTATTATAGACATTATCTGGTCTAATTATTTTCCTAGCATATTGTGAACAACCTGATATGTCAGTACCAACTAATGTGATCACTCATCTTCCATACCCAGCAAGAACATGTCTAAGAGGTATTCCTGTAAATGAATATTTTGTAAATGAATATTTACAGTCAATAAATATTATTACTATGACCTTCTTGTATTAATGATAATAATAATGATAATATCGATACTAATAATACTGTGTGTGTGTGTGTGTGTGTCGTTTAATGACTACAGCAGAGGCCGCAAAATATAGGTATCGATTACAATGCAAATGATAAAATAAAAAAAATAGGAAATACAAAAGTTAACAATGACAATTGTAGTATTTAAGACACAGCGGAAACTCTTTATGCAAAAAATCTCCTATTATAGACATTATCTGGTCTAATTATTTTCCTAGCATATTGTGAACAACCTGATATGTCAGTACCAACTAATGTGATCACTCATCTTCCATACCCAGCAAGAACATGTCTAAGAGGTATTCCTGTAAATGAATATTTTGTAAATGAATATTTACAGTCAATAAATATTATTACTATGACCTTCTTGTGGGCTTCCATACTGCACGCTATCTGCACTATTTTTAGGGGTATTCACAATACTTCCAGCTGTCTTCGAACTATGTTGTTGTCCAATACAGTTATTTAAATTCACTTATTCTAATATCAGATACCCAACATGGCCAGGAATTTACCAATGATCAGTCCAGTGTGTAAGTAATTATGTCAAGGCCCCTCCTGCAGGTACCCACCAGTGCCCAGATCTATTGCAATTACTTGAATGACTGCCTGCCTATGTGCCAGCACTTCCTCAAGTGAACAATATAATCAAGTACCAACAGATATGCAATTAACCACAGCTTCTGTCCAAAGGACTTGGAATTATTGATTAAAAGAAATTTGGCAAACTTTGTACACTTATTACCATATACCTTAAACTTAATTCACAGAAAATTGATACAAGCTTGTATGGTGATTAGTTACACTCAGTGACCATTTTAGGTATTCATGTTGATTGAGTTTACAGAATCTGTCAGGATTGTTAGTGCAAACAACCTTGATTTGCTTAACCCTTATGCTGCTGGTGGCTAATTTGGCCTATATAAAATAATGCAAAAATCCTGAAAAAGTACCGAAACCCTGGCAAATGGGTACTCATATGAGAGTACTCAGCGAGGGCTATCCAATGAGTACCAGCATGACAAGGTTTAGATGAAATTCCAAAATCGTTTTTGTGCTTTGGATGAAAGTAGCCTCAGCATTGGAAGGGTTAACACTATGGTGATTGCATGCCTGTGGCTTCTGGTGTAACAGTGAACAGTATTTACGTATTGGTTTTTATCAACATTCAAAGCTCAAAACCGTATGTAAAAACTATCGTCATCTAAATCATGTCCCAGCTTATAGGTAGAGTATATAATTATAAAGGATAATGAACACATAAAAATGGACATTAGCAGGTTACAAAAAGTAATGGAGTTAATGTGTTATGGTCCAAAATTCAACATGGCGGAAAAGGAGGAAAGCGTAAGCCATATTAACAAAAGAATCTTTGACAACTGAGGGAGACACATAAAGGAAAGAAATAGTGATGGAAAAGGAAAGTGAACAGTTCTGGTCATAACTCCTTCTAAAGTTTCTATCAAAGGTAATTTAGAAAAAATATCACTTGACGTAATGGCAATTCTTGACCACTACGCACAAAAATTCAAGCAGGAAAAAATTGCCCATCTGGTCACAACAGCTGAGGCTGATGTGAAAGCTGTGTCATCCATATTTCAGGCACTTTCAAGTCCATCATTGCTGAAGGGATTGAACGAGTAAAAATGCAAATGAATGTTCACACTCAATTATATAGACTGTTGTCCCAAAGGAGCAATTCTTATGTGGGGCTAGGTATGTGCCTTGGAATTCTTTTAACCAGGGAAAGCCTAGAGCAAAAACAATATTTGAGGAAGTTGAGATGAATGTAGGGAAACAATGCTAAGTGGCCTGATCTAAAATAGGCAAATCACTTCTCCATGAAATTCATACGTTAGGATAAACATTATCAGTTTAAAGAATTAAAAAAGAAAACATGATATTTTTGCATTTCTAACTTTCCCTTTTTTATATTCTCTTGTTACTAGCCTGTTTGAATTCTAATACCAACGGAGGAAAAGTATACAAGACATCTTTTGGTTCACTGCCTTTTTCTTTTTTTCGATTGAAATGATTGTAATAGTCAAAACTCCGCGTATGTCTGAATCTGAATATATGTGAATCTTGAAATGTATGTAACGTGATGCCATTGTCTTAACAAATGTACCTTGTAAGGTGATGTTTAGCTAAGATATATTACTCAATGAGTGCTGGGTTAAGTATTTAATGAGATCCTATATGGAAAGAAATAATGCATCTTAAAGCAATTCCCTTTTGATAATGGAAATGTGCTCGTGGGTATTACTTTAGCTTTTATAGCATGTACATACTTTTCCCTCCTCATCTTCTACTTCTCTATATTTCTACTTATTTTCCTTCTTGACCAATTTAAGTCCTTAATCACCTCTATTTGTCTTTTTCGTCTTTTATTCCCCAAACGTTGTCTAACTATCCAATTCCTACACCAACCTTCTATACATCAACACTTCCGGTTGAGCCCAACCCATGGCCTCAACATTATCATCAGTTCCACCTACGGCCCAATCACTAGTTACTTCTTGACAAGTGCCTGTTCAGATCAGGCTAAAAGTCAGTGCAAATACTAGGGCATTAGCGAATATTTGATATTAGTTGTTCATAGCAGCAAACGGCATGTATCTTGGCAGTGGGCATGCGCAGTGTCAACACATGGCTGTGATGACATTGGAACACATGCAGTTGCTACCGTACATCAGGGAGTTTGCATCATAGAACCGCGGCAAGAGTGGCGATAAATGTTTCATGAGTTAAGTCACATCTGACGGATTCCCATGTCGCGAATTCGTGATCCACACTCGGCCTACCGGAGACTTTGGGATAACATCTCTGGATTGTAGACTTTGCAATCGACAGAGAAACGTGACGTCAATATCTACAACAAAGGCTGAGGTAATAGTCACAGCCGCTCCTTCGATAGATCGAAATATCTGACTCTACATTTGCATAGATGTTGATTTTATGTTGATTTTGATATTTGGACGTTCATTAAATATGTTCAGATTAGTCTTCTGGCTCTACCTTGCCAGCAAGATCCTTAACATATTTAATACAGACATTTAATTCCTGTACCAGTCGACCGGACGTCTGCCAGTACCTGGTTGTACAATGGATAACATGTCAAAAATAAGCCAAACACATCAATGACCCACAGAGCTTGTGAATCAAAGCTACGTTCAGTTGCGAGGTCATCCATGTATCCAGGCCCTGGAAAATGGGTGGCAACCAGGTGTGCGGTCGTGAGTTATGCCCGGGCTGTCCACGCATTTAGTGCAGTAACTAAATGTCAGCACTGTAATTCCGACTATGGTGTATGGCCACTGTTTACTTTTGTTTCTTCATGTCTGCCATCAAGTTCTTCCTTCCCTTTTGATTCTTTATGTGTGATGTTACTTTTCTTTAATAACTATCTTTTCCCGAATTTCGTTTGACGTTTCCCAAATGTTTCAGAAAGAATTTTTTTTTTTTATCTACCACTTAATGTATTGGAAATTTTGATTTTTTTCTGTAGTTTACGGTAAAAAGAGCTTGTCACATATGCTCTTCCGTGTACTCTTCTTGGGTTTTGCTTTAATGAGATTATACTGCAGACAAAAGAGTGCAGTATAATTCAATATATTCATATTTCTCTTCGAATTAAGCGGGGAATTAAGCCTTCCCCAACATGGACCTGGTTCTATGATCGAGTACAGAAGAAGATATATGTATATATATATATATATATATATATATATATATATATATATATATATATATATATATATATATATATATGTATATATATATATATATATATATATATATATATATATATATATATATTTATATATATATATTTATATATATATATATATATATATATATATAGAAGAAGATATATGTATATATATATATATATATATATATATATATATATATATATATATATATATATATATATATATATATATATATATATATATATATATATATATATATATATATATATATATATATATATATATATATATATATATATATATATATATATATATGTATGTATGTATGTATGTATGTATGTATGTATGTATGTATGTATGTATGTATGTATGTATGTATGTATGTATGTGTGTGTGTGTGTTCGACGATCTTTCTTTATTTTTGGTTTAATATTATTCGTTCATTGGCAATTCCTTATGCCACGAAATAATAAACTATAATTACAATTTCACAAATGCAGACAGATTGCCTTAAATTAAGAAATATAATATAGCACTTTGTAGTCGGATCCAAAATCTGACAGAACCATATTTCAAGAATAATGTATACCGGGATGATCATCACTCACAAAACTGCCTTAAACCTTCCATGCTAGTAGAGACAAAAAAGACTGCCTTTTTATTTTGCTGATATTTTTATGGCAAAAAGCATTAGCATCGTACATTTGGAGTTGTTTATCAGAGCGCGACTTGCTACTCTAATGTCTTGGCGTCAAGGTACAGGCCAAAGCTGCAACATACTGCCATCTGCCTCCCCATGACTAGGCTTTTGTTCTGCTCTTATTGGGCAATTTAATAAAGACGGGAATTTTAAAATAGCGGAGCGCTATTATCGCTATCTTATTGTTCCCGATATATTTAAGTGATTTATAGTGGTCTCCGTTCACCTACTATATACTGTAAGTTCCAAGAATCTTTGACATCAAGTGTTACCTGCCTCAGTAGTTAATACTTTCTATTAGTATAACCTTTTCCTGTATGGTGGTGATGTTGCAATATTTGGGTGTTTGTTTGTATTAAGTTCCCGAACGTTAATTTTATGTCTCCTTCTCCAGTTCTGACACTGGATTTATGTTATGTTACTTATAATTTAGTTTCTGCTATGTTCAGTATGAGCACCTACATGTTTTCCTCGGTACTTTATTCTATCTTAGATTACCAAACACATGTCGATTCGAAACCAACCGGTCAACCTGAACAAGCTAGCCTCAACCAGTGTCAACTAATAGCCGCTAATCGTCCAAAATTGGTGCTCAAAAGCATCCCCGGCTGATGGTTTCTTTTTAATGTAATGGATACGAGAGCCCTGATTGGTCCTTGTTCCAACGTGACCTCGCGCTGATGCCATATCTGGTACTCCTGGCATGAGTCCAGCTCTTCTTTAGGGCATATAGTAATTGGTCTCTCGATACATATCCATTCTTTTCTTCATCCAAGATTATATGTTCTTGATTTGTATTTGTACGATTTTGTAAAACATATTTAGAGCAAATAAACGTATTTACGTACTTACTTACGAAGTTATGCGTCAATACCAAATTGTTGATGCAATAATCATTAATCCAGACTACGTTAGGAGGCGAATTCTTTGACTAACTTGGTTTATTAGAGCTGCTTACAGAAAAAGGTCAAGCTCACCGGTTTATAGAAACATTGGAGGTACTAGTATGTGAATTCATCACTGGTGGTGAAATTGTATTCGCCATGATTTGCCAACATCACACTCAATATATCACATATACATTTACTTGTATCAACAGCCCAATAGCTCAAACAAGATTTGAAATATATATATATATATATATATATATATATATATATATATATATATATATATATATATATATATATATATATATATATATATATATATATTTACATGTATATATATATATATATATATATATATATATATATATATATATATATATATATATATATATATATATATATATATATATATATATATACACACACACACACACAAATATATCATACTTTTGAGAGACATTCGGAAACTTTTTTTTAAATTTTTAAATCATTTTTATTTTCCTTCCTATCACAAGTAAAAATCAGTACAAATATTGTAGCACATGCATCAGGTCCAAGGTGTAGATATATGACATAGTATAACGATTTGATGTCAAGTGGTAAATGTATATACAGGAATATTGTGATAAAATGGAATTACAGTGAATGGTTGCATTATTTCGAAACGGAGTATAGAGTTACATAGAATGTAGTCAATGGTGTAAATTGCATATCTATTATACAGGAGTATTTGTATATTGTAGGTGAACATATATCATGTAGCACGACAGTATATATTTGACAATAAGTTGAATTGTTTTTCAAAAGGATTTCCTTTGCCTTTTAAATAGCAACGGTATTTTTCCTCAAAATAAAGTTTTTTAACCTCATTTTTAACATTCAGCAGGTGTGGTCTTTGTTCTTTCTTCATACAAGTATACAGGACCTTTTTTGTCATTAATATGATAGTGTTAATAGCATTGGCATTTTCCAGATCTCCTAATATAATTTTCGAAGGCGACAGGTTGTAATTGTCCATGCCAAGTAATCTTATCCATGTTTGTATGCTGTCCCATAATTCTTGTGAATATTGACACTCAAGAAACATGTGTTCAATAGAGTCGGTCGTTTCATTACAAAAACCACACAAGCTGGATTTTTTTAATCCGATTTTAAATAACTTTTTGTTTGTATAGAACCAATGATGCAGGGTACGAAATTGTATATATTTTAAATATGTGTCTTTGTACAGTAGATGGTGTTTATGGAAGGATCTACCAAATTCAAAACTATTGAAATTAAAGTCTGTTTTTTCGCACCATTTTGCTACTGAAGTATCTAATCCTTGAGATGATGACTGTTTCATTTGACTGTATATTTTAGAGACTCCTTTTTTAGTTTGATTCAAAAAATTATTAAGAGAGCTATTTTTTGGTGCTTCTTCTTCAGAAAGTGGGACATCCCTCCATTCTATGAAATGTTTAATCTTTTCAGTAATAAAATGATAGTCTAGAAAGTTTGTTTTGACACCATGTATTTCCATAAATTTGTCCGTAGGAAGAATGACATTCATCGTTCCCAAAAAGTCAGAAACTGTAGAAATACCTTTTTTAAACCATTGTCGGTTAATGGGGACTGAAAATACTGGGTTCAACCAAATGGGTGTGTTTTTAATAAAAGTTTTTCCCATAACTGCTTCAGTCTGCCACATAACCTCCAGACTACCTATTACATCAAGCCAGAATTTATTTGAAGTAGTTTCTTTCAATTTTTCTAAAATGTCTGGACCATATACAAAAACTTCCCATAAATCAAAGTCATTTGGAAACTTGGTCCATTTACTATTGGAACATAAACATCTCTTTAACCAACTTTGTTTCAGTGATTTTTCAAATAATTGTAAGTTGTGGAGTTTCAATCCTCCATGTTGAATTTCTCCCTCAAGAATTTCTTTTCGCCATTTAGCTGGTTTCCCACACCATAAAAATTTGGCAAAGGCATCATTAAGAGTATTAAGGCAAGTAAGGCTCGGGCTAGGAAGAGACAGCAACATATGAGTGATCTTGGAGATTAGAAGAGATTTAATAATGGTGACTTTCCCATAAGGGGTTAAATTTCTTGTACTCCAAATTTTAATCAATTGTTCTATTTCCCCCAGTTTTCTATAAATATTTAAATCCGAAATATAACCCAAGCTGTTCATGTCGTAATGTATCCCCAAGATCTTAAATTTGTCTGTCCAATTAAAACCGAATTTGCCCTGCCAGGGTATATTGCTGTCTCTTGTAGCACCTAGCTTTACTACCTTAGTTTTTTCTTTATTAATGTCCAAGCCAGATATACGTTTAAAACATTTTAAAACTCTAATCACAATTGTGACAGATGACAAATCTTCCCTAATAAGTAAGGTTGTGTCATCAGCGTATTGAGACACCTTAGATTCCTCCCCATGCACAACAATCCCCCGAATGTCACCACTCTCCCTAAGGACATGAGATAAGATCTCTGCACATACAACAAAAATGTAAGGTAAAAGGGGATCACCCTGTCTACAGCCACGCTCTAATGAAATTGGTTTTGAAAGATACCCATTTTGTTCAACTCTAGAAGTAGAGTTGAACTGGCATAGTTTTATCATGTTAATAAAAGTAGTTCCAAAGCTAAATCTTTGCAGGGCTTCAGATATAAATTCCCATTCAATGGTATCAAAAGCTTTGGAAAAATCAAGCACCATCAGAATACCAGGGATATGTTCAGATGCACAATATTCTATCGTATCATATACCCTTCTGGTATTTTCTCCATTGAATCTTCCAGAGATGAACCCAGTCTGGTCTTCATTTATAATACTTGGCAAACAAGCTTTCAATCTATTTGCAACCATAGATGAGAAGAATTTATAAAAAGAATTAAGAAGTGTCAGAGGTCGCCAGTTTTTAAGATCATTACGTAACTTTCCCTGTTTGGGAATGCATGTAATGACTCCATCTAAAGCTAATATTGAAAAGTTATTATTTTGGATCGCTTCCATAATGTATCTGTAAATCCAATATTGTAATTCATCTAAAAAATATTTGAAAAATTCGTTCTAGTATCCATCGGGGCCCGGGCTTTATTAAGTTTGCTTGCCTTTATTGCAATTTGGAGTTCATCCAAAGAATATGGAGTTTCTAATTTGTTTTGGTCAGTGTCAGAAAGTTTTGGAAGATTCGCTAAAAGATTGGCATATTTAGAGTTTTCTAATGGGATTGTATCTTTAGAAGAGTATAAATCGGCGTAGAAGTTGCGTTGTAGCATTAAAACTTTTGCAGAGTCAGTTATTTCAGTATCACCATCGATAAGAGAAGGAATATTCTTGTTAACATGATTTCTCTTTTCTAAATTCAAAAAATATTTGGACGGTTTCTCCCAATTGTCTGTCAATGAGGCTCTTGAACGAATAATACTGCCTTTTCTCTTTTTCTCTCGCAAATTCTCAAGTTGAAGAGATAAATCTCTAAGAGAATTTTTTTTGTCAATATTTTCATTGTCGGAATCTATTTCTGACTGTAATTCTTTAATGGAAGTGACGAGAGTATCCTCAGCTTCTGTTTCTTGTCTTTTGAGATTTTTCGAAAATTTTATAATTTTACCTCTCAGTTGGCACAAGAGGGTTTCTAGAAACAGAGTTGAGGATATAGATATTTCCAAGGTCTGGCCCTTGTCCGATTCTACAAAGTCCTCACTGTAGACAGGTAATGAGTATGTATTAGAAACTAAGGATATTTCAGATTTAATCATGTCAACAAATTCCAGATTTTCTAATAAAGCATTATTGAATTTCCAAAGCCCTTTGCCCCTTTTCTGGCCAGATTTGTTTATTGATAATTTTATTATATTGTGGTCGCTTCTGTAAGCATTTAGAATTTCCGATTTTGGATTCAAAGATAATAATTCCTCTGAAATCAAGAAGTAGTCCAATCTAGAGGCTCGACAAGGTTTGTCTGATCTCCATGTGAAACGTTTCCTATTTTCATGTTGAATTCGCCAGATATCTAGAAGGTTTTCTTTTGACATAAGACTGTTAATAGTTTTGCTTGCTAATGGGTTTCTTAGGGCAGTGTAATTATTCGGAAACTTATGACGCTTTGCACAATACTTTTCCGGATGATTTTCCGTGTTTTTTTCACGAATTGTTTAGGAATATCTCTGGCAAATACCTACTGTGTAACAGTTAAGTATCTACTATCTAGGGTCATTGTGATAGTTTTATCGCTATGGGCCTATCACTGTGTTGTGTTCTATTTCATAAGCATAACAAGGTTAGATAACGCCGCCTACACTGTCTGTCTGAGATTTATAATATGGGGCATTTATCGAGTATAATAACTCTTTATTGACTTAGTGGCTTAATCCAATGAAGTTATAATTTCTCTTGGACGAAGTGACCACACATTACTGAAGGCTACGGGGTTTGAAAACCTTGCTGAGATAATGTAAAAGATTCGCACAAGGAGAATCAGGGGTTATCACGAATACATTTGCACCCGGATTGTGCATATGGTATTGCAATTATAGATAAAAATGTTAAAAGAGTTTTTTTTAATAAATATTGAACAACAAGACGAACTTCACAATACATCTTTTTGTTCATTTTCAGACTGTTACAAGGGCCTATGGTTAAAGACATATCCGTCTGAAAGTTGTCTATCCTGTTGTGTTTATCTAACCTTCTTCAAATATATTGTAAATATTACTCTATTTAAAAAAAAGAATTTGTTTAACCCATTAATGCCTAAGAGTTACTTTTGATATGGTCGTCTGGACCTTTGATACTTGTGACAAAAGCATGGGAATTAAATATGATTTTACAAAATATTTGAAGGAGAACTGTTGCTACTGTTCTGATTAAAATTTCTACTTCAAATCTTTTTTCAATTATGCTTTAGTATTAAAGATTTCATCAAAATTGTCAGACTACTTTCGGCGGCTTTGAGTAAAGGGTTAAGTGTGTCAGTCCGTGGGTGCGCACCAGGTGACAAGGGTTGAGTAGGGAAATGGGACCTTCTTGCTGAGAGGCACTCACGGTGATTCATAGAAGAGCACTTGCTTAAAGTTTCCTAGTTGTCCGGCAGGTGGCGTAACCGTATGGTTCTGACAAACTATCTTCGAAGACTAGCTGCAATGTAATCTGCCATTTTTGCCACAAAATGCCATCAAATATTTTTAGTATAAGGATTTGATGCAGCTGAATATGTCGGTAAAAGTTTTGGTTGCTGTTTCAGGTCAGCATTTTTAGACCAATGGCTAAGACCCTGGTTTTGGGGCATAGTTTTGAATGAGGGGCAGGCCCGGGGGGGGGGGGGGGCACTCAGGTACAGAGGGGGGCCGCACCTTAGTTACGTATTTCGCGGAAGAAGGGGTCTTTTTTGAAGACCTCCGCATGTCCGCGATTTTGTAAAAGAAGGGTACTTTTTTGTACCCAGGTACGAAGTATGGGGGTCAAAATCCCCTTACAATCCACGAAATATACGCGGCTCTGACGCCGAGTGAATCCCGAAGTATCTGGGCTGCCGAGTTTGCTGCCGCCACTTATTGCCGCTAGACACGCAGAGGATTATAAAATCTAAAGTTAAAATACGTGTTCCCGTTCATCCAATGTCAGTGTTTTGATAAAAGAAGGGGTGTTTATTTAGTGGAAAAAGTCAGCGTTTTTATTAAAATAAGGGTGCTTTTTTGGCCAGAAATCAGTGCTTTAGGGGTACTTTTTAATTTTGATAACGAACGTATGCGCCCCCCTAAATACTCAAGTGCCCCCCCCGGGGGGGGGGGGCAGGTTAGTACGTGGTTCGTTTTAACAGAGGTAGACCTACCTCATTGGTTTCAAATAGGAAAACAGAGAAATCTTGACAACAAAATCATCTTTTAGTATTGGTTTCTTTTTCCAATCTCTCGAACCCTTCTCCGCAACTCATTTAGCAAAATCTGTAGACTCATAGAAACCCTCCTTTTGCAGTACTGAAGGTAAACAAATTAAATCAGTAGTGCCGATATTTAGTTCATGCACTAAATGCCTGGGCAACCAAGGCATAATACACGACCTCACGCCACGATTGCCGCCCATTTTCCTAGGCATGGATGACCTCATAACTGAACACAGCTTAAATTGATACGCAAGCCAAGTGGGTCATTGATGTGCTTGGCATGTTTTTGGACATGATATCTGTATATATGTTACAGAAAGAGTGTCAAACCATGGATTTAGTCAAATCCCTAAAACTTTCAGGGAATCTGTCAAATTCCTCTTTCACTCAAGGATTCGGTCCCTAAATGTCTACGGATATGACTAAACCCCTAAAAATAGGTGGGTCATGTTTGACTTGTTTACTGGAGACCTTTCAGAGGGATTGTTGAATGACAATTACCTTTGTTTTATGCTTAGTTGAGCGCTACTTATGATTCCTGATTATCAAAGTAGTGAGGTACAAAGTAATGCTGAATAATCAATGCTCAGCCAAATATTATTGCTTGATGATGATGATAATTAGTATCTCAGTCAGCGTTTATCAATTTCATCATTCTGACCCTCCTATTTTCAAGGATTTAGTCAAATCTCTAGACATTTAGGGACCAAATCCGTGAGTGAAACAAGAATTTGACAGATTCCCTGAAAGTTTTAGGGATTTGACTAAATCCCTGGTTTGACACTCTTACTGTAACATATATATATATATATATAAATATATATATATAAATATATATATATATATATATATATATATATATATATATATATATATATATATATATATATATATATATATATGATATATGTACAACCATGCATTGACTTCTGGCGACTGGTGCAGGAATTAAATGACTGTACAGGTGAACTTAGGATATGACAGACTAAATGGGACCAGACCAGGAGTGTTGGTCCGTCTTATGCAAAATCTGTCGTAAACATATGACGAATACTTGATATGCATCGGACTGGGACCAAGCATATCGTCCGTCATATGCAAAAATCCGTCGTACAGTGGTCCATCATATCCAAGTTCACCTGTACTTGATTTA
Source organism: Maea johnstoni (assembly GCA_963942565.1). NCBI lineage: Eukaryota > Metazoa > Annelida > Polychaeta > Spionida > Magelonidae > Maea > Maea johnstoni. The sequence continues at coordinate 32,401,309 of OZ012693.1, read as the reverse complement.
ACCCATCCACGCTTTTAAGTTGCCATCTGGATCCATAACATTTTGACCAGAACTTAATAAAGATGATTTCATAAAATATGTTAAGCATTATTATTAGTTACATTCCGATTGATTGCCATTTCGCATTCACATTTTTTCCATCAATATTTTTGCCTGAAGGTTTTCTACTAATGGCCATGTTGCTTTTAGCAGCTGTGAATGTAGGTGAAGCAGGTTGGCCTGGTCGCTATATAAATGTGCGGCGTTGTGTGGGACTGTCTATGGTCCTTCTGCAACTGAAAGACCCCTTGGAACTATTCGTGAAGAGTAGTGAATTTCTTCCCGGTCCTGGGTTTCTTTCTCGTCGCGATATGACCTAAGCTGTTGAAAGCGACGTATAAACCCAATTCCTTCCTTGAATGTGGGTGTTGAATATAGGCACTAATTAAATCATCGTGGTCCTGATGTTCTAGAATCCTCACCTATGGTACTTATGGAATTTAGAACTGCATCTCCTCCAGTTGATTAGATGGATAAACGCAAATGAAGTACTTCTAACCCTTCAAGAATTTAGCAAGTTCTATGCATCCATAAGTTATTCTCAAAAGATCAGTGAATTCTGTGCATTCTTGAGTTATTTTCAAAAGATCAGTGAATTCTATGTATTCAGGAGATATTTTCATAAGTTATGTGAATACTATGCATTCATAAGATATTTTCCAGATTACACATCAACTTTAAGTATGAAGTAAGTATGAAGGGGTTAATTAAAAGGCAATTCACAAACAACGACAAGGGATCAATATCATACAAAAATTTATTCATAGCATAACAAGTCTGAGTGTAGTAAAATTGAAATTTCACCAGGAAATCACAAGACGAATAATGGAAATCTTATAAGAAAACTGAATTATTCAAACTGAATATCAAGAATCAATTGGCCAGTTTGTAGGAATTAAAAAATGCAATATTTTACCTGTATATATCAAAAAGCAAAAGCTGCAGTCCATATAGAAATATTGAATGCAATTCCCTTTTTCTGTTGCCAAGTAGATGTTGAGCGAAAGCCTTCTAGTTTTCTTTTCTCTTCCAGAATTTTATTTATCATTACTTCTTCTGCCAAGTTCAGCAAGCATACAAAGCTGTATTCTCCAGTGATCAAGACTGTCTACTCTTCTGTATTCCATTATACACAGTACATATAATAATACAAGTTACCTTACCTATACTTATGTTAAGACCACTATGCCTAGACTGAACTCAATACTTCGATGAACTAGTAACATAGTTCCTACAGTTAGAATAGAATATCTCAGCTCACTAGATACTTTCTTTCTCCTGATATGATACATTATAGCAATGGACTAGATACAAACTTTACATGGAATATATACTTAATATCAAAAGAGTAACTATCAACTGTTCTGTGTCTAGATCCCCCCTAAATTCTTTCACAAACCAGCATTTAATAACAGAAGAAATTAAATTCAATATTATAGTAAAACTAGAAATATAGAGCCCCAAATATATCATTAGTCAATAATAATTTGGTATTTGACACCAGGGTCTTAGCCAGGATTTAGAAACTGAGTGCCCAAAATCAGCAATTGTAAATTTTTGGGCATGCCCTCTTTCGAGGGAGACCATGGTATACACAGACTTCAAGCATAAACACATCTTTACTGTTTGAAATAAGGTGAAATATTCTTATACAAAGTCATAGAAATTATATTGAGGTGACAAAATTCAACCATATGCTTGACATTTAAAGAAATTCCTTGCATACAAATTTGGGTGTCCTGAGGGGTGATTTTTGAGGGTTGGTTGTTAAAATGATGCTCAGACACGTTACTGGCTAAAAATATGCAAACTTACATTTACACAAGATTACAACCACGCTATTTCCCAACTGACACAAGGCATAATATCCTTATACAATAATACAGTGAGGTGACAAAAATCCAATGATTTGCTTGAAATGGACATTTTAAACCTTCTAAAGCGGAGGCCACCTTCGCTCTCAAAGCACAAAGATGCAAAGATTTATGAAAATCATCTAAACCCTGTCATATTGGTATTCATTGGAAAGCTCTCACTGAGTACTCTCAAATGAGTACCCATTTGCTAGGGTTTCATTCATTTTTCAGTTATTTTGTATCATTTTCTATCGACAAAATAAGCCACCAGCAGCATAAGGGTTAAGTAGTTACTCACAATAAATTAGGCATCCTTAGGGGTGTTTTCTGTCTATATGATGCCCAGATGCCCTGCGGGCTAAGACTATATTTTATATTGTGCCGTTGCCACCTACAATTACCAAAATCACCAATTACAAATATTGTACTTCACAATCTTCCATTTTATGTCAAATTTAACATAAATAAGCACCGCTAGAATGTTGAGGACCAAACCAAATGTCCAAAAAATTGCCGAGTTCCAACCAGGGACTTAGCCAGGACTCGTCCTACCAATCTTTTGGACAGGCAGTTTCATAAAAACCTCCTGTTTGGACAGGCAAAAATTTCTATGATGATTTTTCATTTTTGACTTTTGGGGTGAAATAACCAAATATTTTCCTAACAAACCATCTTCTAGGGCATAGCTGAAGTTTAAATTGCTCTTTTTGACACACTAGGCTGTTATATGTAGCTTGTATAAGGATTTAAAAGTAGACAAGTAGCTAAACCTGGACGGGCAAAACATTTGAAATTGCTGTTTTGGACAGGCATTTTTGAAATCCTGGCTAAGACCCTGGTTACAACACTTCAGATGAATATCCAGGTTGTTGATTCCAATCCAATTCCAATAGCATCTTCTCCTCCCTAATAATGCTGCAATCTCAATACTAGGTATCATTAGTGCTGGGACTCGGCCCAAAAAATGAACTCGAGCGCTCGGCAAATCTTGCGACCAAAACTCGAGTCAATATTGGTTTTTACGGCCACATTGACAAGATCTTAAGGCGAATGATTTAAAACATGCCAGGCACACATACGGTGTACTGCAGCATTGAGAATGGGTGAATCAAAAAATAGCGTAATACACTTTAAGAAAACACATTTTACTTCAGGAAATCTGGTGCAAATTAGTGAGTTTTGGCCGTTGCTAGGCCACACATGCATCAGAGCATGTGTTGCTATTAAAATGTCATCAGCTCGAAATTTACGAGCGATCAATTTTTGGACTTCCGATTACTCGTCCCACCACTAGGTATCATGGTCTTAGCCAGGGCATCCGGGTGTCTTTATGGACACCCAAACCCTCAAAAAGCACCCCTCAGGACACCCAACTTTTTTAGTGAAGAATTTTTCAAAATGTCTGTCTTAAGCATATAATTGAATTATTTCATTCTCACATAATTCCCTTGATATTGAATAGGGATATCATGCCTTTCTTTGATGAATTTATATATATGTTTGGTTAAAATCTGAGTATATTGCTGTTCCCCTTAAAATTTTGGACACCCTAAAAGTTTACAATTGCCAATTTTGGGCAACCAGTTTCTAAATACTGGCTAAGACCCTGCTAGGTATCATAGAGTTTGTGGTCACTTCAATGTGTAGTCTCTGGGGTGTTCAAGATTACATGAACACATGCATACGGCCGCTGGAGTTTCCTCCGACGACAATATTTCTTGTGGGATGGAAAGCATTGAGTGAGCAGACCGACCCGAGCCAGTCTTGGTCTTGGAAGGTGTGGGCTAGCGTACAATTAGGAACAGCAAAAACTTCAATCTGAAAAGAAAACGATTCACATTAAGGAATTTACATATTTACATCTAAGTCACATTCAGGATTCTCAATTACTGTATAACTGGTTAATTTAGCGTGGTTTTTAATTTGGTGTTTTTAGGCGAATGCCCATCAACGCCAAATTAAAGATCGCATAAAAATATGTGTACATAAAGATGGCGTTGTTCTGACTGCTCCAGAAGCCAAAATAAATACAGGGAAAATACTTTTTGAAAAAAAAAACGCCAACTTAAGTACACGCCAAATTAACCAGTTATACAGTACTTACATTTTAAATTCATTATTTAAAAGTCATTCAAAGAAGTTAAATCTATTTATGTGAATGATTCACAAAAAGGAATTGACATGAAAGCCATACTCTTCTATGTAAACACAAAAATGTCAGATCTACTACAATACTATTCAGATATTTTCAAGAAGGTATATAAGATATTTAAGATGAGCTTTTTAAAAAAATGTAGACAAAACAGATGGCATGAACAATTACATTATATGAATTTAAAACTCAATGAGATGTATGAAACATCCACATAGCAAGAGTTAAATTTAATGTAATTGTTTAGTTCTAACCCTTCAAATGCTGAGGCTACTTTTGTCCAAAACACAAGATGCAAAGAGTTTTGATAACTATCTAAACCCTATCTGATGAGGGTTTTGGTATTCATTGGATAGCTCTAGATGAGTTCTCTTAGATGAGTACCCATTTACCAGGGTTTCGTTCATTTTTCAGATTTTTGCATCATTTTGTATTGGCCAAATTAGCCACCAGCAGCACAAGGGTTAATTAAATCAAATATACAGGGCTGGACATTAACAGTGAACTGCTGGCCAGAGGACAGTTAAATTTCCAGAGATGGTTTCAATCCAGTGAGAAAAGATCACAACTGGTCCAGAAGGGCCAGTAAACATTTGGGGACATGTGTTATCAAGTTTCCCCTCAAGAATGCCCCCAAATGTTTTCAAATTAAAAAATAAAAAATAAATGAAAAAAAAGGTTGTCAGTGAATTTCATGCCATGATTTTTTTTTTAATGTAGAAGAAAATTTTGCAGGACCATTAATTTTTTTGCATGACCAATAGATCCTTGGTGTTACTTGTAACTGGGTTATAACATTAACATTAACATTTTGAGATAGTGTTGAGGCCTGATATATGACATATAGATTTCAAAGTAATCTCTCCTTTTAACTGGGCGACAGACAATAAAGATTTTTTTGGATTTCGATTTTAGTGCCCCAACCAAGGTCTTAGCCAGCAGGGCGTCTGGGTGCCTTTTTGGACACCCAAACCCTTAAAAAGAACCCCTCAGGACACCCAAATATTTTTGTGTGGAATTTTTATAAATCTCAATCTCAAGCTTATGATTGATTTTGTTCCTCTTCTTACAACTCCCATGACATTATTTAATGATATCATATCATGGTTATATCATGCCTTATTATGATGAATTTAAACATGTTGAAAGTACATTGTGATCCCCCTTAAAAATTTGGACGCCCAAAAATTTTACAACTGCCAATTTTAGGCACCCAGTTTCTGAATTCTGGCTAAGACACTGCCCCCAACTCACCCTTCTGGGTCTGGCCATGGATCCCACAACGAAGACGTCCTCCCTTGCCGGGTGCCACGTGGCCTTGAAATTGCTGAGCCAACGCCCTGTGTGGTTATCATGGCGGACAGCCACTCTCAGGGGGATGTCTGTGACAGGCTTGCTGCTGTCATAGATCCTAGAGAAATAACAAACAAAGAACATAACTACATGTATCTATAGGGGCTGACATAGTTTAGGGTTGACTTTGAGGGGAATGTCTGTGACAGGCTTAATGCTGTCATAGATCCTAGAGAAATAACAAACAAAGAACATAACTACATGTATCTATAGGGGCTGACATAGTTTAGGGTTGACTTTGAGGGGAATGTCTGTGACAGGCTTGCTGCTGTCATAGATCCTAGAGAAATAACAAACAAAGAACATAACTACATGTATCTATAGGGGCTGACATAGTTTAGGGTTGACTTTGAGGGGAATGTCTATGACAGGCTTGCTGCTGTCTTAGATCCTAGAGAAATAACAAACAAAGAACATAACTACATGTATCTATAGGGGCTGACATAGTTTAGGGTTGACTTTGAGGGGAATGTCTGTGACAGGCTTGCTGCTGTCATAGATCCTAGAGAAATAACAAACAAAGAACATAACTACATGTATCTATAGGGGCTGACATAGTTTAGGGTTGACTTTGAGGGGGATGTCTGTGACAGGCTTGCTGCTGTCATAGATCCTAGAGAAATAACAAACAAAGAACATAACTACATGTATCTATAGGGGCAGACATAGTTTAGGGTTGACTTTGAGGGGGATGTCTGTGACAGGCTTGCTGCTGTCATAGATCCTAGAGAAATAACAAACAAAGAACATAACTACATGTATCTATAGGGGCTGACATAGTTTAGGGTTGACTTTGAGGGGAATGTCTGTGACAGGCTTGCTGCTGTCATAGATCCTAGAGAAATAACAAACAAAGAACATAACTACATGTATCTATAGGGGCTGACATAGTTTAGGGTTGACTTTGAGAGGAATGTCTGTGACAGGCTTGCTGCTATCATAGATCCTAGAGAAATAACAAACAAAGAACATAACTACATGTATCTATAGGGGCTGACATAGTTTAGGGTTGACTTTGAGGGGAATGTCTGTGACAGGCTTGCTGCTGTCATAGATCCTAGAGAAATAACAAACAAAGAACATAACTACATGTATCTATAGGGGCTGACATAGTTTAGGGTTGACTTTGAGAGGAATGTCTGTGACAGGCTTGCTGCTATCATAGATCCTAGAGAAATAACAAACAAAGAACATAACTACATGTATCTATAGGGGCTGACATAGTTTAGGGTTGACTTTGAGGGGAATGTCTGTGACAGGCTTAATGCTGTCATAGATCCTAGAGAAATAACAAACAAAGAACATAACTACATGTATCTATAGGGGCTGACATAGTTTAGGGTTGACTTTGAGGGGAATGTCTGTGACAGGCTTAATGCTGTCATAGATCCTAGAGAAATAACAAACAAAGAACATAACTACATGTATCTATAGGGGCTGACATAGTTTAGGGTTGACTTTGAGGGGAATGTCTGTGACAGGCTTGCTGCTGTCATAGATCCTAGAGAAATAACAAACAAAGAACATAACTACATGTATCTATAGGGGCTGACATAGTTTAGGGTTGACTTTGAGGGGAATGTCTGTGACAGGCTTGCTGCTGTCATAGATCCTAGAGAAATAACAAACAAAGAACATAACTATCTATAGGGGCTGACATAGTTTAGGGTTGACTTTGAGGGGGATGTCTGTGACAGGCTTGCTGCTGTCATAGATCCTAGAGAAATAACAAACAAAGAACATAACTATCTATAGGGGCTGACATAGTTTAGGGTTGACTTTGAGAGGAATGTCTGTGACAGGCTTGCTGCTGTCATAGATCCTAGAGAAATAACAAACAAAGAACATAACTATCTATAGGGGCTGACATAGTTTAGGGTTGACTTTGAGGGGAATGTCTGTGACAGGCTTGCTGCTGTCATAGATCCTAGAGAAATAACAAACAAAGAACATAACTATCTATAGGGGCTGACATAGTTTAGGGTTGACTTTGAGAGGAATGTCTGTGACAGGCTTGCTGCTGTCATAGATCCTAGAGAAATAACAAACAAAGAACATAACTATCTATAGGGGCTGACATAGTTTAGGGTTGACTTTGAGAGGAATGTCTGTGACAGGCTTGCTGCTGTCATAGATCCTAGAGAAATAACAAACAAAGAACATAACTACATGTATCTATAGGGGCTGACATAGTTAAGGGTTGACTTTGAGAGGAATGTCTGTGACAGGCTTGCTGCTGTCATAGATCCTAGAGAAATAACAAACAAAGAACATAACTATCTATAGGGGCTGACATAGTTTAGGGTTGACTTTGAGGGGAATGTCTGTGACAGGCTTGCTGCTGTCAAAGATCCTAGAGAAATAACAAACAGAGAACATAACTACATGTATCTATAGGGGCTGACATAGTTTAGGGTTGACTTTGAGGGGAATGTCTGTGACAGGCTTGCTGCTGTCATAGATCCTAGAGAAATAACAAACAAAGAACATAACTACATGTATCTATAGGGGCTGACATAGTTTAGGGTTGACTCTGAGGGGAATGTCTGTGACAGGCTTGCTGCTGCCAAAGATCCTAGAGAAATAACAAACAAAGAACATAACTATCTATAGGGGCTGACATAGTTTAGGGTTGACTTTGAGGGGAATGTCTGTGACAGGCTTGCTGCTGTCATAGATCCTAGAGAAATAACAAACAGAGAACATAACGACATGTATCTATAGGGGCTGACATAGTTTAGGGTTGACTCTGAGGGGAATGTCTGTGACAGGCTTGCTGCTGTCATAGATCCTAGAGAAATAACAAACAAAGAACATAACTACATGTATCTATAGGGGCTGACATAGTTTAGGGTTGACTTTGAGGGGAATGTCTGTGACAGGCTTGCTGCTGTCATAGATCCTAGAGAAATAACAAACAAAGAACATAACTACATGTATCTATAGGGGCTGACATAGTTTAGGGTTGACTTTGAGGGGAATGTCTATGACAGGCTTGCTGCTGTCTTAGATCCTAGAGAAATAACAAACAAAGAACATAACTACATGTATCTATAGGGGCTGACATAGTTTAGGGTTGACTTTGAGGGGAATGTCTGTGACAGGCTTGCTGCTGTCATAGATCCTAGAGAAATAACAAACAAAGAACATAACTACATGTATCTATAGGGGCTGACATAGTTTAGGGTTGACTTTGAGGGGGATGTCTGTGACAGGCTTGCTGCTGTCATAGATCCTAGAGAAATAACAAACAAAGAACATAACTACATGTATCTATAGGGGCAGACATAGTTTAGGGTTGACTTTGAGGGGGATGTCTGTGACAGGCTTGCTGCTGTCATAGATCCTAGAGAAATAACAAACAAAGAACATAACTACATGTATCTATAGGGGCTGACATAGTTTAGGGTTGACTTTGAGGGGAATGTCTGTGACAGGCTTGCTGCTGTCATAGATCCTAGAGAAATAACAAACAAAGAACATAACTACATGTATCTATAGGGGCTGACATAGTTTAGGGTTGACTTTGAGAGGAATGTCTGTGACAGGCTTGCTGCTATCATAGATCCTAGAGAAATAACAAACAAAGAACATAACTACATGTATCTATAGGGGCTGACATAGTTTAGGGTTGACTTTGAGGGGAATGTCTGTGACAGGCTTGCTGCTGTCATAGATCCTAGAGAAATAACAAACAAAGAACATAACTACATGTATCTATAGGGGCTGACATAGTTTAGGGTTGACTTTGAGAGGAATGTCTGTGACAGGCTTGCTGCTATCATAGATCCTAGAGAAATAACAAACAAAGAACATAACTACATGTATCTATAGGGGCTGACATAGTTTAGGGTTGACTTTGAGGGGAATGTCTGTGACAGGCTTAATGCTGTCATAGATCCTAGAGAAATAACAAACAAAGAACATAACTACATGTATCTATAGGGGCTGACATAGTTTAGGGTTGACTTTGAGGGGAATGTCTGTGACAGGCTTAATGCTGTCATAGATCCTAGAGAAATAACAAACAAAGAACATAACTACATGTATCTATAGGGGCTGACATAGTTTAGGGTTGACTTTGAGGGGAATGTCTGTGACAGGCTTGCTGCTGTCATAGATCCTAGAGAAATAACAAACAAAGAACATAACTACATGTATCTATAGGGGCTGACATAGTTTAGGGTTGACTTTGAGGGGAATGTCTGTGACAGGCTTGCTGCTGTCATAGATCCTAGAGAAATAACAAACAAAGAACATAACTATCTATAGGGGCTGACATAGTTTAGGGTTGACTTTGAGGGGGATGTCTGTGACAGGCTTGCTGCTGTCATAGATCCTAGAGAAATAACAAACAAAGAACATAACTATCTATAGGGGCTGACATAGTTTAGGGTTGACTTTGAGAGGAATGTCTGTGACAGGCTTGCTGCTGTCATAGATCCTAGAGAAATAACAAACAAAGAACATAACTATCTATAGGGGCTGACATAGTTTAGGGTTGACTTTGAGGGGAATGTCTGTGACAGGCTTGCTGCTGTCATAGATCCTAGAGAAATAACAAACAAAGAACATAACTATCTATAGGGGCTGACATAGTTTAGGGTTGACTTTGAGAGGAATGTCTGTGACAGGCTTGCTGCTGTCATAGATCCTAGAGAAATAACAAACAAAGAACATAACTATCTATAGGGGCTGACATAGTTTAGGGTTGACTTTGAGGGGAATGTCTGTGACAGGCTTGCTGCTGTCATAGATCCTAGAGAAATAACAAACAAAGAACATAACTATCTATAGGGGCTGACATAGTTTAGGGTTGACTTTGAGGGGGATGTCTGTGACAGGCTTGCTGCTGTCATAGATCCTAGAGAAATAACAAACAAAGAACATAACTATCTATAGGGGCTGACATAGTTTAGGGTTGACTTTGAGGGGAATGTCTGTGACAGGCTTGCTGCTGCCAAAGATCCTAGAGAAATAACAAACAGAGAACATAACTACATGTATCTATAGGGGCTGACATAGTTTAGGGTTGACTCTGAGGGGAATGTCTGTGACAGGCTTGCTGCTGTCATAGATCCTAGAGAAATAACAAACAAAGAACATAACTATCTATAGGGGCTGACATAGTTTAGGGTTGACTTTGAGGGGAATGTCTGTGACAGGCTTGCTGCTGTCAAAGATCCTAGAGAAATAACAAACAGAGAACATAACTACATGTATCTATAGGGGCTGACATAGTTTAGGGCACTCTGAGGGGAATGTCTGTGACAGGCTCGCTGCTGTCATAGATCCTAGGGAAATAACAAACAAAGAACATAACTACATGTATCTATAGGGGCTGACATAGTTTAGGGTTGACTTTGAGGGGAATGTCTGTGACAGGCTTGCTGCTGCCAAAGATCCTAGAGAAATAACAAACAGAGAACATAACTACATGTATCTATAGGGGCTGACATAGTTTAGGGTTGACTCTGAGGGGAATGTCTGTGACAGGCTTGCTGCTGTCATAGATCCTAGAGAAATAACAAACAAAGAACATAACTATCTATAGGGGCTGACATAGTTTAGGGTTGACTTTGAGGGGAATGTCTGTGACAGGCTTGCTGCTGTCAAAGATCCTAGAGAAATAACAAACAGAGAACATAACTACATGTATCTATAGGGGCTGACATAGTTTAGGGTTGACTTTGAGGGGAATGTCTGTGACAGGCTTGCTGCTGTCAAAGATCCTAGAGAAATAACAAACAGAGAACATAACTACATGTATCTATAGGGGCTGACATAGTTTAGGGTTGACTTTGAGGGGAATGTCTGTGACAGGCTTGCTGCTGTCATAGATCCTAGAGAAATAACAAACAAAGAACATAACTATCTATAGGGGCTGACATAGTTTAGGGTTGACTTTGAGGGGAATGTCTGTGACAGGCTCGCTGCTGTCAAAGATCCTAGAGAAATAACAAACAAAGAACATAACTATCTATAGGGGCTGACATAGTTTAGGGTTGACTTTGAGGGGAATGTCTGTGACAGGCTTGCTGCTGTCATAGATCCTAGAGAAATAACAAACAAAGAACATAACTATCTATAGGGGCTGACATAGTTTAGGGTTGACTTTGAGGGGAATGTCTGTGACAGGCTTGCTGCTGTCATAGATCCTAGAGAAATAACAAACAAAGAACATAACTATCTATAGGGGCTGACATAGTTTAGGGTTGACTTTGAGGGGAATGTCTGTGACAGGCTTGCTGCTGTCATAGATCCTAGAGAAATAACAAACAAAGAACATAACTATCTATAGGGGCTGACATAGTTTAGGGTTGACTTTGAGGGGAATGTCTGTGACAGGCTTGCTGCTGTCATAGATCCTAGAGAAATAACAAACAAAGAACATAACTATCTATAGGGGCTGACATAGTTTAGGGTTGACTTTGAGGGGAATGTCTGTGACAGGCTTGCTGCTGTCATAGATCCTAGAGAAATAACAAACAAAGAACATAACTACATGTATCTATAGGGGCTGACATAGTTTAGGGTTGACTTTGAGGGGAATGTCCCTGACAGGCTTGCTGCTGTCGTAGATCCTAGAGAAATAACAAACAAAGAACATAACTACATGTATCTATAGGGGCTGACATAGTTTAGGGTTGACTTTGAGGGGAATGTCTGTGACAGGCTTGCTGCTGTCATAGATCCTAGAGAAACAACAAACAAAGAACATAACTACCTGTATCTATAGGGGCTGACATAGTTTAGGGTTGACTTTGAGGGGAATGTCTGTGACAGACTTGCTGCTGTCATAGATCCTAGAGAAATAACAAACAAAGAACATAACTACATGTATCTATAGGGGCTGACATAGTTAAGGGTTGACTTTGAGGGGAATGTCTGTGACAGGCTTGCTGCTGTCGTAGATCCTAGAGAAACAACAAACAAAGAACATAACTACATGTATCTATAGGGGCTGACATAGTTAAGGGTTGACTTTGAGGGGAATGTCTGTGACAGGCTTGCTGCTGTCATAGATCCTAGAGAAATAACAAACAAAGAACATAACTACATGTATCTATAGGGGCTGACATAGTTAAGGGTTGACTTTGAGGGGAATGTCTGTGACAGGCTTGCTGCTGTCGTAGATCCTAGAGAAATAACAAACAAAGAACATAACTACATGTATCTATAGGGGCTGACATAGTTAAGGGTTGACTTTGAGGGGAATGTCTGTGACAGGCTTGCTGCTGTCGTAGATCCTAGAGAAACAACAAACAAAGAACATAACTACATGTATCTATAGGGGCTGACATAGTTTAGGGCACTTTGAGGGGAATGTCTGTGACAGGCTCGCTGCTGTCATAGATCCTAGGGAAATAACAAACAAAGAACATAACTATCTATAGGGGCTGACATAGTTTAGGGTTGACTTTGAGGGGAATGTCTGTGACAGGCTTGCTGCTGTCATAGATCCTAGAGAAATAACAAACAAAGAGCATAACTACATGTATCTATAGGGGCTGACATAGTTTAGGGTTGGCTCTGAGGGGAATGTCTGTGACAGGCTTGCTGCTGTCATAGATCCTAGAGAAATAACAAACAAAGAACATAACTACATGTATCTATAGGGGCTGACATAGTTTAGGGTTGACTTTGAGGGGAATGTCTGTGACAGGCTCGCTGCTGTCATAGATCCTAGGGAAATAACAAACAAAGAACATAACTACATGTATCTATAGGGGCTGACATAGTTTAGGGCACTTTGAGGGGAATGTCTGTGACAGGCTCGCTGCTGTCATAGATCCTAGAGAAATAACAAACAAAGAACATAACTACATGTATCTATAGGGGCTGACATAGTTTAGGGTTGACTTTGAGGGGAATGTCTGTGACAGGCTTGCTGCTGTCATAGATCCTAGAGAAATAACAAACAAAGAACATAACTACATGTATCTATAGGGGCTGACATAGTTTAGGGTTGACTTTGAGGGGAATGTCTGTGACAGGCTTGCTGCTGTCATAGATCCTAGAGAAATAACAAACAAAGAACATAACTATCTATAGGGGCTGACATAGTTTAGGGTTGACTTTGAGGGGAATGTCTGTGACAGGCTTGCTGCTGTCATAGATCATGTAGAAATAACAAACAGAGAACATAACTACATGTATCTATAGGGGCTGACATAGTTTAGGGTTGACTTTGAAGGGAATGTCTGTGACAGGCTTGCTGCTGTCATAGATCCTAGAGAAATAACAAACAAAGAACATAACTATCTATAGGGGCTGACATAGTTTAGGGTTGACTTTGAGGGGAATGTCTGTGACAGGCTTGCTGCTGTCATAGATCCTAGAGAAATAACAAACAAAGAACATAACTACATGTATCTATAGGGGCTGACATAGTTTAGGGTTGACTTTGAGGGGAATGTCTGTGACAGGCTTGCTGCTGTCATAGATCCTAGAGAAATAACAAACAAAGAACATAACTACATGTATCTATAGGGGCTGACATAGTTTAGGGTTGACTTTGAGGGGAATGTCTGTGACAGGCTTGCTGCTGTCATAGATCCTAGAGAAATAACAAACAAAGAACATAACTACATGTATCTATAGGGGCTGACATAGTTTAGGGTTGACTTTGAGGGGAATGTCTGTGACAGGCTTGCTGCTGTCATAGATCCTAGAGAAATAACAAACAAAGAACATAACTACATGTATCTATAGGGGCTGACATAGTTTAGGGTTGACTTTGAGGGGAATGTCTGTGACAGGCTTGCTGCTGCCAAAGATCCTAGAGAAATAACAAACAGAGAACATAACTACATGTATCTATAGGGGCTGACATAGTTTAGGGTTGACTCTGAGGGGAATGTCTGTGACAGGCTTGCTGCTGTCATAGATCCTAGAGAAATAACAAACAAAGAACATAACTATCTATAGGGGCTGACATAGTTTAGGGTTGACTTTGAGGGGAAATTGTCATACTCCTGTGTAAATATAGATTGATTTAATCCTTGCATTCCAGATTTTCAACCGAGATTGTTCAATTCCAACTGCCAAGTGGGGAAAGTCCAGGAGACTTGCAGTGAACTCCTTGTTGTCACCCGCGGAGGGTCTCCAATCTTTGTAATATAAGTCTCTGATCTCTTTTATGGTAACTACATCAACCCTTCCAATGCGAGAGGTTATTTTCATCCAAAGCACAAGAACGCAAAGATTTTTGAAAAACATATAAACCCTGTCATGTTGGTATTCATTGGAAAGCTCTCGCTGAGTGCTCTCAGATGAGTACCCATTTGCCTGGGTTTCAATAATTTCTCATGATTTTTGCATCATTTTATATTAGTCAAAGTAGCCCCCAGCAGCATAAGGGTTAAGACCATTTTATTTATATATATGTGCATGACTTACCTGATTTTGTCATCATAGGATGTGGTGAGAATTTGGTTTCCTGTGATAGGTGAGAAGTAAGCGGAGTCCACGCTTTTCGTGTGTGGAAGAATATCAAGTGCTGTATTTTTATTGGTCTTCATGTGGCGCATATCCCAGAATGCAACAGTCCTACAAGTAAATAATAGCCTTAATACATACTGTCTAGGGTTGAATACTGTTAACCAGATAAATAAAACCCAGTATTTGACTTTTGGCTAGATCTCCAGCCTTATTTGCTTCTGGAGTCCCAACCTACAGAGGACAGAGCAGAGTAATGACTTTGTCAAATATATGAAAGGGGTAGCAGGGATTGCCTTAAAAAAAAAATTCTGGTCCATTTTTTTGGGCAATCTCATATGATAAATGATAGTCAGTCTTGGGTCGGCCGGACAAATTTCAGGGCGTGAATACCGCCCGGACACCCATTTAAGTCAAACCCTGGGTAGTGTTTATTACAACAGAAATAACAGCTAAACAGTTAAAAATTCTTCAAGACATTGCCTTAAAATCAAGACAAGCCAAGTTAACATTTAGATAATTAGTGCTTGATAATTCGGTCACAATTTTTAAGATCGATCATCAGTCCATCTTAACGACTGATGATCGATTAATAATCGAAATTGTATATGCGCAGTTTTCCTTTGGTAGTCTTGGCTTGTTCAAGGGTTCTTGGCTCCATTTTTATAATGGAGCGAATCTAACTCTTTAAATACCCCTTGAACCCCTTAATTCTACTTGTTACTTCACTGCTTGATACTAATTCAGTGGAGTCTCTCACTTGAACAATAGGCTGTTTCTAGATACAGTTTATCTTTTCAAAAAACTTTTAAAATAATCGATCTTATAAAATTGCAATCGATCATCAAAATAAGAGGTTGAACGAGCGATTAATCGGCATGTCCGATTAATCGGACAATCCCTAAAAAATGTAGTGAGTCTCACCCGTCATTGCTGGCTGTGATGAAGAGGTTTTTATCTACAGGATGAACGTCCACACATTTCAGAGATTTTTGATGAACCGGATATAACGAGTCAGCGCTAGTTCTGAAAGAAAATGCATAAATGTACTCAGGACGGTTTAACAATACAACAGGAAAATAAAGATGTCATCCCCATTTGGATAATAGGGAGATAGGAACTAAGGGGATGACATAATATCAATAAACACATGAAAACTTTCCTATGCTATCTGGTTTGAAATGTAGATGATATATTCAGAAAAGGCAGTCCATTGAAGCAAAGATGATACATACTATATACTCTATAGAACATTTTGTAGCAAAATTGTTGATGCAACTTTTATGATACATTTGTTGCAAATAAGTCAATTCATGTAGAAGGATAATCCCATTAATGATTACAGCCGTAGACCTTCAATAGGTTCACTGCATATGAAACTTACTTTTCCGTCCGCATGTCCACGACTCCAACAAAACCATCAGACTGGGAGACAACTATTGAATCATTCGATAAGAAAGCAAAAGAAGAGCACCGGATGTCATCCTCATCAGGAGTGGCATATACCTAAAGAAAATTAAAACAAATGTTTCATATCTCACAAAATTCAACAGGGTCATGTATGGTCATCATTTTCTTAAGATGAGTGTGATTCTTGGACCTCAACAGGTATGAATTAGTAAAATCATTGTCAGCGTGCAACAAAACCACTTGCCCCATTGCAAGTTTTTATTGAATTAGGCAAAAAAATGCAATCGGCAAGTAAAACAAGATTCTAACCTGCCCCGTTCGACAAGTAATGTTTTGGGCAGAGTTTATCTCACCCTTGTTTTATAAATGAGTGGCAGGGCAAGTGGAATAGCAGGTGGGGCAAGTTAACTTTAAGGGCAGCTTACCCCACTCCGCAAAAATAGTTTCAGAACCAATGTTGCACACTGATCAAGTTTTGGTATGGGTAACACCAATGGGATTAAAACTTAAATATGTGTAAACTCTATGTCTACAACATAGTGATGACACTTGAAGACATTCAAGCCGAGCCATAAGGCCGAGTATAACTGGTGCAAATCGACCCTGTAGACTGAATTATGAATTCTCTTATTCTCCAATAAAATTATGAATGTTACCTCGTCAAATACTCCTTGCGTGAAGTCTCCGCAGCGCACTGTTCCGTCGTAGCTGCAGGAGAGGAGGCGGGACGGCTGCTGAGGGTGGAACGCCACACAACTCACGGGGCGGCTGTGGGGCGTGTACATAAACACACCGTCATTGCTGTCACGGGACTCCTGCAATACAAAACATCAATGGATCAACTCCCTACATAATATCGGCTTGGAATTTTATAAATTGTCACTTTTTGCAACATCAAAGCCACATTATGACAAGCCAGTTGTTAATGGTATAATAAACCTTGTGGAAAAGTCACTGGCAACTTTCTCATATGTTTGAGGTAAATTTAAGCCCAGGGCTAAATGATTACATAGCGGTAGGACTCGCCGCTAAAAAATGTCTCTAGTCCCAGAAACCGCTGAACGATCAATGGACATATTGCGAGCTTCACTACTTACGTTATAGTACAGCACCAGTTGCACCACTTCTAATATATCAACATCCGGCGATCCGCTCCGGTTAACAAATCACGCTAATGATAGCGCATTGAATGTGATTTTGTTCAATTTCAAAATGGCGGGTTGGGCCAATTTTATAGGATTTTATGTCAGGTTTTCATGTGGATGTAATTGCAGCTTGAGTGCTCAGAGGAAGCTGCGATATGAGCGTAGGCTCGACCTTCCGATTAATTGTAAGAGTACTAACACACATATTTGTGTGTGTATATATATATGTGTGTGTATATATATATATATATATATATGATTTCATATCCTAATCGCTATAAACAATACTTACCACATCCCATACTCCTAGCTCCCCCCACTTCCCTCCAGCACACGTGATGACCCGGTCCTCCGAGGGGTGGATCGCAACCGAGAATATTCTTTGGGGAGTCAACTTGGCAATCCTGGTTTCTGTGATCTTCAGTTTCTTAAGACTCTTGACATAGCTGAAATAAAACAATGCAGTATATGATTGACATGATGATTAACCCATCCATGTTTGGCTTTATCCTTGAAACAGTCCACCTAGACCATTCATATGTTGAAACTCTTGATTAGAACCCAAGCATACTATTTTTCTTTATCATACTTCATTCCTTAGATATATGCAAATATATCAGATCATAAGAATGAATTTCAATTAGGCCCAAAAAAAGTGGTATCTTTGTGGTTACCCTACCGACCCTGTTTTGACCCCCCTACTGTAAAGCTTTTTAAAGCTTTTTTGGTCTTAATGCGGGTACACAAAAGAACTGCAGGTACACAAGGGACTTGTCTTAAATCTTACAGTACAACAAAGACGTCAAGTCAAAATGGAACAAACTGGAGACTTACCCATCTGTTTCTGGTGAATTTTTTGTTGGTTTTTTGCCTCCTTTGAGATTTTTCACCACGCTTCTGAATTTCTCCCCAAGGTTTTCATCATCATCGAGATTCTTCAAGGCTTCAGACATGGCGAGGGGACCTTCAGGAACTCGGGCCTGAAAGTTACAAGTTATGAGTGAAACTAACGTCCATCATAAATACAAGTCAATCAACCAGATTCACTTATTTGCTACTTCATGTACCCGCACCACACAAAAATATATCTACATATATGATATGATGATGATGCTAATAATAATTATGATAATATTAATAATAATAAGTTCTACTTCTATTACTACTACTTTCACTACTGCAACTACCTTCACCACTCACTGACTACTCGCGTTGCTCCCACTACTATTATTGCAGATAACAATTAATAAGGATTTTGGAATTATAGAAATTAGTGGAAATATAGATAAATAATAATAATATTATAATAATAACAATAATATTAATAACAATGATGATGATGATGATGATAATAATAATAATAATAAAAATAATAAAACAACAAAAATAATAATAAAAATAATAATAATAATAATCTCTTTTATTACTTACGTGCACATTCTCCTCAGGGTCATAGAAGTTGAAAGATGGTTGTTTTTCTGGCACAGGTTGTCCCTCAGGGTCTATGTTTCTGATGCGCATACTGCTCCTGCGTGGCCCGGGAGGCTCCTTCACCCTGCTGAGAACACAAAACATCACGTAAACATAGATACCTCTTAACTTGTGCTGGGACTTGGCCTAAAATATGAACTCGAGTGCTAGCGACCAAAACTGGAGTCCATATCAAGTTTTTTGGCCATATTGACAAGATCTTAAGGCGAATGATTTGAAGCAACATTGCGCCTCGGCATGTGCAGGCACATGCCAGGCAAACATACAGTGTACCACCGCAATTGAGAATCGGTGCACCAAACCATGGCGTAATACGCAATTGACGCAGAGACTTAAGAAAACGTGTTTTATTTTATCAAATCTGGTGGAAATTGGGGAGTTTTAGCCATCGCTAGGCCACACATGCATCGGAAGCATGTGTTTACAAAAATATCGTCAACTCGTAATTTCTGAGCAGAATTTTTTTATCCCACCGCAGCGACCGAGGCTTGAGCTTCCGAGTACTCGTCCTACCACTACTCTAAAACCAATCATTTATACCCAAAAGGATTTTTGGTCAGTAGATAATCTGAGATATACTTAAAAAATGTTGAAAATGGAAAAATGTTAAGAACATTGTTTCAGTGAAACATGAAGTAGGATTCTGAATCCCAAAACTGACCTGCCAATGTACATTGAGGGGATGCAAAGATTACAGACCATGTTCTAAACTTAGACCTGAGATATAGAAGAGGAGCTCTCAGATCTGGTAAGTAAGGCAAGACCTGCCATGCCATTACAAGCACTACTGAAAAGGCGGCAACATTTGTACAACAGCCCAGTGAGCCCACATCACTAAATCAACACCAGGCTAGCAGCCCAGCACTCACATGACGACCTGATGCTCTGTGATCCTATTTCAAATATATAATGACAGGCACTATGGTTCTTATCTAACTTCCACCTAGTGCGACTGCTCGGTGCAAGGCAAGGACTTAGACCGGACCCATCAAGTCTGACTTTTGGACAGGTAGTCTCCGGAAAACACCTTTTCAGACAGGCATACATATTTCTTTCAAGAATTTTTAATTTTGACTTTTTGGGGGCAATAATATAAAGTTATCCTAAGAAATCATCTACTATGACTTGGCTGAAGTTTAAATTGCCCTTTTTGATCCAATAGGCTATCTTCAAATTGGTATAAGAATTTTTAGTTGCTGAGTAGCGAATTCTGGAAAGGCAGAAATTATGAGATTATTATTTTAGACAGAATTTTTGAAATCCTGGCTAAGACTCAGGTATGAGGGTCTTTAGGCGTTGGTTCTCCTAAATTCAGATTTGCAGGTCTGCTTTAACTGAAATAGTCCAGACTCCGGAGAATGACTAACCTGGCAGGTTTCAGGCCGCGAGCTGTTGGAATTGATTTCTTTTTAGCGCTTACACTAGATAGTTCAGCCTTCGCCTGAAATAGAAGCAAAATTATCAACTGAAACTCTATTCAAACAAATTTTGTTGCATCTTAACTAATACATTTACATGGATACCAATTCCTTTCTTCTAATTAGACAGGTTGACCTAGGTAACAGAATAGGTATGCAATCATTTTTAAGAAACATACGGTGCATAAGTTATTTACTTTACCATTGCACATAACCAAAAATCTGTAATCAATTAGATTATAAAACATACATAAATGTTTGTCAGGTTCGACTCTTTCTTGGTAGCATGCTTAAAAGAAAGATACTTTCTTTCTCTTAAAGAAAAATTACATGGAAATGTAAGTATTAGTTAACAGCATATAATATTTTAACTAAATTAACACTGGATTTTGAGTGCACTTAATGATTGAAGGGTCAACCTTAGTTTCTAACTTACCTCCGTAATTCCTAGTTGAGCGAAGAACTTGGCATTGTCTTGTAAATTTTTCAAGCGCATCTTCTCATACTCTGAAAGGCCTTCATCCTTCAAGAAAAAATGTGAATGAAATAACCTACAGTTTTAAGAATAAGAATATATATCATGAATAGGATTTATACTTAATGGTTACTTATAGGGTTGGGAATCGGTTGCAATTTCATGATCGATAATCCGTTGCGCACAGCCAACCGATCGATTATCTATCATAATCAGTTCTTTGCACTTTTGCAGTAATTGGGTAAATTAGAGGTCTAGAGCAGGGTCTTAGCCAGGATTTAGAAACTGGGTGCCTAAAATTGGCAGTTGTAAAATTTTATAAACATGTATTAAATTATCAAAGTAAGGCATGATATTATTAAAAAATGTCATGGGAGTTATAAGGAGATGAAAAAATTCAATTATATAACCTTGAGATTGGGACTTTTAGAAATTCCACACAAAAATATTTGGGTGTCCTGAGGGGTTCTTTTTAAGGGTTTGGGTGTCCAAAAAGGCACCCAGACACCCTGGTGGCTAAGACCATGGTCTACAGCCTAATGATAAGTGAAAGTCTATGACAATTACTTGCTATTAGCGCCTACATTAACTTCATTTTGAAGTGTTTTTGGAGCTTAGTTTCATAGCAAGAAAGTAGACAACTTTCCTGTCATTTATTTCTATATTTTGCCACTAGGCGTCACCTTTACCGATTATTGTTGATTGCCATCATTTTGTAATCGATTAATCAGTAAAAGTGAGGCCAACGATGGATTATCGATTATAGTCGATGATCGTCCCAACACGATACTTACATGTTAATTATGAGTCTGTGAACAACATGCACACATAGCATATACATTCATATCAAGCTGAAGCATAAATAAAAATGCAAGGCAGATTGTCAGCAAACGCTCAGGCAGCAGGCTAAATGCCGATGGACCTTGGTTAATTCCAAACATGAATGTCTGTCACCATACATCAGCAGTTCTTGCCTGGACACAACTCATAGCCTTATTGAGGGTACACTTGACTATAGAGTACAGATATAAATTGAGTTTATTGAGTGAAATAACTTTTTTTAGTGGAAACATTTGAAAGTTGATTATACTAAATGACAACTGAATCACTCACCCCAAATAATGAGATCTCCGATTAATCGGAACATCACTAATCACCATACACCAGCAGGTCTTGCCTGGACACAACTCATGGCCCAGAGTTGACAAGAACTGCTCAAGAGGTGGGTTCTGTGCATGTTGATGCACAACTTACTCTTTAATGTATATGATATGAGAATCCTCATAGGTCTTTGTCTCCTAGTGACGTCTCAATGACACTAGATTTGGTGCTCGATAAGATGTGTCCAGGGCTTCTTAATGGGTCCTATGGCAACCAATCCATGTGTCTATTCATCTAAGATTGCAAAACAACAATGTAAGATGAAATTACCTGGCTGTTGTCGTCTTCATCAGAGCTTGGGTCTTCCCTCTCCAGAGACACATCCTCCTCTTTTATCAAGGACATAACTGTACATTTCACCGGGGTTTCTGGCTCTTCTTTCACAGCCTCAACTTTGACCTCTTCTTTGACCTAAAATAATAAGCCTGATGGGTATATTCATGTGTATAGACAGCAAAACGTGCAAGCAACCAGTCTTAGCTAAAATTTAAAGTCAATAGTGATTAGTGACAGTGCGAGTGCATTAAATTGACAGAACTTATTTGTGTCCTGCTGAATTTCTATGGGAAACAACAACATCAATATCAAGATAACAAATAAACAAGCATAAACAGGGCAGAAATTAAGATTTTTTCCAGGGAGCCCAATTGCATCTTCAGAAGCTTCAGAAGTGTTCTGTATGTCAAATAGTACATTTTTGGGCTCCCTGCTGAAATTTGACAGAGCCGCAGGAGCATTAAAGGGAGCCCCCGGCTCATGGTCTTAGCCAGCAGGGCGTCTGGGTGCCTTTTTGGACACCCAAACCCTTAAAAAGAACCCATCAGGACACCCAGATCTTTGGGTGTGAAATTTCAAAAAAATCTCAATCTCAAGCTTGTAATTGAATTTTTTCATCTCCTTATAATTCCCATGACATTGTTTAATAATATCATGCCTTATTTTGAAGAATTAATACATGTTTATTGCTGGAATATGAGTAGATTGTGATCCCCCTTAAAAATTTGGACGCCCCAAAATTTTACAACTGCCAATTTTAGGCACCCAGTTTCTAAATCCTGGCTAAGACACTGCCCCGGCTCCCCCTAATTTCAAGCCCTGGTAAACATGTAGGGCCATATCAGTGATATCACAATAAATGCGACGGAGAACTTTAAAAAATAATTTCATTTTACCGATATGAATTGAAGACGTACTGAAAATAGACATGCTAAAGTGTACAAAAATGAAAAAAGAGCAGAACTTAAACCGGGTCCCCTCCACCTCACATAAAATTGACTTTTAACCTTAAAAATATTTATACATATTAGAATTAGAATGAAAAGGCATATCCTTAAGGAATGTCATAGGAATCATAATGAACTGGAAATGCTGGTAACCAGAGGCCCACAGCCACTGTCATCTGTATTTTCATTTAGATACCGCCATACCGGTCATAAGGGTAAGTTAGGTCCATAAGCCTCACAATTGACTATATATAGAGTTCAGAAATAAATTGAGTTTTTTTGAGTGAAATAACTTTTTAATGGAAACCGTACTTATCAATAAACAACATAGATAACTTAGGAGTTTCTTTGTTTGAAATGCAAAGATCACTAGACAAAGGATGAAGTGATCTTCACTCTAGTAATATACGATACCTACCCAATCTAAGTACAACTGACCTTAAATCTTAATCAACTCCACCGTGCTTAGAATAGAACTTGCACAGCAAGCTCTACCTAAAAATATCCTCCAATGAATATCCTCCTACTGGTTCCACTTACCTGCACATCCTCGCTCTCGATCCGCCCCTACTCGGCCTATTTTTTCTTAAGCCTCACCAGGAGACCAGGCCACTGGGGAGGACGGGCGGGTGTGTACTTAGATTGGGTAGGTATCGTATATTACTAGAGTGAAGATCACTTCATCCTTTGTCTAGTGATCTTTGCACTCTAATACATATACTCCCTACCCAATCTAAGTACAACTGACCAGAATACCATAGCAATACATAGAGTGCAGTGGCCTGGGTCAAAAAAGTTTTAATAGATTGTTAGGGCAGTATATTAGGGAAACACCACCCGGGTGCCCTCTGATACCTGACTGATGGTCTCACCCACAGTCCAACTACTAATCGATAATCCGTAACACCTATTCTAAGCACCCCACTATCATCTTCTTTGGGAGTGGATGGGGGACGGTGGTTGTGGGCTATCATCTCCTTCCTGCTTAGTTAAAATATATAAAGTGTATTCTCAGCGCAGCCGTGAACGATTAGTATACTCATAGTGCTTCTTAACTACATGCACTCACCACATTAGTGCCTTCAGAACAGGATCCCTTCGGATTTCTCCCAGAACCTCACTCCACCAGAATTCCATGAACATCAGTTTCCTTCAGGACATCCTCCCTCATCTGGCTCACCTCCGGGAAGCTATCTTGAGTATGAAGCCTGTCATCCTTCTAAACCATATGCAAAATAAAATCTCCCTGCTGGTGCAACATATATGTTGGCTGGCTGATGTTAGTGAAAAATAATATACCACTCCTACTTCCCTGCTGCCTTCAAGACAGAAGCTGCAAATGCCTGTCCTGGACCGCTGCCTGGTCTGAAGTAATAGTCTATAAAGGTTGTAGGCGTCGCCCAGTCTGCTGCCTCCAAAATATGTTTCACTTCTACCCCTTTAAGAAGCGCATAAGTAGTCGATGCTGCCCGCACCGAATGTGCTTTAATGCACGTCAACCTCAACGTGTCCTCTGATGCATTGGCATATGCAAACTTAATCGTATCTGTAATCCATCTAGCGATGGTCTTCTTGGAAGCGCCTGAACCTTGCTTCTCCCCACTTCCATAAGTAACAAATAACCTCTTCTCACCCTCCTTCCGTAGTAAATCCATTCTCTTCTTGTAACACTTGACAGCCCTCACAGGGCATAACAGTCTCTCCTCCTCACAGGAGGCTGCATCCTCAAACTTCGGAATGACTATCGTCCTCCCGGCATAGTTCATCCTGGCATTTTTTGGAACAAAACCCGGAACATATCCAACCTCAATTCCATGAGGTCTAACTAAAAATCTTGATTCATCAATTGATAATGCCCCCAATTCGCTGCTTCGTCTGGCTGTTGACACCGCCACCAAAAACACTGTTTTATATGTTAAATATTTTAGTTGCGCCCCTATCATGGGCTCATAAGGTTCCTGGTACAAACTGTCCAGAACTAACGGAAGACTCCAAGATTGAAAATCAATCTTCCTAGGAGGACGGGCAATTACGGTCGCTTTCCGTATGTTCGCCACCTCCTCTATATCACACAATTTCTTCCCGTGTATCCTATGATGCCACTTGCTCAGGGCAGCAATGTATCCACCCACCGTTTTCGCTGCTTTCCCCTCCTGAAAAATCTCGTGCAAGAAATTGCAAACCGATGCTAGAGAGGAACCAATGGGATTCTTAACCCCGTTCTTGTGACACCAGCTGATGAATACCCGGACTCTGGCATCGTAGCAGGATTCTGTGGATCCCCGTATATCTCCCGTTGCCAATTTAGCAGTTCCCTCTCGAAATCCCTTCTCTCGGAGTCTCTTCCTCCTATCCTCCAGGCAACTAAATTTAACAGTTGTGGATCCGGATGAAACACCCACTGCTTGGGCATTTTTAGAAGCTTCTCTTTTACTGGAAGAATGCGAGGAATGTCTGTGAGAAGTTCCAGTAGCATGGACATCCATGGTCTTCTTCCCCAATTCGGCGCTATTAGAATCATTCTGGTTCTTGATCTTTTCACTTTCAGCAACACTCTTCGAATGAGAGGTTGAGGCGGAAACGCATACACCTCCAGATCGTCCCAGTTCATCATCAGAGCATCGTTGGCTACCGCGTTCGGATCTTCCTCCAGAGAGCAATATAGGGGCAGCTTCGCATTGGAGCGGTTTGCAAAGAGGTCTATCTGAGGCCGGCCCCATAACTGAAACAAATTCTCCACCACTGTGGGACACAGAGACCACTCGTGGGGACGCCCCTTCCTTGAATAAAGGTCCGCCAACACGTTCCTCTCTCCTTGAACATAACCTGCCAACAACTTCACTCGTCGGTCCCTGCACCAGTTGAGAAGTTCCCAAGTCAGAAGACACAGCGTTGAGGACCTCGTCCCCCCCTGCTTGTTGATATAGGTTAC
The DNA here is from genome assembly GCA_963942565.1 of Maea johnstoni. NCBI lineage: Eukaryota > Metazoa > Annelida > Polychaeta > Spionida > Magelonidae > Maea > Maea johnstoni. Next base: position 32,375,213 of record OZ012693.1, on the reverse strand, counting down.
CACTGTCATGTTGTCGCTTCTGACCTGTATCATATCTCCTTCGATCCACATCTCTCGAAAGTAAACCAGGGCCCGAAAAACTGCCAACATCTCCAGATAGTTGATGTGTCTCTTCTTCTCCTGTGGAGACCACACACCTCTCGTCTCTCCCCCTTGTACTAGATACGCTCCCCATCCTTCCATACTGGCATCCGTCACTAGCTCTCGATTCGGCACTGGCGGCTCTAACGGCAACCCCTTCTCCAGATTCCTTCGGTTTTTCCACCAGTTCAGGTGTTCCCTTAGGGGGTTCAACACCGGAATGAAATCGTCCAACGTTCCCGAACTGGGCTTCCAGAACGCCTGGAGATAGAGCTGGATTGGTCGCAAAAACAACCTGCCCCATTCCACTTGAAATATGACACTGTTCAGGCATCCCAGGAGCCTGAGAAACAGCCGTGCTGACACCCTCATCTCCTTCTGGACTAACTTGACCAACTGTATAATCGCCACCACCCGATCGGCCGGCACCGACACTATTCCTAAATCCGTCATAAGTCTTAGGCCTATGTGGACTGTGTCCTGGGACGGAACTAGTTCCGACTTCTCCCAGTTGATTTTGAGACCCACGTCCAGCATAAACTGAACCATTTCCTTGGATTTGCAGACCAAGAACGACTTTTCCTTGTCCTTCGCCAAGAAGTCGTCTAGGTATGGAGAGGTGTATAAACCTATCTCCCTCCTGACATACTCTGCGACTGGAGCCAGCATCTTGGTAAATACTCGAGGAGCGGTCGTTATCCCGAATGGCAATACTTTGAACTCGTACGCCTCCTCCCCCACACAGAATCTCAGGAATTTCCAATGAGACGGGTGAATCGGTACATGGAAATAGGCATCCTTTAAGTCTATCGAGACCAACCAGTCGCCTTCCTCTACCTCCTGGATCACCTCCGCCGGGGTAGACATCTTGAAATGCTGCTTTTTTAGAAACTGATTCAGCGGCCTTAAATTTATGACGGGACGCCACTTCCCGTTTTTCTTCGGTGCCAGAAAAATTCTCGAATAGAAGCCCTCCTGGGGGTTGTAAGGTACTCTGCGTATGGCGGACTTGACTAACATATCTGCCACTTCTTTTAATAATAACTCTCTTGACACTTTGTCTTTCGGAATAGGGGATTTTACAATTCCTCTGAACTGGGGTTTCTCTAAAAATTCCATTTTGTAGCCCCTCTCTACCACATCCAGAACCCATTCGTCCCTGCAAAAAGACTTCCAGATCTCTGAAAATCTCAGTAACCTCCCCCCTACTGGAACCTCGGGGAGGGGAATCAGAAAGTCGTCACTTCCTTGCGTTGAAACTGGTACCTCTACCTCTGCCCGCGGGCTTTCCTCCTTGGTCTCCTCTCTTCCATGAGGGACGAAAAGGCTCTCTCCTGTCCTTGTTATCCTGGTATTGCCGACCAGTGTTGCCGCCTTGTCTCCCATATCCCGACTGATTGAATCTACCCCTTGGCTGGTCAAAGCGTTGCCTCTTAGGCGGTGGACCTTGGGGCTTATTCACCGCAAACCTCTTCCTTTTCTCCAATCTCTCAACCTCCTCTTTCGCCCTTGCTGTCTGCGCATCCTTATTCCTAAATCCCTCTCCATCCGGAAGCCTTCCAGCGAAAAGGAACTGTGATGGTAAACAAGTGGCCCGGACCAACTTGTCCCGATCACTCTTCTCGAATGGGGACCCCTCGAGAACCTGACCTCTAACCTTCCTGAGACTGAGACCATGGAGACGAGCAGTAACCAGACGCAAATCTTCCGATGCCTTGTCCAAAACCTTGAAATACATGGGCAATATGGATTCCCCTTCTGCCATCTTGTCGTCCGACGCATCCACTCCATACAGCTTGCTTCCGGACTCTATGGCCACCCTCATAAAGGTGATTATCCTGAACATTGTGTTGGTCGACACCAGGGTTTTATACGCCATCGACTGTTTGTCAAACTTCGGTTCCTTACGTCCCATCATGGAACATACCTCCTTCACATAAACGTCCACGCCTGGATCCATCCCTACTCTCTTAAAGTCTTTGTCAATGAATTGATAATTATTCTTGATAGACTGAGTTATCAAACTCAGGTTCTGAGTAGATGACGAAGAAGTCAAAACCTCATTCACTTGTTTCCTCCAAGCCCCGCATTCTTTCTCCGAAACTGGGATTCTGGGCTGCCTAATCTCCGACTTTACCCCCGCTGAATCGGCCTGATTCACCATCTTCGGGACCATTGTTGTCTTGTAGACGGACTCATCAGCCATAATCACATGCGCCCACATGGCCTCATGAAAATGTGTCTTGGAAGGGATACTTTGGTCTAGACAGACCCTGGCCCACTGTAATGCAGTGTTCGTCAACTCCGGTCCCACCATAGTTAAGTCGCGACACACTTGGTCCGACATGTATGACTTATAGTCATCTTTGCCCAAATGACTTTTGACTAAATCTCCTAGGGCCAAACTATCCTCATCATTGTCTCTTTCATCCACATCATCCTCCTTTCTTCCTTTTTCTTCCTTCTCCTTATCTTGGAATACATGGATCACTAGGGGTTGGTTTGTAACCTGTGACACCGTCGCCGTCGCAGAGGGTCTAGGGGGTTCTTGTCTAGAAGTGCTAGGTTTACTCTGAGTCCCCTCAATCCTAGATAACCTTCTCTTGAACTCTACCAAACTATCATCCACTTCCTCCACGCTATCGTCTTCCACCTCTTCACTATACTCCACACCCGCCTGGGTGGGCGAAACAATAGACGAACCTTCGTCCTCTGCCTCCTGACTGGGGGAAAATTTACCTGAGAAAAACTTCCTCATTTCCTCCTTGAAGGACATAAGTCCACTTTTAACCTCCGCTCGAATCCCATTCACACTGGCCTCCAACCCCTTGACTTTACGCCACACAAACGAAATATCCTTTGGGGGAGCCTCTATTGTACTCAAAGAATCACTTGCCTGGGGGGATTTTGACCCAAAATCCCCATTAATCGCCTCTTCTCTCTCCTCCGCGATCGCTACGGCTTCCTCCTCATGGGCGCCGCCATCTTGCACAGCGCGCGAAGCACTATGGGAAGCCCCTCGCACCGCCTCTACAATTTCACCCTCTTCCGCCGTATCGCGTCTCCGGCATGGGGAAAGATGCGGCATGCTATCTACCCCTTCTTTTTCATCCTTCTCTCTCCAGCAGTCCGCCAAGAACTGCTGATAGTCTTTATAGACGCCAAATGGCACCAAATCCTCACATTTGTCGCAAAAGTGGGAACGCCCAATGTGTTCCCAACATAGAGCATGCGTATCATCTACGCGAAGTTTTGCTTGACATGTGCGACATTTCCTTGTCGCCATCTTTTTCCTCGAACTATGCCTGCTCATACTGATCAGGAACAGCACGTCTGCACGGTGGGAGCTGCTTAGAAAAAATAGGCCGAGTAGGGGCGGATCGAGAGCGAGGATGTGCAGGTAAGTGGAACCAGTAGGAGGATATTCATTGGAGGATATTTTTAGGTAGAGCTTGCTGTGCAAGTTCTATTCTAAGCACGGTGGAGTTGATTAAGATTTAAGGTCAGTTGTACTTAGATTGGGTAGGGAGTATATGTATTAGAGTGTTGGCTCTGTAGAGCTCCAGTACAGGAAAGGGTAGGTAAATCCCAGTTTTTCTAATATTTTAGTTCTATTTTAGTTCATGCCAATCATGGTCTGCAGTCCCCCCATTCACCTATAGATGTTGTATGATGATCAGTTAGGTTTCCATTAAAAAAAGTCAATTAATAAATAAACAAACATATAATTATATATCTGTACCCTAATGTTCCTTAATCTGCACCCTTATGGCCCAGTAGCTATACTCTTTTGGTAGTTGTACTTATTTCATTTTGTAAACATTGAAATTTGAATGATTGATTTTTCCTCACGAATTTGGTTTAGATGTTTAAATAAATTTCTTGCATAATTATACCTTTCTTCTTTTGGGTGTTGACTCTACTTTTTGACTGACTGTGCTCCTCGTTCTTCTCCTCGCACCGATCATTTTCTTTGAGAATAGTTAGGATCTGTGCGATTCCAAAGGAAATTACACAACGACTGATCCAGTACCGTGTTCTAGCACGCTGAAATTTCGCGCTAAATTTTACGTAAGTTTACAGAGGGCGCTTCGGTCGATATTTACAGGTCAAGGTCGAATTGTGGGTGATCGATTCATATCAATGTTTACAGCCGGGGTGTGAAGGGGTATTGGCACTCTCTGCTGTGCCGGTCCGGAAGCGATTGGTCAATCTGGCGTGAAACGTTCTACCTTGCACATGTGTGAAATAGAGGGCGCATGTGGTGATATGTGCACAGGCATCCTGTCCAGCTAGTCATAAATCTGTGAAAACTCAAAACTGTAGGCCCTTTCAAACTGACTAAAATGGCAGCTGAAAGGAAGATCCGTGTTCTTGAATTTTACAGTGGGATAGGTGGCCTGCACTGTGCATTGAAGGGTAAAAGACTGATAACATGTTTTTTTTTGTAAATTTTTTTTTTAGTGTAGAATATCTAACCTAAGATGAATCACCTGTGGATGAATAAAAACTAGTGGATATGCAACCAGCCCGTCAACCTGAACAGGCTGGCTGTGGCAAATAGCCCAAAAGTTGTGTTCTGCGCATGGTGGTGCGCAAGTTTGTCTGCAATGTAAACAATACGAGGGCCCTCATTCATCTTTGTCTCCTCTGAGATGAGTAGACCGGGACCGCGTAACCCGAGGCGCACATACCCTAGGTGCTAGCATGCTGTGCCTATGGCGTTGCGGTTCAAGGGGATGTATTTCTCTGGTCTCCTATAGTCTGTCTGACTTGAGTTTGGCACACCGCTTTTTCCACTTTGCATGTCAAAACGTTCGAGTTTGTCATCCAAACTTGGACAAACCTTTTCGTCTCGACTCCGCAAAATGTTGATTTTGCTCATTAGGTCCCATTGTAAAATGTGCCCATTGCCGACAATACAATGTATAATCTTGCGTGTTTGTCTGTTTCGAACAATACAAATAAGCAATCTGGATCATTATGATAATACTGGAAAATACAGATTTGTTCTTTATGCAATCTGTATCATTGGTAAGTACTATGGCAAGGATATTTTCCACTGGCAGCATTTTCCCCACTCATATTATATAGGAATGTCCTATGTTTTTTCTGTAGATTCTGTGATTCATTCATAAATGCATCTTTTTGTTTTATGCAGAAGCTGACATTGAAGCTGAAGTTATTGGTGCTGTGGAGATAAACACGGTAGCAAATGAGTTATACTCGCACAACTTCCCCGACACTCCTGTCCTGAATAGATCCATTGAGGTTGGTATGATTTTTTAAAGATTTTTGCCTTGCTTTAAGTGTGGTGTAATAATGATTATGATGATTAATAGAAAATAATTGATATTTGATATTGCGCGATGATGTATGTGGAAACAACTCTGATTTACATGGAAGCCATTGAGGCACTAGGATGCAAAGATCTATAAAAAACATCTAAAACCTGTCATGTAGGTATTCATCGGATAGCTCTCGCTGAGTGCTGAGTACTCTCAGACGAGTACCCATGTGCCAGCGTTGAAGGTCATTTTTCCTTTTTTCTGCATCATTTTGTATAGCCAAAATTAGCAACCTGCAGCATGTGGGTTGATAACTTCCTGATGTATTTTCTATTTGTTTTGTAGTCACTGTCTGTGAAGGAGTTTGAGAAGCTGGCACCAGACCTGATCTGGATGAGCCCTCCCTGCCAGCCGTTCACGCGTGTCGGCAAACAACGTGATGACCAAGATGTCCGCACTCAGTCCTTCTTTCATATCCTGGATGTATTACCCAAGTAAGTAGGGCTGTGCTAATCAGCCAATTTCTCGCGATTCGATTGATTGACTTATTTTTATCGATATTGATTTTCTCAATTCGATTCTTTCATGCGCAGTAATACTTAGAAAAGTGTGGGTGGGCCGGACCAGCCCAATGTAAAATAAATAGCGTGGCCCTCTCCACACTTTTCCAAGCATTACGGCGCGCGATAGTGTCTATCGCAGTGGAGTTTCAATGGTGGCCGGTTTAGCGCCGTGGTCTTTTTGAAGAAATTGACGCCCAAGGTAGAATAGCTCTTGTGTATTTTGTGGCGGGATAACTGGGGATTAAGCCTTTAAAGTAGTGGTTCAAACGAGGGAGGGCAGGGGTTGGGGCGTATCGAGTTCACCGCTTGATGTCAGTAGATGTTGAACATCGATCTTGAGGGTTTGGCAATCACTCGATGCCCTGGGACTCGAGCACAGCCCTACAAGTAAGTAGCATCTCACAAACAGTAGATTTTGTTATTTTCAAGAAGAAAAACCCAAAAACAAAAAATAAAAAAAGATTAAAGAAATCAAGGCCAAGTAACCAACACGTTGACGCCATACTAATACCGGGTACATAAAGATGATTTGAAATAGCTTCATCTGGATGGGCAGAAAACTCCTGATTGCTGTTTCATACAGACATCCTGGTTAAATATACTTGAATATACACAGACCATTGCTTTGAGGGTGTTAATTACATCTATTCATCATTTATTTGTTTTTCAGGCTATCCAAGCCACCTAGGTATATCATGCTGGAAAATGTAAAAGGCTTTGAGATCTCTCAGACTCGCAATGCCTTGGTGGAAACACTAGCCATCTGTGGATATGGATATCAGGTAGGGGAATTCAGGGTCTGAAATTTTGCTTATTGAATGGAATATTTGAGCAATGTAATATTTGTCAGTAGGGATTGGGATCGTTGAGAATTCTACGGTTCGGTTAGGTTCTCGGTTTTGCTTCTACGTTTCGGTTTTATCACGGTTTCCTAAACGGTTTATTAATGACATTTCTTGGATACGAAACTATGCAATGGAATGCATGGCTGAACTTGCCTGAACTGGAAAGTTCTGGAAGGTTCCTTTATACTAGCTCCCTGGCCACTTTCTCTACGCTCAGAAGGCTTCTGAGCATAGTGAAAGTTGTCAGGGTACCAGACTTGAGAGATTTTCAAAATGGCTGTTTGGCATCGCGCTTGGCAGACATTGAGTGGCCAGCTTGGAGGTAGGTGCTGACAGTTTTATTACGCCTCCAGGAACCCTGTGCATGCATAGAAAACCGAACCGTGTAGAGGAAGGTCCGGTTTTTGACTGGTTAACCGCGATGCTCAGGCCCGTATCACATATGAACCGGTCCCCATCCCTATTTGTCAGTAAGTGTACTGCATGAGTAATTTGATCACATTCCCATTACATTTATTTTATTCAAGAAAATTAATTAGCAAGTTTTTGGTCAATCATTTGTTAATTGATTGCATACCTTATAGCAGACAGTCACCAGGATGTCATTTCTATCATCATATTAACATAAGGTTTCAACACGCAGTCTCTTATTGCACTTTTCCTAACTCTTAATTTACCCATGATTAAAGTTTTGTCTGATTCTTCTGGCCAGTTTTAATCTAGGTGTATAAAGATTGTCAATATTTTTGTCATATTTTTCAATGGAGACAGGAATAAATCGATATATCAAGGTATAACAATCATAAACCTTGAATTTAAATACTATAAACGTGCATGGTATCTTTAAGTGATGTCTCAAAATTTATATTATGTCAAAATCAAATGTACATGCATAAAAGTATATTACAGTATTAATGATATATAATATGGGTATCCTGATGAATATTTCTTGAGGGTTTGGTTGTCTAAATGACAGGGAGACACCCTGCTGGACAAGGCATTGCTCCTGGTTCCTGATTTCCAAAGGTAAACGTATTCGGTTTATAGTCTTGTATCCACTAAATTGTTCACATGACCTTCCTCCCCTAGCAGGCTTGTACACACAGAAACCGTTTCAATCCCCCGGGGGATATTCCAGAGCAGGTGGAAGCATATGGCGTGCAAGCTCTAAGTACTGCCCATTTTGCAGCTGGGTAGACTGAGGCAATGGAGAATAAACTGTCTTGCACAAGAACAGACCTAAGTGCCCCGGCCGGGAATTGAACCAGCGACCTACTGAATACTAATACAACGCCTAACCAACTGAGCTACTTTGTCCCCCTTGTCATGGTCATTCTCATTGTAGGAATTTCTACTGACGCCAAAACAATGTGGAGTTCCCAACTCTCGCCTAAGGTATTATCTTCTTGCCAAGAAACTGCCCTTGAAATTTCATTTCCCGACATCAGACAAGGTAAGATATTGATATAAACTCTTAGGATTCAGGTTTGACAATTTTTGTGTTTAAATCATTTGATAGATCATTAATTCAATTTTTGAATATATTTGTGCTTTCTTATGAAATACATAAATTTGATGTGATTTTGAAATTGTACGTAACATAGTTGATGATCTCCTGAAAAAAGCTTTTCTTATAATACTACTTAGCAACACTGTTTCTTAGCCTATCAAGATGGCTTATACTTAATTGATTGCCGCTTGATAAATGTTTATATCCATGCCAAGTATCCTATGATATATTTAGCAACATCTCCAAATGATATATCTATCATAAATGAAAAATGGCATGCTGAACTTTTTTGGGGTACCATAAAATTCTGCTATGTAAACTATCAAGCAATCTTTGTAAATTTGGAACATGCATAGATGTACTTATCAAAACACTGATTTCAGATTCAAGAGGATCTGCCAGACTGCGCACGGCCATATCTAACTCACTTGGCACCGGAATCAGACATAGACAAGAAAAATGATGCAGTCAAAAGTGGAAGCAAAGTTGAGAGCAAACAAAGTACATGCTTGAAATGTACATGTAATGTAACAAGAGACAGTGTGGATTCTGGGGATATTTCCAGGACATGTCTAAAATGTACAGGATTTGATGGAGAGGGTGATGGCAACCAAGAGGAAAGTTGCGGAAGTCGTGATCGTGTTGCTGCTGGGACCATGGGATGTTATGGTGATGACAACCAATCAGAAAGTAGTAATATATGTGGGGAGAGTTTTTCTACCGGGACCACAGACGTTGACATGATTGATAGTGATAAAACTGTGTGTAAGGAACTGTCCTCTACACAAGGACCTTTTAGTACAGAAACGGACTCCCACAGTACTTGTTCTAAAGAACCCATGAAGGATACTAGTCTTTACGGTAGCAATAGTTCTAAGGAGTCTGTGATTGATGCTTATCCAGATAATTCTTATAGTAAAACAACAGACTCCCACAGTAGTTGTTCAAAGGAGACTGTGAAGGATACTAGTCCTTACATTAGTGGTAGCTCCAAGGAGCCTTCCGAGGATACTGGTCTATACGTTAGCAATAGTTCTACGGGGTCTGTTGCTTCACCACATGAGTCTTATAGTGCAACTACAGACTCCTCTAGCATTTGCTCCAAGCAGCCTTCTGGGGACGCCTGTCGGTACGATCACCTGTGTAGGAACATAGGGGAATACCTGGAGGATGTATCGGAGGAGAGGTTATCACAGTTCCTGGTTCCGGATAAGTTCCTGCTGAAGAGGTTCTGGGTGATGGATATCGTCTTCCCTTCAACAAGACACTCCTGCTGCTTCACAAAAAGGTGAGATCTTAGATGAATAAAAGAATGGATATGTTGCGAGAGACCAATTACTATATGCACTTAACTCTTCCAATGCTGAAGCTACTTTCATCCGAAGCACAAGGACGCTTAGATTTTTGAAAAACATCTAAAGCCTGTCATGTTGGTATTCATTGAATAGTTCTCGCTGAGTTCTCTCAGATGAGTACCCATATGCCAGCGGTTCAGTCATTTTTCAGCTTTTGTGCATCATTTTGTATTAGCAAAATTAGCCACCAGCAGCATAAGGGTTAAGTGAAGGGCTGGCTATGCCAGGGGTCTTGAATCTGGTGACCTGAGAAAGTGAGAAGTAGGCAGTATGGTTAGAAATATTGATTAAATGTATATCCTTGATGAAACTTTTGACATCTTATTATATGGCAAAAAAGTATATGCCGATTTCATTTCTGAGCATCAAAGAACTTAAGAAGTGCTTTCCAACATGCCATGGCAAGTTAACATCATACCTGAAAGATATAACTTGTATTGGAGCAAGGTCTTAGCCAGCAGGGTGTCTGGGTGTCTTTTGGACTCCCTGGTTCATGAAAAATACCTGATTTTAGGTAAAAAGACACCTAAATTTTGGTATGTGTTTTTCATGAATACTAATTCCAAGTTAAATTTCTAAACAGTTTAACTGCAAAATAATAATAAAGACATTTCTTGAAGAAGTAAGCATATAATTACTCTACTTGTTAATATACATAATCAGTGTAATGATTTTAACTTTTTCAATCAGAGGGATTTCGAACACCCTCAATTCTTGAGATCCCAATTTGGACACCCTGTTATGAAAATCCAGGCTAAGTCCCTTTATTGGAGTGTGTAAAAATTGCTTCTGTGTACATATTTTCACCACATGCATATAACGTAGCTGTACTGCTTGTCATTTCAGATATGGTCATTACATAGAGGGTGCTGGATCTATATTACAAATGGCACAACATGATGTAAGTGGTCTGGCTGTACAAATTATGCAATTGTTTCATGTGGCTCCCACCAGGCCGTTATGTTTTACAACCTTTTCTTTTAGTAGCCTATAAGTATATGATAACAACATAGTCACTAGATATCATGGTCAGTTTGTGACCCACAGGTTCATTACAGGTCAGCCATAGGTCTACCACTAACTAGTGGTCAAATCATGTAAAATAAAATGCCTCCTGCCTTTTGGTGTGTGATCTTTTATTCGGATTTGGCATGTCTCTTAGACTGGTTTGCCAGCTCTTTTTTTCTCCAAACCAAATCATGTTAATTGAAATGCTTACTGCCTTCTGTAGCAGTTATGTGGTCCTATATTTGGAATTTGGTGTGTCTCCTAGACTGGTTTGCCAGCTCTTTTTATCTCCAAACCAAATTATGTAAATTGAAATGCTTACTACTAGCTTCTGTTGCAGATGTGTGGTCATATTTTGAATGTGTTAAGTTTCCTATCTGGTTTCAGTGGTTTGCCAGCTCTTTTTTTCTCCAAACCACATGGATGCGGCTTTAGTTAGGGTATTACTTTTAAACTGATCATATCCATAGGGTCCTTGCATAACCAGGTTTAAGTTAATCAGAATCATTTCCAAAATGTGGTATCCAAATTAGTTATTGGTTGCAATTCATCATCGGGAGATACGTTGAAATTGCTTTTTATTTTGCTTTTAACAACTGGCTGTATGAAAGGTTATCTTTTCTATTGCAGGTCCGTATTGATCGAATGAAGCGTGTCGGAGAGTTGGATGAGAATCCTGTGGACTTGCTGCGTTCGTGCAAACTTCGTTTCTTTACCCCTCGAGAGATCGGGAACCTCATGTGTTTCCCACCAGAATACAGTGAGCCTTGTTTTATTCCTTCATCCACAAAAATGCTATTTATTTTCCAAATTTGTGGAAACCTCACAATACTCAAAATATTTGAATGATCCTTATTAAAGCGATTGAATGAAGTTCATCAAATTTATTATTTGATTTAACCCTTATGCTGCTGGTGGCTTATTTGGCCAATACAAAATGGTGCTAAAAACCTGATAATAACTGAAACCCAGGCACATGGGTACTCATTTGAGAGAACTCAGCGAGAGCTATCTAATGAAAACCAACACAACAGGTTTTAGATGGTTTTCAAGAAGTGTGTGTTGTTGTGCTTTGGATGAGAGAAGCCTCAGCATTGGAAGGGTTAAGCTGAATCCTAACAACTACAGATGCAGACGTTATTTTTCAAGCTGAACTTGAAGGATAAATGAAGTAACTTACATAAAACTTTCAATGCTCTTTTCTTCTTTGCTGTACTAACCTGCATTTTGTTTTATTGTTAACCCTTATCCTGCTGGTGGCTAATTTGGCCAATACAAAATTTTGCAAAAAACATGAAAAATAACTGAAACCCTGGCAAATGGGTACTCATCTGAGAGTACTCAACGAGGGCTATCTAATGAATACCAACATGACAGGGTTTAGATGGTTTTCAAAAATCTTTGTGTCATTCTGCTTCAGACAAAAGTAGCCTCAGCATTGGAAGGGTTAAAATATTCATGCACCAGGTAATTTATATTTCTCTATTTTCAGGTTTTCCTTCAGAGTTGAGTACCATCCAGTGCTACCGACTGTTGGGAAACAGCTTGAATGTCCATGTGGTGGCTGTGCTGCTCCAGCTTATACTACTAGGGGATAATTAACCCTGTAACCCTTATGCTGCTGGTGGCTAATTTTGCAATCAACAATTTTTCTGTCATTTAAATATTTTGTTGATGTAAGTAAGTCATTTCAGAGAAATACATAACCTTGATCTGCAACCCCATAGGTACTGCATGCTAGCCTCTAAGACATCTGCGCCTCGGGTTACGCGCTGTAGCCTGGGGTTGTATTGGTCACGTGATCTGTGCAGTAAGTATGCAGCAGAGAGACTGGCTGGCTGACTGGCTGGCTGGGGGATGTCATCCTATCTAGGTCAGATAGTGAGAGGCAGCGAAATTTGATGATGCATGACCAGTGCCCACTCCCTGTCTACTACTCTCAGGTCATTTGTAAAAGTATCAACTTCAAAGGAGATTTAAGCGAGGACGGGTGGTTAAGTTACAGTATTTTAAATTCTTACATTGACTGACTTATAACCAAATGGTTTTCTCTTAGTGAATTGAATTATTTCTGTATATGTATATTTAAAGAATAAATGATGTTTACACACTACTGAATACCCATGGTCTTCTGATTTTGATTTTTCTCCCCACTTGTGGAGGGATATATTATCTTTAGTCAAGTGGCTGTCCGCATCCCTATTTGGAACAGGTGTAGCTTTTCTGCATCAAAAATCACTCATATATTATTATTAAATGATTTTGGGAATGCATTCCCATGAATACTTAATGGCATTTTCAAAACTGTGGTGAGTTGGGGAACCTTGGATGCTTAAAGAAGGTCATTGAATGACAATTTTCTACACCCCGTGATAATTTGTAGGATACACATTATCTGCGATATATCATTATCTAGATTGTTGAAACATATTTTGTAAGACTTAAAATAGTAAGACTTTATATTGGTATATATATTCTACAAGATTTTTCCAGAATGTTCCTTTGTCATATTTTCAAAAATACTGAGGAGTATTTGCTCTAGGAATAGCCATTAACTTACTTACTTATCACAACCTTATACTTATCTTTGATGAGAATAATGTATTTCAACAGGCCAAATATGCAGCCACAAATATGAGCTACACCTCGATCTGACCATTCTTAAACTGGCCAACATGACTCGCTCATCAAATGTCAATATCCAACTTTTTAATATTCAATATTTCAATGCAGCTATTACTAAGTACCATTTTTCAAAGGGGCTCTTACCATAGTAAATAACATTTCAAAATTAATTATTAGTTTACTGAAAGTATAACTAGTTTGATTTTATAACTGAATTTTACCTTTCTCCAACAATAGAAGGAATAACTATAATGATCAATAAACTGTCTGTATACCAACTTTAATAAGTCAATCTTATCTAAGTTAATGACACTCTAAAAATAAACGTATACTGTAATGATTAAGTGAAAAGAAAACAACTAGTATGATTTTATTATTGAAATTTACCTTTATTCAACAATAGATAGAATATTTACATTTGTTAATAATGTACCAAGACTTCGTTTTCCATGCTTTGAAGCACTAGCCCATTGCTAACCAGGGTCTGGTTCACATATTGGACGACCATTACTAGCTCTTGGCTGGTAGTTGTAAAAGAAAATAATTCATGTAAATTAAAAATAAATACAAACAAGACATGCGATGACTATTTCAAGGCACATGCAAAGAGAAAGGAGGACTTTTTTTCATTTTTTGATTGTAACCAGATTTCAGTTAATTTGACCAGGTTGTAGTCACAATGGCCACTATTTTCCATGACTTACTCATAGGATGGGTGTAATTTAGGTCAACCACAACTAGGACTGTCATTGACATCCATTTTTTTTTTCGATTCGATCATTGACATTTTATTTTTTCGATACCGATTATTTCGATTCGATTTTGAAGAACTGTACTAATAGAATATTTTCACATGTTCCACACTATTTTTGTGGCTAGGATCCTAAGATTCTCACAATGCAAAGACAATGAAGGTTTTCTCAACACTTTTTGATTGAATACTTGAGTTTCTCTTCAGCGTTTGCTAGAATGGCGTAACATGCTGAAAATGTGTTTCGATTAATTGACATAACAATTGACAATATTTTTTTCGATTAATTGGAAAAGTTATTTCGATCGATCGATACTTGTCATATCAATGACAGTCCTAACCACAACCGAGGCGTGAAAAGCAAGGTCCTGGTTTGGTTATGACCTCCCAATACATATGAGTTAAACAGTACAGATCCATTGTGCATAAGAAAAAAACATACATCAAGTACACATGGATCAATATTCAATTCACACGAAAATTGAAAAGTCTTACTATCAGTACCCTTAATAGATTTTCAAAAGACTAACCTAGCCTAAGAACTAGTATGATACTGCACTCCTATTATTCTGGAAAGCCAGCAGTTTATAGATTTGCAAATTAGAGCCTTAAGAAATGTATAAACCAACATTGTGATAATATGACTATTTCAATGGTTAGATAATGGAGAAATAAAAAGTATGAATGAAACCTGTTATGATATTGGGTACAAAATAACCACACACAAAATGTGCCATGCCTAGATTATTCCGTGGATCCAGCCATCATACAAGATTGAGGACAAAAGATGTCGATTAGGACATGTGTTACATGATGTATGGAATAGTCCAAGCTAATCTAAATCTGGAGTGCAAACTAGTGTGCATACATGGTCTGTGTACGTCTAAGTGTATTGTACAGGTGAACTTGGATATGACAGACTCAATGGACCAGGAAAATTGGTCCGTCATATGCAAAATCTGTCGTATACGTATGACGAAGACTTGATATGCATCGGACTGGGACCAAACATATTGTCCATCATATGCAAAAATCCGTCGTACAGTGGTCCCTCATATCCAAGTTCACCTGTATATAATTATTTAGACCAAGCCTGGGCCAAGTATGACTTGGTTCATACAGGAACCAACCAATAATTAGACACAAGGTATTCACAGCAAAGATTAAGTTAACCCTTGTGCTGCTGGTGGCTAATTTTGCCAATACAAAATGGTGCCAAAGAAACTGAAAAATGACAGAAACCCTGGCACATGGATATCCATCTGATAGTTCTCTACAAGAGCTTGCCAATGAATACCAACATGACAGGGTTAGATGTTTTTCAAAAATCTTTGCGTCCTTGTGCTTTGGACCATCACTATAACAGCATAGACACCAAATCTAGTTCAGATTTCCCTCTTAGCTACATATATTTAGAGTACAGCATTTTGACTCATTCCCTACTTGAACTAAACCATGCTCAGACAATAAAAATTGAATTCCAAGAACTGGTAGTCGGGTACATATAAAGAGCACACCACAAACACAACATTTGACAGGTTAGAAATGTATACTCAAAATTGCTGTACACAGAATTTGACAGTTTAGAAATATACTCATATTATTGCTATCTACTATATTGCTCAGGGAAATTCCTAGAACGATGTCATGACTTCAAGGTTGAAGTCAGAACCCATTCATACTTAGAATACCCCTTAACCGTTGTTGTCTGAATCTTTCCCTTATTTGAAATGAACAAAATAACAAAGCCAAATTTTGTAAAATCTAGTGTCATATTTGGGTGATACTGGCTTAAATGGCTCATAAAGCATGAATATTTCTAGAAAAGATATTGGTTGTGTACCAACTAAAATGTCCCCTTCAAATACTTTTTTGACAACTTTGAAGTGACTCTCTATTTACAGAGTATATGTCATGATATATGCATGCAGGAATGATCACTCGTTTATTCTTGTCATCATAGTCTTAGCCGCAGGGCATCTGGGCGTCATTTGGACACCCAAACCCTAAAAATCCCCCTTCAGGACACACAGAAAATGTTTTTAGGAATTTCTAAAAGTGTTAATTTCAAGCAAATAATTAGATATTTTTCACCTCAATATAATACCATGGAATTGTATATGGACAGTATGCTTTATTTCATTAAGTAAATACATGTGTATGGTTTGGTTGTAATATAAGTATATTGTGGTCTACCTTGAAAAATAGGACACCCAAGAACTTTACAATTGCCAATTTTGGGCACCCAGTTTCTAAATCCTGGCTAAGACCCTGCTTGTCATTACTTATAAACACCAAGCACTGTAAGCAAGCCAACATGTAAACAGATTTATCTGTGCAGTTTTCTAAACATATCTCAAATAAAGGGGTCCTGCTTAAAATGTCTTTCAAAACCTTAACATTGAATTGCAACAGTTCTCGATTATTTCTAGTGTTATGAAAAATGTGATGATCACATATTTCTAAACTTAGTTCATGATCATGATTTTGGTCCGAGTTTCCTAGTAACAATCACCAACTAATATTTGGAGCCCCATTATAATCAATCACTTTTTGTTAATGTTCTCCAAGATTCTTAACAGAAACTGCTTAAGTTTCATGATTAACATATGATTTGCACTGTAAGAGAGCAGAACTAAACATATAAACACAAATAAATAAATGTTCAACAACATTCAATGATAAAGGCTGTCATGAAATTCATCAATTAAAACACCTACTGTGTTTGAGAAATGCATAATTCACCTGTAATTATATTTAATGTATTTAATGTACATACATTTCAAAAAAAGTATACACCATTCCACTATTAGAGGATGGGTACTAAAATTGAGGGCAGCATAGGTTTTAGGGCTTGACTTGAAGGAATGTTAGTCAACTGTGATTTGGAGAGGTCTTCACATATGAAAGGTTATCTGAACAAATACTCACTCGTCCGTAAATAAAGTGTTAAAGGATGAACTCATAGCATCATTTATACTCCATGAAAATTTACTTGCCCTTTGAACAAGTAAATGTTTATTTGAACTTGTTGGAATAAAGTGTTAAAAGATAAACTCATAGCATCATTGATGTTTATGCTCACTGAAAATTTACTGGCCCTTTTGACAAGTAAATATATATTTCAACTTGTCGGCATTATAATCATACCTTAATGTCAAGCCCAGGGTTTGAGAAGTATGAGTTAATTGATATGTCTAACATTGCCTTCAATGGTTACCAATAAATATCAAAATAGACTAAAACAAGAGATAACATAAGTTGAAAACCATTTTAACCTATTAACACTCAGAGCTTCTCTGGAAGATATTGTCTGCTTTTCTCATACTTTTGAAGATAACTTTGGAATAAAGCGAAAGTTCACAATACATTCATAGGAGTTGTTTTTTGGCTTCTGATCAACATTTCTCCTTCAAATGTTTTCACAAAAATCCAAATTTTTCCAGAACCACAAGGCATCTTTTGGCCACTCGAGTGTAAATAGGTTAACTCATTAATGCTTACAGAGGCCAAAAGCAGCCAAGCAATTTTGATGATATTGTGTAGGCAAAAGCAAAGCTGGAGAAATATTTGATGGAGAAATGGCAATCAGAACATTATCTACAACTCTCCTTCAAATATTTTGTAAAATTATCCTCAATTCCAAAATTAGAGCCATAAGTATCAAAATTCCAGACAACGATATCTGGAGGAACGCTTAAGCATTAATGGGTTAAGGGATCCACTTCAACAACACAATTTACCAGTACATAACAACAGGTAATAACTAAATCTAATACGAAATCAGGGTGCAATGATTCAGCATCCCTCAGGGCGCGACGTTAACTTTTGCAGCGACTTGCCCCATAGGGCAAGTGAGATTCAATTTCCACTTGCCCTACTCCAACTTTCACTTGCCCTTGAAAAATTGTATATAATAATTTTATAATATTTCATTTAAAACCAAGTAGAACATGGTTCTGGCATTCGAAAGCATATTTTCTAGGACAAGCTTGGATGGCAGACCACGAAACTTGCACACATTCTCAAAAGTAAACCTGAAATATACAAAACGTACTTTCCCAGTGGGGCAAGCAAGATGCAGTTTTCACTTGCCCCACAGCTATAATTAACAAATTCTACTTGCCCGGGGCAATGGGGCAAGCACCAATGTCGTGCCCTGTCCCTCATTCAAGTATTCACCATTCCAATCCTTATCTTTGATTTTCTTACATCTTGTACTAAACAACCTCAATTCTGGTAGTACCAGAATATTGTTCAGAAAATTTTGCAATTCTAGAATTGTTCCCTACAAACACTTCTAGTATGTACCAGAATTGCTCAATTCTGGTATATACCAGAATTGAGGTTGTAAAGTACAAGATGACCTTATTTTCTTTTATTTTAAAATGATATGTCAATGATGAGCAAACTTTCTCATTGCTTCGATATGGCATTTTTCTGATCATATAAATCACTAGTGTAAGGGAAAAGTCAAATCATTTCTATTGTCTTTGACTACAGACTATTGTTTGTTGAATGTTAATTATTGCAACGATAACATGTCTATAAGGGCAACACAAATTGCTGTGTTGCTATATATGTCAATTGTGGATATTCAAAAATACCATCTACAGCCTAGTGTATGACTCAAACTCTTATTAACTACTCAATTTCAATTACTATTATTTAATCCATTACAGTCACTAGAGTTATAAGTTGATGGCTTTCCCAAATAAATATACCGTGCTGTACCCGATCATCCATACGCAACATCTACGAGCCCTAAAAAGATTTTGTTACCATGAAACTTTTTTTCTAAATTTTGCCAGCCATCATCTTTTTTATTGATTAAATAAAAGAGTATGAATTTAGCTACCAGAGCTACTTTCCTATTACCTCTTAAAAATAAATCAAGAACAATTCCAAATATTTTACTAAAATCCAAACCCTATCTATAGGGCACTTTTCAGGGCAATAAATACATTTTAGAAGTAGTACAACTTCCTATACTTTAGTCATAGGAGACCTAGTACCCTTCCCCTGCTGTTAATACTCGGTTATTCCTTATACAGTCTTCAGTGATGTAATGTTAGCGTAAGGAACAACTTACCTCACACAAATCAAAACCCTATCTCTTTCATTAGCCACTCTTCAAGGTAATAAAATAAATACTTTTAGAGCTAGTAGGACTTCATACATCATAGTTCAAGGAGACCTAATAGGCTAACCCTTCCCCTATTGTTAATACTCAGTTATTCTTTATGCAGTCTTCAATAATGTTAGGACGGTACTCCTTTCCTCACTAGCCATTAAGTCAGCCGAATGTCTCCTGCGATGCGTACACCACATAGAGGAAGCCGTCCTCGTCTTTCTCCTTATCATAGACCTCGATGATGGGTGTGGTATTACTGATCATGCTCCGATTGTTCACCAGCAGATAGAAGGCTTGGTTGGGATGGAGCTGGAGGCGTCTCCTGAAATAAGACAATGGAAAATATGCAAATTAGGCATTGTTTACAAGTCAATTCCAGGTGCCTCCTGAAAAAAGACAATGGAAAATATGCAAATTAGGCATTGTTTTCAAGTCAATTTCAGAGGCCCTTCCAGGAGATAGAAGGCTTGGTTGGGATGGAGCTGGAGTCGCTTCCTAAAGTAAGAAAATGGAAAAGATGCAAATTAGGCATTGTGTACATGTCAATTTCAGAGGTCCTTCCAGCAGATAGAAGGCTTGGTTTGGGGTGGAGCTGGAGGCGTCTCCTGAAATAAGACAATGGAAAATATGCAAATTAGGCATTGTGTACATGTCAATTCCAAAGGTCCTTCCAGCAGATAGAATCCTTGGTTGGGATGGAGCTGGAGGCGTCTCCTGAAATAAGACAATGGAAAATATGCAAATTAGGCATTGTGTACATGTCAATTCCAAAGGTCCTTCCAGCAGATAGAAGGCTTGGTTGAGGTGGAGCTGGAGGCGCCTCCTGAAAAAAGACAATGGAAAATATGCAAATTAGGTATTGTGTACACATCAATTCCAGAGGATTCTGGCCCTTTTAGGACACTATATGATATTAGAAATAAAACATATTTATCATACTCTGCCCTTTTCTTGCACGTTCAAAGAAACCTAACATATCATCAGGCCATTTTTGACAATATAAATCAATAGATATTTGACATTGTTCTCTTTCAAAGGAGCATGAATATTACATTTCATGTTGCTATATAATAAGGTTGTTTTTAATTCATTTAGGAAATACATTTTAGTTGCCTATTGAAAAGAGGTGCACCCCTAACTGCCGATATGCCACTTAAGAACTAATTCCAAATCGCTGGAGCGCAGAGACTAAATGATGCACAGTCCACCATAGATTTCATTATAAGCTTGTTCACAGAGCAACTTATGATACACCTTTCTCTCTGGTTATCATCAGCCAGTCCCTGAATTGTCTATCAAATAATATCTTACAAACAACAGTGTGTGCAACCCCTTACATAGATCATAGTACAGGTTTAATGCATTAATGCTCGCAGGCAGGGTCTTAGCCAGGATTTGGAAACAGGGTGACTAAAATTGGCAATTGTAAAATTTTTGGGCATCCAAAATTATTAGGGGAACCACAATATACTCATATTTCAACCATAAACATGTATACATTTAACAAAATAAGGCATGATATCCTTATACAATGTCATGGGAATTATATGGAGATGAAAAACATCAATTATAAGCTTGAGATTGGCATTTTAAGAAATTCTTCACAAATTTTTTTGGGTGTCCTGAGGGGTGCTTTTTAAGGGTTTGGGTGTCCAAAAAGACACCCAGATGCCCTGCTGGCTAAGACTATGCTCGCAGGTGCCAAAAGCAGCCTGTCAATTTCTATGAAATCTCTCAGGAAAAAGCATATCTGGGTAAAAAAAAATCAAAAGAGAAATATTGATCAGAAAACTTTCAACAACTCCAGTCCCCTTATCATTTTATGTTAGAAATATTTTGTAAAATCATTTTTAGTTCTAAGTAAGTAATCATCATAGATTCTAGATAATGAAAACATTTGGAGGAAATCTTAAGCATTAAAGGGTTGATTAATTTCTATGCAATTAGGAAACTTACCTTATGATTTTGACCAGTTCACTCATGTTTACATTATCTGGTACAAGGAACTTGGTCTTATCCAGAACAGGTAGACTTTTCTCACTCTTGAAACGTTCAATTATTACCTGAAAACAAAGTAAGGTAAATGTCAGACATATCATTTGTAGATTTTAAATCTGAAAACCATAGTATTTTACATTATCTGTCAATACTTTTCTTAGTTCTTTTACAAGAACTATATTAGGCCCAAAAAAAAAAGTGTTTGGTGGTTCCTATTACGTCCTAAAAAAATATAAGTAGGGTAGGTAGGGATTTATTTTTATTTTTTTATTATTTTTATTATTTTACTTGCACGATTCCCTGGAGTTGGATGGCTTTGATAAAGGTTTGCCTTGTTGTAATTGTCTTTATATGCATTAATTGTAGGCCCCTGCTTCTGTTCATCCAGAAATTAAATAATTTAATGGTTGGAGAATTGGTATTTAGGACGGCGAGGCAATTTTTTGGGTAGGAACAATTCATTTTTCAGTAGGATTGGCAAAAAAAAAACTTTAGGGTAGGGGGACAAAAACTAGGTAGGGTAGGGTAATAGGAACCAAACATCTTTTTTTTTAGGCCTTAGTAAAGGTTTCCATCTATTTATTTCAAATTGGATGTGTTATACACCCCAGCGTGAAGGTTGACTGCACAATGTCATATATCGAATATATCATTTTCGATTTTGATGAGATCGCCAATACAATATTTGTCATATATTGAATATCCTTTTTTATTTTGAGTGGTGAGGTATAAGTCAGAAGCATCCTAATTTCTCAGTAAAATGAGTTAAGAATGAGTATCCAGTGGATGAAAAGAGAGAAGAGACTTTAATTACCGCTGATTTGATAAAAAATTATGTCTGATATCATAAATACTATATTGATATCATATACTTACTGGTATTTTATCAGTATGGGCTGTTCTTATTGAGGCAACATCTTTCACCCGAGCAGCTGGAAATGAAAAAAGAAATTCCCTATAATTCAGTTGGAGAGAGAGAGAGAGAGAGTTAGACAGAGAGAGAGAGAGAGAGAAAGAGAGAGCGAGGGAGAGAGAGTGAGAGAGAGAGAGAGAGAGAGTGACACAGAGAGAGAGAGAGAGAGAGAGAGAGAGAGAGAGATGAGAAGAGAGAGAGAGAGAGAGAGAGAGGAGAGAGAGAGAGAGAGAGAGAGAGAGAGAGAGAGAGAGAGAGAGAGAGAGAGAGAGAAGAGGTTAGACCGAGAGATAGAGTTAGAGAGAGAGAGAGAGAGAGAGAGAGAGAGAGAGAGAGAGAGAGAGAGAGAGAGAGAGAGAGAGAGAGAGAGAGAGATGAGAGAGAGAGAGAGAGAGAGAGAGAGAGAGAGAGAGAGAGAGAGAGACAGACAGAAACACTGAGAGAGAGAGAGAAAGAGGGGGGAGCCAGAGAGAGAGAGAGAGAGAGATCTAGCTTGGTAGAGCTTGCATGCATCAAATTTACAATGTTACAGCACACCATGCAGCAAAGAAGCCATCCATATCCTTTCACTAATAGTTCTAAAGGTTTAGTTATGACAGAAAGGTAATTAGAGATTCAATTACCGTACAATCAAAGGCTCAGCGCGCAAGAGATGGTTATGGGTGTTTCAACATACATGTACTTGCAGTGTAATATGCGTAGTAATCAGGTCATTAGGACCAGTCTGAAGACAATGGCTCACACCTATTGGCTGAACGCAGGATATATTGGTTGATCCTCTAATATGACCCGTATAAAGACAGGTCAAGCAGTGAGATCTGTTAGCTTTGAGTCCATGTGATTTTGGTCTACCAATAAGGTTATGACCACTATCACCTTAGATGAATAAAAGAATGGATATTGGCTATAGTGAAGGGCTGGCTATGCCAGGGGTCCCGAATCTGGCCTAATTGTGAGGTCACTAGGAGACAAAGACCAATGAGGTCTCTCGTATCGTTTACATTACAGAGAAACTTGCGTGCCAACATGCGCAGAACGTGACTTATGGGTTATTTGCTGCAGCCAGCCTGTTCAGGTTGACCGGCTGGTTTCATATCCACTTGTTTTTATTTATCTAAGCTATCATAAATGAAAATTCTTAAAATGAAATTTACAAATGTACCTGCAGACAGCATGCATTTCACCTAAATTTTTACCACAATCATGGGTATGCTAATATATCTTCGTCAGCTGTCAGATGATACAGTTTTGAAACTGAATTATCATATATGTGTAATGGCTTAAATGACCAAACACAATTGGATTCGAAACCAGTCGGTCTACCTGAACATGCTAGCCTCAAACAGTGTCAACTAATAGCCGCTAATAGACCAAAATTGGTGCTCTGGGCACCCCCAGGTGGTAGTGGAGATAAGGTTTCACAGGATTGTAATCCATGCGAGAGCCCTGATTGGTCCTTGTTCCGACGTGACCTCGCGCTGATGCCTTATCTGGTACTCCTGAGTCCTGGCATGAGTCCAGCACTTAACTATGGGGCATATACATGTAGTAATTGGTCTCTCGCTACATATCCATTCTTTTCTTCATCCAAGGTAATGGTACACTGGTACACTGATTTACTATAGTCTAAAGTTTAGAATCAAAAATGCACTATCATATATGTACCATAGCATATAGTCATCATTGGTCATGCTGTAAGTACCATCAACCATGCATCTACATTGTAACAAGTTTAACGATTTACTTCCTTAATATTACCTACCAAAAGTACGTCGCTCCTTAAATGTTTTACCCGTACTTGACATGCTAGGTTTTTCTGAAACAGCTAAAAGGGTAGTCAAACTCAGAAATGGCTTAACTTCGATAGGTTTCTCGCGAAATATCTCCGCTGTTTCCTACGCAGAAGTGATTTGTATAAATGGTGTCCAGTCCTCTGTTGTTGTTATGGCTGTTCCAGTACACTCCCGCTGCTGGTTGTCAACATATTTAAACACTATTTATTATCTTTTACGGCTGTTTCTTCCATATCTTATACGGAGAATAATATAGTATTACAAACATGCAATTATCTCGCTAAATAAAGATAAAAATTGAACATTTAATACGGGCAGTATAGTTGACAGGATATTATGGCAAGTGAGTTGAATGGAACAGCAAGACAAACTGCTTGGCGAGAAGACGAATATTGACAAATACATAGATCTTCGGAATCGGGATGTTTAGGCCATGAGTACAAGTAAAAGTGCATACAAGTAATAACTTGTGTGGTGATAACCTTAAAACTCGTCGTGAACTTAATAAATGGTAATACATATAAATAACCTTCTAAAATAGAATATACCAAAACGTCACGCAGTGGAAAGTGGTGGTTTGGTTTTTGAAAATACAAAGAATATAAGGTTATGAGTTAGGGTTCAATTTTAGGAAGGGGCGTAAAATGTCCAATAATGATAATAATAATTCTAGTATTGATACTGATGAGAAAATAAATGAGTGAATGATTGCTTAAAGGCACAGCGGCACACAAAGAACATTTAGTGCCATAAAATCTGTGTAAATTAATGGTCCTTTGTTATTGTTGAAAACTAGCAGACTCCCAGACAAGGGAAATCATAACTTACCTACCGAAACAGGGGAAGGTTAGAAAGCTCCTGCAAAACTGGGGGCCATATCCCTTTTATATACCCTTTACAAGCTCCTATCTTTAACTATCACAAATAGAATGAATAAATGAATGAATGATTGCTTAAAGTCACGTCGGCACACAAAGGCCATTTAGTATGGCAAGCATTCCATGCAAATAATCAGTATTTACGGATATCCGAAAAATCATTTAAGGATATCCAAAATTCATTTACAAATATCCGAAATTCATTTACAGATATCTGTTAATAATTTCGGATGTCCGAAATTCATATTCCAATATCCAAAAATCAGAGGAATTTCGGTTATCCATAAATGAATTTCGGATATCCGTAAATGAATTTCGGATATCCATAAATGAATTTCATTATCCGTAAATAAATTTTAGATATCCGAAAATGAATTTTAGATATCGGAAATTCAGCTTATTTTCGGATATCCATAAATGAATTTCGGATATCCGAAATTTGTTTACGGATATCCGAAATTCATTTACAGATATCCGAAATTCCTCTGTGCATTTTGAAACTTATGTAAGCAAGGGATTTTTAAATAGAGAGCATGTGGTGTCTGTCTTTTTTGACCTTGAAAAGGCATATGGAATTTGGAGGGATTTGTATACTGTAAAACGGGTATATATCGCGTGACAAAAAATTCGTGAAAGACTTATTTTTGGGGGTATATTTGCATTTTATATAAAACAAAGGTTCTTGAGTTTTCAATGAAAATGTCCTCTTACCACATTGAAGTACTTGGGGTCTGTAGCTCTTGAGAGTCTTGGATGGAATGACGTTTGCTGCAGCCTTAGCTGCTTATATAGGAAATGTTAGTTAATAAGTGTAATAATCCCTCAAGAGGTGACGGTTAGTCATGGGGTACGTGTTTCAATAAGAAGTCATAAGCTGTCCTTCAGATGCCTAATTCAAAACCAATGTTAAAACCCAAACTTGATCACAGGTGTCAATCTCGTACTTGGAACAATGGCAGAAATATGAATCACCTCCTATGTAAATGTTTAAGATCCATTCTTGTTTATTTTGAGAAAGGGTTATTTATTTGGAGTGGCTTCTCATCCAATATCTGGAAGCAGCAGATCCTGAAGGGCTCACAGATTCTTCAAAGGTTTCAGATGTCATTACAATAACCTGCACAGCATTCAATTCTATTTCTTGTGTATCATTTGGCTCAGTGCCCAGCCTTCCTCTTTGATTTTCCTCAAAATGTAAAAAGTAATCCCTATCCAATGAATGAATGATCGCTAAAAGGCACATCAGCACACAAAGGCCATTTAGTGCCATAACATTTGTGTAAAACAATGGTCCTTATGGTCAATGGTCGACATTGACAGTCGATTGACAATCACACGCTGTACATTGGGGAAGATCTTCCCCTTTCAAAAGGAAGCAGTGAGTCAAATGAGTGTGACCAATTTGAACTCTTGCCAAAACACTCTCCTCACGCCTAATGATTTCAGAATGAATGAATGAATGAATGATTGCTTAAAGGCACATCGGCACACAAAGGCCATTTAGTGCCATAAAATTTGTGCAAAACAATGGTCCTTAGTTATTGTTGAAAACAATAACAAAGCAATAGATGAATAAAAACGATCACAAAACAATGAACAACTTCAAAATATTATTTCCGAGCAATCTCACATCCCAATGTATACTTTCATTCATCTTTACATGGTATCGAGTCTCAGTATTCCAGGCCTATTCCCGTTACTGACAAACTCACTCTATGTTCAAATGAATGAATGAATGAATGATTGCTTAAAGGCACATTGGCACACTTAAATAAAAATGATCACAAAACAATGATCAACTTCAAAATATAATTTCCGTATAACAGGTTGTTTCAAAAGAAACTATAAATTCTTAAAAGATTTTACAATCGGTAAAACAGACCAATCTCATGTAAATCAGATAAGATGCTGTCTGGAGGAACCTTTTCAAAGAGTTCCCTAAAGCTATTTACACTAAAATGTCTATTTCTGGATTCAATAAAATCGATACACTCAAATAAAATATGCTTGACAGTCAATTGACAATCACACGCTGTAAATTTGGGAGGATCTTCCCCTTTCAAACGGAAGCAGTGAGTCAAATGAGTGTGACCAATTCGAACTCTTGCCAAAACACTCTCCTCACGTCTAATGATTCTAGAACCTCGAGGCCAAAGATCCAGCTGTGGATGAATCTCATGTAGTTTGTTGTTTACAGTCTCATCCCACTGAGTGTTTTTTAAAATCACCATAAGGAATTGGAACATTTGTGACTCTTCCCGAAAGACCAGCCTTGGCAGCGGCATCTGCCTTTTCATTACCCCTAATGCCAACATGACTGGGAATCCAACAAAATAAAATTCTTTTCCCTTGGTAGTGTACTAGCCAATTGAGGCTTTCCAGTATGTAGAGGACAAGATTATGTGTCCAGTCTTGGCCCGAAATGGCCTGAAGAGCAGACTTTGAATCTGAGAAAATGATAAAATTCCTTTCGTCATCATCTGCTGTTTCCACCCTATCAGGAGCTAGATAGAGAGCATGCAACTCGGCGGAAAATATAGAGGACTTATCTGGAAGACGTTCAATGGAAGAATGATTATCAATGACTGCCGCCGCTGCAGCCTTAAATTATCATCTGAAACAGAGCCATCAGTGTAGATGAAATCATAGTCTCGAAAAATATCCTTCACCTCATTGTGCAAACTTATGTACTGCGAAGGATCCGTTTGATCCTTCTTGGCATACGAAAGAGTGAGGTTGACCATAGTAGTTGGATATATCCATGGAAGAGTTTCAGGAAATTCAAACTTTGCGATGATGTCAGGATCAAAATCCAATTCTTCCAATGACTCCTTATTACGTCAATACCAAAAGTTGAAATGACTCTTGGTTTTCTAGCAAAAAGGTCCACATACCGAGGGTTAAAAATAGTATCATAAACAGGGTTATTTGGGTTGGCAGCTATTTTAGTAGTAAATTGAAGAGCAAGCTTTTCTCTTCTAAGGCGAAGAGGGAGCTCATTCGCCTCAACACAAAGAGCTGCCTTTCTATAGCGTGCATATGTTTTGATCAATATGAGACGCCAACGTCATCAACAAATAGGGACTTGTCAACACCATTCCTTATACAATTGGTGATGCTGTTGATTTTGACAATAAAAAGGGTGACAGATAAAATGCTACCCTGAGGAACTCCCATTTCTTGATCATAAAAGTCAGAGAGGGATGTCCCTACTCTGACTCGAAATTTCCTTTCAGATAAAAAGTTTTTAATAAAAAGGGGCAAACGTCCCCTGAGGTCCATACCATGTAAATCCTTCATAATTACATATTTCCAAGTGGTGTCATATACCTTTTCTAGGTCAAAAAAGACAGACACCACATGTTCTCCTTTTAAAAATCCCTCTCTCACAAAGGTTTCAAAGCGCACACGGTGATCCATTGTGCTTCTTGTTTTCCGGAAGCCACTTTGGGCTTCCGTGATAAGTGAAGAAGATTCAAGATACCAAACAAGACGATCGTTTATCATTCGTTCCATATGGTCTTACAGACACAACTGGTCAAAGCTATTGGGCGGTAATTATTTGGATCTTTGGAGTCTTTTCCTGGCTTGGCCTAATGATTCTAGAACCTCCAGGCCAAAGACCCAACTTTGGATGAATGAATGAATGAATGAATGATTTCTTAAAGGCACATCGGCGCACAAAGGCCATTTAGTGCCATAAAAATTGTGTAAAACAATGGTCCTTTGTTATTGTTGAAAACAATAACAAAGCTTCATCCCACTGAGGCTGCCATTTGCATTTTAAAAGGGAATTGATGTGTTTTCTAAAATCACCATAAGGAATTGGAACATTTGTGACTCCTTTCGAATGTCTACAATCTTGGTTTTTGTAATTACATACTCTTCTGTATAAAACATAAGCACTCTTGTCTGCATATTGTATATATATATATATATATATATATATATATATATATATATATATATATATATATATATATATATATAATATATATAATATATATATATATATATATATATATATATATATATATATATATATATATATATATATATATATATTTATTACAACAACTATCAGTAATGCGTGGTTTACTCTTTTTGGAAGATTTGGTTGGCCCTGATAAGGGCCGTTGGGTTCAATGAGAACAGCAAGTTCTCATACTGGATAATTTTCAGCCATGTAGAGGAGGATATTGTCCATGACCATTCCATTAAGGCCATGACGATCCCCCCACATAAACTGGTCCAGGTAGCTTGGCAGCATCTCTCTGGTGGTTCCTCGCATAGGTTTCAGGCAACTCTTCCACTTGCCCCAGTAGCACTCATTGGCTTGAGTATGGACTCCAGTGGCAGGGTCGACGAAGTACTCCTGGTGGTTCACCCACTGGAAGTTGTAGCGGCCATCATTCGCTACCTGTCGGTAGGCTGCCCATCCATTTGACCATATGGTGGTTCCCGGACGAACATTTTGGTGTATGATGGGCAGGAGTGTCGCCGCGTCGTGCTGATCCACCACCTCCATGTGGCCAATGGCAGGTGACCTGCTTGTATCGGCAATGCCGAATACCCACAGTTCTCCTCTGTTGCGGCCACGATGGTGCTTCGGACGAGTCTTGAAACAAGACTCATCAATCTGGCAGATAACTCCTGGGCCACCAAGCAATTCCTGATTTTGCTGGAGCTTCCAGGAGCATATATCCCTGCAGTACTGATATGTTTGCAGTACTGACTTCTTGGAAATCCCAGACCTCCTTGATGCAACAACGACAGCAGTGTGGTCTGACCATAGAGATACAAGGTAGAGCACTTTCTGCAATGGTAATCTCATACGAGAGAACCATGAGTTCACTCTAACGCTTTGAGTGCGGAAATTGCACTGGCGGTATGGACAGCACCACATCCACCTGTCGCTAGTCTGCTGTGGAGGTCTGGCAACCATCACCATAGGCTGATTGCAGCCAGTGCATTGCATCTCAGCAGCCAGTAGATGGCGTGCTTGGAGAAATCTATAATGCAAAGTATTGGATCCTCATTGAAAATCAGAAGTGCCAAATCAGTGAGAAAAGACAGAGGCATGTTCTTCTTTAGGTAGCTCAAGCTGAACTGGATGAAAATCCAAATAGCTTTGCTTTTATTGTGAATTTCAGGAAGTGGAGACATCTATGCAAAAAACAAAAAACAATCAGTCTCTGATCACCACTAATCCTGAAGCCATCTATTCTGCCAATCAGGGTGAATGCAACCCCCCCCCCCCCCCCCCCCCCCCCCCCCCCCCCCGTATCCCTATATCAAGACTGATTATTGGTGAATTGTACAGGTGGGCACTTTGAGCAACTTCATCCTGTCCGCAATTGCAATCAGTCTCTATTCACCCCTACATCTCCAAACCTGAATCCAATGATTCAGTCATTTAGTGTAAGTGCAATTTTTCCCCAATCCTATTATCCCTTCCCTGACCAAATAAACAGTTGTTAATGAGAGGAAGTAGTGGCGGAAGGAATTAACTAGTGTACACAATTGGGTTGTCTGAACAACCCCCCTAAATGATGAATATGAAATTTACAGTGTTTTGGGGGTGTTTTCAGCAAAAAAGGGGTAAAAAAGTGTGAATTTTGGGATATGATTAAACTCCTATTGGGAATTAGTCTATGACTAATAATCAATTACTGCCAACCGATTGATTATGGATGTCAAAAAGTTCCTTTTCTCTTTTTCAGTAATTGGGTGCTGGAGATCTAGAGCGTAAAACTAAGTGATATTCTATGTCAACTGCATGCTATTAGCACCCACTCTATATTAGTTCAGAGGTGTTTCATGAGCTGACTAAAAGCTGATAACTTGCCAGTCATACGGTTCTATTTCTCGTTGCTAGATGGCACCTCTTCAGATTATTATTGATTGCCAGTTTTGTAATCGATGACAGATGACAATGTTTACTTATTAAAATAAGGCAGACTTCAATTACATGCTTTGAAATTGACACTTTAAGAAATTACTCACAAACAATTTGGAATTTTGGGTATCCTGAGAGATGATTTTTGAGGGTTCAGGTGACCAAAATATGCCTAGATGCCTTGCTGGCTAATTGCATGTAATAAGTACCATTATCTGGATTGGACAATAAACTATTTATCACCAACTTTTACAAATTTACTTCCTGGTTACTTAAGTGTAATAGTACCTTTACCCTGGACAATGCAATTAAGTGTCTAACTGCAATTTTTAAAACAATTAAGAAAACCTTTATAGTTAAGTTGTAATATACTGATCAGATCACCTCATTTCGGGATGCTAATGTATTGTATTGTATTGTATATTTATTTGCCATAAATAATATTTATGAAAGTACTAAGTGATATAATTGCAATTCCAATCTAGATGATGATCAGTATATTTCAACTTAAAGGACAATTACACCTTCAGGCTAATATATGCTGAGAACTTACTTTAGTATGTGTACTTTACAGTCCCTCTTCACCTGAATACTGTTTGGCTTCCTTACCTCAGAAATTGCACTTAATTGCCAACCCCCAACCAGCCATTAAGCTCAAGACCATGGGAGCCATTGTATCCCACAATGCACTGCTACTCTACATCTGACAGGCAGTCCAGGCCAGAATAGTTGCACTTCCTGTATGTGCAGCACCCAGCATCACACATGGAACCATGACAACAATGTTGTGAAAATGGCGATTTGAGCTGTTTATTGGATGCTACAACAGATCTGACAGGGGAAAAGGAAAGGGAATTTCCTTTTTCTCCATTTCAAACCCAAAGATTAACCCAGAAAAGAAGGATTTAGCAGCAAGATGGCTATTCAACATTGGGACAGAATGGACAATGAAAAACTAATCATTTAAGTGGATCCCTATGTGTTTGTCATGAACACTTTGAGGAATCTTGTTTTGAAGCTGAACTACAAACAAAACTTGGATTTAGGACGTTTAAACACCCAAAACCTGGTGTAGTGCCTACAATATACAATTTTGATCCCACACAGAGCCATGTTCAACAAATAAGAAAAGAAAAGGGTCCAGAAGTGCTAAAAAAAGGAGGCAATATCTGTTACATCAAATTGTTGGAAGACAATTTCTCTTTAAAGGGTACAATAAAATGGCTAAGAAAGGGAGAGGGATAAAGATACACTTAACATTTGTTATGGATAAGTTTGCTTCTGCCAAAACCCTTAATTTGCTGATTATTTATTCTATACCTTTAACATCAGAGTCATATAACTCATCATGTTGATTGTTTGTATGACAGCTGGGAAAGGTTTGTATCAAATAACTTCCCTTAATAATTTTTAAATCCTAAAACTAGACTTGCAAACCCATCAGGGAAAGTGTTCCTTAGATTGCCAGTACTAGCCAGGTCAATTGCATTACATGACTGATTGATTAGTAGTTCCCTAGATTCACTTCCTGCAATGGTGATAGCAATCAACAAAATTGTGTTGAGATGGCTGTTTCCTGAGCACCTGAAGTCCCCAGGGTGTTTTCAACTCTGGGAAGTGCTTGCAATTGTTGTAATCTACCCTACTTACTATATCCTGCCTTTTAACAACTGCAATGTAAATCAGTACAAACAAACAATAATTTACAATCAGTGTACTATCTGACTGTGGTCTAGAGCGATGGGAAGGGTAGGTATCTTACTCTTACATCTTAAACTTACAGAATCTAGTGTGTCCTTGTAAACTCAATAAATATGTCATATGATCTTTGTCAAATTCCTACTACTAGAAGAAACAGGACACAATGCATTTGGGCACACTCCTAGCCTTGTATATGCAGATGCTGGCTACTACAGAGGTTGTGCAACTATTCTGTCATGAGCTAGTTTTCAAAATGGCCGCCCCCAGATACATGGCAAAACATGACTTAAAACAGCAATAAACTTTTAATGTGGAGGTGTGTGGTTGTGAGGTCTTGGATATGAGTAGAGTATACCCTATGACACTATTTGGGCCCATGTTTTATTCATGGTGGAATTGTCCTTTAACTATAAAGGCTTTCTTAGTTGTTTTAAAATTGCTGTTTTACACTTAATCTGGTACCTTTGATCATACATTAAACTAGACATATTCTAAAAGGCAATAATTCTTTTCATTCTAGAATCTAGATATAGGAAATATAAACTGAAATAAGATTTTTAATCATCACTTATATCTAAATGAACCATCATATTTCCTCATACTCAAAATATTTTGTTAATATCAAGTTATTTTCATATATGTCAGATGAGGTGCATTGCAGCATTTGTATACTATTTAATTATTAGTGACATAATTGAATAAAATTGATAATTTCTTTGTTACATCCTTATTCTTTCTATTTTATAAGTAGCTAAACTAAATCAAAATAAATACATCACTTTGCCACATGTGAATACATTCTGCTTATTTTTATCTGCCATCTTGTTGGTTATCAGATATAACATGAACACGAGCAAATCAGTTAAAAATTGCAGGTTCAGGAAAAATAACCTCTCCCTACTCCAACACATTATGCGATCTTTCATAACCAAAATGCAATGAATAAGTTCAGGTTTTTTCTAATTGTCAGAATCAGTATCTAGGTCGGTAAGTCACTAGTTGCCCCTCCACTTCCTCCTCCTCCCATCCACTTATTGCAGTATTCACATGATTCACTTTTATTGCCTTATTATAAGTATGATTGGCACAGATAGAATTAAATGCTTAATTATTTATTCACCTCCCCTCTTACCTTCTATAGTGGTCCTAGGAAATATGTAAGTTTTGGGCGCTACTGGCATGAATGGGTTAAGAAGGGTATTTCTGATAGTTCCCTTTATAGTCATATCCCCTGCTATATAATGTGGTCATACTAGCAAGGCTCCAACTTTCCAGTCCCCAGTAGTATAAAATTTAGTTTTATTAAATTCATCTGTGACATTATTTTTGATGACTTCTTACTCCTCCTTCCTTTCATGGTGCTGCTGGGTGTGAATAAAATGACCATTGTTGTAAGCATTGTTATTGATGACCATCCAGCTCCACCAAGCACTTCTCGTAATAGTCATACTCCTTCAGGTACATTAGTAGCCCGAGGGCTCCAGGGTTACAAAGTAGTACGGTACATTGCTTTTAGGTATCTAAACCCGAACCGGCATCGTTTATAGGTTCAGCATTCTGCCACTCACCAAGTTGGCAGTATTCTAATTGTATAGAGAATATTGCCAGAACTAAATTTGTTGTAATAACGGTTTATGGTAGCGAGTTTATTGATGAAACTGAGCGGCCAAAAAATAAAGTCATGCGTGCGATTGAAAGATTGTCTAAAGATTATATATGGGAAATTTTTTGGGATATTTTCGCGCCCGTGTACTTTTAGCTAATATGTCGAAAAAGGGGAACGACTTTACGGTAATCCATTGAATAGCGAAACATCTATAGGACGTACACCTACGGTATACTATACTAGTCTACGCGGCGAAGATGCCTCATTCTGAGAATATCGCTAAACTGGCCATAAGTTCTTAAACCATGGTACGTGTGTTATGAATTGTTCAATTGATATTGTGCACGTACGGATATATCACTTATCAGGCGGTTTACTATACTGCGGTGTCTTTTGGTTTCATTTTGTTTAGTTCCAATTCTGGGAGGGGCCAGGTTAGTACTTTGCTTAAGGAGCGGGCCTTTAGAGTTGATAATCATGGAAACATATGTTAATAGGATAACTTTGACTTCAGTTTATGTAGCAGATCACAATTGCTGCATGATAATATACACACAGTTTTCAAAAACACGCAGATAGCTTTGGAACTGAAAATGTCGTCATCAACAACATTTACATTGTGTGATCTTTCCAGACATTGTGTGATCTTTCAAGATCAAATACCTACTATGTTCAGCATATTATGAAATTCTTGGCTCTTGGCTAGAAAATAAATTTATTCTTGAGGAATGGTGGATGATTTTTGAAAGTTGGCAAATCAGTATATAATCTGAAGATTTCTGACCAAGTTATATAATTCATACCTGTTAACATTCAACCATCCAAAATCAGGAGATTTTATGCAGTTCCAATCCTGGCCACCAGGGGTCAGATTAGTTTATTAGTTTACGAGTGGGCTATTCTATTTTACAGGTGTTGGCAAATTAATAACCATACAAGTATGATTATGAAATAACTTTAATTTTATGTAGCAGATTACACTTGCAGCATGATGACAAATTCCCAGTTATGAGAAACACACAGAGATTGCTTTTGAACTGAATACATCATAATAGTCCATGACCCAGAGGGTTGGTCACTATCATATTGGGGTGGGGGGGGGGGGGGAGCAAATTCTGATTAATGTTTTTGAATTCCCCATATTCTCAGCTTCATGGTATTTCAGTAACAAATATTTTCTCTGTTTTGGACTAATAATTGCAGTAATTTATTGTTGCTTATGAGGCAATATTGTGTAAGAGTATTTTATTGTGTATGTGTGTTATGATTTGTAATTGATATAGCAAGCATGCAAGCTGGTGTTTTGTACGCTATTGCAATGTACATCTCTTGTTAAATAAATGGTATTGAATGAAATCTGCCTTTCTTGATGTACATTCTTCCCTTTATTGCTTGCCCGACATAATTTTTGGATTGCCAAAAATACTAGTAAGTATTTAACTAAGTTGAAAGAGAACATATATCCATTTAGAAAATTTGAGGACCATTTACTTGCCCCTTAACTGGTTTAAAATATGATGAAAGGTTCAGGCTTACCTCCTTAATTTGGAATTGCAGTTAGCTCACTTAATTGCATTTTGACACAAAGTTTAAGATCAGTATCATTACACTTAACTAATAGGGTTATGTTAATTGTTTTGAAATTGCAGTTATCTCACTTAATTGAATTGTGAGATAATTTCAGGGGATAGCTTACAAATTGCACTTAACTGACTAGGAAGGAAGTTAGGGTAAGATATATATCTAGCCATTGGTTAAAACAACCACCTCATTTGCATGCACTCGGGTGAGAGGGGGGGGGGGGCTTTAAAAGGGGGCGAGTGCAGTCACTCCACCAGTCTCAGAGTATACCAATCATGGGCATACGAGAGATATTTTCCCTGCTCCTAGAGCTGTCACCTTGCCAGCAGAGTGTTTGGGCATCACCCTCTATCATGAGAATAATTATTTCATTGGGAAGACTGATGAGGATATTGAGGAGATGAGAAGAACCCAAAATCTCCCTGAGTGGGTCCTGCCAAGGTTCCCACTCACCGATCAACATGTGAAGGATCATCTCAAGAATGATGAAGTACTCAGGAATAAAAAACTGGCCTGGGTATATCGCAGCACCCAGGAGTTTTCAGTGGAATTCTGACAGCGCCTTGCAGCAGGGACAATCAAGTCCATCACAGACGCAAAGACAGAAGCCTGCACCCTTTACAGGGACCACCACTCTGCCTACGACATCACCCGCTCACCGCGGTTCACTTCCCAGGATGGAAGAACCCACCTGGCCACCAAGAAGAGAGGAGGAGGAGAAAAAGAGCATCTCTATAGAAGAAGACGACGTGCGATCAGGCGTGAGGAAAAGGAGAACGAATCCCACTAAAGGCATGTGGTAAATCTCATCAATGATTCCCTCCCTGAGATCAGTGATGTGATGCGTCGGGGAACTCTAGCTGCTGTACGGGCAGCCGCACCAGCCATCCGAACCTTCGTCCCTGGCTACACCCCTCCAGACACCCTCACCGATGCCAGAGCACATGCTGCTCTTGCCGTCATCTGCAAGCGATTCGCAGATGAGGAAGTGAGATCTTGCTCTGTAAGAAAAACGGCCCTTCTGAGGGCCACCCCATCCTCTAAAAAGAGATCAACCTTTTCTTGTGTGTGTGTGTGTGTGTGTGTGTGTGTGCGTGTGTGTGTGTGTGTGCATGTTAGTGATAATCCAATGATCAATTATAATCAATAATCGGATAGAAGGGTTCCGATTTTGCTTAATCAATCCTAAAATTTGGCATTGATTATGATTAAAATAATCAGCAAAAAGGATATGTTTTGATGTATCTTCACCAAAACCTGTGCCAGAAATGTCTGAAATATTTTATACTTAGTGGCCGGAATAGCCAATAAGTGCTGCTGGGATGAAAGCGCGCGCAACTGGTCATGATGGATCATCGATCAGTTGTACCCAACCAATGATCAATCACGAAAATCCAAGCCGATTCCTATCACTAGTGCATGTGCATGCAAACTTCAAGATAAAAATATACAATGGCCATCTTGAATTTAGATGTCACACAAGCCTCCACCTCCCCTCGGTGTGTGACGGAAACAGGCCTTCTGCCTGGCTGACGGAGGCATGTATGTATATGTGTATATATATATATATATATATATATATATAGAGACGAAGTCAGTCACAGTGAAGATGTCTTGAGGTCTGTATTTCCTGAACTAAGCACAGTACAGACTACAGTACATACATGTACAGGACTATTACCGGCGCCATCTTGGATCGGACAAGCAGACGATAGCGGGGACGAGTTTTGGAAGATCACGAAATATATCACTGGGTTTGCTGTGTGTCCATTGTGGTGTTTTGTGTATGAATAGTGTGTGTTTATTTTGGCGTGTTTTGTAGAAGTGGGGAGGGAGTAATTGGGGAGATTCGAAAGGTTTTGTGGGTGAATAGGTGTAGCGTGGCAGCGTTTTTTGGCGGGAAAACAAAAGCTTGATAGAGAGGGAGTAAAGTAGAACGAAAGTTGATTGTTTTAGTAGAATTTCAATTGTGGGTGAGAGAAAAATGAGTAGAAGGAATAGTAGGGATGGTGGGAAGGGGAGAAGAATTTTTGGTTGAGTGTGAGAAGTGTAAGCAGTGGATTAGAGGGGATAGTTTGGGACTAGACAGGGAGAAAGTGAACTGAAGAAGATAAGTTTTGTGTGTAGAGCATGCATTGAAGGGAAAAGGTGGAAGAAAGAAGAGCTCTGGGGAGTTGAAGAAGAAGGCTATGGAGTTGGCAAAAAGGGAGGGAGGGGAGAAGGAAGAGGAAATGGGAGTATGGAGGAGGGATAAGGAGAGAAGGATGGGAGAGTGGGAAAAACGAGTGCAGAGGTTAGGAGAGAAGGTAGAAAAAAGGGAAAAGAGGGGTGAAGGACAGGAAGAAAGTGGAAGGGATGAAAGCCCAGGTAAAAGAGGGAGAAAAGGAGGAAAGGATAGAGAGCAAAGGGGAGGGGAAAAAACGAGAGGAGTCATGGGGAAGGAGAAGGAAAAAGAGGGGACGGAGGCAGATAGTGGAAATAATTGGGACAGCGGAAAAGGGGTGGAAGAAGAGAGGAGAGAGGGTGATATTAGAAAAGAAGATAGAAAGGAGGATGATGAGAGGGTGAGGGAGAAAGACAATATAGGAGAGGGTGAGGGAGAAAGGCAATATGAAAGAGGATGAGGAGAGGGTGAGGGAGAAAGGCGATAGGAAAGAGGATTAGGAGAGGGTGAGGGAGAAAGGCGATATGAAAGAGGGTGAGGGAGAAAGACGATAGGAAAGAGGATGAGGAGAGGGTGAGGGAGAAAGACGATAGGAAAGAGGATGAGGAGAGGGTGAGGGAGGAGGACAAGGGGAAGGGGGGAGAAGTAGGGATGAAAAAAAAAAAAAAAAAAAAAGGCAAATGACACAAGGGTGTGTTGTATGCTTACATGTTTTAAATCACTGTGTAACACTTACTTTTGGTTCATACTAATTGTAGTATTAAGCGAGTAAGAGGAAGGGAGCTACGTAGGTAAGTGAGAGATGCGGAAACAGGTTGGCATGGAGCCTTGGAGGAAGTAGGTGGGGAGATGGTCTGTTGAGAGTTACACTTTGGATAAGGCTGTTGAAATTAACAAATAACGCAGTTTATATGTGGGGTTTTTGAGGGGTTCATATGTGTGGGGTTTTAAATATATGTGTAGGACAGGAAGACAGGGAGGGGGCAGACCAGATACTTGGTAGGATATCTGTATAGGACAGGAGGACGGGGGAGGGGACTGACCGGATGCAGGATGCATGACAATAAGTATGGGGGGATAGGGAACATCAAGAGCAACAAGGCCCGGGGGTGACGAGTGGCCTGGGTGGTAGGGGAGACCTCCGTAGGTCCTCCTTCGGGAGTCGACCCCGTGGGAACAATGCGGTTACGGATCTCAAACAACAAACAAAAAAAAATATATATATATACATATATATATATTTATATATACATATACATATATATATATACATACATATATATATATATATATATATATACATATATATATATATATATATATATATATATATATATATATGAATTTATTATATATATATATATATATATATATATATATATGTATATATATATATTTGTGTATATATATATATATATATATATATATATATATATATATATATATATATATATATATATATATATATATATATATATATATATATATATAAATATATAGATAGATAGATATGTTTTTTGATATATATTTATATGCATATATATACATTTTTGACTATGCACGGAATTTCCCTCTTGGAATAGCATCATTTAAAGAAATATTTTAAGGAGAAACATTAATTGACAAGCAACCAGGTCCTTCAAGGCATGTATATATACATGCCTCCGTCAGCCAGGCTGAAGGCCTGTTTCAGTCACACACCGCTGAAGACAGAGAGGTAAATTTTAAGACAATTCTGGTACGTACCAGAATTGCTCCAACAATTTTAGAACATACCAGAATTGTTGGAACAATCCTGCCACTTGCAGTGTACCAGAATTGTTCTTTCCAGCAATTCTGGTACCTACCAGAATTGGACAATTCTGGTACGTACCAGGATTGCTACATTGCTTAAACAATTCTGGTACGTAACAGAATTGGACAATTCTGGTGCGTACCAGAATTGAGGTCGCAAAGTACAACATGACCAGGAAATTGATACAACTGGCAATTGTACATTTCAGAGAGGGGGTATACAGCAGCCCGTGGATGATAAGAAACGGCATAGAATCACTAATGATCTGCTGCTCTGGGAGTCGAAGGTAGTAGCCCTACAAGTACTTCTCTTGTGTAAAGACAACCTCTGTTGATACCAAGAGAATCTAGGGTAGGATCTTTGCTGCCTGGAACCAATACTGCCAAATACTGAACTGCAAGGAACCACTCCAGAA
Organism: Maea johnstoni; assembly: GCA_963942565.1. NCBI lineage: Eukaryota > Metazoa > Annelida > Polychaeta > Spionida > Magelonidae > Maea > Maea johnstoni. The sequence goes on along the minus strand of OZ012693.1, from coordinate 32,335,310 downwards.
GTGCGTCATTATATATATCCCTGTCACCAAGAAAGCACCACCAGCACAACCACAAGAGAGGGAGAACGTAACTGAACACTACATAAAATAAACAAAATTCAAACCAAATCTAAATGTTCTGCGTATTATTTTCAAAAGGAAAAGCTGTAAAAGATTGAATGAAAATGTTTTTCAATTTCTAGAAAGGTAATTCATGAGTATATTTACATCATAAGTATGATGACATCTTAATGGTGGTGGCAACTAAAGTGTCCGGTGACATCAAACATGATGGTAATGAATGAATGAATGGTTACCGGCACATCTGGCCATAAGCACTGTGTAGAATAACTGTCCTTTTTATTGTCAAAACAACAACAAAGCAATAAATAAGTACAAATGCTCACAAAACAATGAACATTATCAAAGTATGAGTAACACATGCATAGTTGTTTCAAAGGAAACTGTATTCTTAAAAAGTTTCACAATTAATAAAATAGACTAATTTCGTTTAAAAGAAGATAAAATGCTGTCTGGAGGAATTTTCTCAAAATTCCTTATTATACATGAAGGCCATGAGTCTTGGCTTATGGATCCTGAGGTTAGACCTCAAAGATTAAGGTCCGTCATACTCATAGTGAACAATGCTGATACTGATCCTACATCAATAGTTAATGAGCTGTCAACAAAACTCCACACTAGCCGCTTGCTCCCTGCACAGCAAATAAGCACAATAGATAAGGTTTTTAGTCCAAATAAGATAGAGTGCATTTATTTCCTTATATTTTCTGAAAACCACCGTTAACCGTGAGTACCACAACAATAAATCAATCTCCACCCCAGTAGACAAAGTTAACCACAAGTAAATAGCAGTTGTACATCCCAATAATGGGCAGGACCCATGCCCACCATGTAAAGAGTGTATAGAATTGGAAAAAATAATCGTGCACTAAAATTCTTTGAAAAAAAAATTGAGCCCTGAAAATCAGTGAAAAAAAATTGAGCTCTGACTCTATGAAAAAATTTGGGCTCCAGTGGTTTACATATCAGTACTATTTGGGCAAAGAACAAGGATGTGGTAACAAGGTAAATTGTTTTCTAAGAACAGAAATACTTTTCTTCTGGAGTCACTCATTTGGGTCTCAGATAAGGCTGAGAATGCATTTCAGAGCATCTAGAACCCTCTGGTTCGCAACCCCCAGCACAATGGCAGTGTGCCACAAAGAACAAGGATGTGGTAACAAGGTAAATTGTTTTCTAAGAACAGAAATACTTTTCTTCTGGAATCACTCATTTAGGTCTCAGATAAAGCTGAGAATGCATCTCAGAGCATCTCCAACCCTCTGGCTTCTGGGGGCCTTAGCAGCCCCCAGACCCCGCGAAATGAAAGTGTGCCATGCCCAGAGGACCCTGCAAAAAGAGTAAAAAAAGGTAAATTGTTGGTCAAAACAGTAATACTTTTCATCTGGAATCTCTCATTTTGGGCTAAGATAAGGTTGAGACTGCATCTCAGAGCATCTACAACCCTCTGGACACCTTTCATCCCTGAAATATACAATATTATCTTCATTATAAAAGATTCAAGGCAAATCTCTTTCTTGTCCTTATTCGTACTTCCCTGAAGTGATGAAAAAAAGAATTGAGCCCCGAAATGTTAGAAAAAAATTAATCGTACCCTGAATCTCAAAAAAAATAATTGTGCCCTAACTTTTATACACTCCCCCCCCCCCCCCCCCCCTAGATATGTAATGGTCAATGCCTAATGGGGATACATGTCTGTTCTGTACATAGGATACTTAATCTATAGTATACTTTAGCTAATGATGAATTGTCACACAATTTTTGAGTGTGAGGAGGAATGTGTTTTTTGTTTGAATGAAATCTGTAGCGGTGAATGTTGAACCTTTTATTTTGGCATTTCAGGTACTCGACTTTGCAAGAGCAAAGAAGCTGCACATGCTTTCTGCTATAAAAAACGCAAAACCCATATTAGCAGAGGAGCATGTTGCCCTGTTTAAAGCTCACTACAGCTCCCTGGCAATGGATCAAGTTAGGGGTTCTCAAAACCCATATCAGCAGAGGAGCATTTTGCCCTGTTAAGGGCTCACTCACTGCAGCTCCCTGGCGATGGGTCAAGTTAGGGGTTCTCAAAATCCATATCAGCGGAGGAGCATATTGCCTTGTTAAGAGCTCACTCCAGCTCACTGGCTATGGGTCAAGTTAGGGGTTCTCAAAACCCATATCAGCAGAGGAGCATTTTGCCCTGTTTAAAGCTCACTACAGCTCCCTGGCAATGGATCAAGTCAGGGGTTCTCAAAACCCATATCAGCAGAGGAGCATTTTGCACTGTTTAAAGCTCACTATAGCTCCCTGGCAATGGATCAAGTTAGGGGTTCTCACAACCCATATCAGCAGAGGAGCATGTTGCCCTGTTAAGGGCTCACTGCAGCTTCCTGGCAATGGGTCAAGTTAGGGCTTCTCACAACCTATATCAGCAGAGGAGCATGTTGCTCTGTTTAAAGCACACTACAGCTCCCTGGCAATGGGTCAAGTTAGGGGTTCTTAAAACCCATATCAGTGTGTTTTCTTAAAATGATTTTCATTGGTTACATTTTCTAAGGTCATCTAAGTGGTTGATTTTCTGCTGACCAGTCACATGACTGGTGCATGCAACTTTCCTCTCCTAGTATTATAAATGGGGATCAGACTCTGGCCGTTTTATTGGTGAAAAAACCAGAATGGTATATGACACTATAGAATACTATGCATTCTATGATAGACCTGAATTATTACTTGTGCTAGACTTTTCAAAGGCCTTTGATACAATTGAATGGCAGTTTATCTCTGAAGTTTTAAAACTTTTCGAGTTTGGTGATTTCCTTATCAAAATGATCAAATTATGTCAGTTTAATTCAACATCCAGAGTAGAACAAAATGGCTACTTATCCGCTCCAATTGTCCTAGAACGTGGCTGTAGACAGGGTGATCCCCTTTCACCTTACGTTTTTGTAATGTGTGCAGAGATCTTATCTCATGTTATTAGGGAGAAGGGAGACATTCAGGGGATTGTAGTGCATGGGGAAGAGTGTGGTATATTCACGCTATCACTACGTCACCGGCGTGGTGGCGCGGGTCTCGTAGATCTCACCCCCTGTGAGATCCTACGAGACCGGGGTGATATAAATAGGATACTCCCGCCGTTGTCAAAGAACACATCTTCTTGACTATCACTGGTATCGATCTATGCTACTACGCAGTTACATATAGTCATTCTTCCACTCAAGTATCCTTCGCCCGGGCGTTCAGGAGCTGGAGTGACGGCTGACTAGATGAGTGTTCACGTTTGTATGTATTTCTTTATTCCATAATATATATTCTCTTGGTCTGTGTGTAGGGTTTCTTGTGCCAATCATGACACGGTCACGACTCGTCATGATTGATGCTAGAAATCCCACAAGAGTCAAAGGTATCACAGTATGCAGAGGATACGACCTTAATGGTCAGGGAAGATTTACAGTCTGTAACAAATATTATCAGTCTTAAAATGGTTCAAAACTGTATCTGGCCTTGATATAAACAAGGAAAAAACAAAGGTAGTAAAGCTTGGTGCGACAAGAGGTAGCAACATACCCTGGCAGGGCAAGTTTGGTTTTAATTGGTCGGATAAATTTGGGATCGTGGGAATCCATTATGACATGAACAAATTGAACAAAATTACAGACATAAATATTCAAAGGAAACTCGATGAAATTCAACAACTAATACGAATTTGGAGCACAAGGAATCTGACCCCATATGGGAAAGTGACCATTATAAAATCTCTGTTAATTTCCAAGATCACTCATATGTTGCTATCTCTTCCAAGCCCAAGCACTTCTTGTTTGTCTCTGGTGTGGCAAACCTTCTAAATGGAGGAAAGAAATCCTGGAAGGAGAGATCCATCACAGTGGTTTGAAAATGCATAATCTACCTTTATTTGACAAATCATTAAAACTCAGTTGGCTTAAACGTTATTTAGGTTCAAATAGTAAATGGACAGTTTTCCCCAATGATTTCGAATTATGGGATGTGTTTACATCTGGACCTGACATCTTGGACAAACTCAGAGAAACAACGTCGAATAAATGTTGGCTGGATGTCATGGAAAGTCTATCTGTCTTGAGGCAAACAGATGCGGTTTTGGGGAAAGATTATATTAAAAATACACCTATTTGGTTAAATCCAGTTTTTTCAATCCCGATTAATAGACAATGGTTCAAAAAAGGTGTCTTAACTATTGCAGATTTCTTGGGAACTATGAATGTGATACTCGATCCCTATGGAGGCATTTATAAATGGAAAAACGTAATGTGACAACAAACTTTCTTGACTACCATCATGTAACAAATAAAAATATATATATATATTGAATGGAGGGATGTACCACTGTATGTGGAGGATGCGCCATAAAACAGTTTGCTTAATGTTTTCTTGAATCAAAGCAAAAAGGGTGTTTCAAAGATCTACAGTCAGATGAAGGAACCCTTCAGTCATGTGCTAGACACAGCTGTACTTAAATGGTCCACAAACACCAATCTCGACCTAGATAGCTTTGATCTGAGCAGATCTTTTCGAAAACATCATATAATATATAACGACACATGTCTAAAATACATAAAGTTCCGCACTCACATCATAGGTTTTTTCACAAATGAAAAATTATTCAAGATGGGAATTAAGAAATCAAACATGTGTGGTTTCTGTAATGCTCATGTGGACTCCATAGAACACGTTACACCAAGCATTCCTTGCTTTGGTGCTGCCCTCTTTTGCATATTTTGATTTCTAGTTTTTCAGGTGTCAGTTCTCAGATCAAATGTCATAGCCTCTCTTTAGGTGTGACAGTCTATAAATATGTGTGTTGAGACTGTTACTTTCTATTTCTCTTCTGGGTGTGCCACTGTGCACTGCACTGGGTGATTTGGCTCTCAAGTATGGAACAAAGGCTGTACAGAGGTGTTTCTAGTGGTTCTTCCCTTATCTCATCAGTGTATTTGAGACACTTGAGGTTTAGTGTATTTGAGGTTTAGTGTATTTACTTTTCAAGTGATACTTAATGTGTATCTTTCTTCAGTATGTTTGACTATGTACTAAGTGGTACTTGTGTTATTTCTTTGCAGTTTTCACGAGTTGAATTCACTGCGAACCATGAGTTTGTACCTGCAACATTTCATTGCGAAAGAAAGAATAAAAGCTCAGTGATACTCAAGCCTGGTTTTCTGCGTTCTGTTCCCCATTAGCTACAGAACATATGTTTTTAAAATGTGAAGTTTCGATTGACTTGTGGGGTAGTATTGAAGAATGGATAAGAGAGTTGGGTATGGAGAATTACAACTTATCCAATGAATGAATGAATGAATGAATGATTGCTTAACGGCAATAACAAAGAAAGTCATTTATAGTTCCATGAAAAAGGAACAAAGGCCACACCTCCTAAATGTCACGAACAAGAAGAAATTTTATTATGAGGAAATATACAGGTGTTACATAAAAGGCAAAGGTACCTAGTTTGAAAAACAATATACAGTCAAACCTCTATTAAGCGACCGCTCAAGGGATATGTCAAAATTGGTCTTTTAAAGAGGTGGTCTCTTAAGAAGGGGTTGAGGGTCTTAGCAAGGTTATGGAAAAAAAAGAATTTCCAACAATGACCTGAAATTATTGAGGATGTTATGTTTATGTGAGTTTGTTGAAATTTCATTATTGATATTTTAAGAATAAACAATTTAGAAAAATAATTAATTGAGGACCCTCAGAAATGTTATACTTTCAAATTTTTACTGGTTATTTCATTATTTTATTGTGCCCCTTCCAATGAACCAGGGCGTCTAGGCATTCAAGTGGTCGTTGAATAAAGGATCATTTACTCTTAGGGATAAGATTTCGTGGTCGTTGGTCGCGTTAAGCAGGTGGTCGCTTAATCAAGGTAAAATATACAGGGAATAGCCTTGGTAGGATTTGAAACGGTCGTTTAAGGCAAGTGGTCGTTTAAGAGAAGTGGTCGTTGAGGCAAGTTTGACTGTATTTTACTGTCGAATATATTCTCAAAGACTTAGGACAAACAATACTATTACTCTATAGATATCTAGGCAGGTACATACCAATACAATCTTTTAATGTTGTTTGAAAAACAATATATTTTATTGTCGAATGTGTTTTCAAAGACTCAGGAATAACAATATTATAATACTGTATATCTCTGGGCAGATACATGCCAAACAATATTTGTATGCTGTTGTTGGCTTGTGAAAGGAAGGAAAATAAAAAAGATTTGAAAATAAAAAAAACTTTCCTTTTTCTCTCTGACATCCATGTGAGAAGACCTACTGCTATCCAGCCTAAGGCCAAAGGTGTTATAGAGGTGCGAGTTCAGTTTATCATCCTTAAGGAGTAATTTTAGGGCACTATTGTTGTATCATCTGACATTTTCTTAATTTGCTGTGTATGTTTTGTGAATTTGGTGAAATTTGTAGCTGAAATTCTAGTACTTAGTAATATGAGGTTCCTGACTTGTGTTTTTGTTTTGTTTATATTGTTACAGTTTCATGGATTCAATATGCGTCTTTATATCTATGGTATGTGAAGGATGGACGGAAACAACTGAAACGCTACAGCACTCTGTTCACGTGTTTAGTTGTAAGGGCTATTTATATAGATGTAGCGGTGTCTCAGTACCAATTCATTCATTAACGCCCTATGTAGATTTCTTGCCATAAGAGGATCGATATGCCTGTTATGGTCTGACTGTGGTACAAACTTTTATGGGTTTAAGATCCGAACAAATGCACGCGGGAGAAGAACTTGATCAAAAAAGCATCAGAGAGTTTCTTCTCCAGAAGGGTTGTGACTACATTGAGTATAAAATGAATGTCCCTAAAGCTAGTCATATGGGAGGGGCATGGGAAAGACAGATAAGAACAGTTTGTAATGTACTAAATGCGCTCTTGAAGACCAACAGTTCACATCATGACGATGACTCACTACGCACCTTAATGTACGTGGTATCCGCCAATGTAAACAGCAGACCCTTGACAATGTCAATGACCCTCTATCATTGAAACTTTTGTCACCCAACCAAATTCTTACTTTCAAATCTGAAGTTTTGCTAACCCGACCAAACATTTTGATAAATCTGATCTCTATTCAAGGAAAATGTGGTGCCATGTCCAACACTTGACTTCAGAATTTGGAAAAGATGGCAAAAAGAATATATTCACAATTTGAAAACAAGAGCACGTATAGTGGATCACCTTGTGCATTTAGAAACTTTTGTAAGAGAAGGATTTTTAAATGGAGAACATGTGGTTACTACCTTTTTCAACCTTGAAAAAGCATATGACACCACTTCTAAAAGCGATTTTATTAAGGCTGTGATGATGGTGACACACTAAAAATAAGACACCTCCTAGTTTAGCACTCCTGTCCCCTCTCTAACAATAGTTATCTAATCCCCAAGGTCTTGGTGTTTCAAATATAAGTTTTCTTTAACTAAGCTGCTTGAGCTGACCTCAATATAATCACAGTTTCTATTTTACAGTGTTTTACCTCAAATGAGTTTTTCTTGATCACTAAAGGTACATATGATTTATAAATCCCATACATGTCTGCTATATATACTAGGCTAGGGCAACTGGAAGGCAAATTTGGAGTTCCTCCAGGATAGTGCCTTACTTGTTTAGTGTTTATGTATGTCTTTTTAAAACAAAAAATTGAATAAAAATCACTTTACACAATGTGTAATTTCAAAATAAAAAAAAAACTATTGTTAGAAAGGGGACAGGAATACTTAACTAGGAGTTCTCTTATTTTGAGTGTGTCACCAGCACCACAGCCTTAAAGATTTAAATGATATGGATCTCAGGATGTTTACTTCATTTTATTCAAAACTTTAATTGAAAGAAAATAAATGGAACTGTAATTTATATACTTCCCAAACATTTACTAATCTCAGAGAATGTGTATGGCAGTTAAGTTCCTGGCTAAAGCTTGGAAAACTAGAGCAGTTGCAATTCCTTCGAGATTTATGTGTATTGAAGTCACTGGGTGTAGTCCTAGTACAGCTTACAAGCATCCTTTTTCTTTTCACACAAGATAAGTGGCTGAACATTGTAAGACTATTAAATGCCAGTCTGTTGTGTTTGCTAACTGGGGAAATTACCTACTGTATGTACACAGTGCTTCTGAGGTTGAGTCCATTACCTTCTACCAGTGCAAAGACACTGTCACCAGAGTTAGCCAATACAGCCTGAATGCTTTGCAACCACTGAAATGAAGAGTTGTTCATCAAAGGGGAAAACATTATTCTAAGTAGACGGTTGAATAGTAAGGTTGCTTAGGATGATTCATGAAATATCTGAAATATGAGATAACCAATGGGAAAGTAACACTAGAACAACATACAGAATATATATATATATATATATATATATATATATATATATATATATATATATATATATATATATATATACATACACACACACATATATATATATATATATATATATATATATATATATATATATATATACACACACACACACACACATAATATATGTTTATGAGTGAGAAATATATATTATTTTTATTTCATTACAATCAATTACTTTCAATGTTTAATGTCTATCAACACATGGTTTACAAGAGTCATCCAGGCTACACCTTCCACAGTGAATTTGGCAGACATAGAAGTGTTCATTACCAACCCTGATTATCCATTAACACTATCCTTGTAAAACCCTCCCAAGAACAAAATTGGTGATGAATCATGGAAACACCTTGACTGCATTAAGCATGGATCTTTTTATAGTCATTAATATTCTTTCCAGGTAAGACCACACATCAATAAATATTCGGATTGAATCATATTCCCTATATTAAATGATATGGATTAAATGGTAACTGAGACTGACAGTAATGAAACAAGATGGCCGCCCTAATAACCCATTGCCTTCAGCTGCGTACATATGGTCTGCCAAATATGGTGGTACTTGAAAAACAAAGCAATATTTATAGAAAACTTTGACAGAAAGATATTGATTGTGATGGCTCTAAAAGTTCTTTGTCAATTTCTTATATATCAGTTTCTTTTTTAAATTTAAAGAATATATATATTTAAAAGAAAAAGAAAAATTAATTTTTTAAAAATAAATTTTTATCTAATTTTTTTATTTATTCTTATTTTCAATTTTATTTTTTTGAAAACATTTTTGAATTTTTTTTTGAATGTTCTAAGTCGTCAAAGCACATGTGCACCCTAGATTCAAATGGGTTAACCCTTTCATGTATCAACCTGCTTGGCAGTCTGACATTTTGGGAAATATATAATGGAGATTTATGCAACATTTTGGAAAATATGTAATAAAGATTTATGCAATATTTCAAAATACATGGGAACAGGAAATTACATTCATTCAAATATTACTTTCTACTTGCTATATTTGAGATGATCAGTTTCTATCTAAGGTAGGCATTCAGAGTGCTTCCAGCATAATATGCCAAACAAATACAAACATTGCGCTCATTAGATTATTGACTTCCAAATGAAATAGCAAATACCATCATCTTCAGCTGTAATATCAATCAGAGTCCCAGAGCATTTCTTGTAACAGCCGAGAGTGAACTTCAAAAACATTATCACATTTCCACATATATTCTTTTCATTCATTCAAACATCACAGTCCGTGAGAAGCAACGATCGATGAAGCAATTCACACTAATTGAAATTCATCACTTAACCCATTATGCCCACAGAGGCCCAAAATGGCTGGACTATTTTTGGACTACATCCGTTATAAAAACATTTTAGAAAAAAATGGGGGGAATGCTTGTTACACTATTATTTTGAACATCTTTCACATAATTTTCCAAAAGTATCACAGATCTAGATGATAGCTTTCAAGGTGGATTCCATGCATGAAAAGGTTAAAGTCACATCAATATCTTTCATTTTATTAAAAATGACATCATCTACAATACACACTTTATTACAATATACAGCTCTATTACTATTGATCTAGTCTTAGATGAATAAAAGAATGGATAGGTAGCGAGAGACCAATTACTATATACGTTATAGTGCAGACCTGGCTATCTCAGGGGTCTCGAATCTGGCCTCAGTCACTGGGAGATAAAGATCAATTAGGGCACTTGTATCGTTTACAGAGAAAGCTGCGCAACAATCGGCGCGGAACGTAACTTTTGGGCTATTCGCCGCAGCCTGGTTGTTTCGGTCGACCAGCTGCTTTAATATTCACCTGTTTTGATTCATCTAAGATCTAATCAAATGTACCTTTCGATTCCCTGTAATTTCGGATTGCACCCATTTCACCTCATTTTATCTATTTGACTTTAGGGGTTAATTCATGCAGACTTTTTTCTGAACCAGTTAATCTTCAATAAGTATCTTATCTCATGAAATTATGTGGATATTCTGCATGTTTTTCAGGCTGTGGCATAAGGCAAAGCTGCGATGCCAGTTGGTTGAAACAAACGCAACCAACGGCATTCACAGGAGAGAATCCCTGTTTATTGCGAATAGTGAGAGGGCTGGGTATGATTAATGAAATTATTTACATACAGTCAACACATACATACCGTATCTGTAGTATACTATACACATGGTCAATACATATAGAAATACATGTATATTGATAGGAAAACAATCATTTGCGAAATATTGAACTGAAAGTTGTTGGTCGCATCGATTTGACCATCACACTTCTTTCATTTTTTTCAATATCAATAGATATTTAACTCATACATGCCTGAAGATCTTCTTGACAATAGTGATCTGAACCTTTAATAATTGATACTTTTGAAAGTAACCTCTGAATTAGTCATAAGTTTACCTAGTATTTGAAGGAGAGTTGTGGGTTTGGTTCTGAACAACATTTCATTTTCTGAAAATTGCTTTCCATAGAGAGATATCACCATATCACCAACATTGTCAGACAGTTATGTTCAAAGTTGTCATACTATGAATGCACCTTGAATGCAACTGGGTTTAGCTGCAGTATTTTGACACTAATATCATAGTCAGGTGATCCCCTTTCAGACACATTTGATATCAATATTGATATTGATATTGTACAATAATATCCTGATGTAAATCACCCAGCTAAAGAAAACAAATTGGCTGACTGAAAAAAAATGTGTTAACATGATAGTAATATTGGAAAAGAGAAGGAAAATAAACCAAATTTTTCAAAAACAAAAAAGTGTTTGCTATCAATGTTAATATAAAAATAAGTTGTGAATAGGTTAAACCTTCCAATGGTAAGGCAACTTTCATCCAAAGCAAAAAAATGCTCAGATTTGTACCCATGTACCAGGGTTTCAGTCATTTGTTAGGTGTATTACATCCTTTTGTATTGGCTAAATAAGCCACCACCAGCATAAGGGTTAACCTGTCCAATGGTAAGTCTACTTCAGTCCAAAGCACAAAGATGCAAAGATTTTTGAAAATCATTAAAACCCTGTTTTGTTGGTATTAGGGTTTGAGTCCTTTTTAGCTTTTTTGAATCATTTTATATATGCCAAATTAGCCAGCAGCAGCATAAGGGTTAACCCTACCAGTGGTTAGGCTACTTTCCTCCAAAGCATAAGGATGCAAAGTCTTTTTGAAAACCACCTAAACCCTGTCATGTTGGTATTTATTGGGTTCAAGTCATTTTTTAGGTTTATTGCATCGTTTTACATTGGCAAAATTAGCCCCCAGCAGCATAAGGGTTAAACCTCCAAATGGTAAGGCTACTTTCCTCCAAAGCATAAGGATGCTTTTTTGACTCATTTTGTTTGGCAAAATTAGCCACCGCCAGCATAAGGGTTACCCTACAGCATTTGTTTGAGTGTGTTTATCCCGTTTTGCCTCAGGCCCTCCTCCTCCTCATGCCTCAGTGAGAAGGGGAGAATGGTTGAATTGTTCCTTTCCTCTCTGAGCGAAGTAGTAGCCCCACATAGTCGCTGCTCCGATGATGACTCCCAATATCAGAACGCCAAACACAATACCTGTCATCTCACCTGTAATCATAACAATAGACTCATAACAATAGGCAGGTAATTACAGGAGAGAGGATGTGCTGAGGAGTATTGCTGTCTACCTGTAGTCTACAAGGGCATGGTAGGGGAATGAGTGGTGCATGCTGGATATCGATACTATGTTAATTTTGCGTATACATAAAATAATGCGCAGGCCGACAGCTGCCTTTAATGCCAGTTTGACACTTCCAATGCTGAGGCTACTTTCGTCCAAAGCACAATGACGCAAAGATCTTTGAAAACCATCTAAACCCTGTCATGTTGGTATTCATTGGATAGCTCTCACTGAGTACTCTCAGATGAGTACCCGTGTGCCAGGGTTTCAGTCATTTTTCAGATATTTTGCATCATTTAGTATTACCAATATTACCAGCAGCAGCATAAGGGTTAAAGGAAAGAGGACGTGCTGAGGAGTAGTTCTGTCTACTAGGACTGTCATCAATATGACAAGTATCGATCGATCGAAATAATTTTTCCAATTAATTGAAAAAAAAAATATGTCAATTGTTATGTCAATTAATCGAAACACATATTTCCAGCCTTTTACGCCATTTTTTGCCATTTTTAGCCAAAGCTATTTTAGAATTTTGAAGAGAAACTCAAGTATTCAATCAAAAAGTGTTGAGAAAACCTTCATTGTCTTTGCATTGTGAGAATCTTAGGATCCTAGCCACAAAAATAGTGTGGAACATGTGAAAATATTCTATTAGTACAGTTCTTCAAAATCGAATCGAAATAATCGGAATCGAAAAATAAAATGTTAATGATCGAATCGAAAAAAAAATGTCAATGACAGTCCTACTGTCTACCTGTAGTCTGCAAGGGCAGGGTAGGGGACTGAGTGGTGCATGCTGGATATATGTGGATAGGTCACACTGTGTCAGGAAGCCTCAAAAATGGACACTTATCAATATGTCTAAGATGCCACGATGATTCCTTTTGATACTTCGGGAATGCAGTCTATGAGAGAAAACAATTTTTTTGATGAAAAAATTTGACCTTCAAATGACCTTGAACTATGAAAAAATCACATCATAATTTTTTTGCCTTTTTTTCAGGCATTTAGGAAGGGAAAATCAAAATTCTAAAATGATAGCATTGCCTTATCAATACTCAACTTAATATTTTCAAAAAGATTTTTTTAGAAAAAGGCATTCTTGAAAAAGTTATATGGAGCATATAAAAATGAAGAAAGGCATTATTTTTTCATCGAGGATATAATGATTTGAAAAATATGCATTTTTCTTGCATATTTTTGGGTATTTGTGCCATTTTCCATATAATAATGTGTTTAGTGTTCAGAAAATCAGCAAGCAAAAATGTACTTGTCAGGAAGCCCTTTTTTCAAAAATTCACTTTTTAAAGTCTAGTTACGTAAGACTTTTGACTCAATTTGCTCACCTGCCAGGAATCCTCCATGGCCATGTTCACCTTCAGGTTCGTCCCACTTGGTAGTGGCCCACCAGGCCTCCACAAGCCTCTTATCACTATATGGTAAGCCATCAACCCCATACACTGCTGTGCCTGAAATATACAGTATAAATTATACAAGATGTATCCTTCCAATGCTGAGGCTACTTTCATCCAAAGCACAAGGATGCAAAGATTTTTAATATTTATCTAAACTCTATCACGTATACATTGTATACAGGTTTGCTGTCTTAGCTGTGGCCCACCAGGCCTCCACAAGCCTCTTATCACTATACGGTAAGCCATCAACCCCATACACTGCTGTGCCTAAATTCGAAACATACAGTAAAATCATACAAGATTATCTCTTCCAATGCTGAGGCTACTTTCATCCAAAGCACAAGGATGCAAAGATTTTTAATACTTATCTAAACTCTACCTGGTTTCATATCCACTTGTTTTTATCTATCTAAGAGATACCCTATCCTCAGGTGGAAATTCTTACCTTTGATGCTGAGATCAAAGAGTTGCTTGCTCAGGTAGATCAAAGCCTCTGACCCGAGGTACCAAACTTGATGCCAGGTGCCACTGCTGTTTTCCTATTAAATTACACAGAAAGAGACATGCGATATCACCCAACAGTTCTCTAAGATTAAAGGATTATCACAATCTCAAATATTAAAGGTTTCATGATGAGCAAGATATTCATGTCACATCTTGATGACTCACAGAGAAAAAATATTATAGGTTATAAAAATCCCTACAATTACATTATTGCAAAAAAGGGATAAATCAGTATATATATATATATATATATATATCAGAAATAATATCAAACCCGAAATTTGGTTTCTTTCTAATTTGCAATGTACTGGAAGCTTACCTAATGTTTCACAACAGGGTTTTCCAGTACATTGCAAAGGTGAAAAAAATAGGGGACTTACAGTGAATGCATTGGAAATGTATTTGGGATACAGTTCGTGCTAGGAGGATTGCCATAATAAATGTTTGATCCCTCAAAATATCAGGGGATGAATCCTGCAAAAATGTCAATTGGTTCTAGAGCTGCACTCACCACTCACCACTCACAAACTCGAGTGGCTCGAGCACTTGGGCAAACTCGCTGAGCTCGAGCTGAAGTGGTCAACTTGTGGGCTCGTTTATTTTTGGGAACACAAACTGAACACAGAACTCCTAACGCACACTTTTATGACTGCTTATCTCTGTCATGTATTGTTTGCAGTCCCCTATGTTTACAGTAATTACCAGGCAGTCTAGTTGAGTTAAACTGACCTTGTTACCAACGACTTCTCTCGTTAACAATCTCCAGTGTCATCGGACTGTGGCATGTTGGAAGCTGCATGGCCACATTGATATCAATCAACCAGCAAATGTTTCATATATTCAACGAAAAACAGTGAAAAACTTCACATCCTTGAGCTCATGAGCTCACGAGTCGAAATGGTGGTGAGCTCATGAGTTGATTTCCCTCTGTGAGTGCAGCTCTAATTGATTCATTGCATAAGGCATAAAAAAAGAAATTGTTTGTTTCCTGTAACGGTCCGAAAAAAAATAGTGTAGGTAAGTCCGTAAAAGTTTTTTTTTACATTATTTTTTTGGTCAAAAATGTGTGTTTTATGCATGTTTTTCGTTGATTGGGAGTTGGGAGTGCGAAAAAAACTTTAGGGTAGGGATTTTTTTGAATAAAAACTTGTTAGGGTAGGGTTACAGGAAACAAACAATTTTTTTTTTAGGCCTAACTTAACAGTATACTCACATAGAAATTGAAGTAGTCTGTCTTGTATGTGTTGCTCCATTTGGTGTGGATTTTGTTCTCTAAGCTGAGAGCAGATATGGCCCTCATGTCCATCTTGACCGGCTGGGTCAAGACACTATGGTTGCCAAAACTTTCGCTGATGGTTCTACTGGCTACTAGACACCTGTCATCCTGGAAAATAATCAAGACATATCAAAATGTGTAAATCTCGCTATTAGAACTTTTTTTTTCGGGGTAGATAGTGTGAAATTTACAAAAATATCATGAAATCTGGCCCGAAAACTACCTGGCTTTAAAACAAATAGTGAAATACATTTTGTTTCACTTGTTCCAACTCTCTCTCTCTCTCTCTCAATCTATATGAAATTTTCAAATAGTCATTTGACAATAGTCAATTGAAAGTAATTGTCAATTCAGTCAAAGGTTAGGTAATTGACAAACCTTTATTGTGCATTGTCATATTCATTTCAAGAGTGACATGTACTTAAGCACATTAAGTAAACAGTCAGGTGCCGCTGACAAAGTTACACTAGAGAGGAAATGTCATATATATATATATATATATATATATATATATATATATATATATATATATATATATATATATATATATATATATATATATATATATATATATATATATATATATATATATATATATATATATATATGTAATTTACTGAAAACTTCTTAATCAAAAAACACATGAGATTTCTCAGTTTGTTAATTTGGTTATTGAAATTCAAACTTATCATTAACTTTTCTTTGAATCTTGAATAATGACAAAAAATAAATTTTCATCGACACCTGTATGAAAGAGAAAATACTTACCTTTGCGATACTGCTCTCACAGGTAAAGACTAATCCAAACCAGGAAACTGTGAAGATGAGTTTGCTTGTAGGAACACCCATGGATATCACATGCTCTATGTCTGGCAATGCAAAACAGGAGGTAAATATTAACTACCAATCTGTGATCAAAACCAGTCGGTCAACTTAAGGCCTAAAAAAAAGTTTTTTTTCCCGTAACCCTACCCTAACAAGTTTTTATTCAAGAAAAAATCCCTACCCTAAAGTTTTTTCTGCCCTCCCAACTCCCAATCAACGTAAAACATGCATAAAACACACATTTTTGACCAAAAAAATAATGCAAACCTTTTTTTACTGATCTACTACCTACCCTATTTTTTCTCAGACGCTTACAGGAAACAAACATTTTTTTTGTCTTGGCCTAAGTCCAAACTAAGCAATCTGATTCTATGAGTGTTCATTCATAGATTGACCCATATATGCAAATATTTTGATAATTTATAGCAAAAGTTTAAGAAATAGTTGATTGACAGCTGTGAAAAGGGGCAAGATATGTACTTCAAACCTCTTTCCGAAATGAATTTGTTATTTTAGAACAAAAAAGAATTTAGTAGTTTCATACCTTTGAGCCAATAGCATTAACTCATTAATCTAAAGAATGTCAACTCTTCTTCAGATATTTTGTGAATTCATGATGACATTTCTGTCTAGGTCTCCATGCATGAATTGGTGAAAAACGCTAATAATGAATAACATTAATAACAATAATAATATTAATGATAATAAGAATGAAAATAATAATAATAATAATAATAATAATAATAATAATAATAATATTTATAATGATAATAATAATTATAATAATAATAATAATAATGATGATAATAATAATAATAATAATGATAATAACAAAATTAATAATATGATAATAATAATAATGATAATAATAATATGATAATAATAATGATGATGATGATAATAAAAACAATAATAATAACTATTGATATTATTAATATCATTATAATTATTATTATTATTATCATTATTATTATTATTATTATTATTATCATTATCATAAAATAAGCATGATTTCATCATCATCATCATCATTATTATCATAAAATAAGCAAGATTCAATGGGTTGAAGTACTATTTACCTATAAGTGCATCCAGGTACGAGCGGGCGGGTCGTGCAACTTTTTCATTGTGCCCAATATCTTTAAACCCCTCGGCAGGGTGCATGATGATCAGGTCTAGGGCATTGGTAATGGTGGATAGGTCAGGGCACACCCCGTTACTACATCGCAATCCCACTGGTAACGACAAGCTCACCTGGAAATACACAATAGGAGAATTGAGGCATGCACATTATTGTATCATACTCATAGTATTTTCACACCTTTCACTCACTGGAATTTTTATTGTCATTATCAGATGATCATTATTATTATTACTATTATTTATATCATTATTATTATTATTATTATTATCATTATTATTATTATTATTATTATTATTATTATTATTATTATTATTATTATTAATAATATTATCATTGTTACTATTATTATTATTATTATTATCATTATTATAATTATATTTATTACCATTATTATTATTATTACTATTATTATTATTATCATTATTATTTTTATTATTACCACTATTATCATCATTGTTATCATTATTATTATTATCAATATTATTATTTTATCATCATCATTGTTATTATCATTATCATTACTATTATCATTATTATTATTATTATTATTATCATTATTATTATTATCATTATCATTATCATTATTACTATTATTATTATTATTATTTTATTATTATTATTATTATTATTATTATTATTATTATCCTCATTATTATTATTGTTATATCATAAAAAAAATTCTACCATATTAATTGCGGCTAAAGCATTACATTTAAACCTGCGCTGTAAGTGGTGGGGGAAACCAGAGTACCCGGCCAAAACCACCACATAACCCCAAGTCACTGGCAATGGGAACTTCTAAATGATAGAATTTAATGCATATATCAGTACACATCCAATGACTTCTCCTTCAAATATATTGCAAATATATTTTCGCTCCCCAGGTTGTTCTCAAAAAAATAACTCTGTGAAGACAACATTTTTTGCACAGATCTTAGAGCAAAACTGGGTAGTACTGTATTGGTGTCCTTAATCGTGACTTTGGCAGCCAAAAACCATCCACATTTTGCTAACAATTTTCTCAGGAAAGCATTATTAAAAATATTTGAAGGTGGCCTGTATGCATATATGTGGAGTGAATTCCTACTAATTATAGTGAGAAACAATAGGAGATTCTTTGCACACGGCACCTAAGCTATTGAATTCCTGCTAATCATAGTGAGAAACAATAGGAGATTCTTTGCACACGGCACCTAAGCTAATGAATTCCTGATAATTATAGTGAGAAACAATAGATTCTTTGCACACGGCACCTAAGCTAATGAATTTTTGCTAATCAAAGTGAAAAACAATAGGAGATTCTTTGCACACGACACCTAAGCTAATGAATTCCTGCTAATCATAGTGAGAAACAATAGATTCTTTGCACACAGCAACTTAGCTAACTCGGAACCTTCCAAACCTTAATCCTTCCAATGTCAAACAAGCATATATGCATTTGTGATACTAGGGAAACTAGCAAATATATGTCCAAGATCGTAATCAAATTAAGTTAACGAAGAGCCTGGTTACGATATAATTCACCCAGTGTATTACCTCTCACAAATACACATGTACCATACTGTTCCTACAGTCTCTTGTGACAATGAGTATTAACTGTTACATTGCTGGTGGCTAATTTGGCTAATACAAAATGGTGAAAAAAACCTGAAAAATGACTGAAACCCTGCATATGTGTAATCATCTGAGAGTACTCAGTGAGAGCTTTTCAATGGATACCAAGATGACAGGGTTAAGATGATTTTCAAAGATCTTTGTGTTCTTGTGCTTTGGGCGAAAGTAGAGGTACCATTGGAAGGGTTAAGTAGTGCTGCGGCATACAATATCATGTTTGTAGTTGCATGGTGACAAGACAACATAGTGGTAATCAATAACAATGTACCTGGACAACACTGCCTCACCAAGGTTTGCTCAGATTTTCCATTAAGAAAACCAATATGCTGACCTTCTTTCTCTCATTTGATATAAAATAATATATTCTTCAAATATTTATCTGGTTGTCCTTTCACAAAACGAAAGAAACCTCAATTATACCAAAAGTTTGTGTGTGTATGTATGTAATATTAATATTTTCATAAGTGTAGATAAATTTCAAGCAGAACAGATAGATTTGAAATAGGAAAATGTTATTTGAATATGAATATAAATATGCAAAACAAAATGTCTTGAAAAAGCATATGCAATATATTTGAAGTAATTATTACACTGTGTATAGTTACATAAAACACAAGATAGATTTGAAATAGGAAAATGCAATCAATTTGAATATGAATAAATATACAAAACCAAATGACTTGAAAAAGTATATGACATATATATATATATATATATATATATATATATATATATATATATATATATATATATATATATATATATATATATAATACATAAAAGAAAACGACTTGAAAACATATATTTGAAGTAATAACTCCCTACCAACCTGTATTCCTGGTATTGCTGCTTTGAATGCTGATATAACTTCCAATAATAGGTCTTCGTGCTGTTTGTCATCAAGGCGGTTGTCCTGGTCGCTCAGGTAGAAATGGACCGCACTGACGTGCTTCGCGACGCTGCTGTTAACGTGATGACTGAGCCACATGTGGCGCCCTCTATCAGTGTTTATTAGAGCCGTGCCATTGGCAGGAATTTCAACTGAAAAAGAATAATTTCAATTTTTATGTTTATTGATTTATCTACTGTATTATATGCTTTAAGTTGGAGTGCTAGAATTTTTGCTTTAAAGCCCTGCTGGAGGGTATTTGTGCTTCTTTAAATTTACACATTCAAGAACTCAAACCATACATTAGGCCGAAAAAAAAAGTTGTTTGTTTCCTGTAACCCTACCCCAACAAGTTTTTATTCAAAAAAATCCCTACCCTAAAGTTTTTTCCGCCCTCCAAACTCTCAATCAACGTAAAACATGCATGAAACACACATTTTTGACCAAAAAAATAATGAAAAAAAAATTCTTTTACTGACCTACCTACCCTATTTTTTTCCGGACCGTTACAGGAAACAAACAATTTCTTTTTTTAGGCCTTATTACTATCTAGATATTTATTTGAAGGATTTTATTTTGGTGCTACCATGGGAAGCGCGAAAATCAAATGCTTGTAAAACTACTAGTTATACTGTATTCATTTATTTTTCATTTTTTGATGTCTGATCTTTGAGTGTTTATGAATTTTCCAAAAAAGCCTATTGCTTTTTAAAGTGGTTAATGATTTGATTTTTAATATTCATCCTGTTTCTTAATCTCTGGTCATCCTAATATGCTCCCTTCTCTCTCCCATCCAACCCCTTCAGGAAAATACATTTTTCTCAACTGTAAATTAATTGTACATATTTTACTTTCCCTATCATCTTTGAGAAAAATAAAACATTTTTCAGCTTTTTTGTCTCATTTTGTAAAGGTCAAATTAGGCCTACAAAAGTTGTTGGTTTCCTGTAACCCTTCCCGAACAAGTGTTTATTCAAAAAAATCCCTACCCCAAAGTTTTTTCACCCCTCCCAACTCACAATCAACGTAAAACATGCATAAAACACACATTTTTACCCAAAAGAATAATAAAAAAAAATGTTTTTTACCAACCATTGCAGAAAACAAACAATTTCTTTTTCTATAAGCCTTAGCCACCAGCAGCACGAGGGTTAAAATCATTGGTTACAGTTACAGGATTTACAGTATTTTCCCCTTACCTGCTTCTACTCCCTACTAGATAAACTATGAGCCTTTAAATAGAGTAAATGCCACACTCTGGGAGAGCAGAACTAGGTTGATATGTCCCATACATAATTAATTTGTTGACATTAGATTGGTTAAGAGGCAAATCTGGATTGCGTTTAATATGTCTCCCGTCCTAAATTGACCTAATTCTTTATTCAGGTTTATTACTTTTCCCGTAGTATTCCATTTTCCTCCTTCTTTCACAACTGGCTTTGAAATGGCGGTAAAAGTAAGATAATAATGATAATAATAATAACAATAATTATGATAATAATAATAATAATAATGATAATTACCATAATAATAATAGTAATAATAATAATAAAAATAATAATAATAATGTTGATAATAATAATGATAACAATAATAATAATAATTACAATAATAATAATAATAATATTAATAATGTTGATAATCTTTATTTCAAGAGGGTAAAACACTGTCAAAATTAGGATTTGATTATTGCAGTGGCCCAGTCTCGTCAGGTTTTTAGGGTGTGCTTCAGGCCAAAGGGATTAAATTGTTTATAAAAGTATTGTGTTTTAAATGATGAGGTAGATTGAGCCATTTTCATATGAAAAACTCATTGATTTCAAAATTTCAAACCGGGCCTCTTTGAAATATGAATCTACACCTCAGGCTCTGGTGGACCCTCCCTGGATGACTCTTACCTATCAATCCATATCTGGCATTTTTACTATGCGCGTAACACATCAATTCTTTATCATGGGAAGTTACGAGAACTGTGGTAATTGAGTCCCAGATCCATTTCCTCCAAACTTTTCTCGTCTCCGTAGAAAATGCAATAACCTGCAAGATAAAAGGCAAGGTGAGAATATTAGCTAAAATGCTAGCCTGAAACCTGCTAAAGTGAGTTAGGAGTATAGAACAGTCTAAAGATTAAAATCTCTAAATGAGGAAAGGTATAATTGTGTCTCACACATTTAAGTAAAGACAACAGACAGCCCTTAAAGATCACTTTAAATTATCGGACCAATGGTATTTTTTTTATAAGTTAAACTGGGTATTGTAATTGTAATTGTTGACAGTGGCTTTATTTTTCAACCTATGTAGCATATACATATATATATATATATATATATATATATATATATATATATATATATATATATATATATATATATATATATATATATATATATATATATATATATATATATATATATATATATAATATATATATATATATATATAATATATATATATATATATATATATATATATATATATATATATATATATATATATATATATATATATTTATATTTATATATATATAGTGCCTTTAATAGACCTGAACTTTTTTGGAGGAGGGCGAGGGGAAACAACAGCAATGGCAACTTCTCATAAATTTATTTCATTTGTTCTCTTATCATGTATTATCAACAAAATATTTCCATAATCATTGTCAACAGACCTTATTTTTAGAAGAGTAATTACAGGCATGAATCAGTTGAGGTTCTAAAACCTACAACAATTGCCAACAAAAACACCTTAAGGAAACCTAGTCTTTTCTTCCAAGCAGAGCTGATAAGAATCAAACCAATGTCTCTCTTAGGCCCCAAAAAAATGTTTTATGTTTGCGGTTACCCAAACCGACCTTGTTTTGACCCCCCCCCTGACCGTAAAGTTTTTTAAAAGCTTTTTTGGTCTTAATGCAGTTACACAAAAGAATTGCAGCCTTTTTTGCAGGTACACATTTTTATCTTACAATACTACAAGGACTATGTATAACATCATATTAGCCCAACAATGATACATATAAAACATACATGCACAACTAAATATCTATATATTGCCACTTCTTAGAATACCTGGCAATCAGCTAAAAATGAAATTGAAAAAAAAAAAGAAGCCTACCGACCGAACCTTTTTGGGGGGGTCATGTAACCACAAACATAACATTTATTTTGGCCTTACTGATATTTTATAGATAGTTCTTGCTTTATTCTTTAAATATCAAATGACTTTCGAAATTATCAAAACATCCTGAGAAGACTTCATAAATACAACTCTAGGCATGCAAGGGTTAACCAATTTACATACTCAGTGCACACATGGTCTCACAACTTTGAACATATATACCACATGATTTAACCCATTCACACTCAGAGTGCCCAAAAAAGGCCGGACAATATTAAGATATATTTTTCGAACAAAAGAATTTTTTGTAAAATATTTGAAGGAGAAATGTTAACCAGAAGTCAAAGAACAATTCCCCTTTAAATATCTTGCGAACTTTTGCTTCATACCTGAGTTATTTGCAAAAGTATGAACGTAGCAGACGATACTTTCTAGAGGAATTCTGAGTGTTAATAGGTTAAAATAACTTTTGAATTTTTTCAAAGAGAGATTGTTTAACAGAACAGGACCAACAATTTTCAGTCAATCATTTCTCAAAATAGTGCTTTGTGATCAAGCTACTTCCATACATGTCAGAATCAACCATAAGTATTCTCCAGATGTGAAAAGGTTAACCTTATGATAAATGGCCTATTCACTCAGACACAAACCTGGAGTGGTGGAGCGAGAGAAAAAATACCCAGAGTACAAGGAAATCTTTTGTAAATTATTTGTATCTTCAATTGGCATAAATAATGGGCAGATAAAAAGGTTGACGGTGCAGGTAGGAAAGAGACTCCACTTAACTAGTAACCCAATAAAATCAGGTGTTTTATCACATCATAAATTATGAGGACTGATATTGGAGGGTATATTGTTCAACACTAAGGCCTAAACAAAAAAATATGTTAGTTTCCTATTACATGCTAGAAAAAATAGGGTAGGCAGGTAGGGAATTTATTTTATTTTATCATATTTCTTTTTCTCTTCTCCATGCTGCATTAGATGTAAATGTAAAGCAAAATAGCATCATCTAAAGTAGTGGGGTTTCTAGATTTATTTGAATCCACTGAACTAGTATTATATGCTGATATTTGATGTTTTCTCCTTTACCTTTTCAATTACTTGTGTATGCCATGCATGAAATATGAAGCAGTTACAAATTTTTGCGTTGCTTTAAATATATATATATATATATATATATATATATATATATATATATATATATATATATATATATATATATATATATATATATATATATATATATATATATACATATATATATATATATATTGGGCAATAAAAAGATTAGGGAAGGTCAAAAAATTAGGGTAGGAAACGAACATATTTTTTTAGGCCTTATGCAATCCTCCTGAACTGGAGATCAATATAAGATAATTTCTGCATGATATCACACTGCAGGGATACGCTGTGCAAGAAACAATATATTTCTAAACATGAATTACACATGCAGAATGTTGCTAGGTAGATTCCCTAAACCCCACAACACCCCCCCCCCCTCCCTTCCCAATCCCTTTATTTACAGAAGTTGTCCTGGAGTACTTAAAATTACAGGAGATGATATTTCAAAACTTCAGAGTGATTAACATTCATTTTCATCTCCATCCTCATCCTCACCCTCATCCTCATCCAAAACAGAACATACACAGCTTAAAAATTAACTTCGTTCACATCTGGAAGATATCTTCTGACACAGAATTACCTTGAAAGCAATGCAACAGTTTAGGAAATATTTGACTGAATTTTTTTGTTCATATTGGTTCAACAATTCCTCTTCTCTTCTCCCATTAGAGGGAAGAGATTCACAAAATTGTCTAGCCTTTTTTAATTAAAAAAAAATATATATCTATTTTTTTTTTGGGGGGGGGGGGGGCGGGGGGGTTACCGGCATGAATGGGTTAATCAAACTTCAAATGTTTTTCAAATATACTTATATATTGTAAGGGAGGATATTTACAAAATTGTCCAGCATTTTGGATGCTACAGGCACGAATACAAGAGTTAATCCAGTCACCACAAGTGTTGACCCAAAACACCTTACCATGGATGTGAGTAATTACAAATGCTCAGTCACCGTGAAAACTTATTTCAATAATTGAGCTTCCAGAAACCTCTAGAGGAAGTGTTTGCTAGTCACATGTACATCAGCTTACAGAAAAAGCAAATGCTTGTTTTTCCGTCGCGCCGTCCCTGCATGGGTTTCATAAAAGCATGTTGTGTGACCGCACACTTCAAAGATGCATGTTAATTGTGTTTGCATCATTGCTTTTGCACTTAGAATATGTTTACTGTCATTCGTAATGTTTATTCAGATCAAATGCTCAAGCTACTTATATGCATTAGCAGATTAATAGAATCTTTTCTTAATGTTTTACCCTTTATTCCTGGAGTGCTGAAAAAGATGGATTACTTTGGTGATTGTCCTTCTCAGACAAAAATAACTTTCGGAAAACACATTTCAATGCTACTATTTACCACTTCATGTCTGGAGCATCAAAAGACATTATCTGTTGGAAATTTAGGCCTGTATGGGTTAACCTCTTGAAAGAATGTGACCTTGGTTTTCAAGTACCAAGTGAACCTGATGTTGGGACAGGCCTCAACGATAACTCAAAATGTTACTGGCCCCATATAAGGACCAGTGACACAGAGGATCTACTGGTCCTGCAAAAGTTTTACTGGTCCTACAATTTTTCTTTAACATAAAAAGAAAAAACATTGCATAAAATTCACAGACATTTATTTCTATTTATTTTATCTTCATTTATTTTAAAAACATTTGGGATATTCTTGAGGGGAAACTTGTTAATAAAAATGCCCCCCAAATGTTTAATGGCCCTGTAGGACCAGTTGAAGTCTTTTTTACTGGCCCGAAGTTGTTTTAGGGAATTTTTACTGGCCTGTGGCCATAGGGCCACTGTTAGCGTCGAGCCCTATGGGAACAAGACAGGATTGTTTTACTATTCATCAGGTCCATTCCAAAGTACTCAATTAACCAACCCACAAAGGCCTGACAATTAAAAGTGATATCTATTTGTTGTAAGCATTTTTATGAAAGTATTTGAAGCTGAAATTTTAATCATCCTTCAGATATCAATTGTGAATTTACCCTCCATTTCTTAGTAATTCATAGTATAGTACTATACACACAGCACTTTTGAAGGGGAAATCTATATATGCATGCATGAAGGGGCTTATCCCTTTCTTTCTTTTTTTTTGTTACTTAATAGCTGTAGTCTATTCAAAATATATAAAGAATAATTAAACTGTTGGCCCAGTTGCTTTAATTTGAAGTTTTTACAATTTTAAGGCATAGGATGCAATACATAAGTCCCTGAATATGAAGCAGGATACTATTAATGGCCGAGGTGTTAACAATTATTTCTTTTTCACGTAATTTCCCAAAAATCCCTGATAATAAATAATATCATAAAAACTGCTAGTTATATTTGGAGCAGTCTAAGAACAAAATTGGTATTAACCATGTGCTTAGCAAACTGAGCATATCGAAACTTGACAAGTTTTTTTTTTTCGAAATATGCATTGCCATATTTGTCCAATTGACATGCTAGGACTAGAACTGTTTGATTAATATCATCTGGACCTGAGGATACTTTCAAAAATAAATCAAGAATAAAACATAGATTAACATCATAGTTAACCCTTCCAATGCTGAGGCTATTTTCGTCCAAAGCATAGGGACGCAAAGATCTTTGAAGACCATCTGAACCCTGTCTTGTTGGTATTCATTGGATAGCTCTCGCAAAGTTTCAGATGAGTACCATATGCCAAGGTTTCGGTAATTTTTTCTATGTTTTTTGCATCATTTTGTATTAGCCAAATTAGCCACCAGCAGCATAAGGGTTAAAGAGGATTTTTAAATATTAGTTCTGGTGAACATTTCTCAATTATATCTTTTTCAAAATATTAATTTGTTAATCCAATTATGCCTATAGCATCCAAAACCACCTGACTATTTTAGTGATACGTACCTCTCTCACAAAAGCAATATTTAGATAATATTTGAAGGAGAATTGTTCTTCAGGACTCTATTTACAAAACTCCTTCAAATATTTTGTGAATGTATGCTTCATTCCAAAGTTATTTTAAAAAGTATGACAGGTCCAGACTATATATTTGTCATAAGTAGACCTACAGGCATGAATGGGTCTAAGAGATGTCCCCTAAATAGTTAGGTCTGTTTGGAGTGTTTAACCCATTTGCACTCAGAGCGACCAAAAGAGGCCTGGAAATTTTGGAAATAATTTGCTTACAAAAGCATTTTCTGGAAAACATCTGAAGGTGAAATGTTAATCAGAAACCAAACAACAATTCTCCATCAAATACTTTGTGAACTTTTGTTTTATTCCAAAGTTATTTTCAAAAGTATGAGAGTAGCAGACGTCACTTTTCAGAGAAACTCTGAGTATTAATGGGTTTAATAAGGCATGATAGAGTTAACCCTTCCAATGCTGAGGCTTCTTGTGTCGATCCAAAGCACAAGGATACAAAGATTTTTGAAAACCATCTAAACCCTGTCATGTTGGTATTCATTGGAAAGCTCTCGCTGAGTATTCTCAGATGAGTACCCATTTGTCAGGGTTTCAGTCATTTTTCATGATTTTTGCATCATTTTGTAATGGCCAAATTAGCCAACAGCAGCATAAGGGTTAAACCATCTGTCAGGCAATATATGACAACGCCAATTTTGTTAATTAGAAAATGTAGGGTGACATTTAAAACACCGTAGCTTGTCATGAGAATTACTGTCAGTGATAAATAAAAATAAACACAACTGCACCATTGGAAAGGCGATATTAATCTTCTCATTTGTTGGCTCTCACTCAATAATTGGTAACAAATGGAAAATCTAAGCTGCCAGCAGAAATACTGGCGGGCAATTATAGAGTATTTTGTATATGCAACATTATACTGTGATTTAAGCACATCATAATCCTCAGGGGCTCAAAAGAAAAACCATCCTCACCAATACAAGAAAACTATGCTAAAGAGCTTTAATTTAGAGCGTATATGTAAGCATGGCCATAAGTGACTATGATTATAATGGATATGATATTTTCAATGTAACTTAATCCCATTACCCCCTGCCTGAGGGGGAAGGTAATTGTTTCTTTATGAGAGTACTTGCTCATAGTACTACTTGCATGTATTGTAGGGATGTCATTGTTTAGAATTTTTTCTTGATTCGATATATTGATAAATTGTTTTCGATTTCGATTATTTCGATACGCTGCATTGATATATCCATAGAAATGCTATCTATGCCATGATGGAAAATCATCAAGCATTTATGCGGGGTTTTCACCATTTTATGAGGGTCCTGCCTCCTTTTATTGCTTCTTCATGGAATGCAACAAGAAAAGTGAGGCATGAACATGTAGAGAAATGCTTTTAGAAAGTATGTGACTAGCAACACCAGCAATATTCAGCTCTCAATTTCTTCTCTAGGTGTCCATTTTCATGTTTTTGATATTTCGATACATTGCGATATGTATTGGCAAGTGAAAGCAGGCTGTATTGTTTAAGGAGAGTTATCGATATATCGATATGCCCCATATCAATGACACCCCTAATGTATTGTATTCCATTTTGGCTTCATTGTCTATGTACAGTGTATTGCCTTGAAGTGACAGTTGCTAAAATGTTCTTGACAAAATCCCCTAACCCCCCCAGGGGAGGGGGGGGGGGGGGTATTTTGAGTATATATGCATATCAATCATCCCTTATGGTCATCGGTGTCTATATTGTTTTGCCTTGGAGTGACAGTTGCTAAAATGTTCTTGATAAAATCCCCAAACCTCCATCAGGAGCTGAGGGGAGGGGTGTGTTTTATTTTGAGTGTTCACACATATTAATCATCTCTTATGGTCATCGGCGTCTATATTGTTTTGCCTTGGAGTGATAGTTGCTAAAATGTTTTTGATAAAATCCCCAAACCCCATCAGGAGCTGAGGGGAGGGGTGTGTTTTATTTTGAGTGTTCACACATATTAATCATCTCTTATGGTCATCGGTGTCTATATTGTTTTGCCTTGGAGTGACAGTTGCTAAAATGTTCTTGATAAAATCCCCAAACCCCATCAGGAGCTGAGGGGAGGGGTGTGTTTTATTTTGAGTGTTCACACATATTAATCATCCCTTATGGTCATTATAGTGTCTATAGGGAATTGCCTTGGAGTGACAGTTGCTAAAATGCATATTCTTGGTCAAAATCCCCTAATACCCCCAATGGAGCTGAGGGGGGGGGGGGGTACTTTGAGTGTACACGCATGTTAATCATGCCTGATGGTCATCAGTGTCTGTAGTGTTAGTGGATATGTTGTGCCTACGAGCTATTGGCACCAAGGCTTCAATTATTTATGATTGATACTCCATGAGTGAAATTTATCAATAAATCATCCTCTTGAGACCATTCTGATGGGTTTCCAGGGGGCTGGACTGTAACTTGCAGACTTAGTAGCTATAGCCAGACATTTTACCTGGGAAAGTTAGGGACCCAGAAAAATACTCTAGAGCCATACACATAGTGTTGCTGGTCTTATGGAGGAAATCCCTGCGAGCCTTATATACTTTTATTACTCAGAATCTAGCTGTGACTCGCGCATTCTCTGTACTTTTGTTCCAAGGGTGCCATACACATGATGTCGCTGGTGTTATGGAGGAAATCCCTGCGCGCCTTATGTACTTTTATTACTCAGAATCTAGCTGTGACTTGTGCATTCTCTGTACTTTTGTTCCAAGGGTGCCATACACATGATGTCGCTGGTCTTATGGAGGAAATCCCTGCGAGCCTTATGTACTTTTATTACTAAGAATCTACCTGTGACTCATGCATTCTCAAGGGTGCCATACACATGATCGATGTCGCTGGTCTTATGAAGGAAATCTCTGCGAGCTTTATATGCTTTTATTACTCAGAATCTACCTGTGACTCATGCATAATCTCAAGGGGGCCATACACATGACATTGTAGGTCTAATGGCTGAACCCTTTAGAAGCACGTTTCACATCCTTTGGCTTTCATTAATTAAGTATTAATACTCAGCAGCAGCATCTAGCTGTGCGGAGTTTCTGAGTCATGCACGTTCCAACAATTACAGCAATCCACTCTGTTGATTGCTTGTAAGATAATCTGCTTGTTATTCCATAGGAAAAGCATCTCATCAAATATTTACGCATTCTGTTGGAAGGCGATTGATATCAAATATAGTGCAGAGAATTAACTTTGGTTAACACCATTACTACCTGAGAGATAAAGAAAGAGAATGGAAGTCAGGAGTCTCAGGACGGGGAAACCTTGCAATTGCCTGACAGAATTTTGATCATCTCTCTTTCTGCCAAATCTAGGTTAAATTGCGATTATAGCCAGTTTTAATATGCTGAGGAAACCAGAGAGCTCTTCGAAAACCAACACCTAACTCAAAAGTCACTGGCAACTTTCTCACATGCCCAGCCCACAAAAAGAACCCAGACATTGGTGAATAACACCAAACAGTCAGTGGCAATGCCTTAGACCACTCGGCCATCAGGGCAGGCCCACATACTCAATATATGATCCAATGCTATATATATATACATGTATATACATAAAAGGGTCCTTCAATCGTTGGTATTAAAGAGATATGTATAGATGACCAATGGATACTTAAAGCATGTTAGTGGGTTCAAGTTCTAAAGAAATGTATACGTAAATGTTTTTTTTCAGAGCAACAGATCTCTCAGACCATCCATGGGTTAAAAGTCAAAGACATTTGTGTTTTTTTCAGAGCAACGGACCTTTCTGATCATCAATGCATTAGAGGTCAAGATATTTCTGTTTTCAGACTATAAGAGCTTTCATAGCATCAATGGGTTAAAATTTAAGGTATTTGCCTCAGTTTTGTCAGATGATGCTTGTAACAAAAAAGAAAGTAAAAATGTTGTTGTTGTTTTTTATTTTAGGAACACTGTAGAGCTCTGATGAATATTTCTCCCTCGAATATCATCACAAATACCTGAAAGATTTCATCAGACATTGCATGGCTAAATATTGCTTGTGGCTACTGCAAGCATCAATGGGTTAATGCTATTTCTCTTAGTTTGAGAACCAGCAGTCACTCTAATGCTTAACCCTTATGCTGCTAGTGGCTAATTTGGTTAATACAGAATGATGCGAAAAACCCTGAAAAATGACTGAAATCCTGGCACATGGGTACTCATCTGAGAGTACTCAGTGAGAGCTATCCAATGAATACCAACATGACAGGGTTCAGATGGTTTTCAGAAATCTTTGCGTCCTTGTCCAGAATGATGCAAAAAACCTGAAAATTTACTGAGATCCTTGCACATGGGTACTCATCTGAGAGTACTCAGAGAGAGCTATCCAATTAATACCAACATGACAGGGTTTAGATGGTTTTCAAAAATCTTTGCGTCCTTGTCCGTTAGAAAGTAGCCTCAGCATTGGAAAGGGTTAACAATATTTATTTCCCTTAGTTTGGGAGCTAGCAGTGCCTCTGAGGCTTAATTGGTAAAGTAGCATGAACAAGTCAGAATGGTGTCATTAGGTGGAAGTTATTGCTGTGACTTCCTGAACCCAGCCAGGTGTATAATAATCCAGAATGTCACAAACAGACGTGGGGAATTAGAAAACCCGAGCACCTTCTCTTCTGAAAATATGCCGAAACAAAAGGCAAAAATGCCTTTGATTGCAAATCAACTCTTCAATGTGTAATTTTCCACCTGGGTGGTTTAAGGTATTGGCAGGTTGGTTGAATGACTCATTGTTTTCACAAGGGAGTAATGTACGCCTCGGTTTTCAGTCAAAGCATTGATTTCTCTGCACTCTTTGAGGTTCAGTAAATCGTAGTATGCTGGAAATTTTCTCTCTGCGATGCAAATGCATGTGTGGGTACCTATATCATTTCATTCATCGGCTAGAATGTGGGCTGTTGAATCCAAATTTTCACTCTTAATACAATAGTTTATCAAGAGTTATCAGGCAGATATTTCTAAAAGGCATCAAAATCAGCATCTTTCCTCAAACAATTTAGTGAATCATACTTTAATCTGACCAATCTATTTTCACAAGTATAAAAGTATACAGAAAGCCCTGTGAAGCTATAAGGGATTATCCCATTCATTACTGTAGCACCCAAAAAAACATGATGATCAGAGATTTTTTCAGCAAGTATATGCAGGAGAACTCAATCAGAATGCAGCCCACAAATATATCAGAAGGCCTAAGAAAAGTTGTTTGTTTCCTGTACCGGTAACCCAGACTTAAGAAGTTTAATTTTATTCAAAAAAATCCATACCCTAAAGTTTTTTCCGCCCTCCAAACTCCCGATCAACGTAAAACATGCATAAAACACACATATTTGACCAAAAAAATAATGCAAGTATTTTTTTTACCGACCTACCTACCCTATTTCTCTTCAGACTGTTACAGGAAACAAACAATTTTTTTTGGGGCCTATTTGTATGATCAATTCAAAAGTTATTGTCAAATGTAATTGTATCATAACTCCCGAAGACGCTTGTCAAGGAGACATTGCGGCATGAATGGGTTAAGTGCTCCCCAGGACAAGTATTAACCCTTATGCTACTGATGGCTAATTTTGCCGATACAAAATTATGCAAAAAAAACTAAAAAATATCTGAAACCCTGGCAAATGGGTACTCATCTGAAAGTGCTCAACGAGAGCTATCCAATGAATACCAACATGACAGGGTTTCAATGTTTTTCAAAAATCTTAGCGTTCTTGTGCTTTGGACAAAAGTAGCCTCAGCATTGGAAGGGTTAAATGCTGGGAACAGAAATCCTATCGGTGGAGACTGTCTGTGTTTCTACACACAACGCCAAGTAGGCAATCATACAGGGCTCAACATTTTGGGGGAGCAGGGAGCCCAGGGCTTCCTTTAATTCTCCTGAGTGGTTCCCTCAAATATCTGCAGAGAGCCCAAAGATGTGCTCCTAGTCTCTATACCCAGTAGTGTTCGGAATCGGTCACAATTTTCAAGATCAATCATCGGTCCATCTGAACGACCGATGATCGACTAATAATCGAAGTTGTATATGCGCAGTTTTCCTTTGGTAGTCTTGGCTTGTTCAAGGGTTCTGGGCTCCATTTTTGTAAAGGAGCTAATCTAACTCTCTTTAAATAACCTGTGAACCCCTTAGTTTTACTTAATACAGTACTGCTTGATATTGATTCAGGCTTTAGTGGAGTCTCTTAATTCATCAATAGGCTATTTATAGATACAATTTATTTTTTCAAAATAATCAAAATAATCATTCTTATAAAATTGCAATTGATCATCGAAATCAGAGGTTGAATGAGGGATTAATCAGCATGTCCGATTAATCGGACAATCCCTAATACCCAGCAACTTTAAGTAGCTTTTGAAGATGCAATTGGGCTCCCAAAAAAAACAACTTAATTTCGAGCCTTGTATGTATTAACCTATTGGCATTGAGAGTGTGCACATGGTCAGATGCATGCCAATATCTTGACAATAAAGCAACTTTGGACGAAATATTAGACTGAAAGTTACCACTCCTGATATGTTTATGGATCCAATGAAATATACACATTAAAGACTCTTTCATCTTCAGTATCAGAGAGATATGATTATATACAGGGCTCGAAATTAGGGGGTGCCAGGAGCCTTGGGCTTCCTTGAATGCACCTGCGGCTCCCTCAAATTTCTGCAGGGAGCCCAAATATGTAATGTTTGACATACAGAACACTTTTATGAAGCTTATAAAGATGCAATTGGGCTCCCTGGAAAAAATCTTAATTTTGAGCCCTGATGAATATGACTTCCACCCCTCCTCTTAACCCTTCCAATGCTGAGGGTACTTTTGTCCGAAGCAGAAGGATGCAAAGATTACTCTCAGATGAGTACCCATATGCCAGGGTTTCAGTCATTTCTCAGGTTTTTTGCATCATTTTGTATTGGCCTAATTAGCCACCAGCATCACAAGGGTTAAATGACGTCAAGCAATGGATAGTTTAATTGTAATTCTTCAAGATTACTTCACCTAAGTTACAGTAAATCACACAAATTTACCTAAGTAAAAGAGGCAGAATCAAAATACAACACAACATTTTGATAAAGAGAATACATGTCATGATGAAAAAATCCACTGCTGATTAACGACTTTGCTGCATAAGGCTAGCTAGTCTGGCTTATACTTGGAAAAGTTCTGCTGGCAATTAATTACATTACCACTTTGTATCCAAGCAAGCCGTCTCTCAGCAACAAATAACAATCTACTTGAAGTCTTCCATAGCACTTCCTTTTGACACTTTCACCCCCAAACCACATGCAGACTTGACAAATGTTGCCAATTATGCCAGATTTCCAATAATACACATGATAAAAACTGCATGCACAAGTTCTTTTGGGACTTATTTTGGCCTATCCAATTGAATGCATTAAATAGATGTAAATTATGTACCTTAGTTGTGAGAAACTGCCTCACATGTATGTATGCATGCATGCATGTATTATGCATACACAATTATATATATAAAATTATATTATAAGTATGCACAGACACACACACACACACACATATATATATATATATATATATATATATATATATATATATATATATATATATATATATATATATATATATACATATATATACAATGTGATTTCTATCCAAAACCGTTAACACTTCCTGGTCTGTTCCACAAACACTGATTTTATGATAACACTGTTCAATATGTGCAACAGGTCTGTATTAAACCTAGACAGCAGCAGAAACATCCCACCAGCCCGGCCATAGTTGTCAATAAATCAATACCATCACAATCGTTTCCATGACAAACCTGTCACACTGTCATCAACAAATCATAGTATGATGTAGTTCAATAATATTGAACCTTACTATATGCAATGATATCTTATTGTGGATGTTCTGTGTTGCACATGCAACTACCGTCCATATGATATCAGAAATGGGAAAATAGGTAAGGTTTTTGTCTGAACTAAGTATGATGGAGACTTTGCATATGTGTGGTACAAAACTTAATCCCAATCCCATTGAGCCAAAATACCATTAAGGTTGGGTGGTTTATCTATTAGAAAATACCTTCATATATAAGTTACTCTGCTATACCTGAATATGCATTATATATAGTATTAAGCCCTGCTAAAAATTAGCAATTGAAGGCAAAACTAACAGTTGAATTTAGAGTTGCTTAAGACATTGTTGTCTGATTCAATGATACGTTTGATAACAACTTAGGATTGAAGAAAGCTTTTCCAAGATTTTTAAAGGAGAGTTTTTGGTAGTTTCTGATTAACACTTTCCTTTCAAATATCTTCCTATAGGAATATACATATATATATATATATATATATATATATATATATATATATATATATATATATATATATATATATATATATATAGATATATATATAGATATATATATAGATATATATATAGATATATATATATATATATAGATAGATATATATATAGATATATATATATAGATATATATATAGATATAGATATATATATATATAGATATATATATATAGATATATATATATATATGCTCTTACTTCAAAGATTCCACTAATATTATCAGAGTGCTTTTGGCCGCTGTGACAATGATCCAAACTACCACTAAGAATTGGTGGTATGAGAAAAATGCCCCTGCATGATATTGTTAGGGAAGTACTGCATGCTGCTACATGTATATTAATATGATATAGAGTGGAATTTAAAGACGACATACCTGCTTCTTTGGAGCCTTAATTTCCTGGTCGCATAAGGATGTATCGGAACACGGGCATCCTCTGATAGATGTAACTTGTGTCGACAAAACAAACACCACTAATGCCAAAACAAAGTATAATACACTGACGCTCTTCTCCATCTTCAAGATCTTACACCTGTGCTCTCCCTTCCTCCTTGAGACTTGACTAGTAGGTGAGTCACTGCTTAGTGCTTAGACAGGTAACGTATTCGTCTGCTCCTTAGAGGTAAACAGGTAAAGCACACCTGGCGGAGTTAGGTAGCTTTAAGAGACCGGCTCGCGTTCTGTTAGTAATGATGATGTGCTAGAATGCCGGTTGCGTGGTGACAGCTGGGATGATCATCTGATGATGTAGATAGGCCACAGATTTAGACTAGAGCGGGACGCGACGTCTAACTTACTTGCCGCTACCTATACTGACGGTGTAGCGGCGGCAACCAACTGTGGCCTGTTTTAACCGCGGTGACACACTTCTGATATGTTGTTGTTGTCGTGCGGTAAATATGGTGAATGGTACCCTCCACGTAGGGGTTCCAAATAAATAAAGTATTGCTGAATGACCTCCGCGCAGGGCTTCCACATACTTTTAATATTGTTGTTGCCATGCAGGTAAGAATGGTACCCTCCACGCAGGGCTCCAACATACTTTTAATATTGTTGTTGCCATGCAGGTAAGAATGGTACCCTCCGCACAGGGCTCCAACATACTTTTAATATTGTTGTTGCCATGCAGGTAAGAATGGTACCCTCCGCACAGGGCTCCAACATACTTTTAATATTGTTGTTGCCATGCAGGTAAGAATGGTACCCTCCGCACAGGGCTCCAACATACTTTTAATATTGTTGTTGCCATGCAGGTAAGAATGGTACCCTCCGCACAGGGCCCCAACATACTTTTAATATTGTTGTTGTCATGCAGGTAAGAATGGTACCCTCCGTGCAGGGCTTCCACATACTTTTAATATTGTTGTTGCCATGCAGGTAAGAATGGTACCCTCCGCGCAAGCCTCCAACATACTTTTAATATTGTTGTTGTCATGCAGGTAAGAATGGTACCCTCCGTGCAGGGCCCCAACATACTTTTAATATTGTTGTTGCCATGCAGGTAAGAATGGTACCCTCCGCACAGGGCTCCAACATACTTTTAATATTGTTGTTGCCATGCAGGTAAGAATGGTACCCTCCGCACAGGGCTCCAACATACTTTTAATATTGTTGTTGCCATGCAGGTAAGAATGGTACCCTCCGCACAGGGCCCCAACATACTTTTAATATTGTTGTTGTCATGCAGGTAAGAATGGTACCCTCCGTGCAGGGCTTCCACATACTTTTAATATTGTTGTTGCCATGCAGGTAAGAATGGTACCCTCCGCGCAAGGCTCCAACATACTTTTAATATTGTTGTTGTCATGCAGGTAAGAATGGTACCCTCCCCGCAGGGCTCCAACATACTTTTAATATTGTTGTTGCCATGCAGGTAAGAATGGTACCCTCCGTGCAGGGCCCCAACATACTTTTAATATTGTTGTTGCCATGCAGGTAAGAATGGTACCCTCCGCGCAGGGCTCCAACATACTTTTAATATTGTTGTTGCCATGCAGGTAAGAATGGTACCCTCCGCGCAGGGCCCCAACATACTTTTAATATTGTTGTTTTCTAGCAGGTAAGTATGCAGAATGGTACCCTCTGCGCAGGGCTCCAAGTTCCAACATACTTTTAATATTGTTGTTGTCTAGCAGGTAAGTATGCTGAATAGAACCCTCTGCACAGGGTTTCCATATAAAGTATTTCTGAATGATACCCTTCGCGCAGGGTTTCCAAATAAAGTATTTCTGAATGGTATCCTCCACACAGGGTTTCCAAATAAAGTATTGCTGTATGGTACCCTTTCACGCAGGGTTTCCAATTAAAGTATTGTGGAATGGCACTCTCCACGCAGGGTTTCCAAATAAAGTATATTTGAATGGAACCCTTCACGCAGGGTTTCCAAATAAAGTATTGCTGAATGGTACCCTTCGCGCAGGGTTTCCAAATAAAGCACTGCTGAATGGTAGCGTTCACGCAGGGTTTCCAAATAAAGTATGGTACCCTTGGCACAGGGCTTCCAAATAAAGTATTGCTGAATTGGGTTTTTAGATAAAGTATTGCTGAATGGTACCCTTCGTGCAGGGTTTCCAAATAAAGTATTGCTGAATGGTACCCTTTGCGCAGGGTTTCGAAATAAAGTGTTGCTGAATGGTACCCTTTGCGCAGGGTTTCCAAATAAAGTGTTGCTGAATGGTACCCTCCGCGCAGGGTTTCCAAATAAAGTATTGCTGAGAAGCACCCTCCGCGCAGGGTTTCCAAATAAAGTATTGCTGAGAGGCACCCTCCACGCAGGGTTTTTAGATAAAGTATTGCTGAATGGTACCCTTCGGGCAGGGTTTCCAAATAAAGTATTGCTGAGAGGCACCCTCCACGCAGGGTTTCCAAATAAAGTATTGCTGTATAGTACCCTTCGCACAGGGCTTCCAAATAAAGTATTGCTGAATGGTACCCTCCGCGCAGGGTTTCCAAAAAATGTATTGCTGAATGGTACCCTCCGCGCAGGGTTTCCAAAAAATGTATTGCTGAATGGTACCCTCCGCGCAGGGCTTCCACACACAAAAGTATTGGTGAGTGGGGGCATACACAAACTTTTTACCTTATATGAATAAAACAAGTGGATCGACATTCGTGTTTTAATATTGTTGTTATTGTTTTTGTTGTTGCGAGGAAAGTGTGGTGACTGAGTACCCTCTACCCTGGGCTTCCACACACTGTTGTTGTTGTTGCTGTTGTTGTTGTTGTTGTTGTCCTGTAGGTATTGTGATTTGCACCCTCTGTGCAGGGCTTTCACTCTCTCTTGATGAAACATTTTTGCTCACTCAACCCATCCATTCACAATTTTCTTTCAATACTGCCACCCTAGAAGTGGATACAATACTTTGCCTTTAGGGCAGACCTTCCCTCCCTACATGAGGAGGGAGATCTTGACCCAGATTCAATCAGGTAAGTACCATGTTAGTCACATACAAACCAAGTATAGACAGATAAACATAAAACTTCAACTAAAATGGTCAATTAACCCTCTAATACCTAGATATGTTGAATGTTGTTCTCTGGATCTAATATATGTGTGACATGACTTATGATTTAAGTCTATATTCACAAAACCTATGGAGAGTTGCTGGTTTAGCACTAATTAAAGGTCTTATTTGTAATGGTGTATATTCAAGCAAGGATAATTTTCATTTGTTAGGTCTCAAAGTAGTTTTCATGTGTGAAAATAATGACTAGCTTAAATAAAGTCAAAGAAATGAACTACGTTATATGATAATCTACCAACCAAAAAGTTGGGTGCATTATTTGAAAGTGTTCAATTAACCTTAAGTCAGCAGCAATAATTAAGTACCGTATTCTTCCGATTGAGCGCACATGCCCAAATAAGCGCACAGGCCTATTTTTCTTGGTTAGAGGGGGAAAGGCCAGCGCAAATGTCAAGAAAAACTCGTAAATCCTCCCCCCAGAAGAAGTAAGAAAAGTGAAATTGTATACCTTTCCTCTTGCCTTGTCTGCAAACCAGCGCTAAATTGTGCAATTTTAGCAGTTCCTTCGCGCTCCCACTGTTCATATTCGCCGCATGATCGTACTATTGACCAATTAACAATCTTTTCACATGCGGGATTGTAGAGCAAAGTCTAAACAGCGAGAGCGCAAAGGTGCAATAACAGCCAATACTCTCCGGTCGTCAATCATTGAGGTGTGCAGTAAAACGGAAGATCGCCAACATCCCTACTTAAGAAAAATTTCCCAACCTCTACCGGCACCATGCGCTTAATCGGAAGAATACGGTATTATTGTTGAAGGTGGCAATACACCTTTGAAGTTATAACTAGCGATCAATCTTTCATCATACAGTTGGCCATTGTTATCAACACAGAAACCTAAAGACTGAGGAGGCCATCTATTGTTAACTGTTGACACTAGAATGCTGATACAGGCAACTCTGCTTAATCCGGACTGATGTGGATCCTAAATTTCTGTCCGGATTAGGCAAAATCCGAATTATGCATGTAGGAATTATATGTATAGGGAAATGGGTACTCATTTGAGAGCTCTCAGTGAGAGCTATCCAATGAATACCAACATGACAGGGTTTAGATGGTTTTCAAAAATCTTTGCATCCTTGTGTTTTGGACGAAGGTAACAGCAGTATCAAAGCAGTATAAAGGGTTAAGATAAAGTGGGTCCGCTAATGCATTGGAGGGGCTTAGGAAGTCGAAACAGGACACAGTATAAAATGCCTAACCCTTCACACAGGACCTGCAATGATGAGATAAAGAACACACTAGAAAACAACATATACATGTAAAACTTTATTATTTACACTTAAAAGTCATTGCAGATAATTTCACTACACATAACCAAATCTCTAAGACACCATAGAGAATAATACTCCCACGTCAGTGCTTTTAGGTGTTCAATATTCAATAGGTATCCTAAAAGATGTCACCCACTATGACTAATCCATCCCCGCCTACAACCCCCCTCTCAATCATTTACAAATAAAGGGGTTCCTGAGCAATTCCATCAATTAACATAGAGACTGAGATCACACGAATGTATATTCTCCTTACTCATTAATGCTTAAGTTAACAACGTATGGATGTACAGGTGAACTTGGATATGACGGACCCAATGGGACCAGGAAAATTGGTCCGTCATATGCAAAATCCGTCGTATACATATGACAAATACTTGATATGCATCGGACTGAAACCAAGCATATCGTCCATCATATGCAAAAATCTGTCGTACAGTGGTCCGTCATATCCAAGTTCACCTGTAATGTGAAATACAATAGGTACTGTTTCTACTACTAGATGACACAGTGAGTTACTTATTTTCAAATCGAGATGTGTGAGATTCTAGACATGAAAGGTGGGTTGCAAAAAGAGCGATAAATATTAGC
This sequence comes from Maea johnstoni, assembly GCA_963942565.1. NCBI lineage: Eukaryota > Metazoa > Annelida > Polychaeta > Spionida > Magelonidae > Maea > Maea johnstoni. The sequence goes on along the minus strand of OZ012693.1, from coordinate 32,294,634 downwards.
AATAGAAAACAGACCTATCAATTGATACTTTTATAATACATTGCAAAAATGTGTATTCATACAAGCTCAATCTATCATGAAAAACACATTTCTAGAAGTCTCCCTAACTTCCGTCATAACAACACTAAATTCCATCATAACATTGACGAGAGACACTTCGATAACTGGAAATGTCGCAAACATTGCTGTGACTATCTATGCAGTTATAATACATTACCGGTGAAAAATTAACATTTGTCTTTGGCTTAACCCAAAATCATACTCTCAGAGAACACACTCCCATGAAATAAAATTATATTGACCCTTACTACATATATACTTAGATATCTTTATCAAAAGCATCCATACGTGTTTAGTATTATATAAGTACTGAGGACAGTTTTGAATACTCATTAATATATTTGATTGGTCAGGAGCAAAAGCTCAGTTCAATAAGTGTGATATGACTATGACTGATTTTAAATGTATCACAAAATGGTATATTTCATTTTTATAGTGAGAATGTTTGAAGCATGCCAATGAACTAGTAGTGCTAATCTGATATGACTTCCACAGCATTCTTTCATTTCTTTGTACAAAGATTTCATCATGTACATTTTCATTCAGGAGAACCACAAATGCACTAACTCTAAGACTCTTAAAAAAATTAAAGTAGAGAAATTATCAAAATCTTCTTCATTTACCAGAGAGGTGTGTACTAAGAGTCAGATGTGGTATCACATTAGGACATTACAGGACCTGTAAAGTTACTCCTATTACCGGTCCACTGGACTGGTAAAACTTTACTCAAGTGAAATGAACTGCAGGTGGCTACACTAATGGGACCTCCCATTATCTAGGGCTGACACCCTATGCCTACGTCCTTCTGCAGATTGTTCTAGATACTTGAGATATTTTTTTTTACTCTCTATGGTAACCATGGAGGCTAGGGCCGTAAGTCCTAGCAGTAGCAGCCAAAGCAACCGGAAGTGTGGCCACAGGTTGTCTTCTGCTTGAAAACATCTGACCGGGGCTCGGTACAAGTGACAGTGGTTAACTACAAAGACTAACTTATTTTACTAGTTTTTATGAATTAAACCAAAATGTTTCTTTAAAAATGTGAACAAAGACCCAGGTAGCATGCATCTACAACCATGTAATTAATATTTTAATGTTTTTGAATAAGAAATGAAAGCTAAACAAAATTGGTTATATTTGCATTATAATATATATGCAAATGCAGGACCAGTTAAATGATCAAAGGACCAGTAAACTACAAATATTACTGGTCCTGATGTCCAGTACTTAATCAAGTCTTAACCTCTGCCACTCCCAGTAAATATCCATCTGTCTGATCTTGCAGGATCTCTATTAATGGTAATGTCAGTGCTTGCTTTAGAGGGACGGGTGGAGAGACCTGAATTTGATTTGCTGTTTCCACTCCCCATAACTATCCATCTCTCTGCTTTTGTAGGATCTCAGTGAATGATAATGTCAGTGCTTGCTTTCGAGGGACGGGTGGAGAGACCTGAATTTGATTTGCTGTTTCCACTCTGAGTAGATATCCATCTCTCTGCTTTTGTAGGATTTCTGTGGATGGGAACGTCAGTGCTTGCTTTGGAGGGACGGATGTAGAGGCTTGAATTTGATTTTCTTGGAGAGACCGAGTCGCAGGCCAGTGGACGGAGATGTGAGTCCAGCACTGCCATCAGAACCAGCGGGGCCTAGAAAAAAGGAAAACAAGACATCCAGAGTCGTCTTCTAGATCTACGATACTGTTTACAATAACTATGAAATTGGGAATGATTTTACAAAATATTTGATTGAGAGTTGAAGCAATGCTCAGATTGGCATTTTTCCATCAAATATTTTCCTGACTTTGCTTTTACTTGCAAAATATTATTAAAATTGTGAGACTGCTTTTGGCCACAGTGATCATTTATGGATTTATTTTGTCTGTTAGTAGCTGAGCACACATTTCACAAAAACAGAATACCCGCTTTAGATATTTGATAAAGCAACATTATGTTATTTGACAATTTGGCACATGCACAGAAATAGAATTCTACTGAATGAAATTGTACAGATCCAAATAGAAGATTCAAAATATTCCAAAAAAAAAGTCAAAATGGTTCAAACATTTCTGGATATCTATGACAGTCCCATAGATCACCAGTTGTGCTACATGAAATTCAAAAAAAGGAACCAACTTCCCATTTCGCAGCACATAGGCTACGACTACAGACACTGCAGTATTGACTTTTGAGGCGGGTCCAAGAGAGAAAAATGAATAATTCACATTTCCATTGTGAACTAGTGAAAATGTGAAAAGTGTTATTAGTACCTACATTACTCACCAGGTGGAGCCCAGTTAGGTTTTCGTATGACTAGCGGTCCTCCGGGTGAGGCGGCACTTGGGTAACTAGAGCTGTCAGACAGGACTGAGCGAGAGATGCCCTTGGTGACACTTCCACGGTTCCTTGGTGTTAAACCTCCTCCCGCCTTGCCTAGAGGTATCACTGAATAGGGGAGAAAAAGGCAATAACCATCAAAGCCCTAGGTAACCTTTATACATTATGCATCTATCTATCTATCTATCTATATTTATATATATATATATATATATATATATATATATATATATATATATATATATATATATATATATATATATATATATATATATATATATATTTATATATATATATATATTTATATATATATATATATATATATATATATATATATATATATATATATATATATATATATATATATATATATATATATGTATATATATATATATATATATATATATATATATATATATATATATATATATATATATATATATATATATATATATATATATATATATTCTTGAACCATTCTATCAGATTCAACGGGACCTTCTAACTCTCTGTATGTCCAAATGCTGCTTCAAGGAGTCTGTACACATTTATTCCTTGCTGACAATATTACCAAAGAAATTTTGGAAGCTACTCTGCAGCCTTGAGATATGTACTAATAGTTTATACTACTCAGGTTAGATTGTAATTTAGAAAAATTGAATACACTGTGCTAGATGATGTATATATTTTGACTTTTTAAATTAACATTTAATGGATAATCCGGTATCATATCATTTGTGATTTAACATATATACAATTTCATGAAAGCTTATATAATAAACAAATAAACAAACATTATGTGTTCATGCAAATTGAAAAAAGAACCTGAACTGTGTTGTTAGAATTTCAGTAATTGACTCATTCAATCCATGCCTGTAGTTCCCCTAAACATAACTAAAAGTATGTTGATTTCCATGAATAATAGCTTTTTGTGAAACTTCTTTGAACGAACACCGTTCACAAGAACCCAACCAACAAATCACCTTTCAATTTTTTGTGAATTTTTGCTGAATTCTGACGTTACATTGAAACGTAAGGAAGCAGATAAAGGAGATATTTAGGTTTAGTTGATCCTAGATAAGCAGAGCGGGTTAGATATATAAATATACTATGATAAATATATTATAATAACAGCAAAAACATCAAATAACATTTGAATAAAACGTGTGTCTCCATTCCTTATAATATCAAAAATGCATCACCAGGTCATTTGGAAGTTTTAGGAATCACCTATGTGTTTCAAGGCTTAGTGAAAAGGAAAATCTTTGTTTTTTAATCATAATGTTTAGGCATAATTGAATATCTCACATAACTGTATTAAAATGATTAATTCATTTATTATAAAATTAATATCCACCACATCAATGCAAAGTAGGCGTACACAAGACTGTTAGGTGAAATATATTGATCAGATTTACCAGCCAGTCTTGACCTGGTAAGGTTGACCAGGATTGAAAGAGTTTAAAGAGAGTGCAATTAATTGATGACCTATCATATGCATTTCATCCTTGATAAGCAACAAAAAGAGCCATTCCTCATTTTCAAAGGGGTTTCTTCTTTGACAACAAAGAAAGCTGGACGCTAACAGAACAGGTATTAGCCGTTCCATTTAAAAATGTGGTGGGGAGGAGGAACGAAGATGATTAAAAATTTGACATCTCCCCCCCCCCCCCCCCCCCCCCCCACTCCTGCCAGAAATCATATGTAATCTAATCTAATTCAGAATTGGGCCCCTCAACCCCTTCAAAAAACCTTCCGTTCCTCCTCCTCCCCCCCCCCCCCCCCACTTTTAAATGGAACAGCCTTAAATGTTGATTATGATCAATTATGTGTTAACTCATTCATGCCAGTATCAGCCAAATGTTCTGCCTCTTCTATTTTTGTTGATATTTTGTTTTCATTTGAGCATTTTTCGTCAGATAATTGAAGAAGGAATACTAAGTATTGATCAGAACCCACAACAAGACAAACCTCCTTCAAATATTTGGTGAATTTATACTGAATTCCAAAAATAACTTCATAAGTGTCGTGGATCTGTTAACACTAACAGCACAGATATCCAGGCATGAAGGTGTTAAGAAAAGTCAGGTAAAACATGAACATTTGAATTAAAACAACTGAAAAGTGCAAAGAAGTGAGACTGGTAACAAGAAAAAATAGAGATAAGGAACCTGAGTCTCCTTTCAGCGTGGAAGATGGACTTGTTAAATTTACAGAGTCGTTTTCCTTTCTATGGAGTGACCCTAGAATTTAAATTTCAAAATATGAACTTCATTTTTCTGAAAAAACAGCAGTGATTTTAGTCATGAATTTATACAAAATAAAATAAATTCTGATCACTAAATCATAGAGTAAACTAAAAGATTATTATATATCAAGCTTTATCTTTCAAATAAATAGGCCCCTGAAATAAGATAAATAATAAGGCTCACCCACAAACATGGAACATTATATCCAGAAAACCATTTGCATCTGAAGTGTATGTAGGTCTCACAACTATTGAAATAACTCATTGGAAAGCTCTCGCTGAGTACTCTCAGATGAGTACCCATGTGCCAGGGTTTCAGTCATTGTTTCAGGTTATTGCATCATTTTGTATTGGCCAAATTAGCCACCAGCAGTAGAAGGGCTAATATAGCATAAGACAATAACTAAGGATTGATACTGGTACTCGATACAATAGCAAATACCAACATTGAATGGGAAAAAGTATTATATATTCTTAAAATCATTAATACCACTATACCAGTAATACATGTACAAAAATGTAAAATTGACTTATTGCTACCAGGACTTCTCCACATGAGGGCAGTTTGCAATTTATTAGAGAGTTTCTGAAGCTGACTAAATTTCAGGAAATTAGGTCCCTTCAAGGCAGTATCATTAAAATTATTATTAAGATGGTGTATCTTTTTGGAATTATCGATATTGTATCACAGCGTGAAAATTTTACAGGTGCCATTCCTTAACAATACCATTTAATGCTCGCACAAAGTCTTACCTGTGGCATTGAGTCTTGGCTTGGGCTTGGACGGTGAGGGAAGCGACTTGGCTTTCGATTTCTTCCCTTTCGATTTGTGCTTTTTTTCGCTCATAATCGCTGTCTCCTTCCTCAAAGAAATCCTCATCATCATCAGAGGCCAACTTTACTTCCTCTGAAAAATAAATCAAAATGTCAATGGGAATTATGTAGGTGACCCAACCTTAAAATATCAAACATCAGCTTATACAAAACCTTTCCTAAGGAATTCTTAAAAAGTTCATTTTAAGCAGTTAATTTTTCAAAAAATCTTTTCATGTTAAAGCTATGATACTACCTTAACTTAAGGAATCTTTGCATATCCTAAATTATTAAAAATGTTATCAGTTATTAATCTCCTTTGGAAAATAGGACACCCAAAAGTTTGCAATAGCCAATTTGGAACTGCCAGCTTCAAAATCCTTGCTGAGTGCCTGTTTTCTCTTGTCAATTTAATACACTTTTAATCTTTCAAGTTTCAACTGCATGATATCACCAAAATCGTACTAAAAGCAGTAACAGGTTGAGCATGAAGAGACTAACCCTTCCAATGCTGAAGGGACTTTCATCCAAAACACAAGGATGCAATCTTTTTTTGAAAACCATTTAAACCCTGTCATGTTAGTATTCATTGGATGGCTCTCACTAAGTGCTCTCAGATGAGTACCCATGTGCCAGGGATTCAGTCATTTTTTCAGGTTTTTTGCATAATTTTGTATGCTAAAGACCTCCTCTAGATAGTGTTGTCTGGATACATAATACTTTTGACAATGCCTTTGTAATTAATAATAATTTTATAAAATACTTGATGGCTTGTTGTTGATGGTGTTTTGATCATCATCTCTTCTTTAGACATTTTGCTTAATATGCTTCCACCCGAATGATTTCACCAAAATTGTCAGATTACTTTTGGCTGCTACTGTAAATTCTCAGTAATTTGGGACACATTTTAACAATGACAATTTTTATGGGTTGAGTATGAGCCAGTTTTTCTGAAAATATAGCAGAGTAATAGAGTCACAGATTTCACTTAATGACGGCCAGCAATAGATCAAGGGTGGCCCAGATTTTTCTTAATTTTTTTTGCACAATAATTATAGTGGCCCAAATTCTTGAGGTGGTCCAAATTTCCAAGAATTTACGGTACAAGCATTGGTTGAGTATGAAAGCAGAGGCCTGGGTTTGAACTTACCCTCCGTTTCCACATCATCATCGTGAACTTACCCTCCGTTTCCACATCATCATCGTGAACTTACCCTCTGTTTCCACATCGTCATCTTGAACTTACCCTTTGTTTCCACATCGTCATCTTGAACTTACCCTGTGTTTCCACATCGTCATCTTGAACTTACCCTCTGTTTCCACATCGTCATCTTGAACTTACCCTCTGTTTCCACATCGTCATCTTGAACTTACCCTCTGTTTCCACATCGTCATCTTGAACTTACCCTCTGTTTCCACATCGTCATCTTGAACTTACCCTCTGTTTCCACATCGTCATCTTGAACTTACCCTCTGTTTCCACATCGTCATCTTGAACTTACCCTCTGTTTCCACATCGTCATCTTGAACTTACCCTCTGTTTCCACATCGTCATCTTGAACTTACCCTCTGTTTCCACATCATCATCGTGGACGTCCAGGAGAACCTTTTGTTTCTGAATGGCCGCCTGAGCTGCACGTCTTTTCCGCCTTCCTCCACTCTCGTTATCACTAGGGGGGTCCGCTGGAGGGGCCTGTATGGGGGTGGACTTGGCTAGAAACAAAAGAAATCAAATGCTGTCTATTTTTTGAATTTGAATTTCATTTACAACGGCTTTTCAGTCAAATTAAAGCCAAATTGTGAATAGCATTCCTCCGCTCTCATTATCACTGGAGGGGCCTGCATGGGCGTGGACTTGGCTAGAAACAAAAGAAATCAAATGCTGGAAATTCATTTTCAAACTCTTTTTTTCTGCCGTATCAAGGAAACAAAAGAAATAAAATGTTGTCTCTTTTCTGAATTGGAATTTCATTCATAATTGCTTTTCTCGTCTAATCAAGGCCAGATTGTGAAAAGGCAGTTTTAATGGTGAAACTGGAAACTGGAGTACGTTAGGGAAACTGACTTACGCAAAGATTTTGAAATTTGTCTTTAATTTTTGAGGGATAGCCAGTTGTTAATGGTGAGTATGGAAACTAGAGTACACTAGGAAAACCAACTAACCCCAAGAATTTGCAAATTATCCTTAATATTAAAGGGATTTCATTATCAATTTTCTTTTATATCTGTTTCATTTATTAACAACTTATATACAACTATTTACACTTGATTGTGAGCATGTGACACATACTACCTTCAGAATAGAAATCGTCATCCTCATCATCATCGTCGTCTATGTATTTCCTTTTTTTGACTGCAGCTCGCCTTTTCCTCCTGCCACCAAATTCATTATCACTGCCAACGTTTTCCTCTAACACTTCTATTGCATCCGGATCTATTCAGAAAATAAGGAGAAATAATCATGAAAAATATTAATAATGCTTCATCTTTTTGTTTATATACTACAGAGAGAGAGAGAGAGAGAGAGAGAGAGAGAGAGAGAGAGAGAGAGAGAGAGAGAGAGAGAGAGAGAGAGAGAGAGAGAGAGAGAGAGAGAGAGAGAGAGAGAGAGAGAGAGAGAGAGAGAGAGAGAGAGAGGAGGGGGGGAGAGAGAGAGAGAGAGAGAGAGAGAGAGAGAGAGAGAGAGAGAGAGAGAGAGAGAGAGAGAGAGAGAGAGAGAGAGAGAGAGAGGGAGGGGGGGGGGGGGGGGGGGGGGGGGGGGGGGGAGAGAGAGAGATATGATATGATAGTTTTTTTAAATTTCTAACTATAATTTTTTTTTGATTTCTCATTATCTACCTTGAAAAAATTAGGCACCAATATCTAATGTCTATTTTTGGCCCACAATTTTATAAGTCCTAGCTAGGTAAAAAGCCCAACTCTAAGATTACCTTCCATAACTGGAGCAGCTTTCTTTTTCTTTTTCTTTTTAGGAGTGCCAGCTTTCTTCTTTTTCACTGGCTTAAATTCCTCTTCCTCCTCCTCTTCTTCCGTCTTCTCAACTTCCTGTTCGTCTATTACCAAAGCATCCCCTCCGGCAAATGGGTCTGTCTCCTCCCCCTCCTCCTCATCTTCCCTCTTCTCTAACTTGTCCTCCTCATCTTTATCCTTCTCCTCCTCATCATCGTCTTCCTTGCTCTCTTGACTGGACGCGTTCATGGAGGCCTCCAGGGCGGCCTGAAGATCTCGCTCATAAAGCTTCTCATCTAGGGACTGGCGACTGAAATAAACAATAGTTATATTTAGAAAATATTCAAACATCTCTGACACTTTGAAAATATTAGAATATTGATATAAAAGAAATCAATTTGTGATAGAAATGTAAATCGGAACCCAGCAATAAAATCATTTTCGAATAATTTACAAATGTGTGCTTTATTCTGAAATCAATTTCGTAAGTACCAAAGATATTGAGGTCCCTTTTGGCAACTCTTAATCACCGCCATGTTTCAACAATTGTAAATAATTTTGGGAGGGAATCCTAAGATCTATTTCCCTTAGTCTCTCTAACTCAAAATCCCCAATAACAAAGGCAGCCTACTAGACCATTACAAGTAAGAATCTTTCACAATTACTATAATTTCAGACATCTAGTCCTGCTTGTGAAAAATCTGGTTACTGTTGAGCAGGGTCTTAGGCTCTTAGCCAGGATTTCCAAAATACCTGACCAAAATGGCAATCTTACAATTTTTCCCTGTCCAGAATTAGTTACTTAGCTGCTACAAATACTTATTCCAACTTCATTTGATAGCCGATTGGGTCAAAAAGTCCAATTTGCACTGTAGCCAAGGTATAGTAGATGGTTTGTAATGAAAAGATTTGATTATTATCCCCAAAAATCCTAAATTCTTCAGGAAACGGCCAGTCCAAAAGACAGGCTAGAATATCCTGGCATAGTCCTGTTCTGTTCTGTTCTAGTAATTCCCTCCTTTTGTATCAGGAGCGCCTCCTATAGGAGTAATAAAGTTCCAGTCTCTGGTCTAAAAGAATATTAAGGTCTTACGATACTCTATACCAGTGACACCTATTGGGTATTGGACAAACTAAAATAATTTATTACAATTTACCTGACGTCACTGGAGATATTGATAAGAAATTGAATTTTATTGAATATGTACCAATTCTGATTATACCTGCCTATTATAAATAGTATCCTATGAGTTTTTTGTTTTTGGCTACAGTGATTTCCATATTCATTGAATTTGTTGTTTTCACATTTTAAGGAATAATGTGTGATAATCCATGTGTATAAAGTGGGGTTCCCTTTCTTAACAATATCTTATATAAGTATGGGCATTAACAGTAACTATTGAGTAACTCTTTTCTAACATTTTCATTAAAATTTGCCCCAAAAATGTCCTATTTCAAAAACTTTGACCATCTGTGGTTCGAAAACTAACCTGATGACCTATCATTTTCTTTGTGTCTTATTATTAAGAGCATTGTGTAGATAGTGTAGAGGAAAATTGGTGAAAATTAAACTAGGCAATTCTGACTTATATCAATTTTGGGTTAAAAACTCGTTTCTAAAATTTCTTGATTTTGCCCAATAATTCCTTTGTAACAGCAAAAAAATAATTTCAACATGGCAAAACAGTATTTCAGGCAGTGTCAGTATTTCGAAGGGATAAATCTAGCAAGGAAAGACACCAATTTTGGAGAAAGTGATGTTTGTGACATAAATTGCATTAATTTTTCAAAAATCTATGAAAAAAAAACTAAGTTGATGACCCCATGATTTAAAGTTGTTTTGAGGATCACTGTGCTATGTTCTTTCCTTATGCAAAATTTCAGGAAAATTAAACTGAGATTTCTAAAAGTGTCGTAAGACCTTAAAACATATAAACACAATCTCAAAAATAATTTAGCATTAGAGATTCAATGTTAGTAATGCATGCAGCTATCTCTAACAATTTCTCAAAATTCCTCTACAGCTGCCCTCAACATGCAAACATCTCCTTCTGTGCATTGCATAGCACATTCGTTGCGTTATTTTCTCCATCTCCTCAAGCACCTCATCCCCATTCACAAAGAATGACGGATCCAAAATCATTTTAGTAATGTCTCTTTCATCCAAAACCATATCTTGCATTTTTTGTGCAAATAGCCTTGCAGGGTTCGTGGAATATTCAGGTATTGTCAAAGCCTGCCTCTCCACTTGAGTAAATGAATGAAAAAGACAAGCTCCTTACTTGACTGATTTCTTAATTGCCTTGATTTCCGGGATTGCCTTGTCTTTCTTTTTCTTTGCCTTCTTTGGCTTGGATTCCTTGCTGGAGAGTTTCAGCTTCTTTGTAGGAGGAGTCGGAGTGGCAAAGTCATCTGAAAACAGGAGACACGTATCTGAGGCAGGAACATTACACTTTATCATACCTCACTTGAAGATTGTAAGCCGTGATTGGCTGACTAAACAGTTGGCAATCATCATGTCCACTGATCGGCGTAATGTCCACTGTTGTCACTAGTGACGCCTAGCGGGGAATGTGTGAATCACCAGTCATCTGTGACCTTAACATTGTAGCAGACGCTCTTTTCCACGGCACCAGTGGATCTACCGACAGTCATTGTTGTTTACATTGATATTTTACCAAATTGGGGTTTGTTCGATATGATAAAACAAATATGCCATGCCAGTGTGGGTATCCTGATGGAATGTCTCCCCTTTGGACATTCCATCACACTGGCATGGCATATTTGTATAATGGCACAGTCTGACACCAATGTAACTGACCCATGGACCCTGATTTAAAACACGGTGTCTAAGGCAGGAACTAGGGATGGAATAGAGCTAGTAATTGTAAGAAATTTTGGCCTTGATCAATCACCAATAATTTTGAGGAATTCATCAATTATTTACTAACTTTTACAATAAACATATAAAAAAAGCTTCTGACGAATATCTGTATGCAAAATCTTCATATTGAGTAGTTAATAAAGTACTTGTAACATGATTTGAGTGTGTTTGTTTGGCAAGTATGGTAACTTGAACCCCCTGCAATACAAACCGTTTGTATTGTAGCCCTCAGCTGCAATACAAACAGTTTGTATTGCATACTTGACAATACAAACGGTTTGTATTGTGGAGCTGACAATACAAACCGTTTGTATTGCAAGCCAACTACAATACAAACAGTTTGTATTGCAAGCAAACTACAATACAAACGGTTTGTATTGTCGATGACAATACAAACCGTTTGTATTGTGGGTGGTAACTTGAACCACCTGCAATACAAACGGTTTGTATTGTCTATGGTAACTTGAACCCCCTGCAATACAAACCGTATGTATTGCTGAAATTGAGTGGTTCAATACAAACGGTTTGTATTGTAGGCATTTGTAGCACTCATTACTTTGATGGCATAAGTACCTTGAATGGAAGATGGTGAAAGGTACAGTGCATATTTACAAATATAACTTGGTCAATTATTAAGAAGGCTTAGGAAATACTTTTTCAGGTGTATATCTATTATGATTATAAAACTATATATGTACTTTATTATGATATTAAAACTATCACTTGTGAGTATTTAGCTCTTTTGTGAGGATGTGGTGGCTCTGAAAAGAGCCGTTGGGCGTACATGACTGATACATGTATTAGTTGCGGCTAGGAATTTTTTCTCTGATAGCCTTGTCAACTGTAGACTGCATCTGCGGTGCAACTCAAAATGATGGCAAACCTCTGGTGGAGTGTGATATAATTGCCACCTATGGAGTCACATTAACTGTTACAATATGGACGCAACTAGACTAGAACGCAAGGATTTCAAATGTACCGTTTGCAAATCTACAGTGAAACGCAGACGAAGACGCTGAAAGACTTGATCCAGTGTGCGGGAATCATCATAACAGTGAAGTTTCAAAACAGTTGTCAAAACTATGATGGAAATTTGAAGTTATTTTATGCTTGATCAATGACTGTGCTTAGCCCATCAGTTATTGATTATATAATCCATTGTATAAGGTGTAATTGTCTCAGCTACCCACCTAGTTGTGCTATTGGTACAAGCTATTATGTATATGCTTTCTTTAGATAGTCTTATACATGCTATGATATAAAAACAAAGTGTGGACTTGATCCATTGAGAAGAAATCATCACAACAGTGAAGTTTCATTATAATCCATTATGTAAGGTGTAATTGTCCCAGCTACCTAGTACCTACCTAGTACCTTGGTGTACTATTGTTACAAGCTATTTATTTGTGTTTTATTTGTTGTCTCTAGATAGTCTTATACAGACTATGACTTAAATAAAGGAAGTGACGGTTAATAAATTAACCATTATATGATCCTCCAGTCACTAAGTAAAACAAGTTTCAAAGCATTATAACCATGTTCATTGTTTTGAATTATGATCTGAATAAATTATCAAATTTGAATTAATTTTGTCTATTTATTTACCACACATGATATTTCATCCAGTCAGTCACATCACAATACATCCAGTTTGTATTGCAGTGCTGACTCATAGCGACAATACAAACCGTTTGTATTGCAAAGCCCTGAGAAATCTGAGTCAGGCCGACAATACAAACCGTTTGTATTGCAGCAGTTCACTCAAAAGCACAATACAAACCGTTTGTATTGCAGGAGGCTAGGGGGTTCAAGTTACCATATTTGCGTTTGTTTGTGTGCAAAAACACAGATTTACTTTGAAATAATGTGGGAACAAGAATTGAGCCATGAGCAGAGGTAAGAGAGCAAAAATATTTTTCAAATGAGATGGAGGATATCTATTTTTCAAAAGATGATTTCAGGGAATGAAATGTTGAGAAATATAGGGTCTTTCTTCTCCCTTGTTTGAACATTTCAAAAGGCAATAGCGTGATTAGCGTCTGATTCCATGCTACTTTTTTGGGTTGGAATCAAATATGGGACGTATGACCATTATATTGCAAAAATTGAGCAGAGAAGGTAGAAAAAATCTTACCATCATCTTCAGAGAAGTCATCTTCACCACCAACAAACTGTGAGTAGTCCACAGACTGCTTGGCCCTGAAAACAAAGTAATACTGATCTTACTGTTGACAAAAAAAACAAGCTATGAAAATTAAACAAATCCTAAATATATATGAATTAGAAATATAAAAGATGTGCGTTAAATGCATGGATTATTCAAGGATCGCTGTGTTGTTTAGAACTGATGAAACTTGAAATAAGTAAAAATTAGAAGAAATTAACAGGGATCCTATTTTAATATCAGTATTGTGAGATTCCTATGTTATGATGAGCCTGTAATTTTTCACATACTTCTGGCGAGAATGGACCCCATTTTCCAAGTGCCTAGGACGAACACTGGGTCAAACTTTTTACACATTTCAGATGCACATGTTGATAAATTTTTCCATTTATCTCTTGTGTCATGTATTTGTTACACTCAGGAAGTAAAGGTTGAATTTTTCTATGCTCCCAAGGTTGCTTTTAAATAATCTGGTGAGTGGTGAGCACATCTCATTTCAAGACATGAATCAATTAAATCTACATGTAATGAGCCATACCCCCAATCATCCAAAAGGACCCTGGAATGGTTGTCATTAAGGTCTTAAAATTATGCTTTAGTCACTAATGTCGATCACCAGATACGCAACCAGCAGATGTCGCTCAACAGCCTCAGCATGACTCCAAGCCAAGGCGTTCATGAGAACAACTCATGAGGTGTGTTGTGCTCATGTGAGTGAGCAACTTCCTCCATAATATTAACAAATACGCGAGGCCGAGAGCCCTCATTGGTCTTCTTATGATGTCGTGCACTGAGACTAGATGTGTCCAGGGCTTCATAATGGTAATTGGTCTCTTCATCTAAGCTGAATTAAGGCTTCTAGACTCAACAATCATTACAATGCCAATGGTTTCACTTTCACAACAAATTCCATTAAAATTCATAACTTTCCTCCGTTCGATTTTCTGTCATCTTTAAATCTTGTTTAGTCAGATCCTTATTCAGATATAATTAATTCTACAAAAGGAGCCATAACCCCAAATACCCAAAGGACCATGCATGGCATGGTTTCATCATTAAGCCAGGTCTTCAACTTCAAATGCTTCACTCATGACTCCATAACCACTGATAACCAGTGCACTTGTTTCACAATGATTTCCAATAAACTTTAAAACTTACCTGCCCGATCGTCGACCTTCTGACATCCTTTGAACCTTCTGTAGTTAGAGCCTCATTAAGATTTCTAACGTAGCGATAAGTTCGCTAAAAACAAGATATTTGCAAACAATAACAAACTTCAAATTGTTTCAGGGCCAAGTTTCGGCGGCGTCGGTTGTCGATTGTCACATGCTCTGGTTCCCCCCAAAGTCGTTTTCGCGAGCAGTTTCTGGCCTGGTTCTCACCTTGACCTTGCCGAGTGACGTAGTCTGGTTCAAAATCGACAACCGACGATTGACAGCGGTTGACTGTGGTTCGCGCTATGAACGATGGGAGATAGACATTTATTTTTTTATTCACTGAATAATTCAGTCCTCAGTAGGCCTTAACATATATAAACAATCCACGGTAATGATAATGAAGTGTACTTGGGTAACTATAGAAAACACGTAAAACTTGAATTACAAAGGGGACACATGGCGTCCAATCACAGGCGAGAACCAGGGATGCGACAACCACAGTCGTTTTGGCGAGCTGTTTCTGGGTAGTGGCGTAGCTTGTGACTTCGAGAACCACAAACTCTCTCGCGGAATCACGCCCCTGAGTTCCCCCTTAACTCAGCAAGGAGCAAATAGATTATTCTTGACCACACTTTCGTAGCAAACTTGATCAACGAACACACAAATATTTTTCAACGATTGCTGATCTGAATAAATAGTTTGTATATTGATCTGAATGGTCTAATGGTACACTCAAAGAAGAATGCACTTTAAAGTGCAATTTATGTGTGAAGTGTAGTGCAGAATTAAACCGGCGCAAGGAATGCGATTTTCGATGAGCACGTTCAATTTAGAGATCCGGTACTTATCATTAAAGATTAAATATATACCAATATAGTACATTTTGATTCATTCATAATGTATATTCGACTGAATATAGTTACCAAGATGAGAAATATAATGTGATATTATATATCAAGTGGCATATATAGCATTTCATAAAAATGTCCATATACCGATGCCTACCATTCTATAAAACAAATGCTCCCATTTGGTCCATGTGAGTTTGGATTGGGAAAATAGGGAAGGACCTGTGTCTGTGAAAGGGCTGACTATAGGTAGGTTTTACACTGGCACTAAAAGTTGAATAAAAGCTGAGATAATTAAAAAAAATTAACAGATGTCTTGTCTATTGACATCATTTTCCTCACTCATTTGAATTCAATTTTGACTGACCAATTTGTTTTACACCCACCAGATTGATAGTCTTAGATGAAGAAAACATGGATTGGTCACCACAGACCAATAACCATAGTGCCCATTGTGTATCCTTGGACACACCAGATCCCACATCAGTGTAACATCACTAGGAGACAGATGGATGAATTGTTTTAATCATAAGTTACTCTCGCGAATGCATAGAACGCACCTCTTTCAAGAGTGGTTCGCGTCAACATCTAGGCTAGGAGTCATGCCGAGGCTGTTGAGTGAGATCTGCTGGTTGCGTATATGGTGATCAACATTTGTGATGGAGTGAAATTTCTAGGTGGTTGGAAACAATCAATCGTTATGTCAATAAAATATAGCAGAATTCATCAGGAATATTGCTTCAAAATCCAGATTGTCATACTTTGACACTGTTCATGAATATAGCACTCAAGCCGATATGCACATTCACTTTGTAAAGGGGCCTCTGTCCTATTAAGGGCCGCTAGTCTAAATGCCTAGTGGTCAAATGCGCTGCCACTGAGTTCTTGCTGTCTCTTGCACCTACTGCTTGTAATTATTTTCCTGTAGAAAATATTTTAAGCAGCAGATCTGAGCAGGGTCTTAGCCAGCAGGGTGTTAGGGTGTCTTTAGGACTTTAGAAAAATACCTAATTTTAGGTAAAAAGACACCCTAGATTTTGGTATGTGTTTTTGGTAAATTTTAATTCCAAGTTAAATTTCTAAAAAGTTTAACTTCAAAATAATAACAAAGACATTTCTTGAAGAATTAAGCATATAGTTACTTTATTTGTTAATGTACATTATAAGTGTACATAATGATTTTCACATTTTTAATCAGGAATTTTGGACACCCTAAATTCATGAAATCCCAATTTGGACACCCTGTCATGAAAATCCTGGCTAAGTCCCTAGATCTGAGGTGTATATGTCATATGAAAAATATGATATTTATAAATTTATTTTATTACTAAAAAAAGTCATTTATAAGCAGTTATCATGAATTTAGTTATCATGCTTTAAATACTTGTGCACCAATTGTCTTGTTTTCCTGTAGAAAATGGATTCAAGTGAAAGCAGCGGATCTGATGATGACTCCTCACCAGTGTCACAGGACATCCTAAAAAGGCTGGAACAGTATGGTAAGCCCTAATGATATGTTTACTTTAGTTAACCATTTCGAGTACAAATAAATATTAAAATGCCCACTTATTGACTGGCAGAGCGGCAGGGTCATAGCCAGGATTTAGAAACCGGGTGCCCAAAATTAGTAATTCTTAAATTTGTGGGCATCCAATTTTTTAAGGGGGACCACAATATACTCAGATTTCAACCATAAATATGTAAAAAATTATCAAAATGAGACATGATATCCTTATATACAATGTCATAGGAATAATATGGAGATGAAAACATTTAATAATATGCTTGAGATTTGCATTTCTTTAAAAATCCTCACTAAAATTTTGGGTGTCCTGAGGGGTGCTTTTTCAGGGTTTGGGTGTCCAAAAAGACACTCAGACGCCCTGCTAGCTAAGACCATGCAAAGCGGTCTCTTCAAGAGATGAATTTGATGACGCCCCTTGCATAACACCCTGACAACCTGCTGTCTCAGGACCTAGTTCTAATCCATTCTAAGAAGCCATCATTGCATAGTCTTAGCCAGCAGGGCGTCTGGGTGCCATTTCGACAAACAAACCCTCAAAAATTATCTAGAAGGAGACCCAAACATTTTTGGAAGGAATTTCTAAAAATGTCATTCCTCAATCAAATAATTGAATATTTACACCTCAATATGATTCCTACTGTATAACATAGGGATATCATGGTCTACTTTGAAAAGATGGCTTAAACACCTGCCAATTTTGGACACCCAATTTTTAAATCCTAGCTAAGTCCCTAAGTCATTGTTCTTTTATGTTTCAGGAGATAGCTTACTCGATGAGGAGGATTACCAGAAAAGGAAGAAGAAAGTCATAAAAAAGAAGAATAGCGGACTTCAAACCAATAACAACTCAGAAGATAAAATCTCAACAAACCACAAGGACACTGCAGAATCTAAAAAAGAAAAACAAAACAGTGCCAAAAAGAAAGTTTCAAAGCTCAAAGGTCAAGCTAAACACTTATATAAAATCAAGAAGGACCTGGGACTTTTTCAAAATGACACAAAGAATCAAAATGAAAAAGACTACGTAAATAGTATAACAGAAGTGGTATCGATAGATAAGAAAGAGGGTGGGAAAGGTAAAACTACTGAAGTCATTGTCTTCAATGATCCTGCAAAAAGAAAGATGAAGGTAAGTGAACAATGCATGGTTTGGGAATGAAACCCATTAAGGCCTGGAGACATTTGGACAAGTGTCATCTGGACTTGTGTAAATAATTTTGAAATTAAACCTTAAATCACAAAATATTTCGGAAGAAAATAGGTGGTTGTGTTTTAATGGAGATTTCATATTCAAATATTTTCTAGGGTGTGGTTTTGTTAAGACTGAGAGTTAATGCTTAGTTGTTATGCCGTTTTTAGGCACTACAGTCATGAATGGGTGAAGAAATTTTGTCCTAATTCAAAGACAAGCGATAAGAGGTCTGTTGATTTTAATTACCTAATGTCGTGTCATAAACTCATTTGCGTTTTTTTTAATCTAGGCATGTATATGTATGACTAAAGTCTATTCAAAGTCTTCTTGAAAGGTCATAAAAAAAGATGCCACAAATAAACTTTTAAGGATATGAATAAAGTTCGCACAAAATAACAGGGTCAGAAAAACAAACAAATTCATCTACAATTAATCAAGATATTGATAAAGGACAGATATTTGAATAAGTTTGGAGTATTTTATTTTTCATTCAACAAACATGTGTGTATGTATATGCTTTATATATATTACAGAAAGAGAGAAGCCTTGCTGAGAGTGCCAAGAATAGAAAATCAGTACCAGTAGGTATTCATGGATTCAACCTTGGCTTAATCTTTCTGTTCTTTTACTCTCTTTACCTGTCTCACATTTGCATAGACATTCTTCTATAATGACTGTATAGATATGAGGTGCAGGGTTTACCTTGTTCATATTTATGCATCACTATAAAGTCAAAAGTAGTATGGTTCTAGACTACTATGCTCAAGGAAATCTAAAGGCATGAGTGAAATATCTCCTTAAATTGCTGTGATAAACAAATATATATATATATATATATATATATATATATATATATATATGTGTATATATAATATATATAATTAAGGGTAATATATATATATAATTAAGGGAGACGTTTGTACTCCAGCCCAGCTAGAATAAATTTCGGGCACGCTAAAATATATTTGATTGTTTGTCATTTTGACAGGCTGGATGAAATTCTTAAATAATACATTCAGTCACTGGCCCAAGGCCACCCCTAATAATATAGGGGGACCTGTAACTGAAAGCAATTGATGCAACATGTGTTTAAGTTCCCCAAGTGGACAAACAGGTCATGGTAGATTAATTTGCTGGATCCACTCATCAAAGTAACCTTACTATCATGTTGCTAGTAGAAAAATATCATCAATTCTGTTATTTTAGGTTTTGAATTTAAATGAAAAGTGTGATATATGTTTTTTTTTATTATTATTCACCCTTTTCCAGGTAAAGAGCCAGACACAGTCAACAGAGAAAGCTGAGAATATAATCTCAACAGGGGGAATCCATCTACGACAAGCAAAGTTTGTCCTTTGTATTGCATATGTATATATATATATATATATATATATATATATATATATATATATATATATATACATATATATACATATATATACATATATATGGCCTAAAAAAAGAAATTGTTTGTTTCCTGTAACGGTCCGAAAAAAAAATAGGGTAGGTAGGTCGGTAAAAACATTTTTTGTCAAAAATGTGTGTTTTATGCATGTTTTTCGTTGATTGGGAGTTGGGAGGGCGAAAAATACTTTAGGGTAGGGATTTTTTTGAATAAAAACTTGTTGGGGTAGGGTTACAGAAAACAAACAACTTTTTTTAGGCCTATATATATATATATATATATATGTGTATATATATATATATATATATATATATATATATATATATATATATATATATATATATATATATATATATATATATATATATAATTATATATATATATATAATTATATATATATATATATATATATATATATATATATATATATATATATATATTTATATATATATATATATATATATATCCATCAATGGCATATAGATAAATATACGTGGTTATTTCAAAATACTTACACTTGCCAAACAGTGTCCCAAAAGTGTTAACTGGAAATCATTTATTTTAACCATTTGAATTATCATCTTCTGTTGAGAAAATAAAAAAGACATAATCTTGCCTGTTATTTCCTTTCAAGTTTTTGGTCTCCAAAAATGATTGGAAAGTATTTGATTAAACCTTATCTGGTATTTTTATATAAGGTAAAGAATTTTTCTCTTTTTTGTTCGAAAAATGGGAAATGGATACATTTCATTATCATTTCGAGCACTTGTAAAAATGTTTACTGTTTTTTCCCTTCAAAACTAGCAAAATGGTAATTTTTCATTTGTTTTTTTCAGGCATGATGTGTTTAAACATGGTGTGTTTTGTCTATCATTTCAGGCACAATGTGTTTAAACATGGTGTGTTTTATCTATTATTTCAGGCATGATGTGTTTAAATATGGTGTGGAGGGACTAAAAAAGGAGAAGAGAGAACAGGCACAAATAGCTCTTGCTATCCGACTGGGTGCTAAGGTATACCAAAATCAAAATACTCCACATATTAACCTTTATCAAAACTTCTGAAGTGCCAGTCTTTGTTATTTCACAATGTGCAATCACTGGAAGGTGTTTTTCTGGAAACTGCCAGTCCATCATACACACTGGACAGGTCCAGGCTAGGTCCCTGCCTATGCATTCTAATGAAATTTCTTTGCATTCATTTTTGTGAACTGAGAAGGGTAAACATTGAAAAAGACTTTGGAATGAAGTGAAATTTGCAAAGTAGTTGAAGGAGTGTTGCAGATAAAATTCTGATGAAGAATCCCCCTTTTCTAGATATTTCCTTTGTTAGAGAGATCTCGCCAAAATTGTGAGGCGGTTTTAGCTGCTACACGCATGAAATGGTTAACTTATTGAGAAAAGGCACAGTATGCCGATGCAATGTCATGGAAATCAAATTGAGAGCTGAAACCAGGGATTGACTTAAGAAATTTTTTCTGGTCGTTTTTTTCGGGCGATCTCATATGATAAATGATAGTCAGTCATGGGTCGGCCGGACAAATTTCAGGGCGTGAATACCGCCCGGACACCCACTTAAGTCAAACCCTGGAAACTGTATTATTACTTGCTTGGAATTGATATTTAAAGGAAATCAAATTAAGAGCTGAAACTATATTATTACTTGCTTGGAATTGATATTTAAAGGAAATTAAATTAAGAGCTGAAACTATATTATTATTTGCTTGGAATTGATATTTTTAGGAATTCCTCAGAATATATGAAATCAAATTGAGTGTCCTGATGTGTGATACGTAGTGGTTTAGTTGTCACTGAGACACCTCTCTATCTGAGGCTGTGCTGGGCTTGCCAACACTTCTATATGGCCATCTATGGACCAAATGGCCAATGCATATTCAATGCTAACGCTGCTGGTTGTTAATTTTGCAAAACAAAATGGTGCAAAAACAGCTGGAAAATGACTGAAACCCTGGCATGTGGGTACTCATCTGAGAGTACTTGGTGAGAGCTATCTAATGAATACCAACATGACAGGGTTTAGGTGGTTTTCAAAAATCTTTGCGTGGTTGTACTTTGGATGAAAGTAGCCTCAGCATAGGAACGGTTAATCATTCACTTTGTTGCTGCTCCCCTTATCCACCTCCCAGCAGGAACTTTGCCAGGATTTTCATAACAGGGTGTCCAAATTGGGATTTCAAGAATTTAGGGTGTGCAAAAATCGCTGATTGAAAAAGTAAAATTCATTACACTGATTAGGTACATTAACAAATAAAATAATTATATTCTTAATTCTTCAGGAAATGTTTATTTTATTATTTAGAAGGTAAACTTTTTAGAAATTGAACAAAAAGTGTATTTATTAAAAAAAACACATACCAATATCTAGGGTGTCTTTTTACCTAAAATCAGGTATTTTTCATGAACCAGGGAGTCCAAAAGACGCCCAGACACCCTGCTGGCTAAGACCCTGCCTCCCAGGTGGAGTAGAGCAGAGTCGGATCTAGCCTCCAAAATTGACCTATGCACCTATATCACAATAATACACAGATCATCTGTTTTCAATTTCAGGGGGCTTTATACTATATTTCATAAATCAAATAGGTACTTTTGGATAGCTCAAGTTATTTTTGAAATACCACAAATGGTAGTTGGTAATCTTCAAAATCTGGCTGATGCACTTCGAAACCAAAATATGCACCTTAGGGAATGACCGATGCACGTGCATCGATGTAAACCGGTGTGGATCCGCGCCTGTAGAGTAAATGAAACTGACTTTCTCGGATGACTTTCCCTTTTCAGCCTTCAAAGAAGCAATACATGAACTACAAGAAGTTGATGAGAAAGAAACAAATGGAGAAGGAAGAGGAAGAGAGAGCAAGAACTTTGGTAAGTTTATTTCAGGAATTATAATGCACCAAAGAATGACTTTTTATCACAAGAATGCTATTAGACTACAGAGATATTTAACCCGTTTATGCTTAGGACTTACTCATGAAATTTTTGTCTGGATCTTTAGTACTTATGATAATAACTTAGAAATTAAGTAAGATTTCACAAAATGTTTAAAGAATTGTCTATAATGTTCTATTTAACATTTCTTCTTCAAATATTTTCCCAACTTTGCTCTTGCCTTCAAAATATCATCAAAACTGTCAGGCTGCTTTTGGCCGCTGTAAGTACTGATGGGTTAACCCATCCATGTCCAAAGATCACCTCGACAAGTGTTATCTGGACCTAGTTTAAATCTGAAATTAGCTTGGAAATAAAGAATGAATTCGCAAAAATTTGACAAAATATTTAAATGAGAGTTGTGGGAGGGGTTCTAAAAATAATTTCCTACACCTAGACGAACAAATTCAGAGAACAAAAGGAGTACAATTGAATTCCTTCAGAGAACAAAAGGAGTACAATTGAATTCCTTCAGAGAACGAAAGGAGTACAATTGAATTCCTTCAGAGAACAAAAGGAGTACAATTGAATTCCTTCAGAGAACGAAAGGAGTACAATTGAATTCCTTCAGAGAACAAAAGGAGTACAATTGAATTCCTTCA
>OZ012693.1:32224009-32269009 GCA_963942565.1 Maea johnstoni | reverse complement strand
TAATTAAGGATGAACTGCTGGATTAGTTTTCTATACTTCAAATATTTTTTGAAAAATCTTTTAATGAGAAAATCCTCATAATGCTGTTTAGCAGATAATTTTACCAATGGATCTTGTTTGCAATTGGTAGGTGAGGACGAGGGAGTTGAAATAAAAGCATAGCCAAACGCTTCGGCAGAAATTTGTTTTACTTATTATTCTGAAGATGGTATGCCATGCATATTTTTCATATGGCAAAATTCAAAGATTCATGGTGATCTGATTGTTGAAGGATTGATATGATCAGTCTTTAAATTAGAACCTGGCTGAAGAGTTACTGAATTCCTGGTCATTTGAAATATGTCTTTGTTGCTAACCCCCACCCCCCCCCCCCCCCCCCCCCTCTCACTGAGACCCGCGCCCTCCACGCTCATGGCGCTCTCCACGACCATGCGCCGATTTGAAGGTCGGCGCGAGATCGCCATGTAGTCATGCCAAATCGCCGTTGTCCACGCTTTTGAACTTTTGGCTTGCTGCCTGCGCCTGCGCAGAGGTGCTTTTTACTTTTTCATGCTCGGATAAACGTACTAAGGGCGCAGCGCAAACGTGATAAACGTACTAAGAGCGCAGCGCAAACGTGATAAACGTAGTGCCAACGTGATAAAGGCGTGCTACGATCGTAGTATGGAATGCAGTCAGAGCGTGTGGAGAGCGCAGTACAAGCTCAACACAAGCGTAGGCAGCTAGCTCAATCGTGGTACCAGCGTAGTACCATCGCTGTACGAGCGTAGTGTATCCTCTCCACGAGGGTGCAAGATTGTGCGACGCTCTCCCTGCGCTGTTAGTACGACCTTTGCGCTCGTACGCAGCTTGCGACACGCTGTTGGTGATCGCACTGGGCTGCTACTGCACTTTAAAACAGCCACGATCGCCCTACGCTTATTTGATACATGCATCAAATTATCCCGCGCTCACTGCGCTCTTAGCGACCACACGGCGATCTCACGGACACCACTATGCTCACCCGTTACTCTACTACGCTCTTCGGCGATTTGTCGACATTTTGTCAGATCGTGGAGAGCGTAGGTCCCAGTGAGATGGGGGGTAAGCATATTTTCAGTGCCATTTTGCTTTAATTTTCCTTACTTTTGCAACTTCCAACAAGTTGTTTATTTTGAGTAATCAATTATCTTTTAATTTGTGGGTAACGAAATTGAGAGAGAAACACACTCTCCCAAATGTGTTAAAGAACCATTTACGAATAGATTCAAACATTGATGTTAGCATTTACCATAATACTACTAATAATGATACCAATAATACTAATGATAGTAATGATTATAATACTAATGATAATAGTAATAATAACAATAATTATGATGATAATAGTGATAACAATAATAATAAAAATAATTAGCAATATAATGATATTGCCAGTTGATACTGTTCTATTTCCATACATATTCAAAGGTGCATGATTTCATACCCAATGCTCATATAAGTAGGGAATGAGAGAAAGTTTTGATAGCAATGAAATGTGAAGGAGAAATAAAAATAAAAAAATGTATATACATGTATATATATTATTTTATGTTATTTGCCATACCTTTCTTCCTAATCATTCATGCATTTACCTTTCAACCTTAATCAAATGATTTTTGAAACTCTGAAAAAGTTTCCTTTTGCATTTTGAAAACAAAATATTGGATTTCGTTGAAAAAGTTAACAATGAAACCATTTTCATAGTGTGTGCCATCAGCTTTTGAAATGAGAAATACCAGTGCCACACCTACTGTTTTAGTCAGTGATAAGTTAAAAAGATGGCAGCACCAATCAGTACTAACCCGTTGCGATTCAATATGCGGGGAACTCAAAGAGCATTGGTATTGAATACAACTTGTGTTTAGCATTACATCTTTGGCGACATAAAATCTCATCAAGAAGCAACTAATTAATAAACCTATCTGCGATGAGCCGTTTTTATTTATAGTTTTGTTCGAAACGTTGTCTAGGGTGGTCCGAGGTTCGGAGCCATTTTACCCAGAATGCACCGGTTCACACGAGAAGTATGTTCATTGAAAAGTTGTAATGCGCTAGTCAGATACACCCAGTCGACTGCAGAGTAAATATTGGAGCTATGAGGAACTAGGTAAGTTACTTGATTATTCAGCTGAAAGGGGATGTTGTTTTAGTTTAAGTGGTCCCGTTACCATTCACGTATTCGTCACCTTTATCCAGACTGACCAGTTCCAAAAATAATGACCACCAACTTCCAAGAATAGACAGCATACATGACATCCTCAGTTTGTGTTTAAGGGCTGTGGTGCCTTTTCTGTTTGGCCACGGAAATGCAGAAATCACAACGTGGAACTCACGTTATTGGAGTTTCAATGAAAGACTGTAGTCTGATTAGAAACGTCTATATAACTCATCTGCAGGGTCAGTATTTCACTGACATCTGTAGCTTGGAAACAACTGATGTGATGGAACTTGCACAGTTGCAGATAAAAAAAGGGTGATGATAAACTATGTATCCACCAGTTATATTTTTCTAGATGACTTCAGCTGGTACATGTAGATTATTGATCTTGTATTCAAACTTTTTATTGATTTGATTCAGCTATAGAAATCAAGTCTCTCTGAATTCTATAACAGTTGCACCTAATGTTTATACATGTACATTTAAGTATCTCTCTTGAAGAGCCCCTCCCACTTTGGTAAATTTTGTTTGCAGTACTTAACAGTCCATTCCAATTACAGTTGACAGTTTTTCTTAAGACAGGAAGGGGGATACACAAAAGGTGTCCTTTGCTATTCATATCCTCTGTAGGCATTCTTTTACATAGAACGACAGCCTTTGAATGTATTTTGGCGTGCATACAATATACAGAACTTTATTTTACATAGTCTTAGCCAGCAGGACATCTGTCATTTGGCCACCCAAACCCACAAAATCCACCCAATTTTTTGTGAGTAATTTCTTAAAATGTCAATTTCAAGCATATGATTGATGTTTTTCCACCTATATATTGAATAAGGATATTATGCTTTATTTCAATATATTAAATAAACACATGTTTATGGTTGTAATATCATTATATTGTAATCTCCCTTGAAAAATAGGATGCCCAAAAATCTTAGAATTGCCAATTTTGGGCACCCAGTTTCAAAGTCCTGGCTCATAACCTGATAGAGTCATACTAAATCACCAAGCATTTTGTATGTATAATATTGATTTTTTTTTGAGCACCGTTAATTTTTTGTAACATGCTATTGATGTTATCATAATTGACTTACTAGTAATTGATTTGGATTCATGCTTTTAGAAATGAAACTCTGTTAATGTAAATACATGGTAAATTGTATTGATTGAAATTCTAGACTTTTCTATATTCAACCTGTTAAATCATTAAGTAGCATTTCTATTCTGTATGAATTATAGCTGGATCCACTGACTTTCACTGAGAATAATTGGTTTTCCTGTATGAAATTTTAGACTGTGTTGAAGTGAATTGTGTACATACATGTATATCTAGATACAGATTCAACCTGATAATTATTCCTTTCCATATCTTTACAGCTGATTTTACTGACAGCTGGTCTTGTGCACAGATGTTAATGATTGGGAAATCAAATATATAACGTAACTGCTGTAAGCTAGATTAAATCATAGTATTGATTTTTTGTCAGAAATCTCTACAGAATTCAGTTCGTGCATGGAATGTGTGTAGCTGAAAAGATAGTATTAATTTGTTTTTAAATAGGGATATTGTTTTGAATATAAAAACCTACTTCCTGAATATGTAGGCATATATATATATATGTATATATATATATATATATATATATATATATATATATATATATATATATATATATATATATATATATATATATATACAATGTATATATAATTATATATATATATATACTGTATATATTATATATATATATATACTGGTACTTGTTTGTATATGATTGTATCACTCCTAAATTTAGTCTACTAATAGTAAATATTAAGAGCAAGTTAATTGGCAATTATTATTTGAAAATACTGCTACTAATTGGGTTTGGTATGCCCCATTGAACATAGTTTTGCGACTAATGAACAAATATCTGAACAAAAACGTAAGAGTTTTGATGAAGCAGCATGGTGGAAACCATTATATTTGGTTAGGGTCTTAGGGATAGACCGGTCCCCTTCGGAAATTTAAGAATGCAATATAATATCTAGGTTTTCTTGAATTCTTTTTTAACAATACTGCCTTCAGCTTGGGAGCTTGGGACCTAATTTTTGTTAAATCTAGCCTTGTGACCTTAAGAAATTTTGCTAATATAGTAAACTGCCTTTGTGCCAAGATGTGCAGGTAGCATTTAAATCAATTTTAACCTTTTAAGCGGTACCAATATTACAGATCTAAAATAATATGATACTTTTCCCCAATCAGTATTGGTACCGTATTTGGTAAATGTATTGTAGGAGGTCTGATGTATCTTAGAGTCTCTGACATTGGGATAGTACATAGGAGATGTCCCTTGCAGTGCAAGGCAGTTGTAAACTACTAATTGAAAATCAATTAGCAAGGACCTTGCTTATTGATTTTCAATTATACAATTGCCTGGCACTTTCATAATTCTCATTTAACATTTATAACTTAACTTAGGTATTGAATATTAATATAAATCAGAACAGTTGTTAAATGTTTGCCTTATAAATGGCAGCATTATGTAGATATATATACGTCATAATTTATGTGTGTGTGTGTGTCTTGAAAAAGTCAAATATGATAGGTTTCTAGCGAAATTTGATGATGCATGCACAGTGCCGACTCCCTGTCTTCATACTCTCAGCTAAAATCTACTTGCCTGAGAGCCATTTCTTCAAAAATTCACTTGCTGCACAGCAAGCGGGCAAGTACTTTTGTTGATGTCTGCCTCCTAATTCAAGTGTATTATTATAGGAGGAATGTCAATTAGAAGTTAGAATCCAATCAACTATACAGTATGCACAATGTACTTTATTCTTCTAGATGTTTTATAACTACAGTACTATAGATGTCTCGAGAACACAAAAATTCTTGGGTTAAAATTCCAAGTCAAAAGCCAATTGCACCACATTTTATGGTATCATATGGATATTATTATGTTCTTAATGATGTTTCACTTCCTAAATTGCATTGCTTATTTCAAGACAAATGGATTTAGTATGCATTTTGAATAAGTTAGTGTGTGAACTTTAAATAATATTGTGATAGCCACCAGGAGTTATTCCGGGATAGTTTGCCTGGGGGGTCAATTACTGACACTGTGATCATACAAGTGGCTCTGTGTTTTCTTAATGATTCGGCTATGAGCCTATGACTATGAGCCATTAACATTAATTTGTGATAAGCATTTATGATATTCCTACATAGGCTTGAGTCAATATTGAAAAATGATATTTAAATTTTTATGACTTGGGAATGTTCTTAACCAGAACTAGGACCTAACAGTTCATCATACACAATAGGGTGACCTGAAACATGAGAAGTATGTAAAGAATGGCCCATAGTAGAATACAAACATTTCTTGACTTAGTTGCCTGAATTCAATTGGTGTTTATCGCTAGAGCATTGGGCAGCATATCTTCTAATTGACATATTGCCATGGCCATTGGCAATCTATGATTTACAAGTATTAGGGATTTTCTTACAAAAAAACAAACAAACTAAATTGATTAAGTCCAAATACAACTAATATTGCTTTGACATACTAAAATAAAACTATGTTTTCACTTATCATGTTATTAGTGCGGGGAAATGTACCTACCAGAGTTTAGTGTTTGATTTCAAATCTTGAAAGATTACTGAACATTCACTAACAGTCAAAATGTGCAATGAAATTAGATCAAGAGGAGGATGCTTACATTGCATACTCGCTACAGCTTACATTACATACTACTGAATCGGTTTAAAAGTACAAAAGTACCCAGTTTAATAGATATTCCCCGAAAAGCCCTAGATTGGTTTAAAAGTAGAAAAATGCCCAGTTAGTTTTTCTTCGAAAAACCCTAAAGAAATGAGCGCATGGGAATTTCTCGACTAACGTAACCCCCTTACAAGTATGGGATGAAGGGGCTTAAGGATGGCAGTATCCCAGCATTGACCTTTATGAATGTTTCATCAACCCTTATGATTGGAGCTCTTCCAAGTCTGTCTGATTGTGCAACTCGCCGCGGCCGCCGCCGAATCAGCATTTCATTTTATGTTTTATTCACACGTGGCTATTATTGGAGCAGCAGTATTTTTGCAGGCGAGACCTAATGCAGTGTAAGGTCATCACCCCAGCAGCGTTCGTTCTACCCCTCGCTGCCTGTGAATTAACCCATAAATGCTTGAGAGAAATTGTCGTCTGGATCTATGATACTTTTGATAATAACTTGGAAATTAAGGACGATTTTGAGAAATATTTGAAGGAGTATTGTTGGTAATGTTCTGAATAACATTTTCCCTGCAACTGTTTTTCAAAATGGGCTTTTGCCTGCAAGATTTAATCAAAATTGCAGGCTGTTTTTGGCGGCAGTGAGAATTAATGGGTTAAACACAATATTAGTATTTGCAGGAGCAACAGATTCGGTACATATGGGAAATGAATGTTTCACCCTCTAAGCAGGGCTTGGTGGAGCTATTATTTGTCCAAGCAATGTGGAAGCTTTTCACTCAGTGTGGAAAGGCTGTCATGGGTTGACATTAACCCTTCCAATGCTGAGGCTACTTTCGTCCAAAGCACAAGAATGCAAAGATTTTCAAAAACCATCTAAACTCTGTCATGTTGGTATTCATTGGATAGCTCTCGCTGAGTACTTTCAGATGAGTACCCATTTCCCAGGGTTTCAGTCAATTTTTAGTTTTTTTGCCTCAGTTTGTATGAGCAAAATCAGCCACTAGCAGCATAAGGGTAAATCTGTTAATGCTCACAGTTGCCAAAAGCGGCTTGACAATTTTGGTGATATCTCTCAAGCAAAATAAATCAAAAGACTCGTTAATTTTTTCTTGGTGAGTTGAACTTATAAAATAGCCTTTTATTAATATTGCTGTGCCTCCCCCCCCCCCCCCCCCACAAAAAAAATTGAATAATAAAATGATGAAAAATTGGATATTTGGGAGTGAAATATGATGAGTATAGGGGTGCAGATCATTAATTTTAAAATAACCTGATGCAATATTGATATTTAAAAAATGATACAATATCTTAACGATATCTAAACTAGTTACTACTCACGGGTTGAAAGGCAAACAAATGTCTGTGGTACTCTGATGTTGCCTAATAATTGTAAACCAATATTTTTAAGCTGGATTTTTGATATGATTTGATTTTATTCAGTCTAGTACCATGTGTCTTACATAGCAAATGGCATACAAAAAGATCATATATAAAGGTGACTAGTTGGAGAGTCATTAATTGCTATGCAATAGAATTCTAACCAGACACAGGATGTATACACTAAAAGTTAGAAACTTATTTCCATACTAAGTGGTCCCGTGAAATTGCCCATTTGAAGTAACCTCATTTTATTCTAGCTGTTGCCCAAAACAATGGGGATAGTGTTGATCCTGTCAGCTTGTTGATGCCTAGTGGGGTCTGAACACCGTGTTCTGCTGAGGTCTCTCTCAACATATCACAGCTGGAGTGTACTACCACTAAGGAGAACTTGATCTAGCATCAAGTGGTGCAAGCCACGACTCTGTTTGTTCAGCGTTCAGGCGTGGCTGCCATACAAAGACAGAGGTCCCAGCCTAGCTACTAGGCTTAAGTAGGTATTACCTTATTCTTAGGATTCAGATGCGAATTTTTTTTGCATCCATTAATCGGAAAAAAATTATAATTTGCTGACTAGACCAATCATTTTTTTTTTGTTTGTTTCCTGTAACGGTCTGAGAAAAAATAGGGTAGGTAGGTCGGTAAAATATAATTTTTTTGCATTATTTTTTTGGTCAAAAATGTGTGTTTTATGCATGTTTTACATTGATTGGGAGTTGGGAGGGCGGAACAAACTTTAGGGTTGGGATTTCTTTGAGTAAAAACTTGTTAGGGTAGGGTTACAACTTACAGGAAACAAACAAAAAAAAATTTGGGCCTAAGTTGTGGCTGGCATGTAAACCCACAGGTCCCAGCCTAGCTACTAGGCTTTACTATCTACTAGGCTCCTATCTCATGGACTATACCTTATTATCTTTTTTTGTTCAGCACTCAGCCGTGGTAGCCTAGTCATAGGCCAAGAAATTTTGTATCTCTATATATTTGACACGAAAACTATATTGGCGTGTCTACCTTGATTAAGTTCTTAAATTTCTCACAAGGTGGCTCACAGTAACTTGAGTCACCCAGACCTCTGTTATAAATGTACAGTACCAACCAGGGTTCAACAATCGTCAGAATTCTTACTAGTCCGGCAGGGCTAGTAGCCCTCCATTTTCACTAGCCCTACTAAAAGTTGCACTTCCCCTTCCCAAAGTTTTAAAAGGCATTATAGAAACTTTCATTTCATCCTCAATGGCTTCAGTTTACAATTTTATTGTTTCCAGCAGGAAACTACTTGTCTTTTTGTGTTTTACCTGACGCAAACCTGTTTTGGTGGCAATAACTAGCCCCGGGTTAGCGGGCTAGCGCAAATGTTGAACACTGCCACCTCTCACAGTGCTTGCAATCCCTAGCCTGCCTCCAAGTCCATATTTAAATGCCATCCCTTGTGGATAGATGGCACAGTGGTATGCTCTATAGGAGGGTAGTTGGAAATACTACCATTACAACCCCCTCCTGTGGCAATTGTGTGAACTATATGGCCAACAGTAGGCCACATGTCCCTAAGTAGTATAGGTGCAGGCATACATTGACAGGGTTCGACATTCCCAGGGGCATATGCCCCTAGATTTTGCTATGGGCCCCTAGATCTTTCAGATTAGGGACCTGAAATAGTATATATATATAATACAGAAATCCTGTTAAACTTATCAAAGGAACTTTTCGGGCCCCTAGCGTCAGATCCTGAATTGATGTATAAAAAATGTAAAACAGTAAAGCCTAGTAGCAAGGCTAACAGTCCCAAGCATGTGATAACTATGCCGATCATGAACACGCCTACATTTTCAGCAGCGGTAGGTAGAACATAGGCTCATGAATTCACATGCTGGCTGTCACAGCTGCCTAACATATATGGAAATCAGAATTCTGAAAATCATATAAGTTTGGCTTTAAATGTTTTTCTATGAAAGCAGGTAGACATTCATCAAACTATCCCAGGCATGTTTATACTTATTATGAAAGCGATACAAGTTCATGTATCGTTAAGTATTGTCTTTGCATTTGCATTGCAATGTAAGTTACAAGTATATAAGACCCCATGCTTGAAATTGACTTGTTAATAACCCTTGTCCTGCTGATTTGCTAAATATAACCTACCCTGCAGGACCAGGATTAAGAGAAACTGTCTTAACCCTTATGCTGCTGGTGGCTAATTTGGCTATTACAAAAAATGATGCAAAAAACCTGAAAAATTACTGACACCCTGGCGAATGGGCACTCATCTGACATTACTTCGCAAGAGCTTTCCAATGAATACCAACATGATAGGATTTAGATGGTTCTCAAAAATCTTTGCATCCTTGTGCTTTGGACGAAAGTAGCCTTGAGCATTGGAAGGGTTAATCACAGCCAGCCACCCCTCATTAACCATGGTGGCTGAAGGCTATATTTCAGTAATAAGATATAGTGATAGGTAATATAGTGATCTAGTGATACCGGTAGGTAATATTTGAAGAAAGAAATGCTTGTTTCAAGTGTTAAGACATGCTATGCCACTTTTTTTTGATAATTTACCAGTACACCTTCAACACCTTACTGATTTAATAGGGGATACTTATCTATGCTTAGACTTAGTTTACAAGAAGAGGATAAGATAAAATGTATATCTCTAGGTCAAGATATCAAATTTTATTTGCCTAGCTGCCACTGTAATAGATAAACTATCAGGAGATCGGCTGTTCTACATCACAGGTAGACTAGGCTCCTAGACCCTAAAAGGTTGACATCCCCTTCTGTGCTGACCAAGCAGTGTGGTGTAGTACCAAGTATGGTAGATAGATGGCACCACCTGTTCCTCCTATCTCTAGAGATTTTATCTTATCCAAATTGAATCCTGGTGAGATAAGTGTAAACTAAATTGGCCACTATGGCCACCTAGAATACTTGAATGCTCAAGATGTTTTGTGCAACTGGGACCTTGACCCATTCCACACAAACATATTTTGGTGTCCTGATGGGTTCTTTTTAAGGGTTTGGGTGTCAAAAAAGGCACCCAGACGCCCTGCTGGCTATGACCATGATTTTGGATATGGTAGATTGGTACTAGTATGTAGCAATAGAAGGGGGGCACCATATCTAGAGAGAATAGGGTTAATAATACTGCTGGTTGAGCAATCATGCAATGTAAATGGTTTACATCTACCTAATAGGGCAAACACACTTAATACAAGCCCACACAATTATCCAGCTACCTAAGATTTCTTCAACTGAGAACCTTAAACGAGAAAATAACTTGATTAGAACATAGCAGGTTTTACCTAAGGCCTAAAAAAAAAAATTGTTTGTTTCCTGTAACGGTTCCAAAAAAAATAGGGTAGGTAGGTAGGTAAATCTTTTTTAGAGGTTGTTGTACAACAACCTTTATTCAGTTCGCTTTTGTTGTCTTGCATTCCCGGGGAGGGTCCTGGGAGCTGGTTGATGCATTTTCCCTATGTTGTCTTACATGGCATTTTTGGAAAATTCTAGCCGCATGATCTGGAGAGTGGGGTGTGGTGGGGTCGTTTTGTTTATTGTTTCTGTTAGAATTGGGTGTGTAGTTTATAATGTTTGTTTCATTGTTTCTGTGGGTTGCCTAGTTTTTTTTGGTGGATTTTTACGTGTTTATACTTTACGTTTTCTTCACTCCAATACGATTCTGTAGCGCGACTGGTCTGGTGGGGCGGCCGTTGGATGCGCATGCGTGGGTGGATGCGCATG
Organism: Maea johnstoni; assembly: GCA_963942565.1. NCBI lineage: Eukaryota > Metazoa > Annelida > Polychaeta > Spionida > Magelonidae > Maea > Maea johnstoni. Next base: position 32,257,993 of record OZ012693.1, on the reverse strand, counting down.
CGTGGGTTTTCTGCATATTTAATGCGATCGGTTAATCACGTGACGGTGCGTGATTGGGTTTCCCAGCACCACGTGGTTTGTCTCTGGTGAATTATCCAATGAGCGGTCTCACTGCCTCACCGTCACACCACGTGGTACTCTTTCCCGCGGTTTATTAACCAATGAGCGGCTATTTTTATTAATTTCGCCACTAAAACCGGAAAAAAAGTTTCAACTTCAAGAAAACAGACTCTAAATAATCCATCCTGCCCATTTGTGGATTTTTTTTGATCCCCACAATCGTAAGAAAACAACTTTGAAAAAAACGGAAGTAGTAAATATTTTTAATCTCGATTTCAGCAGTCAGTATATATACCCTTCTCACCATGAGTGTAGTATGCAGTCCTGAAGTTAGCAGACCTTTAACCCTGCCATCCATTCCGTTCTCACTGTTGTTGTATTTTAGATAAAGATATGATTTTAATTGTTTTGGGTGACAGGAAAAGTGTGTACTGTTATAATTTATTGGTCACAAACTTATAAGCCCAAAGAGCATGTAATGCGAATGCATGGGATGGCAGGGTTAATGGTCTGCATACTTCAAGGATTGCATTTTCACTCATGGTGAGAAGGGTGTCAAGGGACATAACTGCAGGCAGCACTCATAGAAACTGGCTTCGACATCATACTGCATCTACACCAAAGAGCATCATAGGAACTTGATTCACCTGACAACCCAAAATAGTAAGCATACATTAAATTGAAATAAATACAAAAGTATCAATACAAAACTATCACTCAATATACAATTTTATAAAAACACATCCACAAAATATAGAAACCATGCAAATCTTCACTGTCCCTCAAACAAAACAATTACTGTTTAAAGAAGATATTGTGTCGGTGTGATAATATAAGATTGCATTTGGTGAGATATGTTTTGTGTTGATATTTTTGTGTTGCTTTGATGGTATGTATGATTATTTTTTCAGGTTGCATGGTGTATTGAATTTCTCTGATGTACCTTCAGTCTACCTGATGTTTAGTGCTGCCTGCAGTTCTGTCCCTAGAAACTCTTCTCAACATGAGTGAAGTAGCAGACCTGAAGTATGCAGGCTTCTACCCTATGATGCCGATGCCGGTCCCATACCCCTTCAACCCAGTGCTCGGGCCCAGGCAGCATCTCCCTGCATTTGTATCGCCCAAGATGCAAAACAAACGAAAATACTGATCAAAATAAAGGGAAAATTACAAAGTTTGTGTTTCTGATGTATTTTTTAACACTATTAGGTATGATAGAAAGATAAAGAAGTTCAAAGAATGGGAATTTTTTTTGAAATTGTTCTAGACTGATATTTAATGTACATTCACAAACTGGCTCTTATAGTTGTATTTCTTGGCACTATTAGGTGTGATAAAAAGATAAAGAAATTCAAAAATAGGGAAGTTTTTTTAAGTGCGGATTTAGATAGAAATCTTATGAAAAGTTTGGAAGATATGTGTTTCAGATGTATTTTTTGGCACTATTAGGTGTGATAAAAAGATAAAGAAGTTCAAATAAAAGGAAATTGTTTTAAATTGCTCCAAACTGATATTAATGTCTATTCACAAACTTGGTTTTTGATTAAAAAGTCTGTAAGTATCATCAGCAGCATTACAAGTGTGTATCAGTCTATTTTAGGTTTAAGTACAAAGTTATTGCATGCATATTGGGTTTCTGGTAGTGCTGGACCTGCTTTAGTGGCGGAAGATCATGGCCAGGGGCATATGTCCCTTAAGGGGCCATATGGTTGATATTTGTGCATGTTTGCATTCAGGCAGTGTTTGGCCATTTTCATGTAAAGGTAAGTCATGGACTAAAGTTCTTCAGGCAGCAGCATGTTAGTTGTGGCAAGCATGCTGCTGGTGGGGTTTTGTTGGCTGTCATTTGCAGTGCTGGTTGTAGGCTTTTCCCATTCATGTTTGGTGATCTACTGGATTAGTGGTGGTGAGTTTGCCATAGTTTCTTGGATAGCTAGGAGTGGGTTATAGTTTTCGAAAATATTTGAGGGAGGGTTTTAGATAGAATTCTTTTGAAAAAATTGAGGGATATGTGTTTCAGTTGTATTTTTTGGCACTATTAGGTATGATAAAAAGATAAAGAATTTCAGTGGAAGGGAAATGTTTTAACTGTCCAGGTTTGGGGGTTTTGGAGCATTTTTCCAGGGAAAAAATTGAATAGTTTGTGTTTCTGATGTATTTTTTGGCACTATTAGGTATGATAAAAAGATAAAGAAGTTCAAGAAAGTTGAATTTTTTTTAAAATGTTCTAAGCTGATATTTAATGTCCATTCACAAGCTTGGCTCTTATAGTTCATCATCAGGTAGCAAAATCACATAATCCAGGAACATATGCCCCTTAAGGGACCATAAGGTTGATCCTTGTGCATGTTTGCACCCAGGCAGTGTTTGGTCATTTTCATGTAAAGGTAAGTCACAGACTAATGTTCTTCAGGCAGCAGCAGGTAAGTTGTGGCAAGCATGCTATTGGTGGGGTTTTGTTGACTCTCATTTGCAGTGCAGGATGTGGGCTTTTCCCATTCATGTTTGGTGATCTACTGGATGAGTGATGGTGGGTTTGTCATAGTTTCTTGGATAGCTAGAAGTGGGTTATAATTTTGGGAAATATTTGGGGGAGGGTTTTAGATAGAATTCTTATGAAAAAATTGTAGGATATGTGTTTCAGATGTATTTTTTGGCACTATTAGGTATGATAGAAAGATAAAGAATTTAAGGAAAAAGGAAAATGTTTTAAAATGCTCCAAACATATATTTAATGTCCTTTCACAAAGTTGGCTCGTATATTTTTTCATCTGGTTGCAATATCACATGAACCAGGGGCATATGCCCCTAAAGGGTACATAAGGTTGATCCCTGTTCATGTTTGCTTTTAGGCAGTGTTTGGCCATCTTCATGTAAATGTTTTGTGTTACTTTGATGATATGTCAGATGTCAAATTTTTAAGTCCGCCCCCCATCGCTCTCTTTTTCTGAAGTATGTGTGTTAAAATGTTCATGTTTATATTTGGCGGATAGGCTTAGTGATTAGTTTAGTTTGTCAAAAGTTGCATTTTATTTATGCGTGCTGAATTTTAGGTTATGATGAAATTTTTTATTCGCTGTTTAACTGTTGGTCTTTTTTAATATTTGAGAGCCGGCACTTATTTTAATGCATGGGCTTTGTTGTATATACTTAGCTTATGTGTTAACATTTTGTGTTGTGGGGGAGAGTCACAAGCCTCTGTTAAGGGGGAGTGGATTTTTGGCTGTTGGCAACATGTTTGATTTTGATGTGGTGTTATTTGCAGGCAGCCAGTCAGTTTGTTACATGCATCAGTGATTGACTTTAACATTTTCAGACAGGAGCAGATTTGGCTCCCAGGATTTTAAGTTTAGGGGCTATTAAATTCCTGTGCGGCCACCACGACGGTATGGTTTTGCCAGGGGTGCATTGTCCAGGTTTGGGGATCTTGGGGCATGCTCCCAGGGAAAAGTTTGAAAGGTTTGTGTTTCAGCTGTATTTTTTGGCACTATTAGGTATGATGAAAAGATAAAGAATTTCAAAAAAAGGAAAAGTTTTTAAAATGCTTTAAGCTGATATTTAATGTCCGTTCACAAACTTGGCTCCTATAATTCATCATCTGGTAGCAAAATCACATGGTTCAGGGGCATATGCCCTTTAAGGGACCATAAGGTTGATCCCTGTGCATGTTTGCATTCTGGCAGTGTTTGGCCATTTTCATGTAAGGGTAAGTCACGGACTTAAGTTCTTCAGGCAGCATTAAGTAAGTTGTGGCAAGCATGCTATTGGTGGGGTTTTGTTGACTGTCATTTGCAGTGCAGGATGTGGGCTTTTCCCGTTCATGTTTGGTGATCTACTGGATAGGTGATGGTGGGTGGTGAGTTTGTCAAAGTTTCTGGATAGCCAGAAGTGGGTTATAGTTTTGGAAAATATTTGAGGGAGGGTTTTAGATAGAAATCTTATGAAAAATTTGAAAGATATGTGTTTCAGATGTATTTTTTGGCACTATTAGGTATGATAAAAAGATAAAGAATTTCATAAAAAAGGAAAATGTTTTATAGTGCTCCAAACTGATATTAATGTCTATTCACAAACTTGGTTTTTGATTAAAAAGTCTGTAAGTATCATCAGCAGCATTACAAGTGTGTATCAGTCTGTAACCACTAACGAAAAAACACAAAAATCTGAAAAATTTCAAAATAGCAAAATATTAAAAAAACAAAAAATTGCAAATGATTAACTACAAAAAGACATACAAGGAATCGACCTCTTGACGCCACTGGCGTCTATCTTGTTGTTTTTTTTGTTTTTTTTGTATTTAGCAGTAGGTGTCCTGGAAAAATGCTGAAAAAACACATTTCATTCACCTATTACATTGTGTATTTGTAATTAACATTGTCATATGCTTCTTGTCAGTTATGTTACCTGTCACTTATGTTTCCTTTCACTTGTTTCTTATGTTTCTTTTCTTCTTCTGTAGGGGATGACACACAACCTAGCCCTAGACATGCCTGCTTTGGTGTGCTGCATGTGCTTTGTGCAACTGTAAACCTGCCCTGCTTTCCTTTCCGTGTAGTTTAGATCAAAGTTAAAAAAAAAAAAAAAAAAAAAAGAATCTTTTTTTTTTTTTTTTTTTTTTTTTTTTTTAAGTTTCACGACGGGAGGTAAAAAGACGTAGGGTCGGCAATGAAATGGTAGGGTCGGTCGGGTTACAGGAAACAAACAATTTTTTTTTAGGCCTAAGGAGATATATGTAGGGCGTGCTACCTAGTGCATGTGAGTGCATATCCAATAACTCAGGGTAGGGCAGGTAGATTTTGAAACAGCATCCCATTCATGGTCTTAGCCAGCAGGGCGTCTGGGTGTCTTTTTGGACACACAAACCCTTAAAAACACCTCTCAGGACACCCAAATTTTTTTGTGAGGAATTTTTAAAATGTCAATCTCAAGCATATAATTTGACTTTTTTCATCTCTATGTAATTCCCATGACATTCTATAAGTATATCATGCCTTATTTTGATATATTTATACATGTTTATGGTTGAAATCTGAGAATATTGTGGTCCCCCTTAAAATTTGGACGCCCAAAAATTTAACAATTGCCAATTTTAGGCACCCTATTATTAAATCCTGGCTAAGTCCCTGATCCCATTATATAGCCTAGCCCTTATATATAACCAGTAGGGCGTCTAGGCATCATTAGGACACCCAAACCCTCAAATATCACCCCTTATGACACCCAAATTATTTTGTGATTAATTTCTTTAAATGTCAATTTTGAATATACAATTGAAGTTTCTCAACCCAGTATAAACCTCATAATATTTATTGTATGAGGATATTATGCCTCATTTCATTAAGTTAAACACATGTTTATGGTTTGTAATTTGTGTATATTGTAGTCTCTCTTGAAAAATAGGACGCCCAAATATTAGAGCTGCACTCACCACTCACAAACTCAAGTGGCTCGAGCACTGGGGCAGGCTCGCCGAGCTCCAGCTGAAGTGGTCAACTTTTGAGCTTGTCTATGTTGGGAACATGGATGTAACACAGGGCACCTAACACCTTATAACTGCTTATCGCTGTCAGTGTCTTGTTTGCAATCTCCAATGTATACAAGCAGTGTTAAGTGTTATACTGACCTTTGTACCTCGTCAGCCCATTTTAAAATGAAATAAACATGTCAATGTTAATAAATCATCACCAGTAGGACTTTATTTTCTTATAGCTGGGCCGAAAATAAGTATTATTTTTTTAGATCCCCACGTTCGTGAGCTCAAGAGCTCACAAGTTAAAAGGGTGGTGAGCTCATGAGTTGATCTCCCTCGGTGAGTGCAGCTCTACCAAAAATGATATGATTGGCAATTGTGGACAAAATCCTGGCTAAAACACTGCATCCCATTGTGATGATTAGATTGATCCAAATACAGTTATATGCAAGTAGTTAACAACTGTTAAATGTGGGTGAGTATTGTAGAGATTCTGGCTCAGTTACTGTCCTGAGTAATTGCTAGGGTTGGGAATTGGTTGCAATTTCATGATCGATAATCAGTTGCAGCCAACCGATCGATTATCGATCATAATCAGTTCTTTGCACTTTTGCAGTAATTGGGTACTAGGGGTCTAGAGCCTAATAATAAGTGATAGTCCATGACAATTACTTGCTATTAGCACCTACCTTAACTTTGTTTTGAAGTGTTTTTGGAGCCTAGTTTCATAGCAAGAAAGCTGACAACTTGCCTGTCATTTAGTTCTATATTTTGCCACTAGGTGTCACCTTTTCCGATTATAATCGATTGCCAGTTTTGTAATAGATTAATCAGTAAAAGGGAGGCAAACGATCGATTATCGATTATAATCGATGATCGTCCCAACCCTAGTAACTGCACCTTCTTTGTTGATATGTGAGCGATGTCAAGAGTGAAATTATTGGAATATTTTAGTATCTGAAATGCATATATAAACTTGCAGTAATGTAGGCTAGTTATTGACTGATTTCTTCAGACAAATACATACACACACACATAATACAGACATTTTTTGCTTTAGGTGACTTTTTCATAGACATATACCAGGGCTCAAAAATAAGTTTTCTCCAGGAGGCCAATTGCATCTTCAAAAGCTAAAGCTACCTTGAGTTGTTGTGCATAGAAACCAGTACATCTTTGGGTTCCCTGCAGGAATTTTAGGGAGCAGCAGGGGAATTGGAGGGAGCCCAGGGCTTATGACACCCCTTAATTGTGGGTCCTGAATTATGGTAAAACCCCTAAAATGTTTGGTACTGTACTGGTAAAATCAGGGTTTTCTGTGCACAACAAGCTGTTGAATTTCTATTGTATTCCAGTATTGATTGTGTTTGATCAATGTCGGCTGAGTCTACTGTGTGTGTGTGTGTACTGTAAACGTAGCTAGGTGTGACAGGCAAGATCAATAAGGTACCATATGGCACCAGGCTATTCAAGCAATGTATTATGTACATGGGATAACACAATACACATCCACGCATGATTTATCTCTCCACTTTAAAAAATCTGATTTTACTCATTTCTATTGAGTATTTCAAATGATTTGTTTGTAGTTCTTTGTGTGTGTGTTTAGCGGGGGATGAGTTCTGGTAATAACATAATGATAATAATGATAATAATGATAATAATAATGTTAATAATAATAATGTTAATAATAATAATAATAATAATGTTAATAATAATAATGTTAATAATAATAATAATAACAATAATATTAATAATCTTGTCATTTGATATTGCGCTCTTCCATATATACATGCTCAAAGGCGCATTACATTCCATTGTCAGAGAATAAATGTTGATTTGCCACTTTGTAATTTGTAACAATATGATATTTTCATGACCTAGCTTAACACTTATGAAGAAATTTTTAAAGTATAAGCGAACTCTGGCAAATAATTATTAGAGAAATGTTACTTCGAAGACTACTAGCAACTCTATCTTGCAATTTCATTTCAATGCCAATGTTATTGTCAAAAGTATTAGATATCCAGACCACAATTTCTGGAGGAATTCTTAAGAAATTCATGGGTTAAGAGGTTTGTTCTATATATATCTTTGTTGAATTATCTTTGGAATAAAGAGTAAATAAGAGTATTAAAGCATGTATTAAAAAGAATAAACCTTTCCAATGCTGAGGCTAATTTCTTCGAAAGCACAAGGACAACAATTTTTGAAAACCATCTAAACACTGTCATGTTTGTATTCTTTTGATAGCTCTCTCTGAGCTAGTACCCTCAGATGAGTAACCATGTGCCAGGATTTCAGTCATTTTCAGGGGTTTTGTATCATTTTATATTGGGCCTAAAAAAAGAAATTGTTTGTTTCCTGTAACGGTCCGAAAAAAAATAGGGTAGGTAGGTCAGTAAAAATATTTTTTTGGACAATTTTTTTGCTGTCAAAAATGTGTGTTTTATGCATGTTTGCGCTGGGAGTTGGGAGGGCGGAAAAAACTTTAGGGTAGGGATTTTTTTGAATAAAAACTTTTTAGGGTAGGGTTACAGGAAACAAACAATTTTTTTTTAGGCCTTGGCCAAATTAGCTACCATCAGCATTTAAGTTTTGAAGTAGAGATGTAGGCTTGGTTTTACTTATCAGCTCTCCTCCATTTTTTTCTCGAAGGTGCTTTAATGTAAGGCTTAGTTCACCAAAACATCTAAGCTGTTTTTTGTGCTACAAGCATGAATGGGATCTAGGCGGAACTGAATCCTTATCACTCATGTAGGAATGCTTCTTCGTAATGTCACGTTTGACATTTCTATTAAGATAGACACATGCTGCTACTAGCTGTGTTAATAGGGACATGGTTGGTGGCTCTCTTTATTATCTATTTGTTTGGTACCCAGCAGTTTTAACCTATTCATGCCTTGAGCATGCAAAAGGTCTCTGTATATTTTGCTGATATTTTATGTTGGGTTTCTCAAGGGTTTTAAATGTCCCAATTATGTTCAGGCACCTTGCTGGCTAAGACCTTACACAGATATCTACTTAAGTGGCTAATTTCATGTCAGGTGATTTGTAATAAGTTGTATTTTATGGGAAATATTGAAGAGAGAGGCAATTATCATAATTCAAAACATAACTCCATTGGAAGTAGTGTGTGTATTTTAATTTTTAATGCAGAGCAGAGTTCTTAACCCCTATGCTGCTGGTGGCTAATTTCGCCAATAGGAAATGAGGTAGAAAAATCTTAAAGATGACTGAAACCCTAGCACATGGGTACTCATCTAAAGCACTTAGCGAAAGGTATCCAATGAAAACCTAAATGACAGGGTTCAGTTTGTTTTCAAAAATCTTTGCGTCCTTTAATTTTTGGAGTGGAAGGGCTAAGTTATTCTTAAGTTCATATGGCACTTGTCAAGGAGATCTCCTGTTAGGAATGGTTTGTTGACTAACCCTTAAAACTGATAATGGAGGGAAACTATTGTGCATGTACTATGATCATTTTTTGGGACCTCTCTAGATAATATATGTTTTCTTTTGTTGAGGCTGCTCTAGTTTGAGTGGTAAAAACCACAAGGGCTGTTCATTCGAGGCCCTCTTCATGCTTCATGCTTAGAGATCCCCAATGGCCTCTGGACCCATGATACTTATGAAAATAACTTAGTTTCTAAGCATGGATAGTATAGAAGACGCTTAACATTTAAGGTGAGTTCTTGGTTGAGTTGTGATCAATATTTCTCTCCTTCAAATCTTTTTGGAAAAGTGTGTATGTTAGACAGTTATCACCTAGGTAGTCAGGTCATGATACATTTATCTACCTACAAACATGAATGGGTAAGTTCGCAAGTGTTACTGATGCTTGGAATGTGGTATTTATCGCTATTCATTGACCTGTATCAGTTCATATATCTAGAGATATCTTTGATACTTCTGGCGATGATGGTTGTCCTTCATATTATATATATCCAGAATGGACATTGCAATATCCCCATACCACTGACCATTAAGTAAACCATTCTGTACTCTGAATCTTAGTAGGAGGCCTTTTGAGAACCTGTGGGGCTATGTACTGTTAACCCTACTTTCACAGTTGTTCCAACATACTAACATGCTCCATGTTACTCATGGGGATATAATGGCAATAAGGCAATATCTTGTGAAATTTTCACAGAAATTTCTTGTTCAAAATTCTTGTTAGATTCAAAAGTTCTTGTTCAAAATTCTAGTTAGATTTAACAATCTCTCGTAACATTTCTCCTTATGATATTTTCCATATAAAACTTTTCCCGGAAAGTCAGCATCAAAATAATCAGGCCTGTTTTTTGCACTGCAGGCCTGTTTTGTGCACTGCAGGCCTGTTATACTATTATAGTACAATAGTTAATTATACGATGTGTTGCCTTACTATAGATCAATGTATTTGCATGTACCAGACACCAGTCCATTTCAGTCAATGCAATGGAAGAGAAACTGACTATGTGTGCTGTTTTATACTGCTCCTGCTATACAGTGTATAATTCTTTTGATGTCATAAAGAGATGTGGCCTAGCAACAAGGCTCTATTCTGATTTGACTTTATTATATATAAATGCCTGCACCTATACTACATAGGGTCTTGTGGCCTACTGTTGGCCATTTAGTTCACACAATTGCCACACAAGGGGGTTTACTGTGATATTTCCAACTACCCTCCTAGCATACCGCAGTGCCATCTATCCACAAGGGATGACATTTAAATATGGCCTGGGAGGCAGGCTAGAAGAGATGCTGACTTTGTGTACTGCTTTTTGCTGCTCCCGCCATACAGTCTAGTATTCTTTTGATGTCATTTATCAAAGGGAAGATCTGAACGAACTGCCTCCTAAGTAAATGACCTCAGGTAGCCGTCTATTTGGTCAGCAGATTAATTTCTGGATAATGGCATTAATTCGGCGTGGGGGGGGGGGGGGGGGGGGGGTGTAACATGGATCAGTAGATATTGTTGTGAGAGGGTGCATGAGTGGGTTCCATTGCTCTGGCCTGCAGTCTTGGACTTATCGCTTGATTACTTGCCGGGGTCAAATTACAAATGTGCCCACTGCCCGAAAGCTTCTTGGAGCTGTCTGGGGCAAGCTGACTTTCAGTTTCATATAGCTCCTTGTCCAGAGTGTACGAATCTTTTGCAATATTTATAATCAATGTGTGTATGAATTATTTATCACATTGGCAAAATAATCCTCAACATTAAATTGCGCCTATTTTGGATGTTTTGACCTACATTATTTGATGATATTTTTTGTCTAAAATGATAAGCAATATTGAATTTAGTTTTGTCTTGGAGTGGATTGAACAGATAATTCACCAAAAGAGTTTTTTGAAATACTTGCCTTTGCCAAGAGGGCCAAGCCCACTCTTGGATGATGATTTAAGTTTCAATTTAGCAACCACTCACAAAAGACTAGCTTTGCACTGGCCATTTTCTACCTTCAAAAGAGTGATAGAAACCACACATTTGCACTCAAATACTGACATGATGTTAGAATTGATGAGGGGGGGGGGGGGACTCAGGGTCTGACACTTAGTTTTCAGGCTAAGGGCCCGAAAAGGTCTTTAGATAGAAATAATTGGTCAAAAACAGGATTTCTGGTTATTATACATACTATTTCGGGCCTGAAAAATGTAGGGGCCTACAGCAAAATCTAGGGGCATATGCCCCTGGGCCACTGGGAAAGTCGAACCCTGCGGGACTTAATGATTACAACAGGATACAAGTATTGAGCCCTGTACAGTATAGCTGACCCTGTTTGAGGGTACAATGTGTGTCAGAATAAGGATTGCTGTCAGAATGTTTGAGGGTCAGAGAACTAGTCTAGATTAAGGATAAGGTCAGTGCAATGTTAGACCTTGTACAGTTAACCAGGCCCTGTATAATGTTACAGACAATTTAAAGTATATCAGACCCTGTTTGAGGGTACAATGTTTGTTTGATTAAGGATTACTGTCAGAATGTTTGAGGGTCAGAAAACTAGTCTAGATTAAGGATAAGGTCAATGCAATGTTAGACCTTGTACAGTTAACCAGGCCCTGTATAATGTTACAGACAATTTAAAGTATATCAGACCCTGTTTGAGGGTACAATGTTTGTTTGATTAAGGATGGCTGTCAGAATGTTTGAGGGTCAGAGAACTAGTCTAGATTAAGGATAAGGTCAGTGCAATGAAGGACCTTGTACTTTTAAATAGGCCCTGCACAGTGTTACAGACAATTTAAATTATATCAGACCCTGTTTAAGGGTACTTCTTGTATCGAAATAAGGATGAGGGACAGGGAACTAGTTTAGATTACTGATATTAAAGGTGAGAATATAATTCATGAAATAACAGAACGGTGAAAATAGACAGTAGCCCACCGGTCCATTTCTACCAAAACTTTGAATGGGCTAGTAAAAGTATGTTTACTTGCCCAGAAAGTCTGCTAAAAAATCTGACCACATTAATTTAGTAAGCTTCACATCAAGTTTCACATTTCTTCTACATTAGATTATTACTGTCACAATTCATAAATTTAGCACAATCAACCATGAATGTTCAGTTATGAAATGGCTGTTGGCTATCAAAGTGATATGGACCGCTAATTTCTCTGGTGGACCACTAAACTATTCATTTTGATGGACCGTTAATTGACCACCAAGGCTTAGCAAACTGTTTTCAGCACTGCCTGTATATACTATACATTCAGAGTACAGAGACCTTGTTTGAAGGGACAACATGTATCAGATTAAGGATAGGCGTCAGCATTGATGAGGGTCAGAGAATTAGTGTAGATAACTGATAAGGTGAGAATGCAATTCAAGAACTCTTTAAGGAATTAGGCATAAAAAAGTTGTTTGTTCCCTGTAACCCTACCCTAACAAGTTTTTATTCAAAAAAATCCCTACCCTAAAGTTTTTTCGGCCCTCCCGACTCCCAATCATCAAAAAAACATGCATAAAACACACATTTTTGACCAAAAAAATAATCAAAAATTATTTTTTTACCGACCTACCTACCCTATTTTTCTTCGGACCGTTACAGGAAACAAACAATTTCTTTTTTTAGGCCTAATACAGAACCTGCACATACTATACATACTACAGTCAGAGTACAGGGACCTTGCTTGAGGGTTCAACATGTATCAAATTAAGGATGGGAATCAGAAATGATGAGGGTCAGAGAATTAAGCTAGATAACTGATAAGGCTAGAATGCAATTTATGAACTCTTTAGGGAACTACAGAACCTGCACATACAGTCAGAGTACAGCGACCTTGTTTGAGGGTATGTACAACATATATCAAAGATGGGTGACGGAGAACTGAGACCCTGTTTGAGGGTTCAACATGTATCGAATTAAGGATGGGTGTCAGAATTGCAGTCAGCGAACTGAGACCCTGTATGAGGGTACAACATGTATCAAATTAAGGATGGGCGTTAGAATTGATGAGGGTCAGAGAATTAGTCTAGATAACTGATGAGGTGACAATGCAATTCAAGAACTCTTTAAGGAACTACAGAACCTGCACATACTATATACTACAGTCAGTGTACAGGGACCTTGTTTGAGGATACAACAACATGTACCAGATTAAGGATGGGCGTCAGAATTGATGAGGGTCAGAGAATTAGGCTAGATAACTGATAAGGAGAGAATGTAATTTATGAACTCTTTAATTAACCCATTCACACTCAGAGTTCCTCAAGAAAGTATCGTCTGCTACTTTCGTGCTTTTGAAAATAACTTCGGAATAAAACAACAGTTCATGAAATATTTGTAGGAGAGTTGTTGGTTGACTTCTGGTCAACATTTCTCCTTGAAATTCTTTCAAGAAAATGCTTTTTTAAGTAAAATATTTCCAAAACTGTCAGGCCTGTTTTGGCCACTCTGAGTGTGAATGGGTTAAGAAACTACAGAACCTGCACATACAGTCAGAGTACAGCGACCTTGTTTGAGGTTACGTACAAGATGTATCAAAGAGTGGTGTCAGCGATCTGAGACCCTGTTTGAGGGTACAACATGTACGGAATTAAGGATGGGTGTCAGAATTGATGGGGGTCAAGGGAACAGGTCTAGATAACTGTGAAGGTCAGAATGTGACCAGGGTTGTCAGGGACAATTAGCCCGAATATGAGAGCCCTCAGGGCTTCGAGGATCGGTGACCTTAAAATGAGTTGAAGCTAGTATAGGATAATAGGCGAGGTAAAGTCTACTAGGTCACTACTAGAGAGGGATAATATACTGGGGATGTTTGTACTGTAGGCCAGTTTGACATGTGATTATTAATTTATTATTATATATTGTTTATAAAGGCTGTAAAACATTTCTTTTTCACTCAGCCCCAGACTGACAGAATAGAGTACATCAGAGGCTCATGAGACATACAGTAACACTATGATCCACCTCCGAGTACATTTATCAGGTTTGTGAAATTTCTCCCAGTTGAAATATATCTCGCGGAAGAAGACAGCAGTTTTAGGCCACTGCATTATAGATAGGATGATATTTTCATAGTTATCACAGCTCTAGTACCAGACAACTTGCAAGGGCAGTTCTAGACATGAATGTTACATTGTAATAACCCTTGGGACAGCACAAAGACACAAAGATTTATGAAAATAATCTAAATCCTGTCATGTTGGTATTCATTGGATAGCTCTTGCTGAGTACTCTCAGATGAATACAGGTATGTGCCAGTATTTCAGTCATTTTTCAGCATTTTTACATCATTTTGTATTGGCCAAATTAGCCACCAGCAGTATGAGGGTTAATGAAGGTAGTCTCCTTATAGCAGCTGGTTAGACCTTTTCATCAGGTTTTTGCACTCAGTGAACTGCACTTTGAGGGGATCCATTCATGCCTGTAGCAGCAAAAACCGCCTGACTATTTTGATGATATCTCTTTAACCAAAACAATTTTTAGAAAATATTTGACGGAGAGATGTTTATCACACCTTTATATGCAACTCTCCTTCAAATATATTGTGAATATATGCTTATTTTAATAATTACTTCCATAAGTATCACTGGTCCAGACGACACTTGTAAATGAGATCTCCCAGCGTGAATGGGTGAAGCAATCGCACTCATCTCACCCACATGTTCACTCTGATATCGCTTGGATCGATGGATTCTGCACCGTAAATCGCTCATACAAGAGCAAAATCAATTAGCAAGCAGCGAATTAGTCAGGCACCGATTTCATGCAACACCTTGACCAGCCATTACTGTAAATTCTCTGTAATCTGAAATACTTTTTGATAATTACAATTTTTATGGGTTGAGGCTGGACCATGTTTTATGAAAATACTGACAAAGCAGAGAAATAGTTGTCCATATCCATTTGAAATAGCTACCAGTGATAGATCAAGGGTGGTCCATATTGCCCAATGTTTATTTTGCAAAATAGCAATAGCAGCCAAAATTCTTATGGTGGTATAAATTTACGAGAATTTACTGTATGGTGATTTTATTTTCATGTTTCATACGAGAGCCTCAGTTCCATGCTGTCTGTATCCTATATGCTATAAAACACAATGTCCATGTATCAGAATGTTTGCATGGACTTGCAAATCTTAATTACTCCCTCTGGTGTCAAAGAAAGGAACTAAATTTGATGCAGGGCTTGACTTCATAACAAAGCAGATTATCTGGGGCAGTGTGTTAGCCAAGTATCAGAAACTGGGTGCCTAAGATTGGCATTTGGCAATTGTAAAAATTTTGGGTGTCCAAATTTTTATAGGGGACTACAATATACTCAGATTTCAACCATAAACATGTATAAATTTATCAAAATAAGGCATGATATCCTTAAATAGTATCGTGGGAATTACATATAAAACATTTCAGTATCAGTTTGTTGATATGAGCAAGTTTCTAAACTGCAAATGATGCTCTGTTGGTGGAATGACCCACATAGGGATGAAAAAATCCAATTATATGCTTGTGGTTTACATTTTAAGAAATTCCTCAGAATTTTTTTGGGTTGTCCTGAGGGGTGCTTTTTAAGGGTTTGGGTGTCCAAAAAGACACCCAGACGCCCTGCTGGCTAAGACCGTGATCTGGGGGAAATATGACCCTCATTTGGGCAATGAACATAAAGACCTAAAATAAATACAGGAAAAACAGGTGTAATATGGGGTGAAAAGATGCAATGTGGGAAAAGTATGGTGCCATATTTGGTGAAAAGATGCAATATGCGAAGAGTGTGATGTAATATGGGGTGAAAAGATACAATATAGGAAGATTATGTTGTAATATGGGGTGAAAAGATGCAATATGTGAAGAGTATGGTGTAATATGGGTTAAAAAGATGCAATATGTGAAGAGTATGATGCAATATGGGGTAAAAAGATGCAATATTGGAAGAGTATGGTGCAATATGGGGTGAAAAGACGCAATATGTGAGTTGTGGTGCAATGTGGTTAGGTCACAGAAGCAACTGTTGTCAGGACCACCCACTGAAGGCGCAGAGTAAGTGGAAAAATCTGCTGGGTTGAACTGGAGTTCTCCTCGTTTCCCCCGCTTGCTGTAGATCCCTGGGCTTACTCTCAGGAAGTACACATTACAGGGGAAGCAGCCCTGAGGCTATTAGGGGGGTCTCTGGTACCTAACACTCTCTCAGGCTTGCTGCACAGATCTATACGAACTTGTAAGGCAAAAGTAATTGGTGACTTAACCCATATGCTGCTGGTGGCTAATTTGGTCAATAAAAAATGATGCAAAAAAAAACTGAAAAAATGGCTGAAACCCTGGCAAATGGGAACTCATCTGAGAGTTCTCAGCGAGAGCTTTCCAATGAGTACCCACAAGACAGGGTTTAGATGATTTTCAATGATCTTTGCGTCCTTGTGCTTTGGATGAAAGTAGCCTCAGCATTGGAAGGGTTAACCTTTTCATGCTTGGGATCCAATTGGAAATTGGCTTTTGGAAATGTGATACTGTTGACAGTAACTTCTGAATGAAGGATGATTTCAGGAAACATTTGATTTGGGCATGTTATAATTAATAATTCTCTTCTCAAGTATTTTCCCAATTATCCTTTTGCCTGAAAGATTTAATTAAATTTGTCAGTGTGGCTTTTGCTGCTTCATGCAAGCATCAATGATTAAAACTAATCATTCTATATTGTCTAGCAAGCATGGTGTGATCCCAAAGTGTAATTTTTCTTTAAGAAAAAGGTCATGTACATGGTTTTTTTTCAAATACCCCCTGAAATAATTTATTCAAGACCCAATGAAGTAATCTTTTTGATTCAAGAATGTGCAGGAGCCATACCATCTACAAATCAATAAAGGTATTTAGTTTGAGAAAACTTAGTTCAGTTAACGTTTGTGGATAGTTCAAATATTTCAAGCACACATTGTTCTACGTTTATTTCACATTGATGTTGCAACACTACTTAACCCTTATGCTGCTGGTGGCTACTTTGGCCAATACAAAATGATGCAAAAAACCTGAAAAATGACTGAAACCCTGGCAAATGGGTACTCATCTGAGAGTACTCAGTGAGAGCTTTCCAATGAATACCAATTTGACAGGGTTTAGATGGTTTTCAAATTTTTTTGCTTCTTTGTGATTTGGATGAAAGTATCCTCAGCATTGAAAGGGTTAAAAAAATCATGCTGCTAATGTTTTATGGCATAGACCGGTAGATTTCAGTGATGCTATATAGATAGATAGTAATCTTTATTTCGGGTCAGGTAATAATTTTGCATAGTAAACATGAGCCAGGGCTGTCTGCCTACTACTAAATATCAATAAAAGTATAACATACAGGGTGTAACAGCAGTATAAACGATAAATAGAGCAAAAGTTGTGTATTTATATCTACGTGTCAACGTCGAAGCCTACATTTGTTACACTCTTTGCCTGTAATTGATAGTTGGAATGTAGTGTCAATTACTCTATTAGAAATGTCTAGGTAGCCCAATGTATATACTGTATATTTTGTGTGCTGCTAAGTACCCTAGACTCAATAAGAATACCTGATCCCTCTGCATGACTGGGTTAAAAAGCATACTTGTATGAGGATAAGTAGTGGCATAGTGGTAACGTGTTCGGCTGGCGACACAAAGGTCGCTGGTTCAAATCAGTCCAGCATCACTTCTTTCTGTCCTTAGAGCAAGACAGTTTACTTCTCGTTGGCCAGTGCTTCAGATGGCACTTTAAGTTGTCTGTTCAGTCGGCCAAGTGCCTTAGTAGCTTGTGTTTCTTGTAATTGATATCCCGACTTAAATAAATATTACATTTACATTTACGTTTATTTCCTATTTGAAAAGAATAGACCTGCCCCTGATGCATACCTAGTGACCCCATATAAAAAGTGTCATCTGGACCTATAATACTTTTTAGAAATAACTACAATGGAAATTGGCTTTGTTTCTAAACACCACTTCTCCTTCAAATACTTTCTAATGTAATGGTTTTCATAAAGATATATACCATTTAAATATTCAGGGTTTTTCTGGCTTCAGCAGATGTGAATGTGTTAACCCTTTCAATGCTAGTGATAGGAATCAGCTCAGATTTTCATGATCGATCATCGGTTGTGTACAACCGATCGGCGATCGATGATCGATCATCAACTTCAAGCACTTTCATCCCAGCAACACTTACTGGCTATTTCCACCGCTAAGTAAGTATTATTTCGGACATTTTGTGGTACTGTTTACTTTATTTCGATCATAATCGATGCCAAATTTTGGGATAGATTTATCGAAATCGAAACCCTTTCGATCCAATGATCGATTATAATCGATCATTGGATTATCACTATTCAATGCTGAGGCTACTTTTGTCCAAAGTTCTCACAAGGATGCAAAGAATTTTAAAAAACATCTAAACCCTGCCATTTTGGTATTCATTGGATAGCTCTTGTGGAGTATGCTAAGATGTGGTACCCACGTGCAAGGGTTTCAATAATTTTTATTTTGTTTTTTTTGCATCATTTTGAACTGGCCGAATTAGTCAGCAGCAGCATGAGGGTTAGACTAGGTTCCTAGTCCCTAAAAAGTTGACATTCCCTTCTGTGCTGACCAAGCATGCAGTGTGGTGTAGTACCAGGTATGGTAGATAGATGGCACCACCTGATCCTCAGATCTCTATAGGTTTTAGTTACAATCAAACTGAATCCTGGTGAGACACTAATCATTTTATATTGTCTAGCATGGTGTGCTCCCAAATTGTAATTTTTCTTTAAGAAAAAGGTCATCTACATGTTTTTTAAAATACCCCCTGAAATAATTTATTCAAGACCCAATGAAGTTATCTTTTTGAATCAAGAATGTGCAGGAGCCATACCATCTACAAATCAATAGAGGTATTTAGTTTGAGAAAACTTAGTACAGTTTACGTTTGTGAATAGTTCAAATATTTCAAGCACACATTGTTCTACATTTAATTCACATTGATGTGCAACACTTCTTATAAATTCATGCTGCTAATGTTTTATGGCATAGCCCGGTATATTTCAGTGATGCTATATAGATAGATAGTAATCTTTATTTCAGGTCAGGTAATAATTTTACATAGTAAACATGAGCCAGGGCTATCTGCCTACTACTAAATATCAATATAAATATAACATACAGGGTGTAACAGCAGTATAAATAATAAACAGAGCAAAAGTAGTGGGATTTTACAAATGGACTAGTTCTGTATTGTCCGCATGTCAAAGTTGAGGCCTTTATTTGTCATTCTTTGCCTGTAATTGATGGTTGGAATGTAACGTACATTACACTATTAGAATTGTCTAGGTAGCCCAATGTATACTGTATATTTTGTGTGAGCACTGCTGATTGGACTTTACAAAGTACCTGATACCTCAGCATGAATGGTTTAAAAGGCGTACAATTTTCCTATTTGAATAGAATAGATCTGCCGCTGTTGTGTTGAGGCTACTTTCTTCCAAAGCACAAGGACTCAAATATTTTTGAAAACCATCTAAACCTGGCCATTTTGTGAAATACCCTCAGATGTGGTACCCACGTCCAAGGGTTTCAATCATTTTTCAGTTTTTTTGCATCATTTTGTATTGGCCAAATTAGTTACCAGCAGCATGAGGGTTAACACAGACTTGTAGCAAGTGTAGCTCTCCTTATCATCTGCCTCACTGCTGTTGTGTATTCATCCAATTGACCGATTCATTCCGGGACGCGATATCCTGTGTAATACTTCCTGTGATCTGCTTGTTTCTAATTCCTTTCTCTGGTTCTCTTTCTCACAGGGGATTCGTGTTCAAGTTATTGCCATGGTGACGTCGCCTGAAAACCAAAAAGGATAGAGGGCGTCTGCAGCATTATTAGATGAACTGGTGAATTGATGTGTATTTGGAACACCAGGTGGCAGCCCTATATATATATATATATTCTACAGGTAGGTTACCCTTTGCCTTTTCATTAGTGAGATGAAAAATTCAAAAATCTTAGCTTGAATGCTTGCTGAATATTTCAGACATTATGTGATAAAGCAGCATGCAACATACCCACTTGCCCCGTTGCAAGTAAATTCGGCAAAAAATGGCATGGGGCAAGCTGAACAAGACCCTGATTTGCCCCGCTTTGCAAGTAATGTTTTGGCAAAGTCCAATCTCACCACTGTTCAACAGAGTGGCGGGGCAAGTAGAAGTGCCGGCAGGGCCAGTCAACTTTAAGGGCAGCTTGCCCCGCTCAGAAAATAATGTTTTGCAACCAATGTTGCACCCTGTAAAGGAATTATTCACATGGCAATATTTCAGTGTATGATATATGCATTTTTCCATAAATATACTGTGATATATGCATCATGGTTTCCCCCCTTGACAGAGATTAGGGTAAGGCACATAAGCATATACAGTTACCAATCTTAGAAGTTCAATATGAGGATCACCTTCATAAGAAAATATTTATGAATTTTTTTATTTCAGCTTATTTAATAGTCAAGTAGGTCTAGGATTTTGAAGATATACATTGTTGTAATATGATTAAAACTTAACCTGAATTTGCGGAGAAGGTCTAGGATTTTGAAGACTTATATTGTTGTAATATGGTTACTAAGAGAACTCCGAGAACGATATCACATTTCAGAATGAGGCTGTCTGCGGAGAAGTGCTGACCTGCACATGCTCAGCCCTGCTGTGGCACGCAGCTTTTTATAACTCCTTTGTTATATACTTAAAAAACATAGTGTACACATGTTGTGAATGGTGGAATATAAACCATCTTTGTGCAATATGATCTGTTGATCGTCCCCATATCTCACTCTGACAGCTCTTGGGGAGGCTTTGTCCGCATGTATCCGGCACAACGATTCTAGCCATCTTACTTGGCAGGACACGTAGTTACTGTATTCGTATTCGACCAGATAAATGCACATGTCCGTAGCAAGTTAGGAAAAAATCCCTAGAATTCATTCTGTTTTCTCTATCCCTAAAAACATTGCTATTTCGAAAGGAGTTTATTTGACTATATGGACCATGACAACTGTCCACTGACTTTCTTTAAAGCGCTTTTGAACATTATAGGTGGAAAGGGCGCTATATTAGATATCAACTATTGTTATTATTATTATTATTATTATTATTATTATTATTAATTTTTTTTTTTTTTTTATTAGCTTCAACATCTAGCCCCAGGCTATAGGCTAGCCTTAATGTCAAACCAAATTCATGGTTGAAAATATATATATAAAATATATTACCATAAATTCTTGGAAATTTAGACCATCTAAATTATTAAGGCCACTATAATTATTGTGCAAAATAATTTAATGGAAATCTGGGCCACCTTTGATCTATCACTCATCATCATTAAGGAAAATTTAAGAGAAATCTGTGCCACTGTCACTCTGCTGACAGTTTATTCCACATTGCCTCAGTCCACCCAGCTGAAAAATGGGTACCTAGCATTCATAAGGCAGTGCTTAGAGCTTGTGCGCTATATGTAGGGACTTAGCCAGGACCCGTCCTAGGTCTGTCTTTTGGACAGGTAGTTTCCTAAAAACCTCCTGTTTGGACAGGGAAAAATTTCTATGCTGATTTTTCAAGTTTGCCCTTGGGGTGTAATAAACAAATATTTTCCTAACGGACCATCTTCTAGGACTTAGCTGAAGTGTAAAAATTGCTGTTTTGGACAGGCATTTTTGAAATCCTGGCTAAGACCCTGGCTATATGCTGCCGGCTGCTCTGGAATATCCCTCCCTGCTAGGGAAGGAAGGTCGTGTGAACATTTTGGTGGATACAAGACTATAAACCGAATACCTTTAAACAATTCCCATATTGTGGAAAGCCTTTCTGATATTACACCAAACCCACAAAAGTACATCATGCACATAGGTTAATCGTTTTTCATGCTTATCATATAAGCCTGTCCTGGTCATATTTGTACAGCTCTGATAAGGTTTGAAGTGGTTACTATAACCCTTAAACTTCCTATCTGTATACAATCTTCCTCTCCTGAAGCGAACTTACTGGAAGTGTTTCTATATTTATCTGTATGTCTTGGGTAAGTTTAACCCTTTCCGGTTCAGGGCCCACAGCTCTTCTGAAACTAGGAGTGGTATAGATTAGAATACCAGGGCTTGACATAACAGATAGCCCCATAGTCATGACTATCTAACCATGGAATAATTGCATTTTGGGCAAGCTGAACAAGCCCTCAACTTGCCCAACTTGACTATCTGTCATTTGACTAGAAATTGAGAGGTACATTCATTGAATTCATAACAGGATTATTTGAATAACAACATAATTGTAAGCAACCTTGAAAAGTCATAGAGGGTATAGGCAGAAGTTAAATGGGTGATAAAAATATACAGAAATAACATCAAACCTATGGTTAAAGAATTTTAAAAATGTTATTGTTTTTATGTCAAGGTTAATTGCTATCACATTGGTCGGGCAACCTGAAGGCCTGACGGGACTATCTGATCTTGGGTCTTACCTGCCCCGCCTGACTACCTGGGTTTGCCGGGTACTGTTGAGACCTGAATACAGACATTTACTTCCTGCACCGGTTGCCCGGACACCTGCCAGTGCCTGGTTGTACAAACACCCTTGGATAGCATGTCAAAAACATAAGCCAAACACATCAATGACCCACATACATTGGGAATGAAAGTTACCTTCAGTTGTGGGGTCATTCATGCACGCATGCCCAGGAAACTGGCTGTCAATCAAGCATGCGGTCAGGTATTATGCCTGGGCTGCCCAGGCATTTAGTGCAGGAATGAAATGCCATTACTGTATAGGCTCCTTCATCTGAAAAGTTAGTATTCTCCTCTGAGTAGACCAAATGACGTAGTACCGCCAATGATGTAGTTCCAGCAGTGGCCGTTAGATGGCGCCATATGATATTTCTTAGATGACCAAACAAAAGTGGATTTGAAACCAGCCGGTCAACCTGAACATGCTAGCCTCAACCAGTGTCAACTAATAGCTGCTATTAGTAGGACTGTCATTGATATGACAAGTATCGATCGATCGAAATAATTTTTCCAATTAATCGAATCGAATCAATTATGTTAATCGAATCGAATTAATCGAAACACATTTTTTCAGCCTTTTACGCAATTTTTAGCCAACGCTGTTAAGAATTTTGAAGAGAAACTCAAGTATCTAATCAGAAAGTGTTGAGAAAACCTTCATTGTCTTTGCATTGTGGGAATCTTAGGATCCTAAACCACAAAAATAGTGTGGAACATGTGAAAATATTCTATTACTGCAGTTCTTCACAATCGAATCGAAATAATCGGAATCGAAAAATAAAATGTCAATGATCGAATCGAAAAAAAATGGATGTCAATGACAGTCCTAGCTATTAGGCCAAAATTGATGCTCTGGGCACCCCCAGCTAGTGGTGGAGATAAGGTTTCTCTGTAATGTAATCGATGCGAGAGGCCTGATTAGTCCTTGTTCCCACGTGATCTCGCTGTGATGCCTTATAAATAAACCTATATAAATTCCAATTATTATTATTATTATTATCTGGTACTCCAGCATGTAACTATAGGGCATATAGTAATTGGTCTCTCGCTACATATCCATTCTTTTCTTCATCCAAGGATATTCTTATCTCCAGTGGTTTATACTGTGAAATAGTGTTTGTGGAGACACCAAGTGAATAAACCTGACCACCTGTGGTACTAGCTGCATAGGCATGGTAGAAAATATGAACGGAATAGATACAGATCAGGGCTCGAAATTAAGGGGTGCCGGGCGCCCTGGGCTCCTTGGAATTCCCCTGCGGCTCCCTCAAATTTTTGCAGGGAGCCCAAAGATGTACTGGTTTCTATACACACCACCTTTAGGTAGTTTTTTAAGATGCAATTGGGATCCTTGAAAAAAAAGTTAATTTCAAGCCCTGCAGATAGAACAGCCTATAGTCTAGGCCCAGAGTGGTATTGGTCAATGAAGCCCGCATTCACCTGTAATCCACACATACCAATATCGATATTGAATGGGGAAAAGTTTCATATCGAAAAAGTTAAGTATTGTATGGTATCGTTAAGATTTATGATTTATTGTAAATAGACTTAATTGCTACTTGGACCTCTCCAAATGAAGGTATTTCGTGATTTATTGACGAATTGCTTAAAGCTTATGCTGCATAATTTAACATGATTAGGTCCCTGAGAGGTAGGCAGTATTGTAAAAAATTAAAATATTGTTAAGATATTGTATTGTCAGGAACAATAAATGGTATCATATCATTTATTGTTCCTGGTATCGTTCAGGAAATATTATATTTTATTATACCTCATGTGAAAATCGTAAGCCGTGATTGGCTTACAAAGGTTGGCCATTCCATCATGTCCACCGGCGAAACGTCCACCGTTCTCACTGGATCTACCGGCAGTCATTGTTGTTTTCATTGATATTTTACCAAATTGGGGTTTGTTTGGTATAATAAAACAAATATGCCATGCCAGTGTGGGTATCCTGATGGAATGGCTCCCAGAGGGAGGATGGTTTTCCCGAGGGTGGATATCATATCATTTATTGTTCCTGGTATCGTTCAGGAAATATTATATTGTATCGTACTGTAAAAACTTAAAAAAGTGCCACTCCCTTACCATGGGGTTGTGCCTTGTGAGAGAAAATCCCTGAGGACGGTCTGAAGATTTGTCTGAAAACACCAGTGAATAACCCATACCCTAAATCCTGGCTATTAGGGTATTCCGCCAGTATACCGGAAATTCTCGGAAATCTCGGCCACCCTAGGAAACTCGGCCACTATAATTAATCTACCAAATAATTATTGGGGAAATTCGCCCACCCCCGATTCATCCAAGGACACATTTCGCCAAAAGTCGGCCACCAAGTAAATTTCATTGATATAAGAAAAAACATTAAGATTTCCAAAGTTTGCGATTGATTTTAGATTATTAACGATCGTTTCTAGTGCCCATATCCGCCAAAAGACGACCGGTGCGAAACCGGAAGTAGGTATCGCATTTCTGCGTGTAGAGTGGAATACAGCTTGGGCGGCGCCATTTCGAAAACTTGTCAACATTTGTCAACAACTTGAATAAGTATATAATTCAATGCGTAATTGACGTGCGGCAGCAAGAATAAACAAGTAAACAACATACAAGAGAGGCATGTTACTTTACAAGTATATATAGCAGAGGAATGACAAGCCAGGTAGGTGATTTTGTGGGGGGAAATGGTGTTCTTGTTCATGAAGTTAGCGATCGAAGTTCCATCTAGCTTTCGTTTCAATTCAATTGACAATTGACAATATCGGCCAAAGTGAAAGGGTGAAACCGTGAAAGACATGTTTAAATTGATCAAGTTTCCGATTGATTTTAGATTATAAACTAACATTTCTAGTGTCCCTATATCTGCCCAAACACACCGGCTCCGAAACCGGAAGTAAACACATCGATCTCATGGGCTGCGCCAGTTTGTATAATTCAATGCGTAATTAGCGTGCTGCAGCAAGAAAAAACAAGTAAACAACATACAAGGGAGGCAAGTTACTTTATTAGTTTATATAGCAGAGGAATGACAAGTCAGGTAGGTGGACAATAAGGGTTTTGTGGGGGAAAATTATATTCTTGTGTTGGAAGTTAGCAATCGATTTTCAGTTCCATCTACATCATAGTACATGTAGCTTTCGTTTCAATTGATGATATCGACGAATCTCGGCCACAGTGTCTGACATTTGATCGCTATTTTCAGTAAATTTCGGCTACCATCAGCCAACGAAAATCATATTTAATAAAAAGTGTCTGAGATTTGCGAGAATATACGGTATTATAGAACATCAATCTAAAGCAATAATCATATCAAGAGTTAGTGCACATTTTGTTCTCCAACAGCAACCAGCACAAAGTCTCGCACATAAGCCTGTTGGGAAAACAGGAGAAGCATTGATTTGTGAACTAGGTTTACAAGTTTTTATCATCGAAAAAAAAAATCTTTACTTCCTGAAAGCTGCTGCAGCCATGGTCAGGCGAGTTGTCAATAACTCCTTTAACCCTAATGCTACTATTGGTTAATTTGGCCAATAGAAAATGATGCGAAAAACATGAAAAATCACTGAAACCCCGGCACATAGGTACTTATCTGAGAGTACTCAGCGAGGGCGTTCCAATGAATACCAACATGGCTGGGTTTAGATGTTTTTCAAAAAATTTTGCGTCATTTTTTGGATGAAAAAAGCCTTAGTATTGGAAGGGTTAAAGCTCCTGGAGGATTAATGGTCAGGGGAGTTGTCAATAACTCCTTTTAATCCTTCCAATACTGAGGCTTATTACTTTCGTCCAAAGAACAAGGACCCAAATATTTTTGAAAATGGTCTAAACCCTGTCATGTTGGTATTCATTGGAAAGCTCTTGCTGAGTATTCTCAGATGAGTACCCATGTGCCAGGGTTTCAGTCATTTTTCAGGATTTTGCATCATTTTGTATCGGCGAATATTAGCCACCAGCAGCGTAAGGGTTAATTCTGTCAATCCAGAGTCGTTACAGCACTCCCAGGGAGGCAGAGGCCATCAAATATTGATGATGTAATCCTAGGATGTCTAGCAGGCTGCAAGGGGATTACTGTACTAGTTGGTCGATGGACTTGTTGTTGCGGGGTTTTATGTGACAGTTATGACATCAGAACAAGCACTTTACTAGTACAAGCTATGTACTATTCAAAAAGAGACGTTTGCCCTCCTCCCCTTTATCATATTATATATATATATATATATATATATATATATATATATATATATATATATATATATATATATATATATATATATATATATATATATATATATATATATATACTGTAGAACACACAATTTACGCGTCTGTTTATATATAGCGTACATAGCGTATGGTTCCGCTTTGCTATACATTTGTATATAAAAACGCTGTACTTTTCTCTTACTGTACTGGCACTGTCAGCGGCGGCTACCGTCGCTAACATAAAGATACGCTATGATGCGAAAACTCCCCAATTCGCTATATATGGGACACGCGTCATATGTGTGTTCTACAGTATATATATATAGTTTAAATAAGGCATACTTTGCGCACCCCACAAGTCTGCATTTATTAAACTGCACACCATTATTTGAACAACTGATGCCTATGCTATTATTGTTATGAACGCTGATCTGATAGCTCTTTATTCAATATCCATATGCAAAAGATTAACTGCATATCATCGGTAGCTGCCACATTTCATTTGAATCAATTCAAGGGCAAGTTATGTATCTATCGCTCATTCATTTAACAGTTTGAGTTTTACAGAAGATTGATGGAATTATCACTGCACTTTTATTCTAATAATCCTCCAAAATTCATTGCCACAAATGATCATAGCTTAAAAATGAAATCTACAATTTATTCTTTTATTTTATTTTCTATTCTTTTTCATTTGCTTTAAAGCGTCCGCCAGTCTTCTTTCTGCTACTGATATTAGCTGGTGTCATTTTAGTGGTTAACCCTTCCCTTACCATGCGCAAGCCCCTCACAAGCTCTTTCCAAGTTCTTTAGAAGTTGAACCATAAGCAGCTACTTCAGCTTATTACAAGCGTTTAATAAGCTGCAGTCAAGCATTCAAGCAACCAATTTGAGCAACCTGACCATCCATGCCTTGAGCCATCATGCAGCTCCAAGTCCTGATAACGTACCAACAAAACTGCTTGTGCCCAACTTTTACCGCTTACATGGGCCGCTTATTTCAGTGTTGCTCTCATGCGCCACGCTTTTGCAAAATCGTGACGCTCGTGAGCAACCTGTCAGCTGCTTGCTTCTACTAAGCAGCCACTCAAGCGGTAACTGATTTAAACGGCAAATTGCTACTTAGCAGGAACTTATGTAGCAGGCAAAACTCCGCAAGCCTCCAGATGAGTTGTGGGTACTTGCCAGCTACTTTCTGACAACTTGTTACAAGTTGCCAGACAACTTGTGGACTACTCTTACAGATGACTTGCTGGCTACTCTCCCACAACTTGCTACAAGTTATCAGATGACTTGTGGACAGCTCTTATGGATGACTTGCAGACTGCTTTCCCACAACTTGTTACATGTTGTCAGATGACTTGTGGGCTACTCTCAAAGATGACTTGCAGACTGCTTCCCCACAACTTGTAGCAAGTTGCCTGAAGACCAATCCAATGTAGCCTTTAATTGATACAGGAAGTTAGGGAAAGAGGGATATCTGAGGGCTGGCTACAGGGAGAGGGTGAACATGTGGCCAGAGAGAGGGGAATAACCACTTTCAAACAGTGTAGGGGAAAATATAGGTTTATTAAGGGCCAAAACATACAATGATATAAAGCAAAGGGTTGTCCATGCACTTAGTAACAGCGACAGCAAAAAGGAGGAGTAGTTAAAGCACTTACATAGGGGTAATGACCAGTCGAATGAGGAGCAAGGTTCCATGAGATGCTGCAGGTAAAATGTCTGCCAGGAGAGAGGTAACATGACTAGTGCCATGTGCTCTGGTCAGGTGACCTTCACACTCTGTGGACAGGGGCTGCAGATGCTAGAGGGAACACTGAAGTCTAACAAGCAACCAGTAAGCCTTGATGAACTATGGTTGAAAAGTTAAAGCTAGACAAGCTTACTACAAGCTGTTCAGATTATGTCTCGTCAAATTGCTATGTCTGATAAGCGTTTCCTAAGCTGCAGTGATCTCTTGGCAAAGAGGTGAAGTCAGACAAGCTGCAACTAATCAGTAGACAAGTGCCTACCAAGTGGCTCAGCTTGTAGGAAGCGGCTCAGCTTGTGGCAAGCTGTACAAGTTTTTCTTCGCTAATAACAGCTTAGCAGTCACTGCCAGAGACTTGTGAGCAGCTTTTACCGCTTGCGCTTGGTAAGGGCTATGCTGGTGGTGGCTATTTTTGCCAATACAAAATGATGCAAAAACCTGAAAATTGACTGAAACCCTGGCAAATGGGTATTCATCTGAGAGTACTCAGCGAGTGCTTTCCAATGAATACCAACATGACTGGGTAAAGATGATTTTCACAAATTTTTGCTTTTTTGTGCATTGAGGAATGTAACCTCAGCATCAGAAGGGTTAATATCAGGTGAATTAATGAACAATTTCTACTGGACAAGAATGAATAATTCCTACTGGAATGGAATATCTTGACAATAACCCCTCTGTAACAGCTGCTGTTATCTGTGAAAATCGTTTGTCCTGCAAATCGCTTATCTACACCGAGAGAGACGATATGATGTTCAATATAACAGACAATAATATATTTTAATATTTCCCAGCAACAGCTTGTCTGTGGATAAGCACACCACTGTTCTGTACGTGTCTGATTACCCAGAGATGAGCAGGCCTGTTGCTTCATGGTTTACTACAGAGTTTGACTTCCCCAGGGGCCCAGGGGCATATGCCCCTAGATTTTGCTGTGGGCCCCTAGATTTTTCAGACGAGGCGCCCAAAGTAGTATGGATATTAACCAGAAATTCTGTTTTTGACCACTATTTTTCATCAAAAGACCTTTTCAGGCCCCTAGCCTAAAATCTAAGTGTCAGACCCTGTACTATATAGTATAGTTCATATTGGTATATCCGTGCACCCACAGAGTAGTATATATAAGAGAAACAAAGTTTCCTTGGGTGTAAAAAACAATAGTATATTGTAGACATTTCGGCCCTGAAGCCTTCTTCAATACAAATGAAGAATATAACTCTTCGTTTGTACTGAAAAAGGCTTCATGGCCGAAACATCTACAATATACTAGTGTTTTTACACCCAAGGAATCTTCATGGTTCACTGTCAGCGTGCAACATATATCTAGAAAATACTAGTGATGTCATTGATATGAAATTTTCTCGATTCGATTAATTGATATACTATTCGATTCGATAAGATTCGATTCGATTCGATACACCGTAACATGCTCGTAGGCCACAATTATTTATAGGGATGTCATTGATATCCCTTTCTTTTCGATTTGATTAATTATTATACCCTTTCCGATATATCGATAAGCTACGATTCGGTTCAATACCTGAGTAAAGTACACCATTCTTTCCAACTTCTCTCTTCAATATTTAGTAAGAGTTTCACTTTGCGTTAGTTTAACAGGAAAATGTCTGGGAAAAGTATGTTTTTTATCAATAATCATACAGCATTATTGGGGTACAGAATATTGATTATTTCGATATCGATACCCAACCTTTCGATTCAATTTAATTGACAAAGTGAAAATGTTGATTTATCGATTTGTCGACTATCGATGACATCCCTAGAAAACACTAGAAGTAACCCAGCTCCAGAACTGCACACCTTCTCCTGTGGCTGTCAGCTGAGCAGGTCAGGGACCTGTTGATATTTGAAGACAGGGTGGGTGTAGTGGCAGAGAAGGTCATGTAAGAAAGAGAATCCTCTACAGAGAATATTTCTATGCTACCCTTTTCACGCTCAAAGAAGCCCAAGTTTCGGATATAGTCAAACGGGCCTTAGGTCTAAAATAAAAAGTTTGTTTCTTATTACCCTACCTACCAAAACTTTTTTCCCCTACCCTAATCTTTTTATTGCCCAAAATATTATCTTTTTTAAAAAGAATGATAAAAATTTGTAACTGCTTCACATTCCATGCACGGCATACAAAAGAAATTGAAAAAAGAAAGAAGAAAAGATCAAATATCCGCATATAATACTAGTTCAGTGATTTTTAATAGATCTAGATACCCCACTACTTTAGATGCTGCTATTTTGCTTTATATATAAATACATTTACATCTAATGCAGCATTGAGGAGAGAAGAAAGATATGATAAAATAGAAAAGAAATTCCCTACCTACCATCCTTATTTTTTCTAGCATGTAATAAGAAATGAAACATATTTTTTCTTTAGGCCTTATAGACCTGTTATTAGGGCTTAGTCTTAGCTAGCGTGGCGTCTGGGTGTCATTTGGACACACAAATCATCAAAAATCAACACTCAGGATACCTGAAATTTTCTGTGATTGATTTCTTTGAAATGTCAACTTTAGGTTGAAATTGAACTGAAATTTATCCACATCATTACAATTCCTTTGACATTATATGATAGGATATTAGGCCTTATTTCAGTGAGTAAATACATATATATATGGCTGTAATCTGAGTACATTCTGCCCTAGGCCCTCGCTTGAAAAATAGGACACCCAATTTTTGGGCACCCAGTTTGTAAATCCTGGCTATGACCCTATTACAGGGACCATCTTTTCCTGCTCAGAGAAGCCAAAGCTTCTGATACCTGCACATTAAGACCAGTCAAAAACTCCCATGCTCACAGAGAGTCTGTTGTAACAGGAATGTCTGTAGTAACAGGTTGCTGATCTTCTGTGGTATACATGTTCCCATGCTCACAGAGAGTCTGTTGTAACAGGAATGTCTGTAGTAACAGGTTGCTGATCTTCTGTGGTATACATGTTCCCTGCTCACAGAGAGTCTCTTGTAGCAGGAATGTCTGTAGTAACAGGTTGCTGATGTTCTGTGGTATACATGTTCCCATGCTCACAGAGAGTCTGTTGTAGCAGGAATGTCTGTAGTAACAGGTTGCTGATCTTCTGTGGTATACATGTTCCCTGCTCACAGAGAGTCTGTTGTAGCAGGAATGTCTGTAGTAACAGGTTGCTGATCTTCTGTGGTATACATGTTCCCTGCTCACAGAGAGTCTGTTGTAGCAGGAATGTCTGTAGTAACAGGTTGCTGATCTTCTGTGGTATACATGTTCCCTGCTCACAGAGAGTCTGTTGTAGCAGGAATGTCTGTAGTAACAGGTCGCTGATCTTCTGTGGTATACATGTTCCCATGCTCACAGAGAGTCTGTTGTAGCAGGAATGTCTGTAGTAACAGGTCGCTGATCTTCTGTGGTATACATGTTCCCATGCTCACAGAGAGTCTGTTGTAACAGGAATGTCTGTAGTAACAGGTCGCTGATCTTCTGTGGTATACATGTTCCCATGCTCACAGAGAGTCTGTTGTAGCAGGAATGTCTGTAGTAACAGGTTGCTGATCTTCTGTGGTATACATGTTCCCATGCTCACAGAGAGTCTGTTGTAGTAGGAATGTCTGTAGTAACAGGTTGCTGATCTTCTGTGGTATACATGTTCCCATGCTCACAGAGAGTCTGTTGTAGTAGGAATGTCTGTAGTAACAGGTTGCTGATCTTCTGTGGTATACATGTTCCCATGCTCACAGAGAGTCTGTTGTAGTAGGAATGTCTGTAGTAACAGGTTGCTGATCTTCTGTGGTATACATGTTCCCATGCTCACAGAGAGTCTGTTGTAGTAGGAATGTCTGTAGTAACAGGTCGCTGATCTTCTGTGGTATACATGTTCCCATGCTCACAGAGAGTCTGTTGTAGTAGGAATGTCTGTAGTAACAGGTTGCTGATCTTCTGTGGTATACATGTTCCCATGCTCACAGAGAGTCTGTTGTAGCAGGAATGTCTGTAGTAACAGGTTGCTGATCTTCTGTGGTATACATGTTCCCTGCTCACAGAGAGTCTGTTGTAACAGGAATGTCTGTAGTAACAGGTTGCTGATCTTCGCCTCTAGTGCCACAACTCACAGTGTGTACATTATTCATAATTGGTGGTGTCAAGTTGCGCCACCAGGGGGCAAAACTAATGACTCCCTTTCCCATTCCCACTATGTACACTATATTAGCAGCTACAGAAGCAACAGTAGGAAGTACATAGCCTACGGTGGTGACTTCAGTTATCCGCACCAAATCCAGCAGAGATTTCTTAACCCTTATGCTGGTGGTGGCTAACTTGGCAAATACAAAATGATGAAAAAAAAACTTTTAAAAAATGATAGAAACCCTGGCACATGGATATTCATCTGGCAGTACTCAGCAAGAGGTTTCCAATGAATTCCATTTGTGAACATGACAGGGTTGAGATGGTTTTCAAAATCTTTACTTCCTTGTGCTTTAGACGAAAGTATAGCCTCAGCAATGTGGATCTTTTAGGGTGCTACCGGCTACAGGCATGAATGGGTTGATAGCATTGACTTTTGGGCTGAATAATATAATGAATCTGTAGCTAATTAATTCCAAGGATATATATTTGAATATCCTATGTGATCAGATTATGGCCTGGATTTTGGTTTATAAGTGTATGCTGCTATATTCTAGACCCTCAACTTGAAATCTTCACTGGCCGTAGTAATGTATTGATAAAAGATCTAGTTTCAATTATGTGACTAAGGCCAAGTAAAATTAATATCAAGATTCCGGGGACCCGACCGACCCTGTCAATTACCACCGAGCTTGAAAATTTTATTACGTCCAGCATGGCTGACACCATTAGTCTCGCTGGCACTTCACAGGGAGTTGATAACAAAAGGAGATAGTGGCCTGGGAAAGATTCAATACTCCCCATGGGGTTCCTATCATTACTGCTGACCCACTGATGCTGCATGCTTATTTACGGCATGCTTATTCACGGCATGCTTATATTCACGCCAAACAGGAAATACAGCAGTTAATGTGACCTCTCTTAATTGAAGAGCGTGATTACCTCACCGCTAGGTGCCGCTAGTTGAGCTGATAAGCAATCATTGTTTGAGTGTTGCGGGTCGCGTCACAGCTGGATTACTAAGTGGGGGATGACTTTAAGAACTTGATGAACAAGTATAAACATTCAAGCATCAGATTTCTGGGAAATCATGAACACTACCATAACAGTTCTAGTAGATAGTATTGTAACATTAGTGGTAGATTATACTGGTAGCCAATTGCTCTTACCAGTTTTGGATGGAGTGTAATTATGATTAACCAGGTTTACTTATATGCACCATTCAATTGAATCCTCAGGAGAGGGCGGATAATGTATTGACCTTCTGCCCTATTAACTAGCCAAGTGGGCATCTAAAAATATTGAAAATGGACTTGAAAACAAACTTTAATTGTGTTGATTTGCAGAATGACAAGATCTAAGTTCATTTGTTTGATCACTGTTTGACAGCTAATAGGGCTTAACCAGGCTTATCAAAACCAAGTAAATAGGATTACTGTAACCTG
>OZ012693.1:32118232-32223809 GCA_963942565.1 Maea johnstoni | reverse complement strand
TGGATCTGTCTATATGGATACCCTGCATCTAAAAGATCGCTTGGTCCTCTTTGGATCTGAAGGCTCTGCTCTTACTCTACCTCTTTTTAGAATTTGTAAGTATATACTTACAAAATTCTCTTGCTATCATTCGGTCCAAAAACGTTGTCCTTTACGTTTGTTTGCAATTTTGTGTACGTATGTTCTCATATATGTGTCTTTTTTTTTTTCGTTTTTTTTGTATTTTTTGTTTGTATAGATGTTAAATGTGGGATGTTATTTGTTTGTGGTTGATTTCTGTTTGTTCTTCATATGTTTTTTATTGTTTGAATTTGTGGCCGCTTTTTCTGCGACGGTTCCTGAGTGTATCTCGCCGTTGCTCCGTTGCTTAGCAGTTCTGCGTGACCTATTTTTTTGCGCATGCGCGACCTATTTCTTTTGCGCATGCGCGCGTTGTTGCATATATTATGGTTAATGCGCATGCTCTTTGAGGTCGCATATTTAATCAGGTAGTTCGTCATGGGAGCGATTAGCGATCGAGTGCGTACGAATTTATTGTTAATGTTGTTCAGGGTTTTGTAATTAAATTGTATATTTGAGTGTTTGGGAGTTTGTTTGTTTTGATTCATTGATGTTAATGTGCGATAGTAGGGTTTTGTTTTGTTGTTTTCTGTTGTTTTGGGTGGGTTTTTTTTCTTGGTGGAAGGTGTGTGAGGCGGTCGTGATTATGAATGGCGATGGGTGTATTAATATTTGTTACGTTCGGCGGTTGTGTGCGTGTGGTGGTTGTTGTTTTTTTTATGTCTGTTTGTTGATCGTAGTCGTCTGTGTTGGTTGGTGTTGTGTGTATTCTATTGTTTGTGTGTTATATTTGTTGTGGGTCGAGTGCGTGAGTTGTGTTGATGGTTTGTTTGAGTGTGTTGGTACTACATTTGTGTGTGGTTGTGATGCGGTCGTGTTGTGTATGACGTATTAGGTGATTCCCTGGGAAATACCGTATTGTCACGTGGTGTGTGTGGCGCGCTCTGTCTGGGAGTTCGTAGTTGGGGATTTCCTGGGGAATACCTTTCAGGCTGGTGGGGGATGGCGCGCTGTTTTTGGGTGAGCGGTCGTGTTTCCGTGGCTTTTATGATATTTTTCTGTCAAGAATGAGCAAGATTCACTTTCCTGATGCCCACTGCACACAATGCCGTCCATCATTGAGCAACATGGGAAAGTCGTCAGTAGGGCTCAAATAGAGCGCCTCGAGGGAATCCTCCCTCATCCCTTTCTTAAAGATGCTCTGATAGTAGACAATGTCAGAGATGCACATATACGTCTCTGACAATGCAAAGACATTTGTTTGATTGCTTATGGGTGGTCAAATTATCTGGGAAAACATTAATTTCCTCATCCCTTTCTTAAAGATGCTTTGATAGTTGACAATGCCAGAGATGTACATTTCCTAGGTAAGGCCTAAAAAAAAAAGTTGTTTGTTTCCTGTAACCCTACCCTAACAAGTTTTTATTAAAAAAAATCCCTACCCTAAAGTTTTTATCGCCCATCCAACTCCCAATCAATGTAAAACATGCATAAAACACACATTTTTGACCAAAAAAATAATGCAAAAAAATACTTTTTACCGACCTACCTACCCTATTTTTTTTCGGACCGTTACAGGAAACAAACAATTAATTTTTTATGCCTAAAGTACGTCTATAACAATGCCAACAAGATTTGTCTGATTGCTTATGGGTGGTCAAATTATCTGGGAAAACATTCAGTATTGCTGGGGTGGACAGCTAGAAATTACCTCAAGGAGATGAGTTCCTATCCCTTTCTTAAAGATGCTCTGATAGTACACCATGCCAGAGATGCACATGTGCATCTCTGACAATGCCAACGCCATATGTCTGATTGCTTATGGGTGGTCAAAGTATCTGGGAAAACATTCAGCTATCAACATTGCTTGGGTGGACACCTAGAAATTAACTCTGAAAGGAGATGAGTTCCTTATCCCTTTCTTAAAGAAGCTCTGATAGTAGACCATGCCAGAGATGTACATATACATTATCTGGGAAAACATTCAGCATTGCTAGAGTGGACAGCTAGAAATTAACTCAAGGAGATAATTTCTATGGGAGTCAGTGTTCCTTTCACTCTTAAATGAATTAAAGATTCAATCTTATCATTCCTTTCCATCTTAACCCCTCCAATGCTGAGGCTATTTTCATCCAAAGCACAAGGATGCAAAGATTTTTGAAAACCATCTTAACTATATCATGTAGGTATTCATTGGATAATTCTCACAAAGTATTTTCAGATGAGTATCCATTCGCCAGGGTTTCGGCCACTTTTCAGTTGAAATGTATATATATATATATATATATATATATATATATATATATATATATATATATATATATATATATATATATATATATATATATATATATATATATATATATATATATAAACACACACAAACACATATCCTATCTCATTGACATTAGTAGTTAGACCACCAGGATAGACATGAGTGACAAAATGCTGTACGGTTTTCCAAACAAAAAAACAAAACACCACAAATAAGCTGTTTTCATCAAAGCTGACACATTTAACAACTGTATCCTAGCAACTGTTATATATCTAGGTCAGCAGGAACATGTGGGAAATTAACCCTTTCATACTAGGAGTGTTCTTGTTATTTGACAACTGTGAAAAATACCATAATTAATGACATTAAGTCTAATTTGATGAGGAATTTTCTGCAGGAAAATGAAGACCACTTTCGTTCTATCATTTCCACCAATAGGTTAAGATATCTTTCAAATATGATCAAAAATAAGCATTGATCACAGATAAAATGACAAAAATAGTAAGGATATATAGTGGAAGCTGCCAGCATGAAAAGGTTGAGATATTTGTGTTTGGTACGGTGTGAGTAGGAGTTACGAACAACATAATCGTCAAGTTACTGAGTGTGGGAGAGGATCGTGGGCTAATGGTGATGATGTCGGTAGCGACTGTCGGTAACGCATGTCAAGAGTGAGTACACTTTGATCACAAAGATATCACTAAAATAGTCAGCGTACTTCTGAATGCTACAAGCACAAATACGTAAATTAGATATCCTTCAAATATGATCCATTACATAAGCATAGATCACAAATAAAATAGTCTAATATTTTTTGGATGCTACAAGCATGAATAGGTCAAGATATTAGCATTAGGTATGGCGTGAGTGGGAGTGACATTGTTCTAGCCAGCAGGGCGTCTGGGTGTCATTTGGACACCCAAACCCTCACATATCACCCCTCAGGACACCCACATATTCATGTGGGTCATTTCTTAAAATGTCAATTACAAGCATATAATTGAAGTTTTTCCACCTCAATATAATTCCTATGAAATTATATAAGGATACTATGCCTTATTTCAATAATCAAATAGATGTTTATCATTGTAATCTGAGTATATTGTGGTCTCCCTTGAAAAATAGGACGCCTCAAAATTTTACAATTGCCTATTTTGGGCACACAGTTTCCAAATCCTGGCTAAGACCCCGAGTGACAAACAACAGGATAGGTGAGTTACTTCGGGAGAGGTAGATTGTGGGTTGACTGTGACGACTTTGGGAGCGACTGTCGGTAACAAATGTCAAGAGTGATGCACATCGCTAAAACACAACTCTGCCCCCTAGTGTCAGCCGCAGCGATAGGTCAGCCTCTCCTGTCACTTCCTGCGCAGGACTAATTGTAGCCTGTCCCACTGACACACAGCATGGACCAAAATATACACCCCAGCTACGATCCGATCCGTGAAACATACAAGATAAATGGTGACAGCGATTTCTTTTTGGTATTTCAATGCCGTTTTTACATTTGATGACACCTTTTGTAATTTTTGATGTTACATTTAGAAAATTATATTGCTTTCAAGGAGTCTTTAAAATTAATACACATAATCATTTAAATATGTACACTCTAATGTTCACTGCTCTACTACATGTACAAGAGGACAAGCGAGAGTATTACTCAGACCAAATATTCATCCAGTTCTGATAACATATGTTAAACTACAAAAATGTAGATAATTTTCATAGAAATAGCAAAACAACCACACTGAACAGTTACAAAAACAAAACACAGAAAACATGTAGGAAGTATTTTGATATTTACCAAATATTTAAAAACAAAGTGACGTAAAATTACCAAATACGAACTATTAAAATACTTATGTGTATGACAAATTCTTGACGCCATTGGCGTCTCTCTTGTTATGATTTACCAGTACACTTTCAACACCTTACTGATTTAATAGGGGATATTTATCTATGCTTAGACTTAGTTTACAAGAAGAGGATAAGATAAAATACATCTCTAGGTCAAGATATCAAATTTTATTTGCCTAGCTGCCACTGTAATAGATAAACTATCAGGAGATCGGCTGTTCTACATCACAGGTAGATTAGGCTCCTAGTCCCTAAAAGGTTGACATCCCCTTCCTGTGCTGACCAAGCAGTGTGGTGTAGTACCAAGTAGTTCCTTAAATATATCTGTAAGGTAACCTTAAGAATATAATTTAGGGAAACCTGCTGGCCAGCCGCCCGTCGTTAAGGAAATCTTAAGTGATTCCTAACCTTATGGTGTCCTGAGGGGTTCTTTTTAAGGGTTTGGGTGTCCAAATAGGCACCCAGACGCCCTGCTGGCTAAGACCATGATTTTGGATATGGTAGTAGTATGTAGCAATAGAAAGGGGGGCACCATTATATAATCAATAGAGAATAGGGTTAATAATACTTCTGGTTGAGCAATCATGCAATGTAAATGGTTTACATCTACCTAATAGGGCAAACACACTTAATACAAGCCCACACAATTATCCAGCTACCTAAGATTTTTTCAACGGAGAACCTTTAACTAGAAAATAACTTGATTAGAACATAGCAGGTTTTACCTAAGGAGGTACATGTAGGGCGTGCTACCTAGTGCATGTGAGTGCTTATCCAATAACTCAGGGTAGGGCAGGTAGATTTTGAAACAGCATCCCATTATATAGCCTAGCCCTTATATATAGCCAGTAGGGCGTCTAGACATCATTAGGACACCCAAACCCTCAAATATCACCCCTCAGGACACCCAAATTATTTTGTGATTAATTTCATTAAATGTCAATTTCGAATATACAATTGAAGTTTCTCAACCCAGTATTAACCTCATAATATTTATTGTATGAGGATATTATGCCTCATTTCATTAAGTAAACACATGTTTATGGTTTGTAATTTGTGTATATTGTAGTCTCTCTTGAAAAATAGGACGCCCATATATTAGAGCTGCACTCACCACTCACAAATTCAAGTGGCTCGAGCACTGGGGCAGGCTCGCCGAGCTCCAGCTGAAGTGGTCAACTTTTGAGCTGTCTATGTTGGGAACATAGATGTAATACAGGGCACCTAACACCTTATAACTGCTTATCGCTGTCAGTGTCTTGTTCGCAATCTCCAATGTATACAAGCAGTGTTTAAAAGTGTTATACTGACCTTTGTACCTTGTCAGCCCATTTTAAAATGAAATAAACATGTCAATGTTAATAAATCATCACCAGTAGGACTTTATTTTCTAATAGCTGGGCCAGAAAATAAGTATTTTTTTTTTTAGATCCCCACGTCGTCCGTGGCTCAAGAGCTCACAAGTTAAAAGGGTGGTGAGCTCATGAGTTGATCTCCCTCGGTGAGTGCAGCTCTACCAAAAATGATATAATTGGCAATTGTGGACAAAATCCTGGCTAAAACACTGCATCCCATTGTGATAATTAGATTGATCCAAATACAGTTATATGCAAGTAGTTAAAGGGCAAATGCACCATAAGGATGATTTAGGTTCAAAATGAGCGTATACACGTCACCTTTCAAATAAGACCACCCACAAGTCTGTCCTCCTCTGCACTCCTCAGTTATGGCTTATGAAAGTGGGTAAAACCCATGCCTGAGGCTGGCCATGGAGGCTACCATCATCAGGACAGGGCTACACATTTTAAGCACCAACCTCTGATCGGTCAAGAGATAGCACTGGCAGGAAGTCACTACAGGAGTCATTGTCTCAGAGTAGAAGTGAGGTATATTGAAGACTTCTAAATGTTTCCATTGAATATTTCACAGATATCTAAGACTTCAAACAAAAGATATACTAAAACTGTCATGAAATGTACCCATAAAGCCTGATTTTAGGGCAAATCTATCCAGAAATGACTGAAAAAGTGAAACTTAATGGAACTGCCGCTAACAAATCAAATGCCTTTACTAAATGGATTTGACAAGGCAAATTTATGTTTGGATTATCAGCTGATAAGGAAAAGGGCTAATACATTTGATTTGTGTTGGTGGATAGAAACCATTGTGTCCTAATTGCTATGAAATACACATGTGCTGATCACTTAGAGGAAATGGTAACACCTGTGAGTCAGTAAGCCGGCCCTCTTGGGAATTGAATCTAGATAGGGCCAGATTACTCTGTATATTATTTTACTTCCTGTCACCAAGATGATGATTTAGTCTTTAAATGCATCTTAGAAGGGTGGCCTGGACATATGACTGAAAATTACTAGTTTGTTGTTAATAAACCTTATTAGTATAACTGTTAGGGCTGGTTAGAGCTTTTGAAAATGGTTTGATTTGGCTGTCATATACCCTAGGTTTGTCTACACCCCTATAATAATCCAATCCCACTATCAGGTACAAGAGTCAATTTGAGTTTTAACTGTACCAAAACATATCTATTTAGTAAATCAAATGCTCCAAAATGGCAGGTCACTCAGTTCATAACTGATAGTGATAGCCCCTGCAATTACTTAAAGAAGTTATTTCGATTGCAATAAAAACTCTGATTTGTAGAAGATAGAGTAGTGTTTGAGTACAAACAAATGAGTGCATTTTTGACCATACATTGTTTGTCTGCGGCTTAAATCATTGTGTAGGTTTAATCATGTACAATGTATATTGAAATGACTTCTTGCTGTTCAAAAAATATAATTCTGTATGCGTTTTTCTGCTCTTTTGGTATGGATGTCATCCGCTAAATTCTGCTTGAATGCAAAAACTGTTGGCAATGCATCTCTATTCAACTTTTTTCTTAATATCCCATAAGTCTTGCCTGCATATCAAGAAGCAGGATGCCTCAAAGTGGTCCTCACATACTCTTTTATATTTGAAGCAACTTTGAAGTTCCCGACACTCCATCCAGTACCAATGTTGTGGAGCCATTGTGCTGTTAAATTCCCTTTTTCTGGATGTATGTTCGGATTAGGGATTGTATAAAATGTTCTTTTGTTACTAAGATTCCTGTCAGTCATATTTGTTCATACATATGCTGCACACAGCACCATGATTCATGAATTTCCCAACATGAGTAGGAGAACTGCACTGACTGTAGCTCTCAGGCACCAGAGTAGATCAGTGCCTGTGGTGCTAAAAATATGACATGATAGGTCATGTGACCTACACAAAATGGACGCCCTATGGTTTTGGCCAGGAAGCCCATGGCTTCACAGAAAAATGCAATTTCCTCTTCAACAGGTACTAGGAATGGATTTGTGAGTTTGGGCAATTAACACATACCATATGGCACTACACATTTAGCACAAGTTATCCCAATGGTGCATTTGCCCTTTAACTGTTAAATGTGGGTGAGTATTGTAGAGATTCTGGCTC
Organism: Maea johnstoni; assembly: GCA_963942565.1. NCBI lineage: Eukaryota > Metazoa > Annelida > Polychaeta > Spionida > Magelonidae > Maea > Maea johnstoni. The sequence continues at coordinate 32,216,140 of OZ012693.1, read as the reverse complement.
AGTTACTGTCCTGAGTAATTGCTAGGGTTGGGAATTGGTTGCAATTTCATGATCGATAATCAGTTGCAGCCAACCGATCGATTATCGATCATAATCAGTTCTTCGCACTTTTGCAGTAATTGGGTACTAGGGGTCTAGAGCCTAATAATAAGTGATAGTCCATGACAATTACTTGCTATTAGCACCTACCTTAACTTTGTTTTGAAGTGTTTTTGGAGCCTAGTTTCATAACAAGAAAGCTGACAACTTGCCTGTCATTAAGTTCTATATTTTGCCACTAGGTGTCACCTTTTCCGATTATAATCGATTGCCAGTTTTGTAATCGATTAATCAGTAAAAGGGAGGCAAACGATCGATTATCGATTATAATCGATGATCGTCCCAACCCTAGTAATTGCACCTTCTTTGTTGATATGTGAGCGATGTCAAGAGTGAAATTATTGGAATATTTTAGTATCTAAAATGCATATAAACTTGTAGTAATGTAGGCTAGTTATTGACTGATTTCTTCAGACAAATACACACACACATAATACAGACATTTCTTGCTTTAGGTGACTTTTTCATAGACATATACCAGGGTTCAAAAATAAGTTTTCTCCAGGAGGCCAATTGCATCTTCCAAAGCTAAAGCTACCTTAAGTTGTTGTGCATAGAAACCAGTACATCTTTGGGTTCCCTGCAGGGATTTTAGGGAGCAGCAGGGGAATTGGAGGGAGCCCAGGGCTTATGACACCCCTTAATTTTGAGTCCTGAATTATGGTATAACCCCTAAAATGTTTGGTACTGTACTGGTAAAATCAGGCTTTTCTGTGCACAACAAGCTGTTGAATTTCTATTGTATTCCAGTATTGATTGTGTTTGATCAATGTTGGCTGAGTCTACTGTGTGTGTGTGTACTGTAAACGTAGCTAGGTGTGACAGGCAAGATCAATAAGGTACCATATGGCACCAGGCTATTCAAGCAATGTATTATGTACATGGGATAACACAATACACATCCACGCATGATTTATCTCTCCACTTTAAAAAATCTGATTTTACTCATTTCTATTGAGTATTTCAAATGAGTTGTTTGTCGTTCTTTGTGTGTGTGTTTAGCGGGGGATGAGTTCTGGTAATAACATAATAATGATAATAATAATGATAATAATAATGGGCATTACATTCCATTGTCAAAGGATAGATGTTGATTTGCCACTTTGTAATTTGTAACAAGATGATATTTTCATGACCTAGCTTAACACTTATGAAGAAATCTTTAAAGTATAAGCGAACTCTGCGAAATGATTATTAGAGAAATGTTACTTTGAAGACTACGAGCAACTCTCCATCTAATATCTTGCAATTTCATTTTCAATGCCAGTGTTATTGTCAAAAGTATTAGATATCCAGACCACAATTTCTGGAGGAATTCTTAAGAAATTCATGGGCTAAGAGGTTTGTTCTATATCTTTGTTGAAATATCTTTGGAATAAAGGAGTAAAGCATGACATGATGTATAAAAAAAGAATAAAGTTAACCCTTCCAATGCTGAGGCTAATTTCTTCAAAAGCACAAGGACACAACCATTTTGGAAAACCACCTAAAACCCATCATGTTAGTATTCTTTTGATAGCTCTCTCTCTGAGCTAGTACCCTCAGATGAGTAACCATGTGCCAGAATTTCAGTCATTTTCAGGGGTTTTGTATCATTTTATATTGGGCCTAAAAAAATAAATTGTTTGTTTCCTGTAACGGTCCGAAAAAAAATAGGGTAGGTAGGTCAGTAAAAAAAAAAATTTGGACAATTTTTTTGTTGTCAAAAATGTGTGTTTTATGCATGTTTGCGCTGATTGGGAGTTGGGAGGGCGGAAAAAACTTTAGGGTAGGGATTTTTTGAATAAAAACTTGTTAGGGTAGGGTTACAGGAAACAAACAACTTTTTTTTCAGGCCTTGGCCAAATTAGCTACCATCAGCATTTAAGTTTTGAAGTAGAGATGTAGGCTTGGTTTTACTTAACAGCTCTCCTCCATTTATTTCCCGAAGATGCTTTGTAAGGCTTAGTTCACCAAAACATCCAAGCTGTTTTTTGTGCTACAGGCATGAATGGGATCTAGGCGGAACTGAATCCTTATCACTCATGTAGGAATGCTTCATCGTAATGTCACTTTTGACATTTCTATTAAGATAGACACATGCTGCTACTAGCTGTGTTAATAGGCACATGGTGGCCATTGGTGGGTGGCTCTCTTTATTATCTATTTGTTTGGTACCCAGCAGTTTTAACCTATTCATGCCTTGAGCATGCAAAAGGTCTCTGGATATTTTGCTGATATTTTATGTTGGGTTTCTCAAGTTTTTTTTTAGATGTCCCAATTATGTTCAAACACCTTGCTCGGCTTGCTGGCTAAGACCTTACACAGGTATCTACTTAAGTGGCTAATTTCATGTCAGGTGATTTTTAATAAGTTGTATTTTATGGGAAATATTGAAGAGAAAGGCGATTATCAGAATTCAAAACACAACTCTATTGCAAGTAGTGTGTGTATTTAATTTATGCAGAGCAGAGATCTTAACCCCTATGCTGCTGGTGGCTAATTTCACCAATAGGGAATGAGGTAGAAAAATCTTAAAGATGACTGAAACCCTAGCACATGGGTACTCATCTTAAGCACTTAGGGAAAGCTATCCAATGAAAACCTAAATGACAGGCGTTAGTTTCTTTTCAAAAATCTTTGCCTCTAATTTTTGGAGGAAAGTAGCCTTAGCATTGGAAGGGCTAAGTTATTCTGAAGTTCATATGGCACTTGTCAAGGAGATCTCCCTGTGTGAATGGTTTGTTGACTTACCCTTAAAACTGATGATGAAGGGAAACTATTGTGCATGTACTATGATCATTTTTTGGGACCTCTCTAGATAATATATGTTTTCTTTTGTTGAGGCTGCTCTAGTTTGAGTGGTAAAAACCGCAAGGGCTGTTTATTCAACGCCCTCTTCATGCTTCATGCTTAGAGATCCCCTATCATAGTCTTAGCCAGCAGCGCGTCTGGGTGTCTTTTTGGACACCCAAGCCCTTAAAAAGCACCCCTTAGGACACCCCAAAAATTTTGTGAGGACTTTTTAAAAATGTCAGTCTCAAGCATATCATTGATTTTTTTTCATCTCCATATAACTCCCATGACATTGTATAAGGATATCATGACTTGTCTTGATTAATTTATACATATTTATGGTTGAAATCTGAGAATATTGTGGTCCCCCTTATAAATTTGGACGCCCAAAAAATTTTCAACTGCCAGTTTTGGGCTCCCAGTTTCTAAATCCTGGCTAAGACCTTGTCCCCTATGGCCTCTGGACCAATGATAACTTAGTTTCAAAGCATGGATAGTATGGAAGACGCTAAAAACATTTAAGGTGAGTTCTTGGTTGAGTTGTGAACAACATTTCTCTCCTTCAAATATTTTTGGAAAAGTGTGTATGTTAGTGAGTTATTACTTAGGTAGTCAGGTCATAATACATTTATCTACCTCCAAACATGAATGGGTTAAGTTTGAAAGTGTTATTGATGCTTGGAATGTGGTATTTATCGCTATTCATTGACTTGTATCAGTTCATATTAGGGCTGTGCTCACCGCTCGGCGCTCGCGATGCTCGATGGATCGCGATTTTCATGCCATGCTACGATTATCGATCATGACATGAAACTCATGAGCATCGCAAAAAAATAAAAACTTCAACTACCTTTTTAAATAGGCTTTAGAAGCTAAAAAATCCGGCGTCGTGTTGGCGACATCGATGTCGCGATTCACGGCGGAACTACGCAAAATGCGTTAGTTCGATATACGCTAACCCGTTAGAGCGTACTTCACACTCTAACGGGTTCAGAATCACAAGGTGTAGTTGCATGTTTATACCGCTAGCTTGATATGGCGCTGGCTAGCGGTATCGACACTTCGAAAAACAAAATGGCCGCCGTTTTCATGCTCGTGAGCATCGTTTAGGTTTTTGGTGATGCTCGTGAGCTGAAAAATTTTGGTGAGCACAGCCCTAGTTCATATATCTAGAGATATCTTTGATACTTCTGGCGATGATGATTGTCCTTTATATATCCAGATTTATTCCAGAATGGACATTGCAATATCCCCATACCACTGACCATTAAGTAAACCATTTTGTACTCTGATTCTTAGTAGGAGGCCTTTTGAGAACCTGTGGGGCAATGTTCTGTTAACCGTACTTTCACAGTTGTTCCAACATACTAACATACTCCATGTCACTTATGGGGATATAATGGTAATAAAGCAATATCTTGTGAAATTTTCACAGAAAGTTCTTGTTCAAAATTCTTGTTAGATTTAAAAGTTCTTGTTCAGAACTCTAGTTAGATTTAATAATTTCTCGTAACATTTCTCCTTATGATATTTTCCATATAATACTTTTCCCGGGAATTCAGCATCAAAATAATCAGCCTTTTTTGTGCTCTGCAGGCCTGTCATACTATTATAGTACAATAGTAAATTATATGACGTGTTGCCTTACCATTGATCAGTTTATTTGCATGTACCAAAAACGAGGCCATTGCAGTCAATACCATGGACCCACATGAAGAGAAACTGACTATGTGTACTGTTTCATTCTGCTCCTGCTATTCAGTGTATGATTCTTTTGATGCCAGGAAGAAATGCTGACTTTGTGTACTGCTTTTTGCTGCTCCCGCCATACAGTCTAGTATTATTCTTTTGATGTCATTTATCAAAGGGAAGATCTGAACGAACTGCCTCCTAAGTAAATGACCTCAGGTAGCCGTCTATTTGGTCAGCAGATTAATTTCTCGATAATGGCATTAATTCAGTGGGGGGGGAGGGGGGGGGGGGTGATGTAATATGGATCAGTAGATATTGTTGTGAGAGGGTGCATGAGTGGGTGCCATTGCTCTGGCTTGCAGTCTTGGACTCATCGCTTGATTACTTGCTGGGGTCATGTTACAAATGTGCCCACTGCCCGAAAGCTTCTTGGAGCTGTCTGGGGCAAGTTGACTTTCAGTTGCACATAGCTCCTTGTTCAGAATGTGTGAATTTTTTGCAACATTTATAATCAATGTGTGCATGAATTATTCATCATATTGTCAAAATAATTCTCAACATTAAATTGCGCCCATTTTGGATGTTTTGACCTACATTATTTGATGATATTTTTTTTCTAAAATGATAAGCAATAATGAATTTTGTTTTGTCTGGCTGGTGGTTTACAGAGAAAGCTCACCAAAAGATGCTTTTTTGAATTTGGCCAAGAGGGTCATACCCACTCCTGGATTTCATTAGAATCAAATTTCAATTTAGCAACCACTCACAAAAGAATAGCCTGACACTGACCATTTTCTACCTTCAAAAGAATGATACACATTTGCACATATACTGACATGATGTTAGAATTGATGAGGGGGGAGGGGGGGGGGATTTATCATAGGTTAATGATAACACCAGAATACAAGTATTGAGCCCTGTACCGTATAGCTGACCCTGTTTGAGGGTACAATGTTTGTTTGATTAAGGATTGCTGTCAGAATGTTTGAGGGTCAGAGAACTAGTCTAGATTAAGGATAAGGTCAGTGCAATGTTAGACCTTGTACAGTTAACCAGGCCCTGTATAATGTTACAGACAATTTAAGGTATATCAGACCCTTTTGAGGGTACAATGTTTGTTTGATTAAGGATTGCTGTCAAAATGGTTGAGGGTCAGAGAACTAGTCTAGATTAAGGATAAGGTCAATACAATGTTAGACCTTGTACAGTTAACGAGTCCCTGTATAATGTTACAGACAATTTAAAGTATATCAGACCCTGTTTGAGGGTACAATGTTTGTTTGATTAAGGATTGCTGTCAGAATGTTTGAGGGTCAGAGAACTAGTCTAGATTAAGGATAAGGTCAGTGCAATGTTAGACCTTGTACTTTTAAATAGGCCCTGCACAGTGTTACAGACAATTTAAATTATATCAGACCCTGTTTGAGGGTACTTCTTGTATCAACATAAAGATGAGGGACAGGGAATTAGTTTAGATTACTGATATTAAAGGTGAGAATATAATTCATGAAATAACAGAACGGTGAAAATAGACAGTAGCCCACATGTCCCAGAGCTCAACATTAAGAAAACACTTCATTAGCCCAACAGGGCTAGTTACTGTGACTTTTACTCGCCCTGAAATATTTTTGCTAGCCCTGATTTGACAATTTTTTTCAAATATGGTGATCTTTGTTGATAACATAGCCTCTTTTGATACCATGAAAAGAATACAGTGTATTGTGTCAAATTGAGTTTTATTATCATTCCGTTTAGTAGAGCCAGAGGAGGGCTTCATCCTTCTTTAAGTGCTGATAAATATTCTAATTCTATCTAGCCCCTCAGGGCTACTCACAGGTAAAATTTACTAGCCCTGACTTTCAATAACTAGCCCGGGGCTACAGGGCTACCCTTAATGTCGAGCCCTGGGTCCATTTCTACCAAAACTTTGAATGGGCTAGTAAAAGTCTATGTTTACTTGCCCAGAAAGTCTGCTAAAAAATCTGACCACATTAATTTAGTTAAGCTTCACATCCAGTTTCACATTTCTTCTACATTAAATTATAACTGTCACAATTCATAAATTTAGCACAATTAACCATGAATGTTCAGTTATGAAATGGCTGTTGGCTATCCAAGTGATATGGACCGCTATTTTTTCTGGTGGACCACTAAACTATTCATTTTGATGGACAGTGTGACCACCAAGGCTTAATTAGCAAACTGTTTCAGCACTGCCTGTATAAACTATACATTCAGAGTACAGAGACCTTGTATGAGGGTACAACATGTATCAAATTAAGGATGGGCGTTAGAATTGATGAGAGTCAGAGAATTAGTCTAGATAACTGATGAGGTGAGAATGCAATTCAAGAACTCTTAAAGGAATTACAGAACCTGCACATACTATACATACTACAGTCAGAGTACAGGGACCTTGTTTGAGGATACAACAACATGTATCGAATTAAAAATGGGCGTCAGAATTGATGAGGATCGGGAAATTAGGCCAGATAACTGATAAGGTGAGAATGCAATTCAAGAACTCTTTAAGGAACTACAGAACCTGCACATACTATACATACTACAGTCAAGAGTACAGTGACCTTGTTTGAGGACACAACAACATGTATCAGATTAAGGATGGGCGTCAGAATTGATGAGGGTCAGAGAATTAGGCTAGATAACTGATAAGGTGAGAATGTAATTTATGAACTCTTTAATTAAGAAACTACAGAACCTGCACATACAGTCAGAGTACAGCGACCTTGTTTGAGGGTATGTACAAGATGTATCAAAGATGGGTGTCAGCGATCTGAGACCCTGTTTGAGGGTACTACACCATGTATGGAATTAAGGATGGGTGTCAGAATTGATGGGGGTCAAGGGAACAGGTCTAGATAACTGTGAAGGTCAGAATGTGACCAGGGTTGTCAGGGACAATTAGCCTCAATATGAGAGCCCTCAGGGCTTCGAGAATTGCTGACCTTAAAATGAGTTGAAGCTAGTATAGGATAATAGGCGAGGTAAAGTCTACTAGGTCACTACTAGAGAGGGATAATATACTGGGGATGTTTGTACTGTAGGCCAGTTTGACATGTGATTATTAATTTATTATATAAACTGTTTATAAAGGCGGTAAAACATTTCTTTTTCACTCAGCCACAGACTGACAGAATAGAGTACATCAAAGGCTCATGAGACATACAGTAACACTACGATCCACCTCCGAGTACATTTATCAGGTTTGTGAAATTTCTCCCAGTAGAAATATATCTCGCGGAAGAAGACAGCAGTTTCAGGCCACTGCAGGCATAAATAGGATGATATTTTCATAGTTATCAGAGTTCTAGTCCAGATAACTTGCAAAGGCAGTTCTAGACATGAATGTTACATTGTATTATAACCCTTCCAATGCTTAGGCTACTTTCGTCTAAAGCACAAAGACGCAAAGATTTTTGAAAATCATCTAAATCCTGTCATGTTGGTATTCATTGGATAGCTCTTGCTGAGTACTCTTAGATGAATACCTATGTGCCAGTCATTTTTCAGCATTTTTACATCATTTTGTATTGGCCAAATTAGCCACCAGCATCATGAGGGTTAATGAAGGTAGTCTCCTTATAGCAGCTGGTTAGACCTTTTCATCAGGTTTTTGCACTCAGCGAACTGCACTTTGAGGGGTATCTGTGAAGAGTGCTCATTTAATAGTTAAAACCCATTCATGCCTGTAGCAGCAAAAACCGCCTGACTATTTTAGTCGTATCTCTATAACCAAAACAATTTTTAGAAAATATTTGAAGGAGAGATGAGATTCACACCTTTTTATACAACTCTCCTTCAAATATTTTGTGAATTTATGCTTAATTGAAAAATTATTTCCATAAGTATCACTGGTCCAGACGACACTTGTAAATGAGATCTCCCAACGTGAATGGGTGAAGTGATCGCACTCATCTCACCCACATGTTCACTCTGATATCGCTCGGATCGATGGATTCTGCACCGTAAATTGCTCATACAAGAGCAAAATCAATTAGCAAGCACTGAGAGTCAGGCAGCGATTTCACGCAATACTTTGACCAGCAATGATGGTGATTTTATTTCTATATTTCATTCGAGTGCCTTCAATTCCTTGCTGTCTCTGTCCTATACTGTAAAACACAATGTCCCTTAATCAGAATTTTGCAACTTGCATGGACTTGGAAATCCAGGGCTCGAAATTAGGGGGCCGGGAGCCCAGGGCTCCCTTGAACTCCCTTGAACTCCCTTGCGGCTCCCTCAAATTTTTGCAGGGAGCCAAAAGATGTACTGATTTCTATACACAACACCTTTAGTTAGCTTTCAAAGATGCAATTGGGCTCCCTGAAAAAAAAGTTAATTTCAAGCCCTGAAATCTAAAATACTCCATCTGGGGTCAAAGAAAGGAACTTAATTCCATGGGTAGGTAGGTAATGATCGGCAACCGCTTTGGCTCGCGGGCTCACCCCACTACAGGGGAGCTACCGAGGGGTCCCCTTTCCCAGGTCTCTAACTAACTGTTGTGTCCCCTGACCTAGGGGTGGCGCCCTACTCCCCTACCCCCCGTTTAGTGGTTAGGAAAGCCCTTCTCACATACATCAACTTTTTTGCCCGTCACTTATTCCATCACAATGACTGTGACTCCATTTGAACAGGTGTTTGTTAGTTGTAGGGTCCCTTCTAGTTTTACATATCTTGTTATTAGGGTATAAACATGGAAAAATTTCAAAGTGAAAAAGAACAGCAACTTCAAAAGGTAAAATCAAACAAAAGAACATACAGTCGTACACACACACACATATATATATACTCAATAATCTGAGTGATGCAATCGTCCCCTTCATCAAAAAGTTGAAATAACTTTTTCATGTATTAATCATCTCCAAATTAAGCAAACCACTTCTCTCACTCTGTGATTGTCCTCTCCATCTGTGATATCACCTCCAAATAACTTCACCGCCATTTTGTCCCAATCATCTCCCTAAGACTCCACCTAAATGATGCTAGCATCCAAAACACTGATCTCTGTGGTGCACTCATCCTGTACAACACATTTAATCCTTTAACACCTTGTTTCCTCTCTCAATCTACTGATTTACTCAACCTCATTTTTGATGCAATCCATCTCTAAGTAACTTGTGCAATGCAATCTTCCTCCAGTACAACATGAAGCAGTCATCTCCCTCTCTCGGTACCTTCAGCAATCTCTGATGTAGTTGTCACCCAATCCACTCAACAGCGTGGTGCACTCCTCCTGTACAACACATTTAATCCTTTAACACCTTGTTTCCTCTCTCACTCTACTGATTTACTTAACCTCATTTTTGTTGCAATCCATCTCTAAGTAACTTGTGCAATGCAATCTTCCTCCAGTACAACATGAAGCAGTCATCTCCCTCTCTCGGTACCTTCAGCAATCTCTGATGTAGTTGTCACCCAATCCACTCAACCGCGTGGTGCAATCCATCTCCAAGTAACTTCTGCAGAGCAATCCCTCCTCGCACTAAAAAACTTGTAAAGGCAATCTCTGATGCAATTCTCTCAATTGACTCAACCTTGTATTATGCAGCCCATCTCCAAATTAACTTTTGCAATACGATTATCCTCCTGTCCAGTACGTCAATGTTCGGCCATCTAATAAGTTCGCTCATCAAATTCTAAACCAGTCAATCCGATTCAACGCTCTTTCTCAGTCACACTCTATGTTTATCTATGCCAATCAACAATCTGCTCAGATGCAACTATCTCTTCAATAACTCAACCTTGGGATCCACTTCTTCTCCTTCTTTTCAAGTACCTCAAACTTATTAATATGTATGCTACATACTATCTACGGTCAAAAGTCTCGATCCTACACTGCACTATAATAGTTTACTCAATAACTTCACTCATCAAATTCTAAATCAGTCAGTCAGATTCAATTTTCTTCTACTCAGCCACGCTCTATGCAACTATCTCCTTACCATTATCATTCAATTACATGTGCTATCTTCTACTGTATTGCCCATACTCTATAAAATTTCTTTCAAACTAATTGGTATGTACATGCTAAATACTGTCTATCTTCATTCATAAGTCTCGATCCTACACTATAATAGTTTACTCAATAAGTTCATTCTTCAAATTCTAAACCAGTCAATCCGATTCAACGTTCTTCTACTCAGTCACGCTCTAGGTTTATCTATGCCAATCAACAATCTGCTCAGATGCAGCTATCTCTTCAATAACTCAACCTTGGGATCCACTCCTTCTTCTTTTCAAGTACCTCAAACTTATTAATATGTATGCTACATACTGTCTATCTACGGTCAAAAGTCTCGATCCTACACTGCACTATAATAGTTTACTCAATACCTTCACTCATCAAATTCTACACCAGTCAATCTGATTCAACTTCCTTCTACTCAGCCACGCTCTATGCACCTATCTCCTCAACCTTGAGATTCTTCAATATCCATATTTAGACCTAGAAGACTTTTTACCATTATCATTCAATTACATGTACTAGTATTGCCTAGCCTCTATAGATTCTCTTTCAAGTACCTTAAACTTGTTAATATGCATGCTAAATTCTGTCTATCTACAGTCGAAAGACTTCCAACACTGCACAATAAAAGTTTACTCAATAACTTCACTCATCAAATTCTAAACCAGTCGATCAGATTCAACTTTCTTCTACTTACGAATTTCCCGCCGAAAATCCGCAGCCACGCTCTACTTTTGTCTATGTCGATCAACAATCTGCTCCAATCCTACCAACATCTGCACAGCACTCATACAAAACTTTCATACAGTATTAGTAAAAACGTTCAACGAAAACCTGAACCCATTTCCAATGAGTCTTGCTCGGCGAAAAGGTGATTTTAATTAGTATATTTTCACGAGCAGACGCTCAGTCGATCTCCTCAAGATGGCCGCTACCAACCGAACATGCAGGGCTTTTTAGGGGGTGGGGGAGGGGATTATTTTTTTGTTCCAAATTCCATTTTTTGTACATGTTCTTTGTTGATTGGGAGTTTATTGGCTGAACAAACTTCATGAGTCAAAACTTGTTAGGGTAGGGTTACAGGAAACAACTTTTTTATGCCTTATCTGGGGCAAATATGACTCTCATTTGGGCAAGTAAACATAGAAACCTCTGTGGATGATGTAAAATATTGTAGGTTTGGTGTAATATTGTGAAGGCTTTCCATAATATATAGGGGGATGATTTATGGTTTATATGGGGAAGCAGTGTGGAATCAGGGTCTTAGCCAGGATTTCAAAAATGCCTGTCCAAAACAGCAATTTTAAAATTTCTGTCCATCCAGATTTAGCTACTAAATCCTTATACCAGCTACTATTAATAGCATAGTGTGTCAAAAAAGGCAATTTACTCTTCAACTATGTCCTAGAAGATGGTTTGTTAGGAAAATATTTGGTTATTACACCCAGAAAGTCAAAATTGAAAAATCATCATAGAAAATTTTGAATGTCCAAACAGGAGGTTTTTAGGAAACTACCTGTCCAAATGACATTTAGGACGGGTCCTGGCTAAGTGGAATATGGAAAAGGCTTACTTTGTACTACTAAGAGCGCTTGAAGCACTACATGGTGAAGGAATTTCAGAATTTTGACTTTTCGTCACTTTTCTGCCATATTGCGATTAAGTTGTGACTAGCCAGTTGTATCTGGTGGAGGTAACCGGAGTACCGAGTGAAAAACAATGCCTTACCCAAAGTCAGTGTCTTAGCCAGGATTTAGAAACTGGGTGCCTAAAATTGGCAGTTGTGAATTTTTGGGGCGTCCAGATTTTTAAGGGGGATCACAATATACTCATATTTCAACCATAAACATGTATAAATTCATCAAAATAAAGCATGATATCATTAAACAATGTCATGGGATTTATAAGGAGATGAGAAAATTCAATTATAAGCTTCAGATTGAGATTTTTAGAAATTCCACACAAAAAATGTGGGTGTCCTGAGAGGTTCTCTTCTAGGGTTTGGGTGTCCAAAAAGGCACCCAGACGCCCTGCTGGCTATAAGACCATGCCCCAAGTCACTGGCAACGTTCTATATGGTTTAAGAACAGCATGGTGGAATATGGGGATTACTGCAATATTGGAAGAGAAAATTGCAATATTGCTATGACCTGGTGCAGTATGTGTCTATGTGATGAGTATATAGAGCTCAATATGTGGGATAAGGCAATATGGAAAAGTTTATCTATATATAGAGAACGGACTCTATATGAGAAAGGTATGGTACAATATGGGAAGAGTATGGTGCAATATGGGGTGAAAAGATGCAATATTGGAAGAGTATGGTGCAATATTGTGTGTTAAGATGCAATATGTGAAGAGTATGGTGCAATATGGGGTGAAAAGATGCAATATGTGAGTTGTGGTACAATGTGGTTAGGTCACAGAAGCAACTGTTGCCAGGACCACCCACTGAAGGCGCGGAGTAAGTGGAAAAATCTGCTGGGTTGAACTGGAGTTCTCCTCGTTTCCCCGCTTGCTGCAGATCCCTGGGATTACACTCAGGAAGTACACATTACAGGGGAAGCAGCCCTGAGGCTATTAGGGGGGTCTCTGGTACCTAACACTCTCTCAGGCTTGCTGCACAGATCTATAGGAACTTGTAAGGCAAAAGTAATTGGTGACTTAACCCATATGCTGCTGGTGGCTAATTTGGTCAATAAAAAATGATGCAAAAAACCTGAAAGAAATGGCTGAAACGCTGGCAAATGGGTACTCATCTGAGAGTTCTCAGCGAGAGCTTTCCAATGAATACCAACAAGACAGGGTTTAGATGATTTTCAATGATCTTTGCGTCCTAAATGTGCTTTGGATGAAAGTAGCCTCAGCATTGGAAGCAGGGTTAACCTCTTCATGCTTGGGATCCAATTGGAAATTGGCGTTTGGATATGTGATACTGTTGACAGTAACTTCTGAATGAAGGATGATTTCAGGAAACATTTGATTTGGGCGTGTTCTAATTAATAATTTTCTTCTCAAGTATTTCCCCAATTATCCTTTTGCCTGTAAGATTTGATTTAATTTGTCGGTGTGGTTTTTGCTGCTTCATGCAAGTGCATGATCAATGATTAAAACTAATCATTCTATATTGTCTAGCATGCATGGTGTGATCCCAAATTTTAATTTTTCTTTAAGAAAAAGGTCATGTACATGTTTTTTAAAATACCCTCTGAAATAATTTATTCGAGACCCATTGAAGTAATTTTTTTGAATCAAGAATGTGCAGGAGCCATACCATCTACAAATCAATAAAGGTATTTAGTTTGAGAAAACTTAGTACAGTTTACGTTTTTTGGATAGTTCAAATATTTCAAGCACACATTGTTCTACGTTTATTTCACATTGATGTTCAACACTACTTAGAAATTCATGCTGCTAATGTTTTATGGCATAGACGGTAGATTTCAGTGATGCTATATAGATAGATAGTAATCTTTATTTCAGGTCAGGTAATAATTTTACATAGTAAACAAGAGCCGGGGCTATCTGCCTACTACTAAATATCAATAAAAGTATAACATACAGGGTGTTACAGCAGTATAACCCATTAATACTCACAGCGGCCAAAAACAGCCAGACAATTTTGATGAAATTTTGCAGGGAAACGCATAGTAAGAAAACAATTTGATGGAGAAATATTAATCAAAAGCTTAACAACAACTCTTCTTCAAATATTTTGTAAAATCATTCTTAATTCAAAAGTTATTGTCTAAGGTATCTAAGATGCAGACGACAATTTCTGTAGGAGCTCTTAAGCACCAAAGGGATAAATGATGAATAGAGCAATTTTAAGTAGTGGGATTTTACAAATGGACTAGATCTGTATTATCCACATGTCGAAGTTGAGGCCTTCATTTGTCACATTCTTTGCCTGTAATTGAATGATGGTTGGGATGTAACGTACATTACACTATTAGAAATGTCTAGGTAGCCCAATGTATACTGTATATTTTGTGTGAGCACTGCTGATTGGACTTTTCAAAGTACCTGATACGTACCTCAGCATGAATGGTTTGAAAGGCATACAATTTTCCTATTTGAATAAAATAGAATAGATTCTATATTGTCTAGCATGGTGTGATCCCTAAGTGTAATTTTTCTTTAAGAAAAAGGTCATGTACATGTTTTTTAAAATACCCCCTGAAATAATTTATTCAAGACCCAATGAAATAATCTGTTTGAATCAAGAATGTGCAGGAGCCATACTATCTACAAATCAATAAAGGTATTTAGTTTGAGAAAACTTAGTACAGCTTACGTTTGTTTGTGGATAGTTCAAATATTTCAAGCACACATTGTTCTACGTTTATTTCACATTGATGTGCAACACTACTTATAGATTCATGCTGCGTATGTTTTATGGCATAGAAGGTATATTTCAGTGATGCTATTTAGAGAGATAGTAATCTTTATTTCAGGTCAGGTAATAATTTTACATAGTAAACATGAGCCAGGGCTATCTGCCTACTACTAAATATCAATAAAAGTATAACATAAAGGATGTAACAGCAGTATAAATAATAAATAGAGCAAAAGTAGTGGGATTTTACAAATGGACTAGATCTGTATTATCCACGTGTCAAGTTGAGGCCTTTATTAGTCACATTCTTTGCCTGTAATTGATGGTTGGGATGTAACGTACATTACACTATTAGAAATGTCTAGGTAGCCCAATGTATACTGTATATTTTGTGTGAGCACTGCTGATTGGACTTTACAAAGTACCTGATACCTCAGCATGAATGGTTTAAAAGGCATACAATTTTCCTATTTGAATAGAATAGATCTGCCGCTGTTAATCTAGTTAACTAGATGCTAAGGTTTGATGTCTATCAAACTACAGATGGCAGCACACTTTTCCAGGGTTGCAAATTTGACACTCAATCAAGCACAGTTCTTGTGGGTCTCCCTTAACCCTTCCAATGTACAGGCTACTTTCTTCCAAAGCACAAGGACTCAACTATTTTTGAAAACCATCTAAACCTGGCCATTTTGGTATTCATTGGATAGCTCTTGTGAAACACCCTCAGATGTGGTACCCACATGCAAGGGTTTCAATCTTTTTCCGTTTTTTTTGCATCATTTTGTACTGGCCGAATAAGTCAGCAGCAGCATGAGGGTTAACGCAGACTTGTAGCAAGTGTAGCTCTCCTTATCATCTGCCTCACCAGTCCTCACTGCTGTTGTGTATTCATCCAATTGACCGATTCATTCCGGGACGCGATTTTCTGTGAAATACTTCCTGTGATCTGCTCGTTTCTAATTCCTTTCTCTGGTTCTCTTTCTCACAGGGGATTCGTGTTTAAGCTATTGCCATGGTGACATCGCCTGACAACCAAAAAGGATAGAGGGCGTCTGCAGCATTATTAGATGAACTGGTGAATTGATGTGTATTTGGAACACCAGGTGGAAGCACTCTATGTATATTCTACAGGTAGGTTACCCTTTGCCGTTTCATTAGTGAGAGGAAACATTCAAAAATCTTAGCTTGAATGCTTGCTGAATATTTCAGACATTATGTGATAAAGCAGCAAGCAACATACCCACTTGCCCCGTTGCAAGTAAATTCGGCAAAAAAACAGCATTGGGGCAAGCTGAACAAGACCCTGACTTGCCCCGCTCTGCAAGTAATGTTTTGGCAAAGTCAATCTCACCACTGTTCAACAGAGTGGCGGGGCAAGTAGAAGTGCCGGCTGGGCCAGTCAACTTTGAGGGCAGCTTGCCCCGCTCAGAAAATAATGTTTTGCAACCAATGTTGCACCCTGTAAAGGAATTATTCACATGGCAATATTTCAGTGTATGATATATGCATTTTTCCATAAATATACTGTGATATATATGCATTATATGGTTTCCCCCTTGACAGGGATTAGGGTAAGGCACATAAGCATACATGTACATTTACCAAGCTAGGCAGTTCAATATGAGGACCACCTTGATATGAAATTTTGATAGTGAGAAAAAAAGCAGATTTGTGAGAAATTAGTCCTGAACTGGCCTATAGCAGGATGCAGCATAGGTTGCAAAACAATATTTTCTGAGCGGGGCAAGTAGCCCCTAAAGTTGACTTGCCCCGCTGGCACTTCCACTTGCCCCGCCACTCTATTAACAAAGGGATAGTCCATAAACTTCTGCATAGGTTGCAATTATTGTTTTTGTTTATCATAATTCTCTCTGGGCTGAACAAGGAGATTTATGTGGTCTTTTAAATTTTGAGAAAATATGGTCAAAAGCCTGAATTTTTCAATAATGTCTAGGGTTTTGAAGATATACATTGTTGTAATAGGGTTACTAAGAGAACTCCGAGAACGATATCACATTTCAGAATGAGGCTGTCTGCGGAGAAGTGCTGACCTGCACATGCTCAGTCCTGCTGTGGCACGCAGCTTTTTATGACTCCTTTGTTATATACTTAAAAAACCTACTGTACACATGTTGTGAATGGTGGAATATAAACCATCTTTGTGCAATATGATCTGTTGATCGTCCCCATATCTCACTCTGACAGCTCTTGGGGAGGCTTTGTCCGCATGTATCCGGCACAACTATTCTAGCCATCTTAGTTGGCAGGACACGTAGTTACTTTATTGGTCCGAATGAATGCCCATGTGCCTAGCAACTTGTAGCAAGTTGGGAAAAAATCCCTCGAATTCATTCTATTTTATTCCAGCTGGGCTAGGTACACAGTAGTGCCAGGCTATTGGTCTAGCCTTAATGTGAAACCAAATTCATGGTTGAAAATATAAACAAAATATATTACCGTAAATTCTTGGAAATTTAGACCATCGTAATTATTAAGGCCACTATAATTATTGTGCAAAATAATTTAATGAAAATCTGGGCCACCTTTGATCTATCACTCATCATCATTAAGGAATTCATAAGGCAGTGCTTAGAGCTTGTGCGTTATATGTAGGGACTTAGCCGGGACCCGTCCTAGGTCTGTCTTTTGGACAGGTAGTTTCTTAAAAACCTCCTGTTTGGACAGGGAAAAATTTCTATGATGATTTTTCATGTTTGCCCTTTGGGGTGTAATAAACAAATATTTTCCTAATAGACCATCTTCTAGGACTTAGCTGAAGTGTAAAAATTGCTGTTTTGGAGAGGCATATTTTTGAAATCCTGGCTAAGACCCTGGCTATATGCTGCCGGCTGCTCTGGAATATCCCTCCCTGCTAGGGAAGGAAGGTCGTGTGAACATTTCGGTGGATACAAGACTATAAACCGAATACCTTTAAACAATTCACATATTGTGGAAAGGCTTTCTGATATTACACCAAACCCACAATAGTACATCATGCACATAGGTTAATCGTTTTTCATGCTTATCATATAAGCCTGTCATGGTCATATTTGTACAGCTCTGATAAGGTTTGAAGTGGTTACTATAACCCTTAAACTTCCTATCTGTATACAATCTTCCTCTCCTGAAGCGAACTTACTGGAAGTGTTTCTATATTTATCTGTATGTCTTGGGTAAGTTTAACCCTTTCCGGTTCAGGGCCCACAGCTCTTCTGAAACTAGGAGTGGTATAGATTAGAATACCAGGGCTTGACATTACAGATAGCCCCATAGTCATGACTATTATGGAAAAATTGCATTTTGGGCAAGCTGAACAAGCCCTCAACTTGCCCAACTTGACTATCTGTCATTTGACTAGAAATTGAGAGGTACATTCATTGAATTCATAACAAGATCTTTTGAATCAGGGACTTAGTCAGGACCCGTCCTACCTGTCTTTTGGACAGGTAGTTTCCTAAAAACCTCCTGTTTGGACAGGCAAAAATTTCTATGAAGATTTTTCAATTTTGACTTTTGGGTTGTAATAACGAAATATTTTCCTAACAAACCATCTTCTAGGACATAGCTGAAGTGTAAATTGCCCTTTTTGACACACTAGGCTATTACTTGTAGCTGGTATAAGGATTTGAAGTAGATAAGTAGCTAAATCTGGACGGGCAGAAATTTTGAAATTGCTGTTTTGGACAGGCATTTTTGAAATCCTGGCTAAGACCCTGTTTTGAATGACATCATAATTGTTAGCAACCTTGAAAAGTCATAAAGGGTATAGGCAGAAGTAACATGGGTGAGAAAAATATACAGAAATAACATCAAACCTATGGTTAAAGAATTTTAAAAATGTTATTGTTTCTATGTCAAGGTTAAATTAATTGCTATCACATTGGCCGGGCAACCTGAACGTCTGACGGGACTATCTGATCTTGGGTCTTACCTGCCCCGCCTGACTACCTGGGTTTGCCGGGTACTGTTGAGACATGAATACAGACATTTACTTCCTGCACCGGTTGCCCGGACACCTGCCAGTGCCTGGTTGTACAAACACCCTTGGATAGCATGTCAAAAATATAAGCCAAGCACATCAATGACCCACATAGCTTGGGAATAAAAGTTACCTTCAGTTGTGAGGTCATTCATGCATGCCCAGGAAACTGGTTGGCAATCGAACATGCACTCAGTCGCTCAGGTATTATGCCCGGGCTGCCCATTCATTTAGTGCAGGAATTAAATGTCACCACTGTAGGCTCCTTCATCTGAAAAGTTAGTATTCCCCTCTGAGTTGAGCAAACGACGTAGTACTGCCAATGATGTAGTTCCAGCAGTGGCCTATAGGTGGCGCCATATGCTATTCCTATCTCCAGTGGTTTATACTGTGAAATAGCGGTTGAGGAGGCACCAAGTGAGAAAGTCATGAATATACCTGACCACCTGTGGTACTAGCTGCGTGGGCATGGTAGAAAATATGAACAAAATAGATACAGATAGAACAGTCTAGGCCAGATACTTCTAGAGGAACTCTTGAGTGTGAATGGGCTATAGAACATCAATCTAAAGCAATAATCATATCAAGAGTTAGTGCACATTTTATCCTCCAACAGCAACCAACACTAAGTCTCGCTCATAAGCCTGTTGGGAAAACACGAGAAGCATTGATTTGTGAACTGGTTTACAAGTTTTTATCATCGAAAAAAAATAATCTTTACTTCCTGAAAGCTGCTGCAGCCATGGTCAGGCCAGTTGTCAATAACTCCTTTAACCCTAATGCTATGATTGGTTGATTTGGCCAATAGAAAATGATGCAAAAAACCTGAAAAATTACCGAAACCCTAGCACATGGGTACTTATCTGGGAGTACTCAGCAAGGGCTTTCCAATGAATACCAACATGGCTGGGATAAGATGGTTTTCAAAAATCTTTGCGTCATTTTTTGGATAAAAAAGCCTTAGCAATCGAAGGGTTAAAGTTGCTGGAGGAATGGTCAGGCGAGTTGTCAATAACTCCTTTTAATCCTTCCAATACTGAAGCTTATTACTTTCGTCCAAAGAACAAGGACCCAAATATTTTTGAAAATGGTCTAAACCCTGTCGTGTTGGTATTCATTGGAAAGCTCTTGCTGAGTATTCTCAGATGAGTACCAATATGCCAGGGTTTCAGTCATTTTTCAGGGTTTTTTGCATCATTTTGTATCGGCGAATATTAGCCACCAGCAGCATAAGGGTTAATTCTGTCAATCCAGAGTAGCAGAGGCCATCAAATATTGATGATGTAATCCTAGGATGTCTAGCAGGCTGCAAGGGGATTACTGTACTAGTTGGTCGATGGACTTGTTGTTGTGGATTTTTATGTGACAGTTATGACTTCAGAACAAGCACTATATACTAGTTAGTACAAGCTTAGACTAGGTACCTAGTCCCTAAACAGTTGACTTTCCTTTCTGTGCTGGCCAAACAGAGTGGTGTAGTACCAGGTATGTAGATAGATGGCACCACCTGCTCCTCCTATCTCTAGAGGATTATATTATATTATATATTATGTGTATATATATATATATATATATATATATATATATATATATATATATATATATATATATATATATATATATATATATATATAGTTTAAATAAGGCATACTTTGCGCACCCCACAAGTCTGCATTTATTAAACTGCACACCATGCATTATTTGAACATCTGATGCCTATGCTTTTATTGTTATGAACGCTGATCTGATAGCTCTTTATTCAATATCCATATGCAAAAGATTAACTGCATATCATCGGTAGCTGCCACATTTCATTTGAATCATTTCAAGGGCAAGTTATGTATTAGATTTTATATCTGTCGCTCATTCATTTAACAGTTTGAGTTTTACAGAAGATTGATGGAATTATCACTGCACTTTTATTCTAATAATCTTCAAAAATTCATTGCCGCAAATGATCATAGCTTAAAGATGAAATCTACAATTTATTCTTTTATTTTATTTTCTGTTCTTTTTCATTTGCTATAAAGCGTCCCCCTGTCTTCTTTCTGCTACTGATATTAGCTGGTGTCATTTTAGTGGTTAACCCTTATGCTGCTGGTGGCTATTTTTGCCAATACAAAATGATGCAAAAACCTGAAAAATGACTGAAACCCTGGCAAATGGGTATTCATCTGAGAGTACTCAGCGAGTGCTTTCCAATGAATACCAACTTGACTGGGTAAAGATGATTTTCACAAATTTTTGCTTTTTTGTGCATTGAGGAATGTTACCTCAGCATCAGAAGGGTTAATATCAGGTGAATTAATGAACAATTCCTACTGGATAAGAATGAATACATCCTACTGGAATGGAATATCTTAACAATAACCCCTCTGTAACAGCTGTTGTTATCTGTGAAAATCGTTTGTCCTGCAAATCGCTTATCTACACCGAGAGAGACGATATGATGTTCAATATAACAGATAATAATATATTTTAATATTTCCCAGCAACAGCTTGTCTGTGGATAAGCACACCACTGTTCTGTACGTGTCTGATTACCCAGAGATGAGCAGGCCTGTTGCTTCATGGTTTACTACAGAGTTTGACTTCCCCAGGGGCCCAGGGGCATATGCCCCTAGATTTTGCTGTGGGCCCCTAGATTTTTCAGACTAGGCGCCCAAAATAGTATGAATATTAACCAGAAATTCTGTTTTGACCACTATTTTTCATCAAAAGACCTTTTCGGGCCCCTAGCCTAAAATCTAAGTGTCAGACCCTGTACTATATAGTATTGTTCATATTGGTATATCCGTGCACCCACAGAGTAGTATATATAAGAGAAACAAAGTTTCCTTGGGTGTAAAAAACAATAGTATATTGTAGACATTTCGGCCATGAAGCCTTCTTCAATACAAATGAAGAATATGTATTCTTCGTTTGTACTGAAAAAGGCTTCATGGCCGAAACATCTACAATATACTAGTGTTTTTTACACCCAAGGAAAATTCATGGTTCACTGTCAGCGTGCAACATGGTCTTAGCCAGCAGGGTGTCGCGGTGCCTTTTTGGACACCCAAACCCTTAAAAAGAACCCCTCCAGACACCCAAATATTTTTGTGTGGAATTTCTAAAAGTCCCAATCTCAAGCTTATAATTGAATTTTTTCATCTCCTTATAATTCCCATGACATTGTTTAATGATATCATGCCTTATCTTGATGAATTTATTCCTGTTTATGGTTGAAATACGAGTATATTGTGATCCTCTTTAAAAATTTTGGACGCCCAAAAATTACACAACTGCCAACTTTAGGCACCCAGTTTCTAAATCCTGGCTAAGACCAACATATATCTAGAAAACACTAAAAGTAACCCAGCTCCAGAACTACACACCTTCTCCTGTGGTTGTCAGCTGAGCATATCTGGGACCTGTTGATATTTGAAGGCGCAGGGTGGGTGTAGTGGCAGAGAAGGTCATGTAAGAAAGAGAATCCTTTGCAGAGAATATTTCTATGCTACCCTTTTCACGCTCAGAGAAGCCCAAGTTTCGGATACAGTCAAACGGGCCTTTAAGGCCTAAAAAAATGTTTGTTTCCTATTACCCTACCTACCCAAAGTTTTTGCCCCTACCCTAATCTTTTTTTTTGCCCAAAATATTATCTTATTTTAAAAAAGAAAGATAAAAATGTGTAACTGCTTCACATTCCATGCACGGCATACAAAAGAAATTGAAAAAAGAAAGAAGAAAAGATCAAATATCCGCATATAATACTAGTTCAGTGATTTTAAATAGATCTAGATACCCCACTACTTTAGATGCTGCTATTTTGCTTTATATATAGATACATTTACATCTAATGCAGCATTTAGGAGAGAAGAAAGATATGATAAAATAGAAAAGAAATTCCCTACCTACCATCCCTATTTTTTCTAGCATGTAATAAGAAACGAACATATTTTTTCTTTAGGCTTTGTAGACCTGTTATTAGGGCTTAGTCTTAGCTAGCAGGGCATCTGGGTGTCATTTGGACACACAAATCATCAAAGATCACCCCTCAGGACATCTAAAATTTTCTGTGATTGATTTCTTTAAAATGTCGACTTTAGGTTGAAATTGAACTGAAATTTATCCACATTATTACAATTCCTATGACATTATATGAGGACATTAGGCCTTATTTCAGTGAGTAAATACATATATATATATATATATATATATATATATATATATATATATATATATATATATATATATATATATATATATATATATATATATATATATATATGGCTGTAATCTGAGTACATTCTGCCCTCACTAGAAAAATAGGATGCACAATTTTGGGCACCCAGTTGGTAAATTCTGGCTATGACCCTATTACAGGGACCATCTTTTCCTGTTCAGAGAAGCCCAAGCTTCTGATACCTGCACATTAAGACCAGTCAAAAATTCTGTAGTAAGAGGTTGCTGATCTTCTGTGGTATACATGTTCCCACACTCACAGAGCGTCTGTTGTAGCAGGAATGTCTGTAGTAACAGGTTGCTGATCTTCTATGGTATACATGTTCCCATGCTCACAGAGAGTCTGTTGTAGCAGGAATGTCTGTAGTAACAGGTTGCTGATCTTCTGTGGTATACATGTTCCCGTGCTCACAGAGAGTCTGTTGTAGCAGGAATGTCTGTAGTAACAGGTTGCTGATCTTCTGTGGTATACATGTTCCCATGCTCACAGAGAGTCTGTTGTAGCAGGAATGTCTGCAGTAACAGGTTGCTGATCTTCTGTGGTATACATGTTCTCTGCTCACAGAGAGTCTGTTGCAGCAGGAATGTCTGTAGTAACAGGTTGCTGATCTTCTGTGGTATACATGTTCTCTGCTCACAGAGAGTCTGTTGTAACAGGAATGTCTGTAGTAACAGGTTGCTGATCTTCTGCTGTATACATGTTCCCATGCTCACAGAGAGTCTGTTGTAGCAGGAATGTCTGTAGTAAGAGGTTGCTGATCTTCTGTGGTATACATGTTCCCATGGTCACAGAGAGTCTGTTGTAGGAGGAATGTCTGTAGTAACAGGTTGCTGATCTTCTGTGGTATAGATGTTCCCTGCTCACAGAGAGTCTGTTGTAACAGGAATGTCTGTAGTAACAGGTCGCTGATCTTCTGTGGTATACATGTTCCCATGCTCACAGAGAGTCTGTTGTAGGAGGAATGTCTGTAGTAACAGGTTGCTGATCTTCTGTGGTATACATGTTCCCATGCTCACAGAGAGTCTGTTGTAGCAGGAATGTCTGTAGTAACAGGTTGCTGATCTTCTGTGGTATACATGTTTCCATGCTCACAGAGAGTCTGTTGCACAGCAGGACTGTCTGTAGTAACAGGTTGCTGATCTTCTGTGGTATACATGTTCCCTGCTCACAGAGAGTCTGTTGTAGCAGGAATGTCTGGAGTAACAGGTTGCTGATCTTCTGTGGTATACATGTTCCCTGCTCACAGAGAGTCTGTTGTAGCAGGAATGTCTGTAGTAACAGGTTGCTGATCTTCTGTGGTATACATGTTCCCATGCTCACAGAGAGTCTGTTGTAGCAGGAATGTCTGTAGTAACAGGTTGCTGATCTTCTGTGGTATACATGTTCCCATGCTCACAGAGTCTGTTGTAACAAGAATGTCTGTAGTAACAGGTTGCTGATCTTCTGTGGTATACATGTTCCCATGCTCACAGAGAGTCTGTTGTAGCAGGAATGTCTGTAGTAACAGGTTGCTGATCTTCTGTGGTATACATGTTCCCTGCTCACAGAGAGTCTGTTGTAGCAGGAATGTCTGCAGTAACAGGTTGCTGATCTTCTGTGGTATACATGTTCTCTGCTCACAGAGAGTCTGTTGCAGCAGGAATGTCTGTAGTAACAGGTTGCTGATCTTCTGTGGTATACATGTTCTCTGCTCACAGAGAGTCTGTTGTAACAGGAATGTCTGTAGTAACAGGTTGCTGATCTTCTGCTGTATACATGTTCCCATGCTCACAGAGAGTCTGTTGTAGCAGGAATGTCTGTAGTAAGAGGTTGCTGATCTTCTGTGGTATACATGTTCCCATGGTCACAGAGAGTCTGTTGTAGGAGGAATGTCTGTAGTAACAGGTTGCTGATCTTCTGTGGTATAGATGTTCCCTGCTCACAGAGAGTCTGTTGTAACAGGAATGTCTGTAGTAACAGGTCGCTGATCTTCTGTGGTATACATGTTCCCATGCTCACAGAGAGTCTGTTGTAGGAGGAATGTCTGTAGTAACAGGTTGCTGATCTTCTGTGGTATACATGTTCCCATGCTCACAGAGAGTCTGTTGTAGCAGGAATGTCTGTAGTAACAGGTTGCTGATCTTCTGTGGTATACATGTTCCCATGCTCACAGAGAGTCTGTTGTAGCAGGAATGTCTGTAGTAACAGGTTGCTGATCTTCTGTGGTATACATGTTTCCATGCTCACAGAGAGTCTGTTGCACAGCAGGACTGTCTGTAGTAACAGGTTGCTGATCTTCTGTGGTATACATGTTCCCTGCTCACAGAGAGTCTGTTGTAGCAGGAATGTCTGTAGTAACAGGTTGCTGATCTTCTGTGGTATACATGTTCCCTGCTCACAGAGAGTCTGTTGTAGCAGGAATGTCTGTAGTAACAGGTTGCTGATCTTCTGTGGTATACGTGTTCCCATGCTGACAGAGTCTGTTGTAGCAGGAATGTCTGTAGTAACAGGTTTCTGATCTTCTGTGGTATACATGTTCCCATGCTCACAGAGAGTCTGTTGTAGCAGGAATGTCTGTAGTAACAGGTTTCTGATCTTCTGTGGTATACATGTTCTCTGCTCACAGAGAGTCTGTTGTAGCAGGAATGTCTGTAGTAACAGGTTGCTGATCTTCTGTGGTATACGTGTTCCCATGCTCACAGAGTCTGTTGTAGCAGGAATGTCTGTAGTAACAGGTTTCTGATCTTCTGTGGTATACATGTTCCCATGCTCACAGAGAGTCTGTTGTAGCAGGAATGTCTGTAGTAACAGGTTGCTGATCTTCTGTGGTATACATGTTCCCGTGCTCACAGAGAGTCTGTTGTAGGAGGAATGTCTGTAGTAACAGGTTGCTGATCTTCTGTGGTATACATGTTCCCATGCTCACAGAGAGTCTGTTGTAGCAGGAATGTCTGTAGTAACAGGTTGCTGATCTTCTGTGGTATACATGTTCCCATGCTCACAGAGAGTCTGTTGTAACAGGAATGTCTGTAGTAACAGGTTGCTGATCTTCTGTGGTATACATGTTCCCACGCTTACAGAGAGTCTGTTGTAGCAGGAATGTCTGTAGTAACAGGTTGCTGATCTTCGCCTCAGTGCCATAACTCACAGTGTGTACATTATTCATAATTGGTGGTGTCAAGTTACGCCACCAGGGGGCAAAACTAATGACTCCCTTTCGGATTCCCACTATGTACACTATATTGGCAGCTACAGCAGCAACAGTAGGAAGTACATAGCCTCCGGTGGTGACTTCAGTTATCCGCACCAAATCCAGCGGAGATTTCTTAACCCTTATGCTGCTGGTGGCTAACTTGGCAAATACAAAATGATGAAAAAAAAAACTGAAAAAAAATTATTGAAACCCTGGCACATGTATATTCATCCGAGAGTACTCAGCGAGAGGTTTCCTATGAATTCCATTTGTGAACATGACAGGGTTGAGATGTTTTTCAAAATCTTTACTTCCTTGTGCTTTAGACGAAAGTATAGCCTCAGCAATGTGGATCTCTTAGGGTGCTACAGGCATAAATGGGTTAATAGCATTGACTTTTGGGCTGAATAATATAATGGATCTGTAGCTAATTAACTCCAAGGATATATATTTGAATATCCTATGTGATCATATTTACGGCCTGCATTTTGGTTTATATGTGTATGCTGCTATTCTAGACTCTCAACTTGAAATCTCCACTGGCCGTAGTAATGTATTGATAAAAGATCTAGTTTCCAATTATGTGACTAATTTTGATAAAAATTACTCTTTTCCAAGTATTTCACTTGAAACATTTTGTGAGGAGCTCCTATCTTAAGGAGTCCTCACCTGGAAGTCTTTAATTGCGTCTTACAATCTTGTCTGAAATTTGTATTCATTTGGCCTAAAAAAAAAAGTTGTTTGTTTCCTGTAACCCTACCCTAACAAGTTTTTATTCAAAAAAATCCCTACCTAATTTTTTTCCGCCCTCCTAACTCCCAATCAATGTAAAACATGCATAAATCACACATTTTTGACCAAGAAAATAATGCAAAAAAAAAAATTACCGACCTACCTACCCTATTTTTTTTCGTACCGTTACAGGAAACAAACATTTTCTTTTTTTAGGCCTAATTGTATCAAAGCATACACATATCACTTCGCAAGTCGTGAAAAGAGCTACCATGTCCTGGATGTTTATGCTTTATTATGTGTGGCTATCCATGTAAGAAGTACATCTGTACCACACCCTCAATAAATTCTATGTCACCTGTAGTGCTCATCGCTAAAACGCTGTATTTGTGGGATACAACATGGGTGGCTACTACCTTGAAATCCCATAGTATGGCCGACAATGTTTATCATGGCAATGGCAACACTGGATAAATATTTGGCTCCTAACAATGAAAGTTATGAAAGCATTGTTAGGATTCTTATACAATTCAATACAACAACTAAGTATAGTATATAATTGTAGTATATGTCTATATGATATATATATATATATATATATATATATATATATATATATATATATATATATATATATAGAGAGAGAGAGAGAGAGAGAGAGAGAGAGAGAGAGAGAGAGAGAGAGATAGATAGATAGATAGATATATTCTATATATAGATAGATAGATAGATAGATAGATATACTATATAGATAGATAGATAGATATAGATATATACATATATATGTATAGATTTATGTATATATATATATATATATATATATATATATATATATATATATATATATATATATATATATATATATATATATATATATATATATATATATATATATATATATATATATATATATATATATATATATATGTCATGACACAGATTGAAATTGGTAAGGATTTTAAATTGTGTCGACACATTAGAATTCTAATTTGTGTCGACACAAATCGCGATTTCAATTTGTTACCAAGTTTTAGCTGACACAGATTAGAATTTTGATTTGTTACCACCCAATTTTAATTTGTGTCGACACAGATCTTAATCCGAGCTCAGTATTAATAGAGGGGTGGTAAGGATTTTAATTTGTGTTGACACAGATCTAAATCCTAGCTATGAAGGGAAGTAAGGATTTAAATTTGTGTCGGCACAAATCTAAATCCTACCTATGAAGGGAAGTAAGCTCAGTATTAATAGAGGGTGGTAAGGATTTAAATTTGTGTCGACAGAGATCTAAATCTGGACACAAGTATCAATGAAGGGGAGGTAAGGAATTAAATTTATGTTGACAAAGACAAAAATTCTAATTTGTGTCGACACAAACCTAAATCCTAGGCTGATGTAAATTGAGGGGAAGTAATAACCAAAATACTAGAGAAATAGGGTATAGACAAAGATTTTTATTCAGACTAATAACCAGTTTATTCATTAATTGAAATTATTTTGATTTCAATTATTAAGTAATTTCAATTACCACAGTTTCAGATATGTGTTAAATGATTAAAATTCACTTAATTGCAATCTACATCAAAAGGCTGTGCCCACAGGTGTTATATACATGTACCTTTTATCTGAATGAATGAAAGTTTTTTCAAACACACTTACTCCTACTCATCCCACTTTCATCTCAAGCAAATTGATTGCATTTTTCACACATATATTTGATAATTTCATAGAGAGTGTGATCACAGAAAGCTTTCATGTTATTACTTAACTTACAAGTATTTAACTAAATAATCATGAACAAAGAGTAGCTGCCAGCCACAACAAATAATAAGATTATTTTGTTATAAAATTACCAAAGGAGGT
The DNA here is from genome assembly GCA_963942565.1 of Maea johnstoni. Classification (NCBI taxonomy): domain Eukaryota; kingdom Metazoa; phylum Annelida; class Polychaeta; order Spionida; family Magelonidae; genus Maea; species Maea johnstoni. The sequence goes on along the minus strand of OZ012693.1, from coordinate 32,187,272 downwards.
TTAGTCTGCTCATTTCCCTCATCTTACCTCTCCTTCATTGATACTAACCCTAGGATTTAGATTTGTGTCGACACAAATTAAAATCCTTACCTCCCCTCTATTAATTTAATACTGAGGTAGGATTTAGATTTGTGTCGACACAAATTAAAATCCTTACCTCCCCTCTTTTAATTTAATACTGAGGTAGGATTTAGATTTGTGTCAACACAAATTAAAATCCTTGCTTCCCTTCATAGCTAGGATTTAGATGTGTCGACACAATTTTAAATTTGGTGGTAACAAATCAAAATTCTAATCTGTGTCAGCTAAAACCTGGTAACAAATTGAAAGCGCGATTTGTGTCGACACAAATTAGAATTCTAATCTGTTTCGACACAATTTAAAATCCTTACCAATTTCAATCTGTGTCATGACATATATTTATATATATATATATATATATATATATATATATATATATATATATATATATATATATATGTATATATATATATATATATATATGTATATACATACATACATACATACACACATACATACATATATACATATATGTTTATGTATGGGTGTGTGTATTTTTGTATGTAAGAATGAAACCTCATCACATCCTTTTCACCAACATTCCTTCCTTCCCATAATATTTGCCAGAAGGATTAGTGTATATGTTACTATTTATGTCCAGAGAGATCTCACGAAATGTCGTGCAGTATGACCCACGCTCACCCGCCCACACATATACTTCAATATATCAGCTGGACAAACACAGACACCCTTTCTACCTCTGTGCACTATTAGAATAGTTGGGTAAATATTGTCTTGCCAGTCGCCAGACCGGGCGTGTAGCTCTGTGAAGTTCATATTCCGCTCTGAGTTGACCAGCCAGTGTAATAGCACTGTCAATGTGATATTATGCACTATCGCTCATAAATGGCATCCTCTACAGGGCTCGAAATTAAAGTTTTTTTCTCAAGGGAGCCCAATTGTATCTTCAAAAGCCACTTAATGTTATTATTTGTGAAATTATTTGTATACATGTATGATTTTGTAACTGTCGTTACAGCAAATAAACATACTACTTAAAGGTCTTGTGTATATAAACAAACCAGTACATCTTAATTAGGCTCCCTGTAGAACTTTGAGGGAGCCCCAGGAGAATTCAAGGGAGCCCTCGGCTCCTGGCACCCCCTAAATTCGCGCCCTGATATAATTCATTCATTTTAGGGGAACTAGAGTCCGATATCAGCCAAAGTTGAATTCCTTACCATATGTACATTATAAACCTAGGAAAACCTAGCATATTCTAGTACTCCTAGAATTATCCTAGAAATTCTCTGTTCTCCCTAGCTACTTATGGTAGCCATGCAGGGTTTTAGCCATGACAGTCTATGAACACTCCCAGAACTTGTATCTCTCGCAAACCCAGAGTAAAGAAATAAACGTTTGGTTGATAAACAATCATTGATGAAAAAGAGTCATTTTTGTAGTTGATAAAATTTGAAATTATTTTTTTTGTGTGTGTGGGTGTGTGTTTTTTCACTCATGAATCCATTGGAGAACTTTAATTAAACGGTGGTTTCACTGTAAGTTTTCACAATTTGTAATAGCTTGATTGGGCTTGCTCTTGAAAAATTCTCAGCTGTAAAATGAAGTTTATTTTCACTTCTTCAATTTATTTCAGGCTTCATTATACCATTATTTCTGTTTCCATGATGTTGTGCTGCCTGAGCAGGGCTTCGTTTGATTGGTCCCTGTGCAGTTGTCAAACCATCTTGTCCTTTCAGATATGAATTGTTTAGATATGCCACATGTACATCAGAGATGCTAGAGATAGATGATAACAATCATATCAGCACCAGACAATAAGAATAACAATAGGATGATAGAACTATCAGTTGGTAACATTTTTTCTTGCCAAATGATTAATGCTTATGTTGAGATGATGTTATGCACACTGAAAGTGAACAATGGGCATGAACAAAAGAGATGCATTGACACATGTTATTGATACAATAGGAGTCTGATAATGGATCTGTATAATAGGGAAGTCACAGCATTGATCTAGCCATGTGAGTGACTACACAGGTACGGTAAACTTGTATCATGAATAGTATAGGTTCAAACCACACTCATCTGCTAGTGTGGTGTTGGCTTGGGCACTCTTTGAACAGGCAGGTTTGAAAGGCCTTTCTTCGAGGTGGAAAGCATATATAGGTTCTAAATGGCTTATTTGCTGGAAGCGAGTTTGCATCATGTATGTATATATATATATATATATATATATATATATATATATATATATATATAAATATATATATATATATATATATATATATATATATATATATATATATATATATATATATATATGGATTTCAAAATTATAGTATCATCACTTTAAATTGATTACATGTAAGAGGTAAATCATGTCAAACCTATTGTCGTATTGATAAAGGGCATGAAAACTGTTCAAGTATGTTGAAAAATTGCTAAACAACCATCAGTCAATGGCAACTTTCTCCCATACCTCACTTAAGGTTTGAAGAACCCTCTTATCCTTGGAGAGATGTAGCAGTCCGTGATATGTCGTGCCTTACATCACTCAGCTATCGGGGCGTCCCTGACGAGAGATGGACTGTGTGCTGACTCTGATAGTGATTAATGATTTCTTCCTTCCCTACTACTACAGGACTGACTGAAGGCCGGCTTTCTACTTCGAGCTTTCATGTTCTTCCCGTTGATGTGTCAATATCAGAAGCTGGATAGGAGGCTGTGTTGTTACCGCTAATTATGGTAGGATTTTCATGTTCTTTCTGCAGGGCTCGACATTGGTGCTTGCCCCATTGCCCTGGGCAAGTAGAATTTGTAAATCTTAGCTGAAGGGCAAGTGAAAACTGTATCTTGCTTGTCCTACTGGGGTCAGTCGCTGCGAAGGTTAATGTTATGCCTTGTTCTGATAACAGTATTGTACAGACACATACATGGAGGCAGTGTCTTAGCACAGATGTTTAGGCCTAACTGGCTATGTTATGAATATTTATTGCTTGTTTGCATATGTGTTTATGCCTAGATTATGTGAAACATATGTCCCATAACCAGGATCCATACGGATCAACCATATATAATTGTGCTGATATGGAAATTGAATAGTTTAATCCTTATAGCAGGCTAACGTCATACTGACTACTTTGACAGTATATATTTTACAAGCACATTTTTGGGGAAAATATTTGAAGGAGAAGTGGGGGGGGGGGGTGGGGGTGAAGTTTAGAAAGCTACACAGGTAAAAATTGACGGGCCTGTTATTTTGACGGGCCCGTAACGGGCTCAGAAACTGTTATAATGGGCCAGTAACAGGCCGTCAAAATAATGGGCCCGTAACGGGCTGGAAAGCATTTATGTTGATGCCAGTATTGCTTATAGAGCCTGAAAATTAGTCGACAGTCAGAAATCTAGAATACCCCATTCCAGAATTTGCTGATCTGTTTTCGTGTTTGTACTGTGTGTGTAAAGAAGGTGTGTGTCGCTTATGTTATGTGTGCGGCTGAGATTTTATTTCACCTCGTCTGTTAGTACAGTATAATGAATCACCTAGGTTCAGATCTATGTCAGGTAGTGCAATGATTGATCTGAATTACTTGACCTCGATAAATTCTGTCTGTTTTTCACAGTATTTAGGAAAAAAAACCATTGAAGGTGAAATGTAAATGTAGTACAAATATATATTTCGCCGTAGAGTATTTTGGAGAAAAATGCTTAACCATTGTGATGCTGAGGCTAATTTTTTCCAAGGCACAAAAAGGCAAAGCTGTTTGAAAACCATCTAAACCCTGTTGTGTTGGTATTCATTGCGTAGCTCTCGCTGAGTACGCTGTGTATTTAGCATGATGAATGAGTAGTAGTCAGATTTGTGCCTTGGTTTTGAGAGCATTTTTCTGTCTTGCTTTTTTGCTGGAAATATGGGAGCAGGCATGGTGTCAGGATTTAAGATAGATTGCATCATTTATTTCGGGAAACTGATCCAAAAACTACAAGTATTGACATGAACATATCCCTTTTAGTCTATTGGCATCTAACAAAACTGAAGCTTATATTAAGTTACATAAAACGTCATATGCCCTTAAAAAATCGATTGCTATCACAGGGGATTTGGTTGATGTGAATGACACTTTTAATTAGGCTTAAAAAAGTTGTTTGTTTCCTGTAACCCTACCCTAACAAGTTTTAGTCAAAAAAATCCCTACCCTAAAGTTTTTTCCGCCCTTCCAACTCCCAATCAACGTAAAACATGCATAAAACACATTTTTGACCAAAAAAATATTACAAAAAAAAAATTTGCCGACCTACCTACCCTATTTTTTTCAGACCGTTACAGGAAACAAACAATATTTTTTCCTGGCCTTACCTATTTTGTGTATCTAGGCTTCAAATCTTAGGTTAGAAAACATCTCAACAACACGTCTAGTTACATAATTGAGTATCAACATTGATTTTAATCTACTGCACCAATTAGTTTTTATCTCTGTTGATATTCATTAGTTATTCAATGGCGTTGAACTTCAAAAACATGTGTAAGTATTGTTCCTTACACCAAGAAAATACAAAATACATGCTTTAAAAGCACACACACACACACACACACACACATATATATATATATATATATATATATATATATATATATATATATATATATATATATATATATATATATATATATATATATATATATAATGAGTTATATAAATATATATATATGTATATATATATATATATATATATATATATATATATATATATATATATATATATATATATATATATATATATATATATGTATATCAAACCTGTATATCAAACCTGTATATCAAACCTGTTTGGCCAATGTTGATATAGGGTATTGTATGCCTTAAGTATGACACCACAGTGCTTATTTATTGCATTATAAGGTGTCATAAATTAGGGCTTGGAGTGTTTTTGTCAAAGTGGGATAGGCTTGAAATGATCACATGTTGAGTTATGGGTGTTCAAAATATTTCATGTAGATGTAGATGCAAATGATACCAGAAAGTACCAGGAGTAGGGGCCCTTAATTGAGTGGGGTTCCGGCAAGCCTGCCTCCCAGGCCATATTTTAATGTCCTCCCTTAGATAGATGGCGCTGCGGTACACTAGGACTGGTCAGTTGGAAATATCTATCTACTACTTTCCCTCGTGTGGCAATATTGTGAACTAAATGGCAAACATTAGGTCACAAGTCCCTACCGTGCGGTATGTACGTAGTATAGGTGCAGGCATTTATATATAATAAAGTAAAAACAGAGTAGAGCCTTGTAGCTAGGCTAGGTTCAGGCATGTGAGTTTGATATACTTCACAGCTTGTGGGAACTAGGGGGGGGGGTTCTTTAGCATCTGTTTATACTCCCCTGGCAATACTGATACTGAATGTTAATAAGTATCATAACGTTTAATAGCTGTTATACCAGTATGTTAACGGTAAATAAAAAATATATATGTGCCATTTCCTGAAAATGCCAGATCGTATTTCCATATAACTATGTGATTAGCTGAACCGATAAACTTCACAGCTTGTGGGAGCTGGGGGGGGGGGGGGGGGGAGTTCTTTAGCATCTGTTTATACTCCCCTGGCAATACTGATACTGAATGTTAATAAGTATCATATCGTTTAATAGCTGTTATACTAGTATATTAACGGTAACTAAAAAAAAATATGTGCCATTTCCTGAAAATGCCAGATCGCATTTCCATATAACTAGTACGTGATTAGCTGAACCACCGGAAGCTACATGTTATCGCATCAGCACTCTCTGGTCTATAGGCAACCACTTGAAGGTAATTGTAACCAATTATAACTAATTATAACTAATTATAAAGCTATCAGCACTATGCATGTGCTAATTGCATATTTTCTTTAACAGAGCATTATGCAGGCTTTGGTAATTTGCACTGTACCATGGGGATTTGATTCGAAGTTGGCGAAGTTTGAATTCAGGAGCTGAAGTGACAGGATACTGTTGAACTGATATTGTGTCTGGAAGATATTCCACATTCAGTCCAACTTGCTTAGAAAACCATCTCAACTGTTTGGGTTTGAATACCACCCAGGGCATGTGAGAAAGTAGCCAGTGACTTGGGGTTTGGCGTGTTTTTAGCAGAGTACTCAGGTTTCCTCCACCAGTTACAACTGGCGGAGGAAACTTAGCCGTAATATGGCTGAAAAAGTGACGAAAAATGCAATTCCATTCCATTGGTCAGGCAACCAAACCACCTGTTGAAGTAGATCTCCTGAATATGAGCCCAAAATTCCCCTCAGATGGAAAATGCAAGATGAAAGATGCAAAAGGCCTAATGTAATGAAAAAATCAGCATACCTTTATGTACACAAATATTTACTAGTGATTGGAAATATCAAAAAAAATCCACAGACCAGTTTGTATCCATGGTATCATAAAACTAGTACTAGTAGAAACCTTGAAACTTAGAAATATGCAACATCTTTTAATTCCATTTACTTCAACGCAATATAGGCACTTGATTGGAAATATTTAGTGACATGTATTTCCTAAGTGACAAAAAAATGAAATTCCAAACAAGAACAAGATATGTTATTCGCCGCAGAAACTTCAAATATTTTGTGATTTTACCGACTATTTTTTTTTTTTTTTTACAAAGCATGCATCAAACAGACACAGAAGGTAAAGGAAAACACTGTGTCTATATATATATATATATATATATATATATATATATATATATATATATATATATATATATATATATATATATATATATATATTTATATGCCAGTGTGAGCAGGAGTGCATTTTCTAGTTTATTTGACTTATTCTTTAACATTCTTGGTGGCTTGTATTTAGAGAAAATCATATTCATTTGTCGCTTACTTAACCATTTCATACCTGGAGATCTACTTGACTAGTAGCAGTTTTGGCTGATACGGGTATGAATGGGTTAAAAAGCCGCTTTAATGGTGGATTAGTTTGACACAAATCTCTTTTGTTCAAGCTTAAAGGGAGCTTATCAAACTTGCTGATGAGTACATGTTGGATTTCCACTTAAAGTATTGTAATCCTAATCATAGTTGTATTCTTGGTAGAGATTATCATTTCCAAGTGGAAGCTACTTAATCGTACCTGCTTGATATTAACTTATTTAGCAGGTACATAGGTTTAAGTTAAGGTGGGTCCAGCATTTACCTCATTTACAGCTTGTAGGGGATTGTAACACCCAGTAAACTATATATTTCCTGAAATATATTTCCTTTTGTAATCTTACTACTGCCATATATGGTGAACTTTTCCCCCCATGGAGGAATGACGCACGCATGAGGGAGAGAGATTTTGTGCACATGAGGGTCACCCATTGTTCTTTAACAAACCAACTGATGAAGCAGACAATAGCAACAATAGGTACAATTTATAAGTGGGTTAGGTAGAGTACATACAATAGAAACAATAGCTACTGTACTGGAATCTTCTTACATTGGATAGTTTGTTTGAAAGCCGATCACGCAATATTAACATAGGTTGTTCATGGTATAAACATTTGGAGATAGGAGATGATAGAAGAAAAAGCACCAGTATTAAGAAACTAGGTGTCCATAATTGACGATCGTAAAATTTTGGGTTGTCCTGCTTTTGTTTACTACCATTACAACCCCCTAGGCAACAGGAGGCCGCAAGTCCCTAGTATAGGTGCAGGCATACATTGATAAGACCAAGAAACAAATATTGTTTGTTTCCTGTAATGGTCCGAAAGAAAATAGGGTAGGAAGGTCGGTAAAGAGAAAATATTTTTTTGCACTATTTTTTTGGTCAAAAATGTGTTTTATGCACGTTTTACGATGATTTGGAGTTAGGATGGTGAAAAAAACTTTAGGGTAGGGATTTTTTAAAATAAAAATGTGTTAGGTTACGGTTACAGGAAACAAACAACTTTTTTTTTAGGCCTTAGTAGCTAGGCTATTTCAGACCATGTGTGCTCTCCAGATAGGAATGGATTAATCTGCAAGTCCATTTCATTTCATGTTACAAGTAGGGAATGTTTGCACCCACTCAATTTCAGATTTATTTTGTTTGCCCTCTAGTGACACTGACATGCCACATATTCATACAATGCTATTTATAGGTGCTTGATATAACACTCCTTGTATGAAGTAATTTACAATAGTAGGTACATATACATGGGTGATAAATGTGGTGTGATCTCCTGGGTTTTAAATCACTCCTAGTGCTGTGGGGATGTGTGTGTATTGGGAATATTATATATAGCCTTTCCTTATCGAATCCCTAGCTTGCACCACATTAGCCTAGATTTCTAGGCTGTCATATGTATTTTTTTCTCTCATTTGTTTCGGTTACCAGGCACCAAATAGTCTAGGTGGCCATAGTGTTCAATTTAGTTTACATCTGTCTCACCAGGATTCAGTTTGATTATGTAAACATATAGAGATAGGAGGAGCAGGTGGTGCCATCTATCTACCAAACCTGGTACTACACCACAGTGCTTAGTCAACACATAATGGAAGGTGAACATTACAGGGACTAGGAGCCTAGTCTAGCACCACATGTCATGAGATGATTGGTCTTTCAGCATTATACATATATATATATATATATATATATATATATATATATATATATATATATATATATATATATATATATATATATATATATATATATATATATATATATATATAAAATATATATATATATATATATATATATATATATATAAATATATATATATATATATATATATGTATATATGTATATATATATATATATATATATATATATATATATATATATATATATATATATATATATATATATATAAATATATATATATATATGTGTGTGTATATGTATATTCTTATTTCTTTTGCAAGGGGTGGTTTCAGGGTGTGGTAAGCATGCTGTTTTTGGGGGTCAGTAGGACACCCAGACCCTGAAAGTCACACACCAGGATGCCCAAATATTATCTCAAAATGTTTAAAAAAATTCAAAATTCAAGCATGTAATTGAAATCTTTTACTTCAATTTATAAGGATATTCATTCAATGAAAGACAATTATTTGGCACAAATTCAAAGAAGAAAAGCTCTGCAATATATAAACTTTCCTCCTTTATATTATTTCATATGTATTCCTGTGGTCCACATTATTCATCAATTGCATAGTTTATCTAGAAGACTAGCAGTGCAACAATAATGTACATTACATGTAGAATGAATGTCTCACCTTTTGATTTCTGTTGAAGAATTTCATTTTGATTTATTTTTTCTGATTCCTGTCATATTCTTTGTCTTTTCAGAACCATTTCTGAGGAGGAACTTCCCAAAGCAAGGGACACACGATCACAAGGAGAGGTTCGATATCATTGAAGTAAAAAGTGGACTTCAAATGAGTGATTACCGAAAAGCAGGATGCATCCAAAGGGAGTTGTTGCTACCAGTGCAAGAAATATAAGGATATTTTAATTTTGTGTAGTAGGAAATGATTAAAAAAGAGATGTCCCTCATCAAAAACTCATCTTTTATAGACATTAGCAGGATATATTTTCATGCTGTGAAGTAGTAGTTATTCACGATGGACATCGCGGTAGGAATCGATATTCGCCCGTCCGACGATTCGGGCGTCCGGCGGACCCCTCTCTCTATGATACAACTACTACTACTCAATGCCATAGTGTGTGGTCTGGAGTTCTGTGCCAGCGCGGGCTTCACCTACATCCCCCCGATGTTACTGAAGGCCGGCGTGGAGGAAAAACACATGAGCATGGCCCTTGGAATGGGCCCGCTGCTTGCCCTATTTATCGTCCCTGTGATTGGCCGAGCCAGCGACGCCTGCCAGAGCCGGTATGGCCGGCGACGCCCATTTATTCTCGGTCTCAGCGCAATGGTCATCGTTTCATTGATACTGATACCGTACGGTGAATATTTCAGTTACGTCGCCTTGGGAAATACGGGATTCAAACGGACGTTGGGTCTGATACTATTGACAGTCGGCGTTGTTCTGCTTGATTTTGCTAGTCAAGCATGTTTGACACCTTGCGAAGCACTGCTCTCCGACGCGAGTAAACCGACCAATCAGGAGGGGCGATGCTTCATGATATATTCCTTCATGTGTAGCTTAGGTGGGTGCATCGGATATTTCATCACAGCACTAGATTGGAACTCCAGTTCAATCGGGATTTATTTCGGCGGGCAGGAAAAATCGGCATTCTCCATGCTCATTGTATTATTCACATTCACAATGGTGGCCACGTTGATGGTCGCAGAAGAACATCCTCTTGAGTCCGAACAATCACAAACACAAGCTCAAGTGAAACTCAACGATGACCTTGAACATGCAAACTTGCTGAAAGGCCAGGGTCACGATCACCACAGTTCGGATAGGATGAACGGACTTGTCGTGTACGAGTCCGGGTACGAAACTTGCAGTAATCAGTCCTACACGGATGAGTCTATGTACCACCAAGTCATGCCTAATGGAAAGCCGCAAAGTAAAGATAACTCTGTATCTGGCAGAAAACTCTGGAGTCTAACGGAATGCAGTCTTCCCCTTCCCGGCAAGGATTGTAACATGCCATTCCGTTTACGCCTTACGTCATTCTGCAGCGCCGCCCTGGTGGGTTTTTACAGCTGGGTGCTGCGCCACTCGCCTCCCTTCGTCCAGAATCTATTCACCATACCGTACATCCTTCGGAAGCTCGCGCTCGCTCTCTTCTGCAGCTGGTCTGCCATCATGAGCTTCAACCTTTTTTTCACCGATTTCGTAGGTCAGGCCATCTACGGTGGCAATCCCAACGGACCGGAAGACTCACTTTTGCGGACTCGTTACGATAGCGGTGTTCGTACGGGAAGTTGGGGCCTGCTCTTCCATTGTATTACGTCCGCCATTTACGCCTCATTTATAGAACGCCTAGTGAAATCCTTCGGAACAAGGGCGGTGTTTCTCTTCGGAATGGCCTCTTTCACTTTAGCCATGATATGTATGGCGTACGCGAGGGATGTTTATGTAGTGAATTTCATGGCTGCCATGACAGGATTCGCCTACGCCACGGTGACTTCGCTGCCCTTCATTTTAGTCAACTCCTACCATGATGACCAGGAGGTAAGTGTCAGTGCTGCCATCTGGTGGTCAATTTGAGTACCTCACCTAATTAGATAAAGATTAACCCATTAATGCTTCAAGTGCCCAAATAAGACCTGGCTATTTCAGATATAACTATCTGATCAAAGAATATGAGGATGATTATGATTGTTATTATTACTTATATTATTATTTTTATTGTAATTAGTAGTAGTAGTAGCAGTAGTAGTAGTAGTAGTAGTAGTAGTAGTAGTAGTAGTAGTAGTAGTAGTAGTAGAAGTAGTAGTAGTAGTAATGATATTATTAATATTATTATTATTATTATTATTATAATTATTATTATTATTACTGATATTATTATTATTATCATCATTTTTATTATTTATATTGTTATCATCATCATCATCATTATCATCATCATCATCATCATCATCATTGAATTAATACTAATATTTTGTGAATTTATCTTGGTACATGTATAAATATTGACTCACCAACCCAAATAAAGTCTAGCTAGCTGTGTTGTAGCACAATGTTTCTAATCATGAATATTTTGGGATTCCATTTGAATATAGAAATAAACCCATTCATGCGCTCGGCGCCCAAACGAGGCCTGGCTGTTTTGGGTGATAACATTCTGACCACAAAATATTTTGTGAATTTCTAAATTTTCATTCCTGGTGTTCTTAAATGTGGTTTGACTATTTTGGGGATGGCTGACCAAATTTGAATCTCCGCAGAATCCCCATAAGCGGGTTGGCTTGGTCACTATATTAATGTGCGGCTTTGTGGAGGGCTGTCTTTGATCCTTCTGCAACCGAGAGACCCCTCAGAACCATTTGTAACGAAAAGGGAATTTCTTCTCGGTTCCTGGTTTCTATCTCATGACCTAAGCTGTTAAATGCAATGTAAAAACACATTCTTTCGTTTCTTCCTTTAATGAAATCATGTCCTCTTTGTTATATTTTCAGATGTTTTACTATGACGTTGAGAACATCGGCAGCAGTGGTGGACGGCGCGGTATCGGCCTGGATCTGGCCACCCTCGACAGCGCCCTCTACCTGTCGCAGGTCCTCCTCTCGGCCACCATGGGGTACCTCGTCTACATCACCGGCAACGTGCTCATGTACATAGTGGTGGCTGCCGCGTTCGGCCTGGCTGCGTGTATATGTATATTCCAAGTAATTTATACCAAAAAAGATATGATCGTTCATATACGGACTTGCAGGGATCGGCGGACTGATGTGAAATGATGGCAGTCAATTTACGAATAGGTTATGTGTCGCTAACTGTGGAATTGCTCGCCGGTGAGGTGTGAACACCTTGGTGTTTATATAGGTTCTTAACTGAAAGGTTTAGTTTAATCCATTCACACTCAGAGCGGCCAAAAAAGGCCTGGCGATTTTGGAAATGTTTTACCTGCAAAGGCATTTTCTGGGAAATATTTGAAGAAGAAATGTTGATCATAAGCCAAACAACAACTCTTCTTCAAATATTTTGTGAATTTTCGCTTTATTCCCGAGTTATTTTCAAAAGTATGAGAGAAGCAGACGATCCTTTCCAGAGGAACTCTGAGTGTGAATGGTAGGTGTTCCAAGGTAGAGGTTTCCCAAAATGTTTTAAGAGAAAATTGGACTGCAGAAAATGTATTGCCGTCCTGGTATTAGAAAGTTATCCCAAAAGTGAGGATTTCCACAATGTTTTAAGAGAAAATGGCACAGTGGAAAATGTTTTCTTGTCTCGAAGATTACAAGTTTTAAGAGAAAATGAGACAGCAGAAAAAGGGTTCCTATGTTCGTATTAGGTGTTCTCTTCTAAGAAGTTATACACAGAGTTTTAAAAAAAAATTAATTGGAGAGCGTAAAATGTGTTCACTATAGCAAATTATACCTGAAAGATTTCCCACAATGCATCACTTGCATATCCCATTCCACATTCAACAGAATGTACAGCATGGCAGATTTTCATCTTGATACCTGTTCAAAATCATGTTACTGATTGAATGTCCCATACAAACAGAACATTTTGTCAAGTTACAAACGCATGTATTATGTTTTGCGGTGCATTGCTATGCCATGATACTATTTGCAGTAATTATATTATAAGGTGACCAACGTATGTTGAAGTATAGGTAATAAGAGATTTGGCTGTTTTATATTGAAGGTTGTGTCCCTGGCAGATATTAGGTGTAGCACTTAAAGAAAACATTGTATGATTTTCAAATTTTGTTTTAAAAGCTAGCTAGTATATAATACACACATCCTTCAATCCATAAGTTCTATCTTCCTAATGCTCATAAATGTATAAGACTTGGACTTTCCAAACCTTGCTATTTGAGCATATGTGGCTATTAAGTGTAAATGACACTGACCAGAAAAAAGTTCAATTTTTAGAATATCTTTATTGCTTTTAGTTATGATGCGTATTCTGTATTAGAATTTTACAACCCAATTGTTTTACTTGCTGGAATTTTTTTTTGTATTATAGTTTTATCACCTACCTCTTACATTTGCCCTAGAGAACAAAAGAGACATTTAATATAATGAAGTTTAACCCTTATGCTGCTGCTGGCTAATTTCAGTAATTTGGCCGTTACAAAATGATGAAAAAAACCCTGAAAAATGACCGAAACCATGGTCCTAGCCAGCAGGGTGTCTGGGTGCTTTTTTGGACACCCAAACCCTTAAAAAGAACCCCTCAGGACACCCAAATATTTTTGTGTGGAATTTCTAAAAATCCCATTCTCGAGCTTGTAGTTTATCATAGGTTTTGACAACTCTTGTTAAGGAGAATCTAGGTCTAAATTGGTTGATACAATTTTCTATGATTTTGTTTTTGTTTTTAATTTTGAACTAATAGTTTTTATTTGAGTGTATTGAGATTGATTTACTGCGTCCCTGAGAGTGATTCTGTTTTTTGTTTTTTTTTATTTATCTCATTTGAAGAATACTGTCATTTAGTCACAATAATACTTAATGTGCATTCAAATTACGGGATACTTCAGTTAAGCCCAAATGATACGGATAAACAAATCAATTATATTGCATAGCTCAAATCTCTGAATAAGGAAAATTAGGAAAAGTATGAGTTGATATTATGAACTATAAATCAAGATAAAACCTTTCACGAATGTTGTTGCTGAAAATGGATGAGTTGTGTTGATGATAAGTTTCAAGCAAATCTGATGGGAACTCAACTTGCAAATTTCAAATATGTTCATAACCAGAATTTTTTTATTACAATCAGAGTTTGTTCATATCTTGATTTGTTCATAATACACAGCAAAAAGTTTTGGACAGCAAACAGACAGCAAACGGACGTCCAAAATATTTGTCAACCGATTGACATCTGTAATTTTTTGCTTTGTACCTAGTGATCAAATATGTTCACTTAGGAATGAAATTCTTCCTCTATTTCTGTGGTATTATTGGTGTCCACATAAGCCTGCCACAAACCTGATGACACAAGTTGTATGTTTTAGCCAAGTTGATAGATTTGCAGTAGATGGTAGCCCATTCATGACTTTAGTGCGCTGAGAATGTTTCTAGCGTGTATACCAGAAATTCTCAGTAATTTTGGACACTTTTTAATAATTCCAAATTTTATGGTTTGAGGGTGGCCCATGTTTTCTGGAAATTCTGAAGAAGCAGAGTTATGTTGTATCAGGAAGATTTACAGCGTGGTCAATATTTCTTGAAATGGCGATCAGTGTAGATTGAGGATGGCCTAGATTTTCTTATAATTATTTTGTAAAATAATTATAGTGGCCCAAATTCCTAGAGTGGTCAATATTTCCGAGAATTTACTGTACGGAATGTTTTGTTGATATCATTCTTAGAAATAATTCTTTAAGAAATCTCAATTAGGCCTTGACCATTACCTCATATTATAAATCTGAGGAATTGATGCTTTATTCCCAATTACTTAATCCAGAATGAACCTATCAAGAGGAATCTTAGGCATGAATGGGCTAAGATGAAATTGTATTGCAGTGTATAGAATAAAAGTATTGCAGATTTATGTTGATATGTATTTATATTTTGATTATTACTGTGGCCAAGTCATGAATATCTGAAAGAATTCTCAACCGCTTCATATTCAGTGGTAGTTTTTAGTTTTTGAAAGAATTTGATATTGAAATTGTGCCAATTTTAGTTATTGGCATCCATAGTATAATGCACATTACTATTATAAGGTAAAAAAAAATGTATGATGCAGGAAGATTTACAGCATGGTCAATATTTCTTGAAATGGCGATCAGTGTAGTTTGAGGATGGCCCGGATTTCTCAATAATTATTTTGTAAAATAGTATTTATTGGCCCAAATTCCTAGGGTAGTCAAGATTTTTCAGAGAATTTACGGTACTGAATGATTTATTGAAAATAATTCTGAGAATTGATTCTTTAGGCGGTAATGTTAATTTGGCCTTGACCATAAACTCGCTTTCATAAATCTGATGAATTGATGCATCATAACCAAGTTACTTCAGCAAATTGTCATAAATCCAGAAGGAAGCTGTCAAGGGGAATTTTAGGCATTAATGGGCCAAGATGAAATTGTAGTGCAGTGTATAGAACAAAAGTATTGCAGATTTATGTTGATATTCATATTTTGATCATTACTGTGGCCAAGTCATGAACAACTGAAAGAATTCTCAACCCTCTCGCTTCATATTCAGTGGTAGTTTTTAGTTTTTGAAAGAATTTGATATTGAAATTGTGCCAATTTTAGTTTCTGGCATGCATAGTATAATTAATGCACATCACTATTATAAGGTAAAAAAATGTATGATGCATCCAGAAACCTGTCTTAGAGGGAACCTGTTGGAGGAGAGCTTCCTTCAGCAAAGAATTTGGTATTGAAATGATGTTTTATGCCAATTTTAGTTTCTGGCATACATAGTATAAATGATGCACATTATTATTTATATAAGGTAAAAAAATGTATGATGCATCCAGAAACCTGTCTTGGAGGGAACCTGTTTGAGGACAGCTTCCTTGAGCCATTCACATCTAGGGTGTAACTGTCGTCTTTTGTTATACATATGAAAATATCATGTTAAAGGAAAATTAAGCCATAAGCAAAACATTGGCCAAAATAGTTTCTTATAGTATTCTCTACTTAAACCCAAGTCCCCACCACTGCCAAGCTTCATACAAAACATATATTGCTGTTTAAATGTAATCTAACACACAAGAAATGAGGCTACTGGTAGTGGCTAGCTGGGTGTATCCTGAATCACTCAGGAGCTTCCTGGATGCTTCCTTGAGCTTTATGGAGATATCCTGCGACTCCCTGAATATATCCTGGAGCTTCTTTGATGTATGTTGAAGCTCCCTTGATATATCCTTGTGCTACCTGGCTACATCCTGGACTTTCATGGCTATATGCTGGATATTCAGGATATCTGATGAAGCTCTCTGTATGTGTTCTGGTGTATCCTGTATATATCATGGAGGCTCATGGGTATCTCATATTAAGGTACAGTCAAACCTAACCCTTAAGCTGCTGAGGTTACTTTCGTCCAATGCACAAAGAAGCAAAGAAATAATGAAAATCACCTTAACACTGTCATGTTGGTATTCATCGGAAAGCTCTCGTCGAGTTCTTTCATATGAGTACCCATTCGCCATGGTTTCAGTCATTTCTCAGCTTTTTGTCATTATTTCGTGTTGAGCAAATTAGCAACTAGCAGCGGAAGGGTTAAGACCAGTTAACCCTTCCAATGGCGAGGCTTAAATTTTGTCCAAATCACAAGGATGCAAAGACCTTTGAAAATCATCTTATCTCTGCAGTGTTGGTATTCACTTGATGGCTCTCATGAAGAACTCTCAGATAAGTACCCATGTGCAGGGTTTCAGTCATTTTCTAGATTTTTTTGCATCATTTTGTATTGGCAAAATAAGTCACCAGCACCATAAGGGTTAAAAAGGTACATAGGAAGCAAGGGTATTTTACTTAAGTTATACCTTCAAAAAAAATTATCATTCTTTCAAGTTAATTTACTCTTTTAATAGTAGTGTTCGCTATATGAATGATTGTGATTTGAAACCAATAGGCTGTAACAAATATCCTATTTTATTTCATTTTAGTTACATGTGCATTTATGGTATTAGTTCTTCATTTAGTACTTAATGAATGTTAAGTTCCTCACTGGTGAGGAAATGTGCTTGAAATTTGAATGTTTTTGTGCCAATGGAGGTCACCAAGAATAGATCTTAGAGAGAGTTGAGGAGTATTACCAAGTGAAATACATTGTATGAGTCAAAATTACCTAAAATATTGCACATTCAAGCGAGCTAAGAAAGAACGTTGCCAGAAGGCTTAGAGGTGTTTTTTGAAAGCAGGTGGTCTCTACTTACAGGTGAAATACAGTGTACCAGCCAAAGTGAAAATAAACATTATATAATGGTGAGTATGATGGGGTTTTTTTTAAGGACAATTACATCATAAATAAAACATAGGCCCAAATAGTTTCTTGGAGTATTCTCTACTTAAACCCAAGTTCCCACCACTGCCAACCTTAGTATATTGCTGTTAAAACACATCCTAACACACAAGGATTGGAAGTACAGGTGAACTTGGATATGACTCAATGGGACCAGGAAATTTGGTCCGTCATATGCAAAATCCGTCGTATACATATGACGAATACTTGATATGCATCGGACTGGGACCAAGCATATCGTCCGTCATATGCAAAAATCTGTCGTACAGTGGTCCGTCATATCCAAGTTCACCTGTACTGGAAGTGGCCATTTTAGTCTAATGTTAGCTATTCTCTAGCTGTTGGTACTTACTGCTTATGACATATGGGTACCAAACAGCCTGAGAGAAGCTATTGATAGACTGAAATGGCCGCTCCCAGTACCTCTATTTCCTGTGTGTTAGGAGGTGTTTCAACAGCAATATACTTCTTGTATGGAGGTTTGTAGTGGTGAGAACTTGAGTTTGAATAGCAAATACTCTAAGAAACTATTTGAGCCTATGTTTTATTGTTGATGGAATTGTCCATAAATTTGGGATCACCTAGCAGATGCTATGATTATTATGTGTGACTATGTTATTGCGGGTGTACCTGAGATAAATTGATATGGAAGGCTGAAAGGATTGGCCTTGGCAGAACGAAAACTCTACAGTGGGAATCTATGTATAGATCTTAAGATAGGATTTAGAAATAATATATAATAAATATAAGGGCGGTTTTATGATTGACATTGTTATATTATATTATTTTATTGTATGTGTTTACTATAGACACACAACACTGGCAACTTAATGCAGGCACCGACATAAGTACTTGCCCCAGCAAGTGAATTTTTCTTTAAAGGGCTTTCGGGCAAGTACATTTTAGTTAGTACTTGCCCGAATGGGCAAGCTGATTTTCTGAGTAGTTAACACATTCTTTTTATAAAGAAAAGGCACAAATACCAAGAAATATGCAAACAATGCAACAATATTAAAAAGAATATGGTTTTCAAATCATTACAACCATGAGAAATAATACATGCCATTCTAACATATGTTATAGCTTATTTTGGGCAAGCCAAAAATTTATGTTGGGCAAGTAAGAGTCATGAACTACTTGTCTGGCGAGACAAGTTAGTTCTAAAACTTATGTTGGTGCCTGAAATAACAAATATATATTATTTATGAAAGAATGTTAAGTGTGAATCATCTAGGGTATTGACTATTATGAACATGACAGTATGATTCTTGGTACTATAGGCTGTGCTTCTGTGATGTTTGTACACATGTTTAACCCTTATGCTGGTGGTGGCTTATTTGGCAAATACAAAATGATGCAAAAAAACTGAAAAATGACTGAAACCCTGGCATATGGTTACCCGTCTGAGAGTACTCGACAAGAGCTTTCCAATGAATACCAACATGACAGGGTTTAGATGTTTTTCAAAGATTTTTGCTTTCTTGTGCTTTGGACGAATATAGCCTCAGCATTGGAAGTGTCAACTTCTCAACCAAGAAAACACCTATGTATGTAAAGCAGCATTTTCATATGCAGAAAACAAATTCACCAACCCATTCATGCTTCAAGACCTCCAGAATGTTGAAAAGAACTTTAAAAATTAAGCATGTTTCATAAAATGTTAAGGGAGAGTTGTTGCTGGACTTGTGATCAACATTTCCCCCTCCAATTATTTTAAGGAAAATGCAATGAGCACAAAATTATTACAAATGTAGTCCATACATTTGTAGGCACTACAAGCATTAATGGGTATTATAGCATTCTCATATAGCAACCGCTGTTCCTTATAACCTATAATGTTGGTGGTCAAGGCTGATTCCCACCCGGATGCAACCGGGTGAGGCCACCCGGTTTTCTGACCTTTGACCTCATCAAGTATATGTCACAAATATATGTCCTACAGGCTTTAAAATGAGGTAATTAAGATAAAGAGACCATGAAACAATAGTTACAGACAAGACACATGTAAAAAATTCATTTAGGGTCTTTCTTATATGGGAAACAATCTGCAATCAAACAGTTTTAAACTGAGGTGACCTTGACCTTTCATGAGATCTGCCTCTTTCTGAATTTCAAGTTTGGCGCCTGTTGTCAAACTGGGTCAAGCTCTGTTCAACATTCAAACAATCAGCAATCCCAAGACAAGTGCTCCGGTCATAATACCCTATATCTAACATATATGGAATACTAATTCATTTCAATTCAATTTCTTATCATGCTATAATAGTGATTAAGTATGTCCCGTCGGGCCGTGTGGCGAATAAAGCTTCGTCGCTGATGTCAACCCGTTCTCGGCGCTTTGCGCCTTGAACGGGTTGACATCAGCTCCTCAGCTTTATTCGCCACACGGCCCTCCGGGCCATACTTAATCCCTATAACCTGACATCAGTTTAAGAATATTTGACATACAAGATTATTTTCAAAAAATGTCAATAGCTCATTTTCAGAAGGCACTGAAATGACGCGCAGTGTTAGTGGAATGCCCATCCTATATTAGCTTATGGTTTATATGGTATTGGCCCTTAAGAAACACTGATGTTGGATTAGTGTATGGTACATGAATCTGGGAAATAAAGAAAGATAAAAAGTGAAAGTGTACTGCCTTTTTCCTATAATTTCCCCTTGCTCTTGCTTGATTTTTAATTTCTCAATATAAATATGTGGTTCCAGTCAGCATAATTCATTCATTGATGAAGTATTAGATCTAAGTCCGCTATTTATGTTTTAACAATATTCAATATTTGATACAACGCCTTTACCACCTACATGTATAATGTTATTTTATGGCTCAATTTAAATTGTCATATACAGGGCTTGACAAATTATACTTAATCTTTGAAAACACTAAATTTTCGAAGCCTTTGGTTTGGACAGGGGCCGCACTACACTACTGGATTTCTACTTCTAGGGAACCTCTAGTAAAGTTACGTTGAGATATTGAGACCAGGGCTACGTTTCTTTGGTCCCTTGTCAGCTTTGGGTTCGACGTGGGCCTTGTTCAACACCATCAACGTTGATCCAACGTATCCCGTTCAGATCGTCATCGCAAGTAAACGTTGAAACCGTTCAGATTCCTTTTTTTCCCACCACGTTGATCAACGTTGATGGTCCTGAACAAGGCCCAGTCGAACCCGAGGCTGGTAAGGGACCAAAGAAACGTAGCCCTTATTTGTGCAATTGCTCTAGTGGAAACTTGTAGGAATGCTAATAAAAATATATTTGCTACTGGAATGTTTAGGAACTCTTATGCCCAGATGCACTTATCAAATAATCATTATATGGCTAATATTTGGCTTTTTAAAATATCAAAAAGGTGAACTTTAGCATCTACAATAAAAAATAAATAACAAGTGGACAAAAACAAGAGCATAGTATGCATTTTAATTAAAGGTAATAAAAACAGCATATTCTTTGTTGAGGATGATACATGGATGACTGTATTATACAAGAAAAATACATTACAAATATGTAGTTATAATGAGGCCCATTGTGGGCATCATTGTCACACTATTAGTGGCGACTGAAAAAACCTACTGGAACCCTCAAAATCTCCTGTACATGTTTGTAACCCACAGCCCTTCACAGCTCCTATGATGGCCTATGTGTTACATTCACACTCATAGTAGCCTCATTTGGTGACAGGTGACAAATAAATAAATGTTTAGGATACACTTCGAAGAGAAATGTTCATCATGATCCTAAATCTTTCCTTCAAGTAGTCATTAACACTTAATCACAGTCATTTTTACTAGTATACAATACTCTTCATAGGGAACACTAATAGGCATAACTTAATGGTTTATTAAATAGGATTTCTCAAACGAAGGAGGCAAAATCAACAAAAACCCTCGAGTACTCCGACCATGTTATGGTGGACAGTTCTGATAATTAAGTCATAGTAGTAAGAAGTTATTATTCCAACTTCAGCCCACCAGAGATCTAACTACATCATTTCTGAGCTACTGTAGAACACACATTAGCGCGTGTCCCAAATATAGCGAATTGGAAAGTTTTGGCTTCATATCTTTATGTTAGCGACTGTAGCCGATGCTGACAGCGCCAAAGTACAGAAAAAAAGTACAACGTTTTTATATATAATGAAGCGGAACCACACGCTATGTACGCTATATATAAACGGACGCGGAAATTGTGTTCTACAGTAACCAATAAAAGAGACCTCTCTTATTCAGCAAAATCATGAACTCCTCGGAATGATAATTCAGAACATTCTAACTCAATCTGGTTGGTTTATAAATGTACGGTGTTGTGGAGGGCTGACTTTGGTACTTCTGCAACTGAGAGACCCCATAGGACTATTCGTGGAGAGAAGGGAATTTCTTCCCTAGCTGTTCTGTGTTTTTATCTCGCCGCAATGTGACCTAAACTGCATAAAGTGATGTCAAACCCCATTCCTTCATTCTTTCCTTTGATCTACAAATGAGCATATATTGCATCATATCAAGAACCACAGTAGAAGACCTAATTAAAAGGTTAACACAAAAAATTAATGATATTTATTAAGTAATTTCTCTGGTAATGCTAATGATCTCACAAATCTTGGGGTGGAACTCTCATCATCAAGGTATAGCGTCCAGCTTCTGGAGATCTAGCTCACGTGATCGGTATTTAGTGCCATCTATAGTCGGATGTTCTTAGCTGCTAAATTACCAGTAACAACAGCATAAGGAGGTCGAGGTCTTCGCACTTACAGGGCTACTGGAGATTCTTCTACAATATTTGAGCATCCGCGCTACTCTTGACTGCCAGATATATCATAGTTTCATCTGCAAATAGCTGGGTTGTCGAAGTCAAATTATCAGCCATGTTAATGTTATATATAGAAATGGAAGAGGCAATGTCCTAGTATTAATCCTTGTGGGACGCCGGTCCCCTAGCTGTGGCCTATAGCTAGTGGTTGCGATGCGTGGTTGAAAGACCCCTTGGAACGTTCAGCTTTTCAACGAGACACCTTGTCAAACACCTTCGCAAAGTCTAAATATGCAGATGTCTGTCTGAATTTTGGCCATTCTGCATATTTGTCATTTTTTTCTGCCAAACTTGATGACTTGTGTTTTGCAGGAGTGCTGATATCTAAATCCATGTTGAAGATTATACAGTAGCCGATGATTTTTTGCGTTATGTTAAGAGATGAGGGACATTCCAGTCTGGAGCTGTGATGTTATATTTCACTTAATGAGTGAAAGTATACTAGATTAAGCATTGAAAGCAGCTCTTTCCCCTCACATCTGTGACAAGTGTGTCGTCTTCTTCAAATGATAGGTGATACTCTGTTTTAATCTGTAATTATCTTGTGTTTTATGTAGATTCAAAAGCATTTTATGCTACAGAAGATGTATGAGTCTTGTGGGACTATTCCCTTGATATATGTTTTCAATGTGCTCTATGGAGACGGCGCTGTTTTGTCTTCTTGAGCTCTTTAAACATTTTTTCAACTGAAACCTTTAACGTTTTCTTGCTTGCAGTATAGGCTTTGTCTCTTTGTCAGATAATTTACCCATGTACAGGAGTCCTTAAACTTGGATGTTTTCTGTGGGATGAACGATTGTGTTCTGGCATGGAAGGCTTCCTTGTATGAGGACCAGAGGACTTCTGTGTAAAACGAGTCCAACTTCTTGGCGACATCCCTTCCAGCGTGTAGTATGTGCTGGCGCAGGCCATCTGAAATCATGCAGCTGTGATCTAGACAGGATTTTTTTCTGGGAGTCTGTTTCTTCCGTGTTGGTCATATTTCTAATATCATGCAGGGGATGTTGTGGTCTCCAATTCCTGGTAATATTTGTTTTCGGTTGCCTTGTGGACGTCTGTTGGTTATGAGGAGGTTGAAGGTATTCTCACCCCCAGTAGGTGTGCGTACAATCTGTAAGAGTAATAATCATTCAGAATACCTCTAAATTTCAGTTGGAATCCAAGAAACTGGTGCAGGCATCCTTAAGATGAGGTCAGGGCTAAAAAAACATAGTCTTTCCTAGAAATTATCTGAAGCTAGGCTGAAACAAACAAGCAGCCAGCAACAAATATACTTAGCACATTTCCTTGTGAACCTTCAAAATATGATTGGTAATGGGCATTTCTCTGTGTGGTACACAAAACCACATTTACCATATTTCTTTCCAGTACAGGATTTCACTTTGCCCGCTTCTTTCCACTTTGGTTTGTTGACAATATGCACTGATTTCTCCTCTGATGTTAGAGTTTTCATTTGAATTTTGGTTGTTTCTGTGGCTCGGCACATACCTAGAACTTGTTCAGTGTTATATCTGGTGAGCCTCTTAGTAGTCTTTCTTTCAGTTGCACATCTTTAACACGAAACACAATGCTGTCTCGAATCATCTCTTCATTTTAGGCTCCAAATTCACATGACTGAGCTCTTATTTGTGTTGCAAACTGTAAATTGTCTCTCCATCTTATTGTTTCCTTCAGAGCTTCTGAGAACTGGGATTTCTCCTAGGAATACAGTACCTTTCAAACTTGGTCATGATGACAGACAGCAAATCCTTGTCTTAGCCTTGTGCATACTGGAATGTGTTATAGACCTGAAGTCCTTCATACCCAATACACTGAAGGTGGGTTATTGATTAGCTAATACTATAAACTAAGAACTTACTAGGAAAGCAATCCGTGCCAACACAGATATACAGGACAGCTCAATACAATAGAGATCACATCGTAAGCATAGAGGAATACAAACAGTCTGTCATCAGTGGTAGATTCGTTGAAAGTGCCCTGGGAGATATCTGGAACGGCCGGAAGTAACCACTCGGAACTGCACGCGCACATCGTAAATAGGGACGATCACCACATTCCTCCCCGTTTTCCTCGAAGGAGCCTGATGTACTCTAAAAAAAACATCATCCTGACCAAACATCTCTATTCCAAGTCTATGTACAACCCCTCCTCCCAAGATCACTCCAACCCGTACATGCACCGTGTGTTCCTACTCGTCTGCATGCGTATCACTTTCTCCTTGGTACACATAAGCTCAGCAATTTCTTCGCCACATATCTGGCCATTGGCGGATGACAGATCCTGTATTTCTTCTCCTCCTTCAGCAAAAAATATGGTGAATCAGTTTCGAGGGGAAGACGTTTCAATGGTGACTCGGAACTACATTTCGGACCTGGTCTCCTTCCTTCGTTGAACTCGTTACTAGATTAGTCACCCCAATGTACGCATTGAAGAAATACCGGTACCATCTTTGGGCTTCATCCGATGATCCAGTGAAACAGTGAAGATGAATCTTCCATCTCCTTGGAAGAATCGTACGACATATCTTGTAACAGTCCCGAGACGAATTCCTACAATGGAGCCTGACGGGCTTATCCATCTCAAATGCTATCCTTAGTAGATCTTTTAGAGCCGTTCTTTGGATCATCTTGTGTCTGGCTGTTATATCTTGACCATAATCCAAACCGATCTACCCCAAAGCGCATGTCCTTGGATCCTCCAACCTACGGCGGAGTTCCCACCAGGTGTCAGAATCTAGATGCTCCACTTTCTTGGGATGACAGCCGACTGTGGGAAATATTACTTTGGACTTGAGAGCGACCTGCAATATATCTGTTTGCTTCGAAAACTTCTCCGGGTCACAGAAGTTTGCGATGCATGCTTTGAAACCCTCGCCAGTCAGATACCTGTTGAAAAAGGATGCCATGTTGCCATGATGCCTGGTCCTTGGATGGAGCCTGTCAACATGACAATGAGAATCGTAGAATTCTCCTGAACTTTCGACTCTTCCTGTCTTCTTCTCATCTGGTCTCACAACTCTTTTCTTTTTGCTAGGGCTGTTTCGTTTCCCCTTTTCCTGGCACAAATCCATCAGGTTTTGCAGCATCCTCCAATGAAGCAGAGACGAGATTCTCGATGGAGTTGAAGGGTTGCGTTTCAGCAGAGGTTCCAACCCCAGCTCCACATCCAGGATGTTCAGAGCGCGAAGCTCGGCCCGATCACAAACGGACCCCGGTCTACAGAGATTCTTCTGCTTGACAAAATCCAGCAGCTCCTGGGAGGTTTTAAGTTGAAGCTGGCTCCTCAGAAATTGTGTGAATTGTGTGAAGTTTTTTCTTGTCAAAACCTTGTCATATTGACAAGTTAAGGCTCGTCAAGTACGCTGACGAGTTTTTGACAACCCTGCAAAGTGGGTTGTCAAAACTAGTCAAAAGGTCGTCAAGTACGTATCCCATAATGCACTGCTCAACTCAGAACGAGGCTCTAATGGAGGACAAAGGAGCTGAATCAAAGTAATTACTGTATTTCATATCCATTCAATATCTACTTAAATATGATCCATCTTGCATTATTTTTCCAATAACATTAAACAAACTGACTATTTTGGACATGCAGGTATTTTAGGAATGTTTTGAGTGCAATGTGAAGCATATTTTCAAATGTGGAATTATTGTTTTCTTTTTTGTCAAAATTAGTTTATAAATGTGCATATATCTCCAATTTGCCACTGCAAGATCCAGTATTGAACTTTTGGGTCAGTAATTTTTATTGTGTCCTTTTTGGCGTTTTTTTGGGGGAAAGAAATAAAAATAATTTGAAACTGACATATATTGCTTTGTTCTTCTTGACGACCTTTTGACAAGTTTTGCCACAGAAACTCGTCTTGACAAACGTAAACTCGTCGTTTTGGGCACCATCGAAATGACGACCCAAAACTTGTCAATATGACAAACTTTTGACAAGTTTTTGAGCCCCATATTTTTTGTGTGTACCACCATCTTCCTCTCGCCATGTGGTGCCGCAGAACATGTTTCTTCATGTGGATGGTCCGGGCACCACATGTTACGCATCTTATACGCTTGTTGGTTCTCCGACTTGGAACTTGTGGCTTTGGAGCATGACTTCTTGGCCTCTTTCTGACCATGTTTGAATGTGTTTTCAGACGCTTGATAATGATTCGTACCCGAACTTGCAATGCCGGCAGATCTTGTGAGATGGTTATTTGCAATGGTTCGTACTCCGGCGGCGCCACATACTCATCGATGACTACGAAATCCTCCAAATTGACCTCCCTCAGATCAACCTCCTCATCATGCTCGTCATCAATAGAATCAACTATAACCAACTCATTCTCCTCCGGAACATCATCACCCGCCTCATCAATGACAACAAAATCCTTGTTGTTGTCGGGAATGAAACTAGCCTCATCTTCCATCTTGAATCCTTGAAAGAGAAGAAATGGACTCTTCAGAGCTCGGACGCTTCTTGTCTTTATTTCTGTGACACTAGTAGATGAGACTGAAACGTGCGGTTAAAGAGTTAGGGTTAGTCAAAACAGTGCAGTGGAACCGATCAAATTTGGAAATTCTGTACCCTCCTGGAGTTATCTATACAGGGCAGGGATCTATCGAATCCGTCTGGAACTTGTCTTTGCCTCTGAAACTTGATGTAAATCGGATGAATCAGAGCAACGACTCCTATCCTGCACTGAGTACCGAAGATCTTGATCCTGGACACTTTCAGTTTAATTTCCGTCACATGTGTAATGAATGAATGAATGAGTTCTTAAAGGCACATTGACACAAAAAGGTCATTTAGTGCCATAAGATATAATCAAAAAGTGGTCCTTTGTCATTGTTGAAGAACAATATCAAAGCATAATTATTCTTGGTGAAAGAAAAAAAGAGGTTGAGTAAAAGTAGAGCCTTCACATACAAAGAGGACCAACGGATATTTTAGATGCAGGGTGTCCATAGACAAATCCACACATCCCCCTTCTTTTATTATGTGAGCAAGGTGCCCACCAGCCTAGGGTTCCCCGGGAGGTGCCAACTCCTATGACAGACCCTTGCGGGGTGTCACATTAAACTTAAGTAATACTTGAGTTATGTCATCTTAGCTAAAGCTCTAGTCCAATTATATACAGCCCTGACCATCTACTATATTGCATTGTCCACTAGTCAGGTGACCAAGTTCTATCATTAAACCAGTAATTCTGGTTCTGAGGTCTTACTGGCTCGTTGTCATTTCTACCCTCTAGTGATAACTGCATGATGTCAGAAGTTAAACTGACCAATTCAAGTTGCCTCCAGGACTCCCATTTGAAGGGAATGTAACAGGAGAGGGCTCCAAACTAAGGGTTTGATTAGGCGGTGATCTATGGGTTTGGAACACCTCTCACTGAGTAATTTAACAACAACCACAAGTCTCTATGATTGGCCGAATTATCAGGGAATGTGCAGAAGGGTCTTCCAGAACCCACTGCTTGAGGGGAACTCCCTTTTACTCTATTGAGCTAGTGGGACTCCACCAGCTCCAAGGAATTGCTATAATTATCACCCTATTGAACTAGTGGGACTCCACAGGTCCAAAGCACCCACTATAAACTATACAAACTGATTTATTCTCTACAATAGTTCTTGGTCGATTATAAGCTAATCTGGGTGGCTTGCCCAGACCTAGACACCTATTTGTGTCTCTCAAGCTAATATGAATTACAAGAGTACAGGCTATCTAATCTAGCAGACCACCCAAACGAAAAGGATGTGTTGGGGAACATGTGTGCACCAGGTGGGCAACACCTGTTCCACACCCAAAACGCACTGGATTGATGAGCGACAAGGTATGAGCAAGTATGAGCGATGGGCAAGTGATGGGGAATGAAATGAGTAACTGATGAGCAGTTGAGGGGAGTATGAGGACAATGATCTTGTGGTTGAGCGAAGTATGAGATTAGGACTTCTTCATATTTGGTAGGTGAGCATAGTATGAGATTGAGACTTTGTCAGTTTTGTAGGTTGAGCTGAGTATGAGATTCAATACTTAGTCATATTTGGTGGTTGAGCATAGTATGAGATTGGGACTTCGTCAGTTTTGTAGGTTGAGCAAGGTATGAGATCTGGACTCAAACATATTTGGTGGGTGAGCAAAGAATGAGATTGGGACTTCGTCAGTTTTGTAGGTTGAGCAGAGTACAGGGCCACCCTCTAATACTAAGTGTAGACCCCACATATTCTCCAAACGTGAAAGACGGGATTTTGACATCTGCTCTTCAAAAATGTGAGATTTTTTCATTTTCCCTGCTGAGCTTTGTTCCAAATATGTAAAGGAAAGTTAGATGAACATATATAGAATAGACAGGAAAGCATTTAATGAAGAATTGATTACTTAAATGTTTTTTTGAGCTCATGAATGTCAATTATTCATCAAACCACATATAGATGGCATGAAAATGTCCTTATGTTTTATAAATATATATATGTTGTTTTATATATATATATATATATATATGTTATATATATATATATATATATACATATATATATATATATATATATATATATATTTATATATATATATATATATATATATATATATATATATATATATATATATATATATATATATATATATAAAAAGAGGGAGAGATTACATTGAAATCATGAAGCATGCAATGAGCAAAATGATAGATGTGGAACATGTGTTGCTCAACCACTCCAATGAGGAAAGATGCTCATGCAATCCAAGAGATGAGCAACTGAACACCTGGGGCCCATGTGTCGCTCAACTATTTCACTGATGAAAAATTTCTTTTTAAATAAAAAATGAGCTACACGATAGCTGTTGCACACGTGTTGCTCAACTATTGATAAAATTCCTATGGAAGTGTTAAACATGTGTTGCTCACTCATTAGCATATTTCGGCTTATTAGCATGCGAAAATAAAACAGCTGCTGCTCAACTGACGAACATATGAGGAGCAGCTGTTCCTCCCTGTATGAGATTCCTATCCTTTTTTTGTTTGGGCAGGGCTTGCCCAATACTGTCTGAACTAGATTTACTACTGATTACAGTCAATTACATCAGGGCTCTGCCCAACAACCTCAATTACTATAATTGTCCTAACACTATACAAAAATAACTGAAGAACCTGCCTAAACCACCTTTCTCTACTCAAAACCACTCCAAAACGGTTTATTTACGATCACAAAAACACACACCACAGCAAGACCCTAGATTCCAAAATGGCCACCTACCTTCACAGACTACTCAATTCCAACCCCCACTTTCTGTTCTAAATACAGTTTTCCCTCCCAGGGACAACCCAATAGAATCTAACGAAATGGGACAGGAAGATACCATCAACAAAGGGGCTACCACAAAACTCACCAGATCTCACTATTTCAGGCACTAAAAGAACTTGTATTCTGTTCACTGCCTGGCCTCTAACGCAACGGACGAAAATCTCTGCATCAACAAAACCATGAGGCCAAAACGTCCTTAACCCTCATGAATATTAATTAGCACTAGTTCTCGAAACGGCCGTCAGATGGCGCCCGTCA
Source organism: Maea johnstoni (assembly GCA_963942565.1). Classification (NCBI taxonomy): domain Eukaryota; kingdom Metazoa; phylum Annelida; class Polychaeta; order Spionida; family Magelonidae; genus Maea; species Maea johnstoni. Next base: position 32,157,343 of record OZ012693.1, on the reverse strand, counting down.
CAATCCTCCCACCTTGTAACCAGCCGACCCGGGTGGTAAAGACAAAAACTCAAACAAACAGGATTTTCATTTAAAAATAAGTCTTATTAAACTCTCATAAATACAAAAAGATCTTTCTAGTCTACGGATATTCAGAGCACACCACAGGAACCTGCTCAGAGCCGATGTACCTGGCCAGCCAGCCTGTGGAATGCTCCGAATAATACAAAATAAATACTTCTAGGCAATTACTCTGGAATGATTGGAATTTCGTAGATTTCACGTTTAATAAATAATGGGCCGAATCCTCGGTCCAACTCCTGACTTCACAGAGTCAAATATACCTCCACTAACTCCAAGGACACAGTCTGGGCCTGCCCATTCATGACCGATCCTTCTTTTAACCATAATAAGAATTAACGGGAATTAAACACATACTAACAAAAATATATAACCACTTAGGTTTCTACTGACTAGAATTATCACAAAATTAACTTCTCCAGGCCATGACTAGAATTATCTCTTTCAAATGTCAGATGAAAGCAGCCGCCAAGCGAGTGTTCTCCAGTTCGAGCCGCTCCCTCTCCTCGCGGGCAACTCGCAGCTCCGCCTTCAGCGACGCCAATCTCCCCTCCCTGACTGCACACTCCAGGCACTCATAATCCTCCGTCTGGATGGCCCTTTCCTTCGTCGGTTTCGGGTGAACCACTGTCGCACCAGGCCTGCTCTCCACCACACCACTGGTCTTCGGGCGACAGCCACCGAGCCCTATCCCCGCCGACCTCATGTCAAGGGATGCGGCCTGCACTCGCGGTGCTGTCAGGCACCCCGCAGATGCCCCAGTGTTAACCGTTTTGGGCGGTCCACTCATCGATGGGGCCTTCGTGGTCACCGGCCCACTGGCCGCAGCCCTTGGCGGCCCCTCCAGACAAAACCTCACTGCTCCTCCCTGGCGTACCGTAGCCTTGGCTACGCCAGTTCCCTGTCGCAGAGCACTCCTGGGCTCTGCCCTGACTGACCCACTGGCCCTGGGTCTCGGCGGCATCAGCTGAGGCTCGAACATCACCGGTACCACCGTCGCCAACACCACCCTGGTCGGAATCCGGACCCGCAGAAGCACTTGCACTTTCACATCACCAGTGCACCCCATATAGCCTCGATGGCTCAGCACCTTGTCAGGCCGGGCCTCGCTGTATACGCAATCCCTGCCGTTGCAGAAAAACATAAAACTTGGATCACTGTGACACACCTCAAAATGTCTCACTAGAGGGCGCCACTGGCCTTACTCCACAGCGCCAGCGGCCCGACCTGCACACACAGCCACCGGACAGCAATAGTTTCCTGACTTTGGGTTAATCCAAAACTCGGCTGCAAGGTGGACGGGGCCACTTGATTCGTCTATTGTAATGCGGTCCGCCGCCATCCTCCGGGATACCGTCGTAGGTGTATTTGGGCCTGCCCGTTTGTTCTCCGCTGCCAGAAAGAGACGTTCCTCGCGGCTCCTCCCCCTTCGGTTGTCCTCATCTGAGTCATCGCTAGACCCCAGTTGGCTCGCCGCGTCCTGGAACACCTCTAGATCGGAGTCCTCCTCCGCTGCAGCTCCTGGCTCGTCAGCCTCCTCGGGCGCCGCCCTGGTGACTCCCAGTTCCTGAAGGCGCACATCAGACACCGGGAGTGTGTCTGTCTTACCAGCCGGGGCTCTGCCCATCCGCACCTGGTAAACTTTCTCGTATTGAATTCGCTCAGCCATCAATCTCCTGGCCTCCGGTTCCCCCTGAGTTATCCGGATGTAGACACTGTGAGCTGCCATCTCTGTGGAAAACAAAAGTAAGCCAACATAAGAACTATGCGATTTCTTCCACGAATAACACAATTCAGATTTTTCTTTGTCCATTATCTTTCAAACAGGCTGAATGCCCAAGGAAAAATGATTATCTTTTCTTTCTTCTTTCTTAAATCAGACACTTCGTTACTAAAATAATCTAGAAATAACAAAATCATCCAAAAGAAAAACAACCAGAGAGATGTATTGACGAAATATCAACAGTTAGGCTTGCCTCACATGAAATTGCTAAAAATTCACAGTATTAACAGAACCAGTCATTGTCTTTCTCCTCACAAAACATCTTGAAGCAATAACAGTCAAAAACAAAACAATCTCACAAAAATCCACACTCAAATCAGTTTATTTCAACAAACTAGTTCAGCCAAAAACATCAAAAACCAGCCAAACAGCGGGAAAAACTCCCTTCCTCCCAAAACACTCACAAAAACCCCAGAAAAACAGGGCTAGCCCACAAATGCAATTCGCTGTCCCCCAGCGATCCTGGACCAGCCACCACTAAGCGTAATCCTCGAAGCGCCGAGGAGGGTGTACACCCCTTTTCCTCAAACTCCGCTCTCAAGGTAGCTCCACCTCCCACCAAAAATCCTCCCACAACTCAAACAGAGGCTTCTCACCCACATCAGGGAGCGACTCAGCATCCCAGCCCTCCCCCGACTCCAGAGGCTCCCCACCCACGTCCTGATCCGTAGGAGAATCCTCCCCAACCGGCGGCAAACTCCCCTCCCTGGGCACTTCCTCCGGCTCCCCAGGGGTTCCTCCCACCTTAGAGAGCCACTCCTCCTGAGCAGCTTCCTCCAGCCAAGACTTGGGCATTTCCTCTGCCTCAAACCTCTTCAGATGGTCCACATGGACCACCTTCGGCTTCCTGGCACGCTCAGCTTGGATCACATACGTGACCTGACCCAGCTTGCGTATCACCAGGTAGGTCCCTAAAAAGGGTCTCCTAAACTTTTGCTTCTTGGGGGTATAAAAATACCAAACCCAATCTCCCACCTGGAAGTTGCGATCCTTCGCCAGACGGTCATAGACTTTCTTCTGGCGATCCGCGCTCTTTCCCAGGCGTTCTCGGGCATATCTAAAGGCCTGGCCCATTGTCTCTCTCAACCAGATGGCGTACTCTGTGGTACACATAGGCTCCCCTTCCGTCAGTGGAAGCCCCGCCATAACCTGGACAGGAAGAGACACCTCTCGGCCCAACATCAACAGATTTAGGCTGCAGCCAGTGCTCTCGTGGGGCGTAGCCCGGTACGCCATCATGAGATATGGGAGATGGTCATCCCAATCATCTCGATTCTCATTGAAGAAAGTGGCTAACATGTGCTGCAGGGTTCGGTTGAACCGCTCCACTAGTCCGTCTGACTTGGGCATGTAAGGGGTGGTTCGGGTTTTATCCACCTCAAGGAGCTTACACACCTGTTGAAACAAGTGTGACTCGTAATCACGCCCTTGATCAGAGTGAAGCTGGTACGGGGTACCAAATCTGCACACAACCTCCCTGACCAGCACGTCCGCCACAGTAAGTGTTGTCTGATCGGGAATCGCGAAGGCCTCCGCCCATTTGGTAAAATAGTCGGCGTTTGACTTGATAAAAATAGAAGTAATTTTGCAAAAAGAAAACAGCGACAGCGATAAGCTCAATCCTGTCCCAGGTCTCTCGTAGCAATAATCATTTTGACACTTGCATTAAAGTGTGAGAGAGCCAAGGTAGGTACTTAAATCAAAAACAACTTTCATTTTTCTATTGAATTTATATATTAACATACAGTTACAGGGATATATTTTCTCAGTCAAAAAAGTCATTTTTAGTTTGCATCATTTGCCACACCATCAATTGACAAGTGAATAATATTCTGATATTTAATCAAATGATATGAAAAGTTCAATTGTTGCTGGTCAGGTGCGACCTTTCAATATTTAATCAAAATGTTATTCAAATAAAAAGACCATCCCCAGCCAAAAATGTGATATTCTAATTCATAACTACTTCTAAATAGAGAAGACAAATTGACTTATTTCATGTATGTGTACAGTCTTTTAGCTGTCACAGTGTAAGACAGGATAACTACTTCATTTTTTTTCTTTAAATTTTGATGTGGATGACTGACCCTGGTTCATGATATCAACCTGAGATGAACAACTTAACTTACAACAGAAATGCATATCATAAGATAAAAGTACTGGACCTAGGAGATTTTGTCAGGCTATTTGAAACTGGTGGCCCAAAATGACAGATTTTCTAGCAAAACTAGGTCACAGGACTCATTTTGGACTACCACTTTCTAATAGCTTGACCAGCAAACTGTAATATATCACTCCAGACATCTAGACCAGGAATTAGTATTACAAACATATAAACTGAAACTTTAACTCTAGGATAAATTCTTGACCAAGAAATGTCTTAATAAGTCTTGAACACATCGGACAGGGCAACAATCTCTGATTCCAGGTTCTGCTGGATAATGTCACTGATTCTCACAGGATATTAAATGCAGCTTGAGTTGTCAAATGCATATTACAGGCACCTCTGCATAAGCCAGATGAAATTGAAATTTTACCAAATCATTCCATGCATCTTAGGCAAAATCTGGCTTATGTGATTGAAGAAGAACATTGTCACAATAGGGACTAAAACAAATATCTGGCTGAGGCCATAATCTGGCTTATGCGAATCCGGCTAAGGAGGAGTTGCCACAGTAGCAGGCAACCCCTTCTAAGCCAGATTCCCATAAGTCAGTTTATTGCCTAAGCCAGATATTTGTTTTAGTCCCTATTGTGACAATGTTCTTCTTCAATCACATAAGCCAGATTTTGCCTAAGATGCATGGAATGATTTGGTAAAATTTCAATTTCATCTGGCTTATGCAGAGTTGTCTGTACTGAGCAGTCTTAGCCATTGGTGACAGAAAAGGCATTTAGCCCTCAGGCCTGTGCCTGGTCCTGGTCCTCAGGAGCCATAAGCAAAAAGTCCAGCAATCCATTTTCATCATCATCACCATCACCATCATCTCTTGGTTGTTGGTCTTGGAACTTAAGCCTACGGTGGCGCTGTCCTTCCTGCTACCAATGTTGTAAAGCTCTTCGTGCATTGTACTCCATCACATCCGGCCCCTCAAGTGATATGAAGAGAAGGCGGTCGAGCATCTTAGTCGCAAGGGATGACCTCCAATCTGATTTAATTCGCTTCACAGCAGAGAAGGCCCTCTCACACATAGCAGAAGAAACTGGAATAACGAGTTATTTCAAGCAACATGAGTAGGTTCTTGAACCAGTCTGCTTGCTCTGCATCCCTGAATAATTGGTTGATCCTGATGGTTGCCAGCCCCTGTCCACCACGAATCAGGTTACCAAAGTGGGCTTTCATCATGCGCCATTCTCCTGGAACTTCGGCTGTGTCACAACCCATCCTCGCAAGTACTGGTCCAAACTGGTTAATCAGTATGGGAAGCAAGTTGTTTCCATACACTGCTAGGTCTGCTCTGTTTTGCACTGCCCAATCTCTGACATCAAAGATTCTCATGGCCCTCCATCCTGCTGATTGTTGTCTGGCTCCAACCTGTTTGTGATGTGATCTATGACCAACTGCACTACATCTTGGTAGTGCTCGTCAGGCGCTGCGATGTCAACATCGGTGAGTTGAACTCCACGATACACTCCTTCAGGGCTGACGTCATCGTCAAATTTTGTTAGGTGCTCACCCCGTGCAGCTGGCAGTTCCTGCATACCCAGCATGCAGCATTCCACTGAATCCATTATAGCCTGCTGGAGTCAGGGAGTCCCTCTGGAGCTCGAGGCTCAATCGAATGATGACTGACACCAAATCTTGCATGAAGGCCATGAAGCGCAGAATCTTGTACTTCTTTATTTTTGTTGACAGATAGTGAGGTTGGCCACGTACTTCTGCAGTAGCTTGACCTGGTGCCGCTTGGCTGACATGTTCAAAATGGGCCAGAAGCAAGTGCCATTTGCGCATCAAGATGTCAAGAGCCTTGGACATATGAGGTGTCCAGTGAGTGCCATCAGCACGGGTTGGCTTCAGTGGTTTTTCCTCTAGAGCTTCTCCAATCTGGGCCAATTCACGAACTGCCTTTGGAGAATACTTGTAGTGTTTATACACTTTGCGTAGGATGTCAGAAACTGTCCGAAGATTTTCATTATTCTTCATGGAATCAGAGATAGAGAGCTCAGTCCTGTGGCAAACACAGTGAACTCTGAGGACATATTCCCGGCCACCTCGCAGACGAGTGCAGACACTGTTGTTTGCGCCGATGTTTACATGGGCACCATCACATCCTACTCCCACAACCTTCTGTAGCCAGTCAGGACAGTCTCGTTTCTCAAATGCTTGGGAGATAGCTCCGAAAACACCATCTGCATGTGCATGTTTCACTTCTTCTAAGGAGCAGTAGAAAGTCCTTGGTTCCCCATTTTCCAATGCACGGAAATAAACAACCTCCACCTCACATACGCTGGAGTCTGTTGCACCATAAAAAGCGATTCCAATAACACGGGCATTTTGAAGAAGTGACACTGGGGCCTCCCGTAGGACGTCTGATATGGGTGCAGAAAATCTCCGACAGGCTTGGTCAGACTGATATGATATCAGCTCCTTTAGGTCACTGCCATTCTTCACCTGCAGCTGCAGAAGACTAGTAAATGATGTAAATTGCAGTTCAGACTTCAGGACAAAATAGGCAGTGTTGAAGAGGTGGATCATGATATGCACATGCTTTTCCTGCATTTGCTGTATAACGACATCTAGGGGTCCTGGCCTTTCTCCAGCTCTATCCATCCTCTCACAGGCACGTAGATGGGTTCTTGATGTCCAATGTGCTTTAATTGCATTGCTGTGGTAGGTCGCACAGCCACCGGTGACAAATTTAGAATCACTAGCCCCAGGCACACTCATTCCTGCCTGTTAGCAGGTGGTACAGAAGAGCAGTCCATCTCTTTCAACCAGTCCAGGATAGTTTACATTCCACGCATTCACAAACCATCTGGAACGCTTTTTATCATAATCAGAGTTAATGTCCTTTCTGCTCTTCCTCTTTTTGCCATCATCCTTGCTGGTGCTTGGCACCGCAAACCCAAAAGAAGATAGGGACCTCTGGCTGCTGCTCATATTAGAAAATATTTTTTGATTCACAAGATGAAATGAGAAACTGCTTCAGTGTTGGTACTGTAGCCAATCATGATGAGAAGCTGTAGTAGGCGAGCTTTCAATTCTGAGAAGATAAGATGCTTTAGTAGCGGTACTGTGTGCTAGCATGTCTTTGGTCTGACCATCTCAGTGGCTTGGGTCACACATTCTCTGAAAGATAAAAAGAAAATGTCATGCAATCATTATCAGAATCAAATACAAGATTCATTAAAAAAAAAAATTTACAATCAAAAAGTCCAGGTTTACAATACTTGATTGTACTGTCTTATTGAATATATTTTTATAAGCATTGACACCTAGCAGCCAGTTGTGAGATTAGTTTCCACATTAACTGAACAGAAAGAATGAAATTGTTTTTTCATGTGAATCGGTGAAGCTGGAAGGGAGAAATTTGTTTTTTGGCTGGCAGCAACATTGCAGGTGGGGGGGTTGCCCATCAACTATCAATTTATCAAACATAACTTTCATTTTCACTGTGTACTACTACATATATACTATGATAGTGTCTACCTCATACATACTATGATAGTGTCTACCTAAAGACATTCATCCTTATCCTGTTCTGCCTCAATGTCCACCATGTGTATTCTTGTCCCTCAGTATCATTGTTCACATTATTTGAATCATGATAAATAATTTATTTAACATGCTAGTCTAGTAAGTCTAATATAATAAGCAACACTACTCATGCTAATCTATTAAATAGATCTAATGAATTCTAAGGTTGTGACATAGTCTTTATTTCAATTTCACAATTTCAATTTCATCAAATATGAACACAAATAAATATACTTCAACTAATACAACTTCTCTCATTTATGCACCACTCCAGTCAATTTGATCCCGGGGTGGGGGATGGCAAATGGCAGGGCAAGGCAAGCCTTGTTCAATTAAGGTGATGAGTGCCATTGCAAGCGAGTTAAAAGCCCCATCCCAAAACACACCTCACAGCAGCATAATCATATAACAAGGTGTATCTACAGGTTCCTGAGTGTTATGAGGGAGAGAATATCATAGTCAGCGGTCTGTAGTGATCCCATATTCTAATTCATTTCAGTATTTACAACTTTTCACTCAAATGACATATTCTCATCACTTACGCAGGTGATGGTCACTACATGTTCACAGTTACCTTAGGAATATCATTGACTATGCCCAATAAGAAGTATTTTTTTTATCTTTTACTGCTAAAGAATTTTACAGGCCATAACATTGAAAATTTTAGTGAGGTTTCTCATGTGTGGAGGCATAGGAACCCCTTTGATAGTAGTGGACATACCTCGCTGATCACTTCTGAGCACTGGGAACAAAAAACAGTTGCATAAAGATACACCTCGACGATCTCAAGGCAATGGCTTGTGGTCAGGATGCTATAAATACGTGCTAGCTATGAGCATGTGAGGTTACCAAGTGTAGTTGGTGTGGAGATTTCTAACTAGAATTTTCAACGTTATGGCCTGTAAAAATCTTCAGCAGTAAAAAATCCAAAAAATACTTTTTATTGGGCATAGTCAATGATATCCCTAAAGTAACTCTGAACCTACAGTAACCATCACCTGCGTTATTAATGAGAATATGTCATTTGAAAGAAAAGTTGTAAATTTTGAAATAAAACAGAATATGGATTGAATGATGACAGGAGGCGATGATATTCTCTACCTGATAACACTCAGGAACCGGGAGATACACCTAGTTATAGGATTATGCTGCGTTAAGGTGTGTTTTGGGACAGGGCTTTTAACTGGCTTGCAATGGTACCCCTCACCTTAAGTGCACCAGGATTGTCCAATTTAACCTCCCCAGAAAATCACTATAGAAAATGAAGCTAAAAAATTGTGGTATGGACAGAGGTGGGGTTTAATTCCGAATGATTGTGCCATGAGGGGTGGGGACAATACAAAGTATGGCAGAAGGTCAGTGCACAAACCAACCCCCCACCCCACCCTTAGGATTGAATTGACTGGTGCATTAGTCTAATGCAAAAAAAATATCATACACATAGTATGACATACAATAAATACATTAGTTCATCTAGGAATGGGTTTTTTTCTTGTTTGTATCATTAATGTGTATTTTTATAATAATGTAATCAGATAACAATATAAATCAAACTACCGAAGTGCGAAACTATTATGCACTTGGCTTATCTGTTAGTGTTAGTCTATAGTGTCAGAGTATAGCCTAAGGCTTTTTTGCCATCGTCCGACACGGGAAAATGGGGTCCGGGAAATTTTCGTATGGGAATCTGTCATCATCCATTCATCTACTGCCCAATTCAATGTAAATCACTAATCAGAGACACCTGTTATTGAAATGGGCAGCAGATAGTGAACCTTGTTTCTTTTTTTGCGCTAATTTTACCATTTTATCATAGTTGGACAGAAGAGTGTCCAAGTAATCTGGCGATCGATCACTACCGCTGCTATGGGTTACGGTCTGGGAGCGCAGACGTTGAAGAGATGCAGTAGTCATTACTGTTCGCCAGCGCTGTTCACTGACAGCGGGAAAAATTTTAACTGCTGCATCTCTTCGACGATGAGGTAGAAAATACTGATCGATCGCCGGTATCGTCAGTATGAAGTTAGTCAGCTGGTCGGTCGGTTCCACATCTGGCTGACAGTTCACTTAACGAATCGGGTATGTGAACTTCAGAATTGATTTACCCTGACACAGATTTGGGTAAGTCGGGGTATTTTGAATGTCGAGCCCTGGGTCTATAACACATTCCGGTATGCACAAGGTGAAGACAAGGACTTGCTGTCTGTCATCATGACCAAGTTTGAAAGGTACTGTATTCCTAGGAGAAATACCAGTTCTCAGAAGAAAACAATAGGATGGAGAGACAATTTACAGTTTGCAACACAAATAAGAGCTCAGTCATGTGAATTTGGAGCCTAAAATGAAGAGATGATTCGAGACAGCATTGTGTTTCTTGTTAAAGATGTGCAACTGAAAGAAAGACTACTAAGAGGCTCACCAGATATAACACTGAACAAGTTCTAGGAATGTGCCGAGCCACAGAAACAACCAAAATTCAAATGAAAACTCTAATATCAGAGGAGAAATCAGTGCATATTGTCAACAAACCAAAGTGGAAAGAAGCGGGCAAAGTGAAATCCTGTACTGGAAAGAAATGTGGTAAATGTGGTTTTGTGTACCACACAGAGAAATTCCCATTACCAATCATATTTTGAAGGTTCACAAGGAAATGTGCTAAGTATGTTTGTTGCTGGCTGCTTGTTTGTTTCAGCCTAGCTTCAGATAATTTCTAGGAAATTTTAGTTTTTTAGCCCTGACCTCATCTTAAGGATGCCCGCACCAGTTTTATTTTTGTCCTCAGAATTTTCTAATTTTTGGATATGTTATACCTTGTGGGATAAAACTAAAGGAAATGTAAAAAGAAATTGGCTATTTGGCCGATATTGTTTTGCTAGAGACAAATTTGTGATTTTTGAAAAGTGGCCTTTTTAGAGAAAAGAGGCCACCACGTCGCACATTTTTTAAATTTTTAGCTCATTCTGGGTTGTTCGCCGGCAGAAAAAGGAATTGTAGATTTTCATGAGAGTAAATTTGCATGCAGGTAATGGAGTAGGTCCTCTTTCTGCTTGCGCAAACTGCATTTCAATACCAGCTATATCTTTTGCATAGCCTATGATTTAATTGGAGGGGTTGAGTCAAAAATGATCACTTTTTTTCAAAAATGGACGCAAATATAGGGCAATTTATCGCACATAATGAATTTCTTTTATTATTTTTTGATATGTTCCTGCCCTGTAAATTCCTTTTTTGCTAAAGAGCTATGAGTGAAAGGGTAGGTTTTTTGCTTTTTTATGAAAATGAAAAGACAATGTTGCGGCCTTTGTTTCTCTATTGTTGTGGCAACAATAGAGGGGAAATCCCTTTGTTGCAGTCATGTTGCACTCGCTAAGACACAGGTATAGGGCAATTTATCACACATAATGAATTGTAAAAAGAAATCTAGTCCGAAGGATTTTAAATTTTTTTTTGATATGTTCTTGTTCTGTAAATTTGCATTCAATATATCAAAAGAAAATTGGGGTGTTCTGAGTTACTTTTCTTGCTACAGAGCTACGAGTGATAGGGTACGTTTTATGCTTTTTGGCAAATGAAATTGGCAATGCCCCCTGCCAGCAATAGGAGTCGCCAGAGGGATTAATTATGACAAGTCTCTACCCATGTCAGCTAATTGTCTGTAATTATGTGTCAACTAAAAGTGTTTATATTATCAGGGGTATCCAACTGTCTCATTGTCGCACCAGCGTGCGACAGGGGCTTCACAACATGTGAAAAGCCAAAAAAGCTCTCTTCAACCCGGGAATTTTTCACAAAAACATTACAATAGAGCCTGTTATATATTACACTTGCATCATTTTTGAAACAAATTATATTAAAAAATCCAGTAAACTGATTTTAGTAATAATATCAATTGATTGATCTTGGTCTTAACTATTGCAATAAGAGATAATATAGTGCAACTAAGCTATAATCAAACCACGGCCACCAGAAATTTCTGTGCTTCAGAATGTATTGACTGTGCTCCAGGACTAAGCGTAATCAGGGTTGTCCAATCAGCGGAATTACTCAGCCCTTGTTTCTGTATGCAGGGCAGAAGTGTAGTTGCTATATCCCTCAACAGTATGTTACGGCAGGATAAATGCCCCATCCATCCTTAACGTTAACATCACTCATGTCTGACCCCCGTAATATGCGCAACAATAGGACGTCTCCAACAATCGAAAATAAAACTGGTGCGGACATCCTTAAGCCACCTGAAGGCTTTTGTATGTAAGCTTAGGGGTGGGTCTCTTCTCGTGATTTTACATCATAAAGCTGCAAGATGGTCACAAGATTATTTTACAGTTGATCATTATTAAATTTTATATGATTAACTGTTTCCTGAAAATGGGGTTTTGGTCCAAGTGCACGGACAACATTTTAGGAAATATTATCTGCTTTAAAAGAGCATCTTGTTCCAGCTTTTCTGAGGTCTTTACATCTTCATCTTGTGGTGGCCCTTAAAAGTGACAATGTGTTTTTTGTGACCCCTTCCATCCAAGAAACTTTTAAAATATGAATTTATACTTGGCTTCTCCCATCCTCTTTGTGTAGATGCTCTAGCCCATGATAGGGCACAAATACCAGCCTTCAAATAAATATCCTGCTTGATTGGCATCTCCTTTGTATCCCTGCTTGAATGCGCAAATTTTAAGTAGCACAAGAACACTCTAAAAGGCCTGTAAATCGAAATTCTTAGCACTCCAAATTAGAGCTGTGTGCAATATACCAACATTACAAGAACTGGAAATGAAGAAATTATATTTTAAGTTAGCTTAATTGACCCTTATCACAGGTATGAATGCTACTTAAGGAACCTGTAACCTTTTTAAAGGGCTAAACAATTATCTGACTGATTCATACAATTAAACAAAACATATATTTTGTGATTTACTTTTATAAATACATAATATATTCGAGTATGTTACAATACCTTTTTTCACATTATCAACTTAGCATTAGTCTATGTACACACATACTTGATTTGATGAACTATGCAAACCCAGAACACGGTGACAGACTGTCACAATTTAAATATCGTCATGATAAAATAAAAATTGTGTTACACTTGCGTAAAAAATATTCTAACAACTCCAATGAAATGATTTTCACAGCTTTATAGCAATCAGCATTATGAAGCTGGCTAAGCCACATGGGTGTGAATGAATTAACCAATTTATTACAGGAGTGCACACATGAAACTAGTAATCTCAATAGTAAGTCAAAGGTATTAAAATATTTGACTTCAACGACAATAACAATACTGCTTTATTTGATGAGCATGATTCTAAATTGATGGACCTTGTGTACATTGTAGACACAAATCCAAGCATTTAGCCATCATATTCTAGATGTTTACATACACCCATCCAATCAAGCTTTTCCCTATTTATTCTTAAGAATACAGTTTTTAAACTGTCCATTTTTCCCCCAAAGATCAAACCTACTACAATTAGTTCTTATAACTCCACATCTGAATTTCTAAACCCATTAATCATTGTAGTAGTCGAAAAAGTCTGTCTGTTTTGGTGTTATATTTTATCCCAATGCTTGTTGTGGAAATGATGTTGGTGATGTTGGTGTCAATCAAAGAGGCGTAGCAAGTAAATGCTGCATCTTTGTATCCACGCTTTTTTCTATGATACTTAAAGTATCACGCAGCCAAATGAATGGATTGTAGGCTGTCACATTATACATGCTGATCATGACATGTTATACAAAAAAAACTTAGTTTTGATTGCTTTTAAACCTTTAAGGTCAAACTGACCTAAAGTTTTTAAAAATCACTATAAATAATAAGTTCTTCATTCCTTACTTCCGCAGTGGTATAGTTTTAAATTCTAATTGAAGCAATGATGAAAATGGACAGTATTCATTTGTGCTCAATATAGGTACCCAAATATGGTCCTATTATAGCCATACAGTTCACTATGCTTAATCAATTATGCATACATTGACTCCTCGCCTTTCAAAGAAGGGCAGCTAACTGGCCAAGGGTACCATGGTATCTTTTCTACTGGTGAGATATGATGGTAATATCCATGGAGATCCTATTGGGAATGGCTTTGTGCAAGCTTCTGGCATGGGGTAGCATATCACAAGCTAACTATGCCAAGCAGTTGTTACGCACAGTCCATGTAGACAATGTTATTTGGTGTGTCTACAGGCAGATTCTTCAAGTGATCTTTGGTTGCACTGAAATAGAAGACACAATATCAGTTTGAGTGGGACGAAGTTGATAATGTAACATACAGCTCAATGCTTACTACAAGGAAAGGAAAGTATATCACTGACTAAGAATAATCATGGAATATCGCTTTTCACTTTCTGTCACTTTTTCTGCCATATTGCAGCTAGGTTGTGACTAGTCGTTTGTAAGACTAAGAATAATTATGATTTACTTTCTAAAACTTCTTTGTTTAATTACACATCCTTTATTTGATTCTTATAGATACAGAGAACATGATCGATATTTGTGATTTGATTAAAGTGGCCGAGGGAGATGGTTGTGGTTGAAGCGACATGCCGTTCCATGTAGTGGTCACTTACTTGTTGCGTAGATAGTTGATGACCTGATCAGGTGTTACTTCAGCCTGCTGACTCATGTAATTAGCTGCAATACCGGCCTGAAGAAAATCAAGTCAGGGATGAATACATCGTATGTTCAGTTCTCTAGAAAAGCCTGGCCTTTTGCGTAAGATAATGCCAAAACAAATAAAATTTGAAAACATTGTATTATTACGATAACACTTTTCTTTCTAGTTTTTTTTCATAAGATAATACTAAAACAAATACAACTTGTACAAATAATAATAATAATGATAAATATAACTTCTTCAGTTCATTTCTAAAGTAGGCGTTAATATTTGTCTCCTTTAAACTGATACTTTCATATGATAAACCCTACACAATTACAACTTGTAGATTTTGGAGTCTGGAGTTCACTTTCCTATACTATATAAGTCAAGTGTTTCCATAATTTTATATCAAAACATATGTAATTTGCATGGTTCCTTTTGTTGAGTTTGGATTGTCACTTACCACATGTGGGGAAGACATGGAAGTCCCGGAGAGACTGTTTTTGGCAAATGGACCTCCTATCCATGCTGAAGATATCCCCAGCCCCTGTAAGTAAATGAGAGCATATTATAGAAAAGCCTTAATGTGAAAAACATAAATCACATTATACATTATACTTTACCCTTCAAAGATGTTTTGAAGTATTGCAGCATCCATAAGAATACCTTTATCCTTTACAACACGAATAGAATGAATATCGAATGGACATTAAGTGACAAAAATATGTAGGTTTTGTCTATGAACCTTAATTAAATTTGAAATTTGGAGGTAGAAATTGTGCCAAAAATATTGAATTCGGAGGTAAGAGGAAATTCATATTGATTTTTTTTCTAGAATCTAAATTTGTCTATAAAGAGCGACACATACAGAATTTCATGACTAAGATAAGCTGAGCTAGATAGATGAACTCCAGGTGTGCAAACCTGTGTGTCACGTGAAACAAACATCCTTGTGCTATGACCAATTAGTGCATTAGAAATTCTCCAGAAATTGCCGTCTGTATATGTCTTTATATTACAATCTTTCGACGATAACTTAGGAATTAAGAAATATTTTTCAAAATATTTGAAGGAGAGTTGTTGATAGTGTACTGATTAACCCTTTTCCTTCAAAGAGATGTCTTACAATGCTTTTATATATGTACACGAAGGCATCAAAATCGTCAGACTGTAATGGGTTACCATAAGTAGATACTTACAGGTGCTGCAACGTCGACACATTTGCCAAAGTTGCTGAAGATACAATAGGTGTCTGTGCTGTCAGAGCAGCCCACTGTTATACTGCAGAAAGAGAGAACCATATCATATCAGGTATAGGGCAGGAGTATGGGGATATAACAGTACAATAGAGTTCAAGGGAAAGGTCTTGTCTATAGTGCTACAAGTGAACATTAATCATATGAAACTCTTAGATGCTTTCTTTCATTTAATTAGGTATTTATTTCATTCTTATATAAAATATATGCATCTTCTCCTTAGGTTTAATAAATATGTTATTTATTTGGGTTGAATTGCAAGTGCCATGCTTATGAGGCAAAATCTGTGAAATCTGATCATCTTTTTTGCTTACACTTTTAAGTCTTTCGACAATAAGAAGCATAACAACTGAAGTATGCAGGATGCGAATTGAATTAGCGGTTTGAAATCCTTTCAATTGGCTATCATAATACCATTTTTAAAATGCCTTGTTAGAAAGAATAATAATATTAATGGATATAAATACATACGCTTTAAGTGCACTTGCGGGTGACGTATTGCATGCGTCGTTCATTTCATTTCCAGCCGCCACCACGAAGGGAATACCCTGAAATCCGAAAATAGAACAATTTTTTTATTATTTTTTTTGTGTAATGAGTCAACGTGTGAAGCACATAGTAATGACAAAATAACTTTTAGTTTAGCACGTAGAAATAAAATAATTACTTTTATTCAATTAGTTATTTGTTTAATTTTCTATAAAACATATGCATCTCCTCGTTGGACGTAGTAAATGTATTATTTCTTTGGGATTGAGTTGCAATTGCCACAAAGGGTGAGAAGTTAAACAAGGAAAACGTGGAACAACTATTTATGCGTTTTTTATAGACGTATGCAAATCAATTTAAAAGGTTAAGACTGCTATCGTTATCCATCCTTATCCCGGTAAAACTGCCCTTCCAAAGTCCATTCCACAGTGCGTTTCACAATTTCTCTGCACAACTCGTTTTCCCAGAGATTATTCAGATTCTAAGTATAGTATCATCGACATCTCAATCCACCATTTAGTCCAGCGGATAAGGGATAAAATCATGCACTTTTTGATAAAATTTGGTACAGTGGTGGTTTATGGCAAAGTAACTATTTTAAAGATTGGAGGCACGCTGAAATTTGGTGCTTCTATCGCAAAGTGCACGATTTCACCCAAAATTGTCCATTATCCGCTGGACCAATTGCCCCCAGTAGCAAAAATAACATTGTAATGCACATGTAACATGAAAAAGCTTGACCACTGGCCCTTTAGCAATTGGTCCTTGTGTGTATAGCTCTCTGATATTAACAAGTTTCTCTGTCATGTACTCACACTATCCACGGCTGCATCTATGGCCTCGTTGAGAGACTTGCTGACCGGGCCCCCGAGGGACAGGCTGTGCGATGAAAGGTAGAGATATCATATCATTCTGAAATGGTGCTTGATGAGAGAGTCTATAGGAATCTAGTAAAATCAACTACTACTACTGGTGACGTAGGGCCAACATTGGTTCAGATCAGAATTGTAATTTGTAAATGTTTCACATTGAAAACAGTTCTTTACACAATTATTTTTTAAATACATGTACTCGTTTATCACATGATTTTCAAGCAGACGGTTTGATTTCATTTGTAAACAATATGAATATGTATGTTTGTTTGTATGTATGTATTCCATGTATGTGTACGTCTATACACATATATACATAGACACGCATGTATGCATTATGTATGTATATATATATATATATATATATATATATATATATATATATATATATATATATATATATATATATATATATATATATACATGTATATATATACATATATATATATATATATATATATATATATATATATATATATATATATATATATGTACTGTATGTGCGTATGCATGTCCATGTACGTACACAGATAAATGAAAGTAGATATGTATATGTATTTGTAGGTAGGTATGCATGCTTGTAGCTTTTTAAAGGCCTTTTCCTTACTTTGCCACTGATTTAGCTGCTCTGTTTGTAGCTTTCTTGTTGCGGTGATTTGCAACCAGCCAGTCTATACCATCTAATAGCGTGCTGAAATTGAACGGAAAAAGTATAGATATAAACCAAAATGACGTATCTGATTCAGGATTGCTATCTTCATGTGAATCCATCTGCCAACCATTGGTGCGACGTCGGGCCAACATACCAATGTCCACCTGCCCCAACATCGGGCCAATGTTGGGGACATAATGCCAACATCATTCCAACATTGGGCCAATGTTGGTCAACGGTTGGCATGCCAACCATATTTTTGGCAACTGGATAATCACAGAAATGCTATTTTTAGAATTTGCCAGCGTTGGCCCGATGTTGGGGCAGGCGGACATTAGTACGTTGGCCCAACGTCGCACCAATGGTTGGATTACCATCGGCATGTTTACTGGGAGTATTAGTAGTAATAGTAGTAGTTGCACAATCTCAAAAATTACCAAAAGGAAAAGCCCACACTTTTCGTCTGTTAGTATAATCCAGCTCTCCTCAAGTACCCCTTTGAACTGCCTGTTAGTGATCATAGTATTTTCGCCCGAATGTATACTGTAGATTCGCAAAAGTTTGTGTAGATTAAATTTTGCGAATTTACAGAAAATCGATTTTTGCGTTTTTTAAATTTGCGAATTGGCCGCAACATGGAGTGCCACCTATACACTTGAAGTGGCAGCACTAACCATTGCGAATTTTAATTTTGCGTCCAAGGCTAAACGCAAAAAAAACGGAAAAATTCAACTAACACAATCGTTTCCGCTCTGTAAAAGTATTTACACTTAACGCATCACAACGATAATATACAGAAGGTTTATCATAGTGTCTGGTCATATAACCAAAGATTACGCAAATAAGAAATTTTCACTTTGTGTATATTAAAAATCGATTGTAGTTGTGTGAACTGAGGCTGGCAATTACACTATGTGAAGATAGATTAGAAGGCGGTCTTAGAATTCCCAAGTTCTGTTGAGAAACTTACAGAGTTGTGCCAGTCCCCGTTGCGTCCAGTATTTTCACCGCGACAGCAGTTGCTTTCTTGGCGATGCCATATGTTTTACCAATAAGTGTACCTGAATTGGAACAGGATAATACAACTAGAGAATCGGTAAATATAGACATGAGGATGATGTAAATAGAATTAAATCGTATTCCACAATTAAATTGCAAGAGCATATTTAGCATCATAAGCATATTTAGTATCATTATACATATATGTATTAAGGACGATTGAATCTGCTTAGTTCATTCATTGCATAAGAAAATGGATTTCATTCAAACACTCTCTAAGTCTCTGAGGGAACTCTACATCTATTGCTATTATGCAGAGTGTGTTGCGTTATACAGTGAGAGTATCTTCTAGCTGAGGGAATGTTTATAACACACTTACTGTAGCCAAAAAGAGCCTGGCAATTATGATGAAATCGTTCAGGCACAATCAGAGTTAGAAAGATATTGGATGGAGAAGTATTTATTAGGACGTTACCAACAATTCTCCTTCAAATATTTTGAAAAATCTTTCTCAGATCGAAAGTTATTATTAAAAGTATCACAGAATCAGGCGACAATTGCTGGAGGTACTCTACCTGTTACGTGTGTGCCATGACCGTTTTCGTCTGTTTTCGTTTGCGGACCTCCTGTTGTATCCGTGCCCTGAAAGTTCAAAGCAGTGAGAGTGTGAGCGTGTTTCTAAACTTCCTGTTTTACGTTATTGCTGTTTAAAAAATCTACATATCGAGCAGCTATTCATTCTTATTACCATATACCAGGTATAGCGTACGCACTATCACACTATGTATGAACATATATATACATATACATATATATATATATATATATATATATATATATATATATATATATATATATATATATATATATATATATATATATATATATACATATATATATATGTATACATATATATATATATATATATATATATATATACATATATATATATATACATATATATATATATATACATATATATATATACATATATATACATATATATATATACATATATATATATATATATACATAAATATATATATATATATATATATATATAGAGAGAGAGAGAGAGAGAGAGAGATTGAGAGACCTTATTACAGGATATATTACATGAAAGGTCTGGGGTGTTGCTATGAGAAATACGCAGTTTTAACTTCTGTCCTTTCCATAGTGCAATTTCCGTTTTCGACAACATGATTAGCATAAACCACACCTGACAATATTACTTACCCAGACAGCCCTCCCTTCAAAATCGGCATGCTCCAAATAGATCCCCCTAAAAATAGTGATGATCACATGAAATATAACTAAATAATTCAATGAGGAAATGACAAAACAACAAGTATGCATTCGAGAGATATAGCTATAGGTTATGCCATTCATTGTACAAGGATGTTATTTATATATATATATATATATATATATATATATATATATATATATATATATATATATATATATATATATATATATATATATATATATATACAGGTGTTGTTGGTATGTATTTTAATGGTTTGGTCTCAGTCAAATATCCATTTTCATTTTCTATCCAGATCTCTCATCTGGTCCCCCTATCTTGCTTACAATTATCTTAACACTTCCAAAGTTCAATCAGCGGATGATATATATGATCGAGATAAAAACTAATGACTGTAAACAGATGGGTATCTGTCCCATCATTAGAATGTGCATGTAGCGGTGAGTGAAACCTCCTAATTTCAATTTCAACTAGCGTTTCTCATGTACAATGAAGTGAGTTTATGTTTTAGAGTGATTTCTCTCACAATCACGTTCAAACAAAAACAATGTCTATCTTATTTATCATAATGTTTATAGCACAATGTATACGTATATACTGATAAAGTTTGACTTACGTGTCCAATACATATATGTCTACTCCTGCACCATCTTGGCCTAGGAAAAAGAGAAGAGGGTTTAATGTCAAGTGAATGTCATCTTATAGCATATTGTGTCCGAAAAAAGGCGAAAATGATTTGTTTAGAAATTATATAGTTACTTGTCCAAAAATGTCAAAATTGAAAATTCTTCATGCAAATGATACTTATGTACATATATGATCTTACGAGAAATCACCATTTATAGTATACTCATGCTAGTCAAGTATTATTCTCATTGCCAAACCATCAACCAATCACTAACCTATTCAACATCGTTATTCCCAATTAAGTACAACTTACACCTGGCTAGACATGAATTAGCCACAATTGGCATAAATGTGACGAAAAACAAAATTCCAAATTCCAATTAGGTATTTACCAAAATCTACTTCACTCAGAACACGTTGTTGTCTAGACATCATGATGCCAATAGAAAAGAATGCACTGCTGATGGTTATATAACTTACTTTCGTAATCGTAAAGACCATCCAAAACCAAGTCTCTCTTGTTTGTTCGAACTAAACCCTGCAAATTAAGCAAACACGGTTTTACAAAAATACACAAAAAAAGCGAATTGCTCGATATCATGTATGTTGTTTATTCCGAACAATATGTGTACATATATATATATATATATATATATATATATATATATATATATATATATATATATATATATATATATATATATATATATATATATATATATATATATATATATACATATGTGTGTGTGTGTGTGTAAAAACTCGTATATTCTTATATAATTGTGCCACCTGAAAGTCGGCCCGAACGATTAGATAAGATAAAGATTAATGATCGAAACTTCTGGTTATTATACATACTATTCTGAACCCCTTGTCTGAATACTTTAGGGCGGGGCATATGCCCCTGGGAAAGTCGAACCCTATGAGAGAAAGTCACCTACCCACTCTGCGTTCCTCTGTTGGATGCACATTTCTTGTTTAGAGCGTACTATTTGGTTGGGCTCGACATACTTCACTACAGGGTCCTCAGCTAGCTTCTCAACATGGCTGCAAAGACAGAACACGCTTAAGGCTAGCGTATATTTCACCACAGAAAGGTCAAATAAAAGTAATTCTTAACTAAGATGTTTATGTGGTAGTTTCTTCATTAGCAATTTCAATTCTACGCAAGCACAGTGATTGCTTAACCCTTCCAATGCCATATGCACAAGCATATATATATATATATATATATATATATATATATATATATATATATATATATATATATATATATATATATATATATATATATATATATATATTTATAGGTTATGAGAATGCTGTGCTCGATTCAAGGTTCGTCATTAGACAGGTGCCTCACTAAGTCTGGCGCACCTGCGGTGAAGACAAAGACTTTCTCTGGGATCATTTTCTCTCAGGTAAAGCTTCCTTAGCAGACTCTTCAAAAAGACCTTTAGAAAGAAAATTGCAATTAACTTACCTCAAACCGCATTCGATAGCATATCCATGAAACTCGTCGAAGGCGAATTCTTTTAGGACTGAGTACGGTTCATTTAGCTGTGTTGAATAGGCGTTCAGTTTGTCGATGTGTTGTGATACTAAAAAATGAGACGGAAAATGTTGCAATTGGCCGATGGAATATTACCAATGACATTATCACCAATATCACACCCTTCAGAAATGTAGACAGTGATTATGATTGTATTATAGCGGAGAAAACTGAGTGATTACAGTAAACATGGTGGAAATGATGCTCTTCATGATAGTTCTCTAGCTGTTGCTGCAACTGCGATAATAATAATAATAATAATAATAATAATAATAATAATAATAATAATGATAATAATAATGATAATAATAATAATAATAATGATAATAATACTAATGATAATCATGATAATAATAATAATAATGTTTATGATGATGTAATATCATGATGTACATTATGATGTAATGAGTTGCCTGAGTGGTTTGAAATATATGAAGCGTAAACAATTCAATATTGTGCTTTCTAAATGTCATTTCACAGCCCTTTAATATCATTGTATAGTGGTTAAATTAAATGTAAAACTACTATACGTTCTTGAAAGGGGGCAGGCTACTACTACAACAACTACTACTACTGCTGCTGCTGCTGCTGCTGCTACTACTACTACTACTACTACTACTACTACTACTACTACTACTACTACTACTACTAATAATAATAATAATAATGGTGATAATAATAAAAGTAGTAGTAGTAGTAGTACTACTACTACTACTACTACTACTACTAATAATAATAATAATAATAATAATAACAATAATGATAATAATAATAATAATAATGATAATAATAGTAATAATAATATTGATAATAAGCTGCACTATTATCATTATTGTTATTATTATCATTATCATTTTTATCATCATCATTATCATTATTATTTGTATTATTATTAATATTATCATTATTATTATTATTATTATTTTTTTTTTTATTTTTTTATTATTATTATTATTATTATTATTATTATTATTATTATTATTATTATTATTATTGTTTTATCATAGTAAAGAGCTGAACTCTTAAGCTTTATCAAACTACCTGCATGATAACGTACCTGAGATTTTGGTGACATTCTTGTGGAACACGACAATGTACTGGTCAGGTACGGTATCCTTAGTTGAGACGTATTTTAGAGCTGAAAGGTAGAACGGTCTTATTACGGTATCAATTATTAAACCAATTTTATTGATGTGTCGTTCTTGTTATTTGTAATTCAGTTATTTCGATAGATTTTATCAGGTAGCTGAACTGGTGTTTTCGTAAGTTTGGACGAGAGTTGAGTGTTGGAATTTTGGTCAACATTTCTCCATTTTTTTTAAAGAGTTCTGACCAGAGAGTAAATAGTTCCTCTTTGTATAAGTTCTGTTATAGAGATAGAGCCTATACCAGACGACTCTGTTGGGAAATACAGAGCTGAGGGGGTTGAATGGGCCATCTAAACGCTGAAGCCGCAGGCTGAGGCGTTTAGATGGCCCATTCAACACCCGAAGCTCTGTATTTCCAAACAGAGTCAGTCTGGTTCAGGCTCTATCACTATTATAACATAGACGTTTAGTTGTTCACCTTTTTAAAAGACAATTTCAGTTTTAAGCAACTGCAGACAGTCTGGCGGCCATATTTTTTGGAATGAGAAGCAGACAGCCTGCTTGATGTCTATAAAGTTCATTGGGGAGCAATATTTTCTTGTATAAACACTAGAAAACAATACCTACCACTTTTTTAAAACATACAGATTGAAAATTAAACTCTTAAATAGTCAAATACATTCTTTATTTCAGTATTTAAACCCTGAGGTGGTGATTCTGTTGCCATGACGACAGTCCGTATAAGAAAACCGTATACACAAATCACCTGTTCAAAAATAATCATGCCTTGTTACTATGGCAACATGTTATAATATATCTGTTCGTTGATACCACTCTCTATTTTGTTCTTTCTCTGTATGTGTTATTTCATATCTGTGCATATGGTCAATAAATATTACAATTACAATTACCGAGCACGTATTCAGCAGTAGTAGTAGTAGTAGTAGTAGTAGCTGTTGTTGTAGTAGTAGTAGTAGTAGTAGTAGTAGTAGTAGTAGTAGTAGTAGTAGTAGTAGTAGTAGTAGTAATAGTAGTAGTAGTAGTAGCAGTAGTAGTAGTAGTAGTAGTAGTAGTAGTAGTAGTAGCAGCAGCAGCAGCAGCAGCAGCAGCAGTAGTAGTAGTAGTTTTGGCGAGTGTTTCTCGTTTTTCTTTTTTAGCAGAGTGCTTCGATTAAACGGACACGTCAGTATATATTTGATACGCTGGCATGGTTGGCCTTCAGAAGTGTTCATGGTTTCTTGTTACTCACATGATCGTGGCTATAAGATCACATGAATGTCGCAATGGTTGACGGCTCGGTGAGAGGGGTGAGGTAAGCTTAGATGAGGAGAAGTAAGTAAGGATGACTCTGAATTGCGGCGCAAAGATCAGGTTTATAAATAGCCATGTACCCAGTAATTGCGAACTTAACCAATAGTTTTAGTCTATTCTGAGATACCAATACCTTTCTCTCAGATCTAATAGCTTAAAACTGTTTTAGATGCCTGTAATGATGATTGTATTATAACAAACAGAATACTACTAGCTTAGATGAAGAAGTGTTTGGTCATATGAAAGTGAATTAACATCCCGGTTAATTGATGTGTACTTATGATTTCCTGCAATGTCTCTCATATATCTTTGAGAGTGGTCAGTATTTTGAGCATGCATATATTTTAACTTGTCTGCTATATGTTGATGATATAGAAAAACAGAAGCTCCGAAATGTTGGTACGCACGGGGATAATCCGAAAAGCCTGTTTGATGTGAATACTTCCCACTGTGAACACTTTTCGCATTGTGTTCTCATTCTAAGCACATGATGATGATGATGATGATGATGGTTTTGATGATGATGATGATGATGATGATGCTGATGAGAATGATGCTTTTGATGATGATGACGATGCTGATGAGAATGCTGGTTTTGATGATGATGATGCTGATGATGATGATGATGATGATAACGCTGATGAGAATGATGCTTTTGATGATGCTGCTGAGGATGATAATGATGATGATGCTGATGCTGGTGCTGATGATGATGATGATGCTGATGTGAATTCTGGTTTTGATGATGAGGATGATGCTGATGTGAATGCTGGTTTTGATGATGAGGATGATGATACCCATTTCCGTATCGTAAGTTGCCAGGTAAAGGTGTTCAAACAGAGCTTTGGTTCATCGTATGGCACTTGTCAGTCACATAGGCGTCTAAACAATTCAACACGCTTTCTTCAGTGCCCGATCTTCCATATCTGGTCGAATGATATTGACGAATGCAGATTGAATTGTTTTCGTCATATTGAATTGTTTTGAAGTCAAGTTAAATTACATTTGCATGTAGGTTGAATTTATTTAGTCAGGTTGAATGCATATTCATAAGGCGAATCATTACATTGGTCAAATGGCATTTCATAAACTGTGTACAGTGTTTTTTTCTCAGTTGCAGCTAGTTACACGGTGTTAAGTGACTTATAAGATCTACCTTCTGACACTCTGTATACAGTAACCACCAGAAGATCTAATAACTAATCTAACGTACAAAATGCTATAACCCTACAAGAGCAACATTTAATACAAATGACAAACGTACATGTACATTATCTGCCCTACTTTCCAAACATGTACCTGTACTGCCGCTGGGTGCGGTAGTGCACATGATAACACCAGTGCATGTTTATGTTTCCAAGCTGAGTTCCACTAGAAACAACAGGTGCAGGTTTTTGACAACAAGTTAGCGATGAACACAACACCGCGTTGGAGCAATGTTGATTTTTGACTGATTTTATTTAGGTATGAAAATGTACATGTACAATACAAGGTAAAAGAATATAAATAAGACATAGCTTGAATTAAGAGGGTTGCTCATCTAAGGACATAGTTACAGTGTCAGAGGTTATACATGGCATAAATATACCTCGGATACCACTTTGTGTTTGTCTACAAGTTGATCACTCACCTTTCCCAGATGCAAGTTGGGAATTCCCAAAGAATACCAAGAAAACGACACAGGGCAGTGTAAAGAGGCCGCCGCGGTACATGACTGCTGTGATGTGGTGATGGGTGAAAGCAAGAAAGCATGTGAGGCCAGCGGCCGGCGGGGACTGTTCGACTTCAGACTTAAAGGCGGTCACATGCTCCCTTTCTTAAAATATCTCGGCCAACTCGCTTTCAGGCCAGCACAACACATCCGACCGGACCACTTCACCTGTTATCACATGACCCCGCTGTGGTACTGAGAGAAATGAGTGTAATAAACAAACAAACATACATAAATACATACATACATTATATATATATATATATATATATATATATATGTATGTATGTATGTATGTATGTATGTATGTATGTATGTATGTATGTATGTATGTATGTATGCATGCATGCATGCATGCATGCATGCATATATATATATCCACTGTAACATAGTGCTGAGCCATTCATTCACGTGCATTGGGGTGTTGTTATGAAAGTCGGCTCGGGTGCTTTGGGCAGTCTATGGAGTTCATTTCCTTTTATTCAGTTTTCCTTCAATCTCCTTTGATTGATTTGACCAATCGGCCTACACATTACCTATTACTTGAAAGGTCTTCATTGCAGCAATCCATACGCATCATTCCGTACCTGAAGCTATGATGGGTAAAAATCGAAAAAATGAATAATGGCATTAAACGGAGCAGCTTTTCACCGAATACCATCAACATTTTAAAATCTGAAGGAAAGATAATAGCAGAGAGAAGGGTTTCTCTTTTTTTTTAAAAAGATGTCCTGTTCAAATTTTATCACCATTTCGTTAAGTTTTGAATATATTGCTTATTTATTAACTTCAAGATTGCATAAATTCTGCATAACGCCAAAATTAAAGAAGAAGATGCACAACTCTACCTCCGCAATCTCTCTATTATTCTAATTTCTTAGCATTAAATGTGTCAAATTTCAAGTAAATCCGTTGGATTGGGTACAAAATACGCGTAATTGAAGCGGCCATGTATTTCTGAAGTTCAATATAGAGAAAGAGAAAAGAACTAAAGCCATTCATGTTTGCGTGATCTATCGTCAGTTCAATTGTTGTTAACCCTGGCCTCAGACCCCGGCCACTAAGAGCTTCATGCTACTATACGAGGATTGGACACCCAAAAGTTTTCAGCTTGGGAAAAAAAGACACGAACTTTCAAAATCCAGGCTAAGACATGAAACAGTGATCGCAGCTAACGAGACTATCCACTATTGGATAATATATCTTTTTATTTTTAAGGAATTTTTGTTTATTTTCCTGCGTGATAATATATTTCTACTGGATAATATATTTAAAAGTTAGTGCACCATATGAAAACACTATCATAAAACAAATCAATGTTTCCTTCACCTCTGATTTTTTTATATCCGTCTCAGAAAATTTGAAAAAAAATCTCAAAATTTAAAAAACATTCCCAGAAAATTAAAAAAAAACAGCGCCTTGAAAAAATGTATGTACTGATTATTATTATTATTGTTATTATTATTATTATTATTATTATTATTATTATTATTATTATTATAATTATTATTATTATTATCATTATTATTGTTATTATTATCATCATTATCATTATATTATTTTTTATCATCTTCATCATCATCATCATCATAATCATCATCATCATCATTATCATCATCATTATCATTATTATTATTATTATTATATTATTATTATTATTATTATTATTATTATAACTATAATTCTATTCATTGTTATTGTCGTTGTTGTTGTTGTTGTTGTCGTCTTCATCATCATCGTCGTCATCAAATGTTCAGCATCTATTCTTGCCCAATATCCGAAGTACGTGATCAGCCTTCGTTGCTGTCCAACAAATTCATTCGCGAACTCGTACCTCTTGCTACAAGGCAGCCGATTTACAAATATTGTTGGCTACCGGTTCACATTCGGCTATACTAGAAGAACGAAACTGCGGCGATTTCGGGTCAAATTTGGATATCGTCCAATCATACTACAAAAACTGAGTTTTCTACCAGTTGTCTTCCTGTTAACTAACAGATAATGATGACGATTTTGATCTTGGAATAATTGAACGCGTACAAGTATGTATCATTCCGACCCGGCTACTCCTGTGGGAGCGCGTAGGAAGGCGCTGACAGCTTCCATAGCGGCGCTGCTGGTGGAGTCTGGCTTCGGAGGGGCCGAGGAGTCCGCTCTCGAGACACTGGTGGAAATGGCACAAAGCTGTAAGTTCATTATCAGCATGCACCGTCTTCGCATAACTTTCACTTCGAGCAGATATGAGATATTTTGGAGAATTCACTGTTGACAATTTGTCTTATGGTATTCGGGACTTAACCAGGACCTGTCCAGCCTCTGAACCTGTCTTTTGGACAGGCAGTTTGCTGATAACCTTCCTTCCTTTTGGACAGGCAAAAAATTCATTACTCATTATAGTATCTTAGATGACCAAACACAAGTGGATTCGAAACTAGCCGGTCAACCTGAACATGCTAGCCTCAACCAGTGTTAACTAATAGCCGCTAATTGGTGCTCTGGGCACCCCCAGCTGGTGGTGGAGATAAGGTTTCTCATAATGTAATCGATGCGAGAGCGGCCCTGATTGGTCCTTGTTCCCACGTGACCTCGTGCTGCTGCCTTATCTGGTAGTCCTGGCATGAGGCCAGCATGTAACTATAGGGCATATAGTAATTGGTCTCTCGCTTCATATCCATTCTTTTCTTAATCCAAGTTAGTATGAATAATTTTTAATTTTGACCCTATTGGGGTAATAACAAGTTTGCATTTTTCCTAACACGCCATCTATTAGGACATAGCTGGAGCGTTAATTAAAAAAATTGCCCTTTTGACAAAATAGGCTTTTAAATCTAGTTTTTATGAGGATTTGATGTACAGCTAAATTAACTAGCTACATGTATATTTGAACTGGCAGAAATTTTGAAATTACTGTTTTGGATATAGGCACTTTTAAAATCCTGGCTATAAAGACCCTGTATGGCATATTGGCTGACCTTATGCTGTCTCAAACAGGTAACAGCACAAAGAACACAAACAGAGTGTGACCATTTTAAGTGCTTATCATGTGACTTTAGAAGCTGTTTATTTGTCAAGTTTAATCAGGTCTTCACAAACAAGAGAAAGGAGGAAGAAAAGAAGAAGAAATACACTATTGTGAAAAGTAAAAAGTGAGGCGTAATCGATGCGGGCGTAATCGCATATCGCGCATAATCGCCTGTATTCGTATTGATCACCTCTTTTGAGTCTTTGTGAGGTTCACTTCAGTCTTCAGCTTTCTTCAATTATAGACTTTTCTTCTCCCTTCTGTACATAATTAAAAGCAATCTTTTTATCACTAAAAACTATCTATCAGGTATATTGCATAATTTGTTTATACTATATTTGATTTGATACTTATTTTGGGTGGTTACCCCCATTAGTCTAAGTATACATCTATTTGTAAAAAAAAAAAAAAAACTAAAAGAAAAAAAAATCATTTTTGGATTTCAGTTAAGTATTGTAAATAATATCCATATAGATCTAATATCTATGCATACAAGGACAATATACTTACTTGCATATGTATCAGTTTGCTAAAATGTGTTTTTGATCCTTAATTAATGGTGACCTCCTCTTGATAGAGTTTGCAGATCTATATATTTACTTATCAATCTACCCGTTCAAGTAGGAATCTCTTAATCATTGGTCTATTTTTTTGTTCTCAGATCTTACAGAGCTTGGCCGCAGCACAAGAGCATATTCAGAACTCTCAGGGAGGACAGAGCCGTTGCTTAGCGATGTTGTCATGGCGATGATAGAGATGGGAGCTGATGTAGCTGGATTGCCCGAGTACTGGAAAAAGAGCAACAAAACAGCTTTTATTCCCCGTAAGTGAAACAAAAATAGGGAATTTAAAACGTGTGTAACGCCTGTTGCAAGATAAACCCCCTAAAATGGTGTTTATAGACCCAAATCTAGATCAAAACAATATTCTGTCTGGTATCTAATGCCAATACATAGGGACAAGTAAGGTAAGTTTTGATACATAATATCATTGGTGTGTAACAACCCTATGTTAGAAAAAATGAGTAAATTATGTATCAAAATGGCCAAAATAGGCTGTAACAAATGGCCAAAACAAATTTTGTCTAAAAGTAGACAGCAATTATGTTTACAAATGTTGTCAACTTTGGGGTTTGTCATGTGTCAAACATCAAGGCAAACATCAGTTGTGCAGCTGCCAAAGTGCCATTTTCCAGATGCTTTTTGGCAGAGAGATAGGTTATTTGCCATTTTCATGTTTTTATGTTACATTTTTACCTTTTTTTTCAATGGGTAAATGCAGGATAGTATACTACTTCTATACCTCTATTAGAGATTAGTAATTTTGATATTTTCTGATAAACTAATGTCGTACCTCTCTAAAAACCATGCGGATAATTAAAGATGTTCAACTGTATTTTGTGGGAAACCAACTATATTTCCTCAGATGAATTTCCGAAACAAGGTTGTCCCATCCGAAGAGCCATGTGTTCTCCTAAATGGTAGTGAGATTTCACAGAAATAGGGTAGTGGGCACAAGGTCCGTTGGAGTAGCCTACATACATGACACAAAAATAATTTGAACACGTCATTTTCCTAGGGAAAAAAATAATTTACTGTTTCCGAAACATAATTTGTCCCGTCCGAAGAGTTTTCTTATTTGTTCACTTTTGGGATGGGCTTCGTATTTTCTTGCAAATTTTCTTTACTCATGTGAGGGTGTCTATCCTGTCTAAAAGATCATCCAAAAAGAAAAATCATCAAACACTTTTTTATATAATAAAATCCCTTTTTTTGGAAAAGAGGTTTTGTCCCGTCCGAAGAGCTCTCTGAGTGAGGAACTGAATAGTCAGTTTATAAGATGTTAAAAGTGAACTAGGTGCCTTAAAACTATGTAATGATACAATTAGACCGTTCATGGTTCATTACACAGATAATGGTACAGTACCCATACAGGGAATATCTTTTAAAGTTCATTTGGAAGCAATTGGGTGATGCCAAAAACAATGTCCCGTCCGAAGAGCTTCTTCAAGACAAAATTAAATAGGGTACCAATCACACAAATAAAGGCAGAAGGGCTGTATTAAGCCTATGCGGCCATAAATATTTGAGAGGCCTTTCGAGGGGGGCAGGAGGGGTGGATGGGATTGTGCAGGATATTGCTGAGATTTGAGGAAAGGTCATAGGGTAGGGTGGGGGGGGGGGGGGGGGGGGGGGCGCCCCAGGACAGAGGGGCGGGCATAATATCATGGTGAGGTGTACTCTGTTCGAGGAGATAAGTATTCAAATCTTAGGTAGAGTGTGAATATACACACACATACACACATATATAGATATATTTATATATATATATATATATATATATATATATATATATATATATATATATATATATATATATATATATATATATATATATATATATATATATATATATATATATATATATAAAAGACAACCAGCATAACCTCAACACTTTGATGGCCTCAATTGGTATTCTTTCATTATCTCATAAATTTCAATTGAGCTGCATCTTATTTTGAAAGGTTATTTTTAGCAAAATACAGTATATATTTCTCAATTTCATGACTGTCAGGTCTGAACACCTTTTAAGAATTTAATTGTTCTGTAGGAAAATTGAGAGACTAACCTTACTTCAGCTGGTACTGGCACCTCCCCCCTCCCACCCATCATACTTCTACTTCTTAAAAAAAGCATCTGTATAGGGTAGACCCATAAGTTATTTATAGATTGTGATGTCATCACTTGGTGGTGTTGGGACTTTGTTAAGCACCAGATAGCCTTTTCAGTATGTAGTGAGATGATCAGGCAGGTTGTTTTTATGATTTTATTTTGGCGGTCAAGCAATGTTGCTATGATACTGCACTTATGGCTTTAGATTTCCAGATAAAAAGTATATACAGTGTAATTTTCATTCCATTCTCAAAGGCTAATCAAGATACAGAAAAGTACAAAGGATGGATCCAAGCATGTTCCAGGCAAAACTTTGATATTTTGTCCATTACTTAATATACCTTTGTATGCAGTGCTCACTTTGTTCAAGATCAAGGGCACAGTGATTCATTCAAATTTATTTTAAATCATCACATCAGTGTCACCACAGCTATATAGGAATGGTACCAGAATTTATTTGAACAGAGTTTGGACCCCATGAGGAGGTTTGTTTTAAAAGAGAGAGAGATATTCTGATTGATTTCAGGCAAAGGTTAAGAAAAGGAACCATTCTTGACAGGAAGATAAACATTTTGAATTCTAAAAGGGGTTTCATTGAACCACTCAAACACCTCTAGGGGGGTCTCATTTCAAAGTATTCAGGATATATTCTACCACAGTAAAAGTCCACCAGCTTACATTGTACCCATTTTCAAGAACCTTTAACTCAAAAGGTGTATTTATTGATCAAATGGCCCATTCTATCCAATAAACACACACACAATATATATATATATATATATATATATATATATATATATATATATATATATATATATATATATACATATATATATATATATATATATATATGTGTGTGTGTGTGTGTGTGTGTGTGTGTGTGTGAATTACCTATCAATGAGTACGCTCTTCAGACCTGATCTTGGTAAACCTCTACATTTTAACCAACTCTTAAGTTGAAGTTTTTAATGTCCCTCAAATGATTTATATACTACCCTATAATGTCCCTACTGATACATTTACTACAGTAATTCAATCTTAAAAGGTAGGGAAATTGTGTATTTCCCATTTAACATGATTTCGGAAATACCATCCCCTTGTACAGTTTGTGCCTTGGGAATTAAAGGGATGATGTCCCGTCCGAAGAGTTCTGATGTCCCGTCCGAATAGCTCCTAAAGGGCAATAGCCATATCTGATATGTTAATAAATTCTTGTCTTAACATGTTCCTGCAACTGTTTATTGTTGTCTCTTAGTAATTCAGTTCTTGCTATTTTCATTGACAAATAACAGAGAAAATAGTTGCTCCTAAGCTGTGTTTTGTTTCACTGTCCGTCCTAGTATTATTGTAAGATTTGTAGAAAACACATATTTGTGCAATCTCAAAATCAGAAAAGCATTATATTCATTGTGATAGACATCATTTTGACCTACTAATAGTAATAGAAAGTTATTTCTAGACTTAAAACTAAATATCAAACAATTTCAGGCTACATATTTACAGCTTTGCATCAGTAAATAGTTCACTTGTCCCGTCCGAAGAGCACTTCAAGGTGGGTAAAATGTCACTCAAATTCTCTGAGAATGGGGCTTAAGTTATCTTTTCCATATCAAATTATCAAACTACACATGCTAGGCTAACAGAAAAAATGCATCTCATTAAAAAACTAAAAACTTTATTTTTGGATGATTGTGGCCACCAAATATAGGGGTTTATCTTGCAACAGGCGGATCAGCCGCTGCATTCAAAATCCTCTACTATTTTGAGGGAGAATATTTACAAATAAACACTAATGCTGTCACTTATACATAAAAAATCGACAGGGTCAAAATTTCAGTTTCTGATCATTCCCTGTTTAAGACGAACAAGAACTTTTTAGTAGTTCCATCAGGCTTCTGAATATTAAAGAAACTCTAATAAATACAGATTGTGCTCATGTGAGGGCTAATATGGAAACAGGTGGAGGGACTTAGGTCTAGTCTTTGGTTTTTGGAACTAGTAGTCCTACATTCGTTACTTGATTTTTTGAGCTGTTGATCCCTGACACTGGTGGTGGTTAGATAAGGTTCTTCATGACTATTACCAGATGGCTTTGATCCCATGAACACCAATAATTTTCTTTAGGAGGTAGGGATGGGGACCGGAATCCGGAAACCGGTTCAAACCGGCCTGAGCATTGCGGTTAACCAGTCAAAAACCGGACCTCCCTCTAAACGGTTCGGTTTTCTATGCATGCACAGGGTTCCTGGAGGCGTAATAAAACTGTCAGCACCTACCTACTTGCTGGCCTCACAATGTCTGCCAAGCGTGACGATCAAACAGCCATTTCAAAATCTCTCAAGTCTGGTACCCTGCCCACTTTCACTATGCTCATGCAGAAGCCTTCTGAGCGTAGAGAAAGTGCCCAGGGTGCTAGTATATAGGAACTTTCAAGAACTTTCCAGTTCAGGCAAGTTCAGCCACGCATTCCATTGCGTAGTTTCGTATCCAAGAAATGTCATTAATAAACCGTTTAGGAAACCGTGATAAAACCGAACCGTAGAAGCAAAACCGAGAACCGAACCGAACCGTAGAATTTTCAACGATCCCCATCCCTATTAGGAGGTAATATGATGAAGCATGGCTTCTACGACAAGCGAAGTTTTAAGTTTTTAACCCTTCCAATGCTAAAGCTACTTTCACCCCAAAAAATAAGGATGCAAAGAATTTGGAATACCATCTAAATCCTGTCATGCTGGTATTCATTGGATAGTAGAGTACTCTCAGATGAGTACCCATATCCCAGGGTTGCCATTAAGGTCTTACGACACTTTTAGAAATCTCAGTTTAATTTTCCTGAAATTTTGCATAAGGAAAGAACATAGCACAGTGATCCTCATAACAACTTAAAATCATGGGGTCATCAACTTAGTTTTTTTTTCACAGATTTTTGAAAAATTAATGCAATTTATGTCACAAATATCACTTTCTCCAAAATTGGTGTCTTTCTTTGCTAGATTTATCCCTTCAGAATACTGACACTGCCTGAAATACTGTTTTGCCATGTTGAAAATTATTTTTTTGCTGTTACAAAGGAATTATTGGGCAAAATCAAGAAATTCGAGAAACGAGTTTTTAACCCAAAATTGATATAAGTCAGAATTGCCTAGTTTAATTTTCACCAATTTCTGTCTACACTATCTACACGATGCTCTTAATAAGAAGACACAAAGAAAATGATAGGTCATCAGGTTAGTTTTTGAACCACAGATGGTCAAAGTTTGTGAAATAGGACATTTTTGGGGCAAATTTTCATGAAAATGTTAGAAAAGAGTTACTCAATAGTTACTGTTAATGCCCATACTTATAAAAGATATTGTTAAGAAAGGGAACCCCACTTTATACACATGGATTATCACACATTATTCCTGAAAATGTGTCAAAACAACAAATTCAATGAATATGGAAATCACTGTAGCCAAAAACAAAAAAATCATAGGATACTATTTATAATAGGCAGGTATAATCAGAATTGGTACATATTCAATAAAATTCAATTTCTTATCAATATTTCCAGTGACGTCAGGTAAATTGTAATAAATTATTTTAGTTTGTCCAATACCCAATAGGTGTCACCGGTATAGAGTATCGTAAGACCTTAAGAGTTAATTTTTTTTTTAATGATTTTGTTTTGGCAAAATTATCAACCAGCAGCCTAAGGGTTAATATAGCTGCAATCTTCTACCCGTAGTGCCAGCATGTATTGCGAGCTATGTAGTTGATGCTGAACAAAACAATGACGTGTGTGTATCACATACGCAATTTGGCGCCAGTTTATAAGGAAAATAAACGCTACACGTCACAACACACGCATATTACCATTGTTGAATTGGTGCATAGGCTTCACGGTAAAACGCGCATATTTCTCTTTTTTGTCCACCGTGGGTGGTTAAAACATATTCATAGTTTATATTTTGTAGATCCGAGAACTGGGCCTGGGAATGAGCATAACAAAGCTCAGTGTTTACCCATTTCACGTGACTCTGACGTCACTTCCTTTTTAACAGCGGGACCCGGACGTACAATAATTTGGTTGATAAAAAATGAAGGCCATCGTACTCCTGACAGCAATGAGCTATCTCGTGCATTACCATTTTACACGCTACGCGCAGCTGCCGAGCTTCGCTCGTTATAACTGTATTGTAAAATTTTCATGTTTGCAATTTTTCAGCTGTTCAGCTAGCGCCACCACCCAACCCAAAAGCTCTCCAGGCTGGGCAAAAACAGCAACATCCAAGTCACATTCCAGAACATCTACCGCCATTCCCAGACCCCCATACCTATATCAGAACACCAGTAAGTATGAGAATTTATCACATTACAGAATATATACTGGTCACCATTCCCCAAATCCCTATATCTATATCAGAACACCAGTAAGTATGAGAATTTATCACATTACAGAATATATACTGGTCACCATTCCCAAATCCCTATATCTATATCAGAACACCAGTAATTGTCACCTGTTCTGCTGTAATTCTCTATGCTGATTGGTCTATAGGTGTTAGACCTGGAGCCAGGGTCTTAGCCAGGATTTCAAAAATGCCTGTCCAAAACAGCAATTTCAAAATATCTGCCCGTCCGGCGTCCAGATTTAGCTACTTATCTACTTCAAATCCGGTATATCCTTATACCAGCTACATTTAATAGCCTAGTGTCTCTAAAAGAGCAATTTATACTTCAGCTATGTCCTAAAAGATGGTTAGTTAGGAAAATATTTGGTTATTACGCCCCAAAAGTCAAACTTGAAAAATCATCAGAGAAATTTTTGCCTGTCCAAACAGGAGGTTTTATGGAAACTACCTGTCCAAAAGACAGGTAGGATGGGTCCTGGCTAAGTCCCTGCCTGGAGCCGTTCACAGTTTGTAGATTCAATATCGAACAGAATTCAATATCGAACGGCAGAATTCAATATTACCACTTGGGCAGCAGCCTCGTTCTGACCTCCAAAGTTATTTTGAAAATTGTTGAGATGTATTTGTTATTTTTTCTTAGCATGAAAGAGCGGGGGTTAAATTTGTATGCCCTGTTGGAAAGTGGAATCCGGCCTGCTATCCGCCCTCAGTCATCCAGATCCCACGCGGCTCCGCCTTTTGAGATCTGGATGACTTCGATTGGATATCAGGCTGGATTGCACTTTCCAATAGGACATAACTAATAGTACGAGATATTATCACCTGCTCTGCAGTAATTCTCAAAGCTGATTGGTCAATAGGTGTTAGACCTGGAGCCGTTCACACTTTGTAGATTTAATATCGAACGGCAGAATTCAATATCACTAGCCTTGTTCTGACCTCCAAAGTTATTTCAAAATTTTATGAGATGTTTTTGTTATTTTTTTTAGCATGAAAGAGCAAGTGATAAATTCGGTAAGCCCTGTTGGAAAGTGCCTGCTACCTGGCCTCAGTCATCCAGACTGCACTCGGCTCCGCCTCATGGGATCTGGATGACTTTGGTTGGATATCAGGCCGGATTGCAGTTTCCAACAGGGCGTAACTAATATTATTACATTCCAGAATAAATACAGCCATTCCCATATCCATACCTATATCAGAACACAACTTTCCGGCATGGTATTTTTAGGCTATTGCCTTGATCAAATCCTGTTTTAAGAATGTTTTGGTTCTTATTTACCATATACCATTAATTAAATCATCAGAGATTGTACATTAGTTATATACATGTATGTCTCTGATATGATTAACTGAAGGAAGAGGATATGTATTGATAATCACACTAAAATGATTTTTAGTGTAAATTCATATCACTCATTACCTTTTTTCAGACTTTGAAGCAGCTGTGCTATAGTTAAACATATCATGCACTGAATGAAGAGCAGTGCTTAAAACAGTTTGCTAAGGATTGGTGGTCAAACGGTCCATCAAAATGAATAGTTTAGTGGTCCACCAGAAAAATTAGGGGTCCATATCTCTTCTATAACCAAAATGGTAGCCAACAGCCATTTCATAACTGAACATTGATGGTTAATTGTGCTAGATTTATGAATTGTGACAGTTATAACCTAATGTAGAAGAAATGTGAACTTGGATGCGATGCTTACTAAATTAATGTGGTCAGAATATTTAGCAGACTTTCTGGGCAAGTAAACATAGACTCTTACTAGCCCATTCAAATTTTTGGTAGAAACAAACCGGTGGCCTACTGTCTATTTTCACCACTGAAAGAGGATTTAATGCACACACATAACTGATTTTTGTGGTGAATTTATATTGCACATTTCATTTTTTCAGACGTTGAAGCAGCCGTGCAACGATTACCAGACGATACGAGAGAAGGCGTCGTCCCAGAAGAGAGACGTTGAGCGAGCGCTGACCAAGTTCATAGCCAAGACGGGTGATACCCACCTTCTCTTTAAGGAGGAGCCGTCAGCATTCCCTCGTAAGTAATTCTTCAACTTATGAAGAATTTCTCTAATTGTAGATCAATTATATTACCCTAGCCCTAAATTTCCCCCCAAAATTTGGATCTCAGTGAAATTAATCTTAATGATTTCCTGTTTTTAGAGATTGTCCTTTAGGACATCTCTTTTAATATAGCTTTGGTTTTATTTAGGTCTTACCTTTTTCTGGGAGCCATTTCCCATATTCTATACGTCGTCCGGCCTTGGTTTCTGGGGTTTTTTGACGGACTTTTCTCTGTTGTGTTTGCTTTTTTTTAATATTTGTTTCGGGGGTTTGTTTATATGGGTGGTGTTTAAAAGACTATTTGAGGTTTTGTTTGGTTTTTTGTTTTTATTCGTGAGATATTTAGGGGTGTTTGGTGTTTTCTCTTTTTCTTTTCGCTCTCAGGATCCTGTCATGTCGATCTCTGTGTTATGTTGGTCGCCATGGCGCTGCGTTGTTTTGTTTTGTTTGCGCATGCGTCGCATATATTATTTTGTTTAATTATTCATGGCCTGTTTTGAGCGTGAAGCGCATGCGCTTATCGGCTGCAAGCGTAGTGATATGGTGGTGTGAATGTTTTGATCAAGTGCATGATGTATGGTAGCGTGTGTTTGTGTTGGGTTTGTTTTGAGCGATTGTTTAAACAAAATCCAAATTTATTATATAATGTTTACTTTATAGTTCGATTTTATCGGACTTTCTTGATCGATCGATCTGCCGCTTCATCGCAGCCATTTTGCCTCATTATAATTCTGAGCGGGATCATACCACGTCGTGGTTAGTCTCTGGTGTATTATCCAATGAGCGGTCTCACTGCCTCACCGTCACACCACGTGGTACTCTTTCCCGCGGTGTATTAACCAATGAGCGGCTATTTGTATCCCTGTTTGTACTATTCGACTTACGTGTTCTTTCACATATTATGAGGCTCGCGTGACTGGCCCGCTTGTCTTGTTCCCGCCTATTTTAGTTACCCAGATCGCTGGTAGGGGCGGGTGTCTCGCTCGCAG
>OZ012693.1:32095732-32113232 GCA_963942565.1 Maea johnstoni | reverse complement strand
ACAAAATGTTAGTCATTGCTTGAAAAATGAGGGAATATTGTACAAGACCTGCTGTACTCATAGGCTATTCAGGTAATAGGCCATGGGTTCATGAAGTCATGGAATTTTCATGCTATTTTAATTGGACTATCTTTATAGATCTGCCCGCTTGTTTTTCATAACTTGCAGGGTTTTTACAAGGACTTGTGAGTTTTATCTTTTGAGTTACTCCTCTTTTGCTCTACACCTTTCATACTGGGTTTGTACTATAATAAAGGTATTCGGTTTATAGTCTTGTATCCACAGAAGTGCTCATACGACCTTCCTCCCCTAGCAGGCCTGTACACACGGAAACCATTTCAGTCCCCCGAGGGATATTCCAGAGCAGTTGGCAGCATATAGTGCATAAGCTCTAAGCACTGCCTTATTAATGCTAGGTACCCATTTTGCAGCTGGGTAGACAGGCAATATGGAATAAACTGTCTTGCCCAAGGACAAAAAAAAGTGTCCCGGCCGGGAATTGAACCAGCGACCTACTGATTACTAGTCCGACACCTTACCAACTTTCCTTCAGATATGCAAATGAGTCTTCTTCATAAACTCATTTCATCTCTGGGCTTTCTATGATATTCTGGCCAATTTATATTTTATAATGAATAAGTCACACTTTTTCAAGGACTTTAGATATTCACACTATTTTCCTTTGCTTTACACCTTCCACAAGGGTTTGTACTACCTCAGATCTGAATTTAACCTTTTCTCCAAGATTTTAAAAATGCCTGTCTGAAACAGCAATCATACAATTTCTGCCTGTCTAGATCAAGCCTACCTCACATCCTTATATCAACTACATATAATAAACACCTATTGTTTTAAAAAGGGCAACTTACACTTTAGCCATGTTTCAGAAGATTATTTGTTAAGAAACGATTTGGCTATTACCCCAAAAGAGTCAAAATTGGAAATCCTTCATAGAAATCTTTGCCTGTGTAAAATGAGTTTTTCAAGAAACTGCCTGTCCAAAAGACAGATCGGATGGGTCCTGGCTAAATCCCTGCTTGGATGTATATAAAAAAAATGGAATTTTATAACGAATAAACTATAAAACACAATGTAAGACAATGTAACATTTTAGCCATGTTTATTATAGTCAGATATACATATTTTTGCCTTGAGTGATGCACAAAACATTGCATTTCGATGTACAGCTTTAGAAGCAACAAATATGACATTCACTCATAAGCCATTTACATTGTATTTTTGTAATAAAAATACTATCATAAAAATTACAATCCCTTTAGTTTTCTCCAAATCAATAAAGAACAATATAAATATTTTTCACATAATCATACCAATTAATGGGACAGAACACAAGTCATAACTGTGAAGTGAATTCTTCTGCATTCTGAAATAAACCATTCAATAATGAAATTTCATCCGGGACCGAAGTTACCACTTTATATCTGACAGGACATGTATGAGGGTTTATATTTTTTAAAGTTCATCATGATCCCAGTACTATAAATCACATGCAATCTTACAGCAGCTGTTGATGTCTGTGAGGTACAATTTGTATTACTTACTGTAGAACACACATATGATACGTGTCCCAAATATAGCAAATTGGGGAGTTTTCGTATCATAGCGTATCTTTTATGTTAGCGACGGTAGCCCCCGCTGACAGCGCCAAAGAACAGAAAAAAAAGTACAGCGTTTTTATATATAGCGAAGCGGAACCACACGCTATGTACGCTATATATAAACACGCGTAAATTGTGTGTTCTACAGTAAATCTGCAAAATATTTATTAGGCAAAGTGGAACAATTCACTGCACACACCAGATGTTATGGAAATATTTTAATCGATAAAATAAAAAATCATTTTGTTCGGAAATTTCTTTTAGGAATGAAATGTGAAGAATGAAATTTTCATTACTCCTATATAAACCTGCAAAAATGCAACTGGCAAAAATGTACAGGATTGCTGCTTTCTGTTCTGGAATATCATCCTGGCACTACAGGGCTGGAGCCATATCTATGAAACTTTACATTCTGCTTGCGAGGAGCTTATTGTTAACCCTTCAAATGCTGAGGCAACTTTCGTCCAAAGCACAAGGATGCTCAGATTTTTCGAAAACCATCTAAACCCTGTCATGTTGGTACTCATTAGATAGCTCTCGCTGAGTACTCTCAGATGAGTACCCATGTGACAGGGTTTCAGATATTTTTCAGGCTTTTGCATCATTTTGTACTGGCAAAATTAGCCACCAGCAGCATAAGGGTTAAGAATACAAAGGAAGAGCAACAGACTTTCTAATCGCAAGCACATTGCAAGCACTGTGCAAAGCTTTATACTTAGGGTCCCTGGACTATCAAGGGACTGGTGGGCTTTCAGACAAGTAAAAGATATTTTTTGATTACTTGCTTGCAAAAATGTACTAACACAATACTAATGTATTCGTAAGTACAAATTTATCAGAAACAACGATGCTGTTATCAAATAACTAATTAGAACTGATGGCTGGTCAACTTAAAAGTTTAGCCGTATGTTTGGCTAGAAATATCATTGATAGGGTTGCATACCGTTAACACGAAACGGTATGATACCGGTACTTTTCGAAATGAATCTCGGTGCCTATCGGTACCTGAGTACCAGTATGCAACCCTAATCACTGATGAGCAAATATTTCACCATCATCTTCATAACAATATATACATCATATCATCAACCACATCATTTCCTGCCTTCCTTGATATTTAACGCTTTATCACATATCTAAGAAAAGGTATACAATAACCATTAAGATCAAATCCATTTGATTATCTTAAGGTGAGTCATCTATTTGGACCAATCTCCAGTGATTTGGGGTTAGGCGGTGGTTTCTGTCGGGTACTCCAGTTTCCTCCACTACTTACAACTGGCTAGTCACAACTTAGTCACAATATGGCAGAAAAAGTGATGCTACCACAATATCCCGTCCAAATTACAATATGGTAGTTCGTCCTAAGGGGTGTCCAATGTCCTGGAGCACAGATGATTGGTCCTGAGGCACAGCATCGTAAGTGCAACAAATGGTTCACAAAAGATTTATCAGTTGGAATTATAATATTACCCCCAAATCAATACTGCAGATCTCGCTGGATCAATAGATAACATCATTAAAATGATGGAGTTCACATGTATATCAAAATCTGCATAAAATGATTAATTTTTAAACATTTAACGGCCCTACTGGCCATGCAGTCTGATAATTTTCAGAATGTAAGAGTGTTTGATTGATTCGATCTGTAGTGCGTCATTACGCTTCTGTTGTATGCTGGCGTGACAATTCAACAGGACACCCCCCATCTTCATCCTCTTGGCCTGCAATCTGTATTCTATTGTGGTATGATGGGGAATAATACGACCTGATGCAGGCCTTTGTTGTACATGTAAGGTTTACCTACTAAGCTGCTCAAGAAATAAAGAACAGATCTGCCAAGTGCTGAAATGCCCTAGCCACATGTTAAGCTGGTGCATTTTCATTCATTATCATAGGAAGTTCGAATACATTTCTGAGGTGGTCTGGCAAATATGCATTTGCTCAATCAAAGAAACTGC
Source organism: Maea johnstoni (assembly GCA_963942565.1). NCBI lineage: Eukaryota > Metazoa > Annelida > Polychaeta > Spionida > Magelonidae > Maea > Maea johnstoni. The sequence continues at coordinate 32,109,652 of OZ012693.1, read as the reverse complement.
TCCATTGATCAGAAGTGAAATATTACTAAGACAATGCATTGCAATAAACCCAATTTTTATTATAAACTTAGCATATCAATCTTAACCCATTAATGCTCACAGCGGCCAAAAGGAGCCGGACAAATTTGATAACATCTTCCAGGCAAAAGCATATTTAGGAAAATATTTGAAGGAAAATATTTTGCAGAACAATACCAACAACTCTCCTTCAAATATTTTGTAAAATCATTCTTAACTTCAAAGTATTGTCAAAAGTATCATTGATCAAGACGACAATTGCAAGTGGAACTCTTGAGTGTCAATGGGTTAATATATTTTAAATGTCAGCTCTTTTATTGAAGTTCAACTTTTTGTTTATAAGAGCACCCCAAACTCCAGAAGTAAAAATCATACATGATTATTGACTCTTAGGCAGCTGATGACTATTTGGCCAAAACAAAATGATACCAAAAAACCTGAAAAATGACAGAAACCCTGGCATATGGGTACTCATCTGGTAGTACTCAGTGAGAGCTATCCAATGAATACCAACATGACACGTTTAGATGTTTCAAAATATTTTTGCATCCTTGTGCTGTGGAGGAAAGTAGCCTCAGCATTGGAAGGGTTAAGGTGATGTTCCCTATAGCCAGCTCTGCATGACTTGATCATACTCCTCAAACGCCAGGAACGGTCGATCGACACTCTTGATCATGAAATCACCGCAGTAGATACATTCCCCTGCTATCAACTCATCAAGGTCCTCCTGAAAAGACAAAGACAACAAAACAATTCACTATCATACTCGTCTGGTATTTCAACTGCATACTTGTCAACTCTACTTATTTGAGCAGTACTCTCCTGATTTCAGACCTCAAATATGCTCTCTACTGCTAGAGCACCTGATTTAAAGAAATCTTCAGATTAGCTACTGATTTGCCAACTTTCAAAAATCATCCACCCTTCTTCAAAAATAAATTTATTTTCTAGCCAAGAGCCAAAATATTCATAATATGCTGAAGATAGAAGTATTAGATCTTGAAAGATCACACAATGTAAGTGTTGTTGATGATGATATTTTCAGTTCCAAAGCTATCTGTGTGTTCTTGATAACTGTGTGTATATCATCATGCAGCAATTGTGATCTGCTACATAAAATTAAAGTCATCCCATTAACATATGTGTACTTAATTATCAATTGGAAAGGCCCACTCCTTAAACAAAAGTACAAACAAACGCAACCGAAAGAGGCCCCAGTAGTAAACCGCCTGAAATCTCCTGATTTTGGACTGTTGAATGTTGACAGGTATGCGAATGGCTCATTATCCAAAAGACACTTTTGTAAAGTGGCTTCTTGTTTTAACTTGTACACATTTTTTCATTTCAACTTAACCATGAAATATGAGGCATAAGTCAAAGGAGAGACAAAACTACATGAAATGCACAGCTAGCCATGTATGCTCAGGATTATTTGGAGACACTAACACTTGTGAAATAATTTGAAAAAAATAGGCTAGAATTTGAAAAGATTGAAGTAGAATTGTTTGTATACCAATACATGATTTAAAATTATTTTCCTTTTAATGGATAGACAACTACCACTGAGGGGGTATGTGGGTCATTTTTTGATGTTATCCATTGGATGTTTGTACAACCAGTGACTGGCAGACGTGCACTTGACTACACAGGTAAAAGTTGACGGGCCCGTACGGCCCCGTGTCCAAATGCGCCTGTTACGGGCCTGTTTTTCGATCCCTCAATATATCGACATTTCACGGCTTGAAAACCCGTAACAGTCCCATTATTTTTACGGGCCTGTCAGAGCCCGTTATAACAGGTTCTGAGCCCGTAACGGGCCCACTACGAGCCCGTCATAATAACAGGCCTGTTTGGACCCGTCAATTTTTACCTGTGTAGAGCAGGAATTAAATATCTGTACTGTACCTTACCTAACTATTTAGGGTATACATGAGTCATTTACCTTATAAAAAGCTCACAAATAGCATTATGACATACCTTTAGAGACTGGTCTCTCCTAGGGACCCCCGCCATCGAGGCGCCGTTTGCAGAGTTGGTGCTGGGCTCCTCGTTAGAGGCCAGTTTTCGCTGCAGTTCCTCCACACGCGTCCTCTTAGAACTAGACAGCTGGGGCACGACCTACACAACAATCAGGACAATGACATCAAAAACAAGGCGCGACCGCATCAAAAATAAATGATTGCTGGGTTGTTAACCCTTCCAATGCTGAGGTGACTTACAACTAAAGCACAAGGACGCAAATGATTTTTGAAAAGCATCTGAATCCTGTCATGTTGGTATTCAGTGGAAAGCTCTCACTGAGTACTCATGTGCCAAGGTTTCAGTCATTTTTCAGAATGTTTGCATCATTTTGTATTGTCCAAATTAGCCACCAGCAGCATAAGGGTTAAGTAACTACATGTAGTATGATTGTAATGGCAAGCATGTGTAAATATACTCATGTGTAAAATAACTTAATGGGGATCATGTCCATGACTAGGGATAGATACCTCTATGAACATATGAAAGGATGAAATGAAATGTGACAAAGATAGTCACTAAGTACATTCAATGAATAGGTGCTGTATCGGTGCCATATGTGTTTGTGTAACCTATAAAAATAGTTGACATATCCTTAAGATATCAGATATCAAATATTTTTTCAAATATCAATATTGGAACTCGTTCTTTAAAATTAACAATCTGCAAACAATAGGATATCAAATATTTTTTCAAATATCAATATTGGAACACGTTTAAAATTAACATTCTGCATACAATCAAGTATCGACCGTTAAGAATGTGTTTTACTCACCTCTGAAATGAGACAGTCACCATGGAAGCGGTGCTTGCAGGGGAAGAGGTAGAAGTTCCGGGTGAGCAGCGGAAATCCACAGCACGAACACTTATCCTGACTCTTAACAAAGCCATACCTACAACACAGACACACTCAAAATTAAAACGAACATAATATCATGACATATATAAATATCATATATATATATATATATCTAGTCGGCACTACCAGTGAACCACTGGCCCCAGGCCAGTAAAGATTACCAATAACAGCTTCGGGCCAGTAAAAAAAGACCCCAACTGGTCCTACAGTATTAGTAAACATTTGGGAACATTCCCTTTAACAAAGCCTGAATGATTTTTCATACTTACTTGTTTCTGAATGTCTGTATCTCCCCGCGTATCTCCTTGGCGCTCTGCGTGGCTTCCTCCATTTCCTCTTTCAGAGAGTCTATGTGCTGGTTATACTCCTGCAGCGATGTACAGATGGCGTCCTGAAACAGCATACATAATACCGTTACTCACAACTTAGATGAAGAGAACATGGATTGGTCGCTACAGATTACCATAAGGCCCATTGTAAAGCCCTAGACACACCTAATCTCACCTCTGTGTGAGGTCACTAGAAGACCAGACAAATGAGGGCTCTTGTATTTGTTTACATTATAAAAGAAGTTGCTCCCACACATGCGCAGAAAGCAACTCTGTGGTTCTTGTCAACACCTGGGCTAGGAGTAATGCTGAGGCTGTTGAGCGAGATCTGCTGGTTACATATCCAGTGATGGACTTTCGTGCTAACACATGCCTCGAAGGTGCCTTAACTCTTTACATACACAGAATGCATACCATATTCTTCCGATTAAGTGCACATGCCAAAATCAGTGCACAGGGCCTATTTTTCACGTTTAGAGGGGGACTGACCAGCGCAAATGTCACGAAAAACTTGCGCCCAGAAGAAGTAAGAAAAGCGAAATCACGTACCTTTCCTCTTGCCGTGTCTGTGAACCAGCGATTAATTTCGCAATTTTAGCAGTTCCTTCGCGCTCTCACTGTTCATATTCGCCGCATGATTGTACTGTTGACCAATTAACGATCTTTTCACATGTGGGATTTTAGCTGTGAACTGCTAAGCTAACTGAACAGGGAGAACACAAAGGTGCAATAACGACCAATACTCTCCGATCGGCAATCATTGAGGAATGTGGTAAAATGGAAGATCGCCAACACCCCTACTTCAGAAAAATTTCCCAACCTCTAACCGCACCTTGCGCTTAATCTGAAGAATAAGGTATATTTGCTCCATGGAAACCTGTGGTATCCCCAGGAGCACCTATAGGCATCATCTCTGTCTACTGTTGTATCCTAAGAAGCGCATTATTGGCAACAATACCATATGAAGTACATACACACATTGTTGTATAGAAATTGATGACGATATGGCAGGTTAACTTAGAAAACAACTTGATTTAATGTATTCGGAGGGCGTTTTTCCCATAATCAGATCAATTGTGAATGTATAGGCAATCCCCGAGTAGAGTGATAGACAATCTAAACAGAAGCTCTAATAGGCTTACCTACAAGCAGGAAATGTTTTTGGCCTTTTCTCATTATCAAATTTTACCAAAACATAGCCAATTCAAATATGCACTTTGGGTATCAAATGTTGACAAATTTGCTCGAAGCCTCGTCCCAACACACAAAATCTCGTGCAAAATACCTCCTCTTTCCATCCACTCGTGATGGAACCTCTATATCTTGAGGAGGTTGCACAACCACAAGCACCTACCTTAAAATGGTCTATGGTGACGAAGTCGGGGAAGAAGGGTAGGATATCCTCTATCTTGAGGAGGTCGCACACAACCACAAGCACCTACCTTAAAATGGTCTATGGTGACGAAGTCTGGGAAGAAGGGTAGGATATCCTCTATCTTGAGGAGGTCACACAACCACAAGCACCTACCTTAAAATGGTCTATGGTGACGAAGTCGGGGAAGAAGGGTAGGATATCCTCTATCTTCAGGAGATCACACAACCACAAGCACCTACCTTAAAATGGTCTATGGTGACGAAGTCGGGGAAGAAGGGTAGGATATCTTCTGTCTTGAGGAGGTCACACAACCACAAGCACATACCTTAAAATGGTCTATGGTGACAAAGTTGGGGAAGAATGGTAGGATATCTTCTGTCTTGAGGAGGTCGCACAACCACAAGCACCTACCTTAAAATGGTCTATGGTGACGAAGTCGGGGAAGAAGGGTAGGATATCCTCTATCTTCAGGAGATCACACAACCACAAGCACCTACCTTAAAATGGTCTATGGTGACGAAGTCGGGGAAGAAGGGTAGGATATCTTCTGTCTTGAGGAGGTCACACAACCACAAGCACATACCTTAAAATGGTCTATGGTGACAAAGTTGGGGAAGAATGGTAGGATATCTTCTGTCTTGAGGAGGTCGCACAACCACAAGCACCTACCTTAAAATGGTCTATGGTGACGAAGTCGGGGAAGAAGGGTAGGATATCCTCTATCTTCAGGAGATCACACAACCACAAGCACCTACCTTAAAATGGTCTATGGTGACGAAGTCGGGGAAGAAGGGTAGGATATCTTCTGTCTTGAGGAGGTCGCACAACCACAAGCACCTACCTTAAAATGGTCTATGGTGACGAAGTCGGGGAAGAAGGGTAGGATATCTTCTGTCTTGAGGAGGTCGCACAACCACAAGCACCTACCTTAAAATGGTCTATGGTGACGAAGTCTGGGAAGAAGGGTAATAGTGAGGAGGTTGCATTTCGAGTACCATAGCTGTGGTTTTCTTGTGTATATGAGAAAAGTTTGTTCATATAATGGGAAATTAACTATGAAAACAACTTAATTTGATATATTTGGAGGGGATTTTTCCCATAATCAGATCAATTGTGAATGTATAGGCAATCCCCGAGTAGAGTGATAGACAATCTAAACAGAAGCTATCACTATAGACTTACCTACAAGCAGGAAATGTTTTTGGCCTTCTCTCATTATCAAATTTTTCCAAAACATAGCCACTCCATATATGCACTTTGGGTATCAAATGTTGACGAATTTGCTTGAAGCCTCGTCCCAACACACAAAATCACTCACTCGTGCAAGATACCTCCTCTTTCCATCCACTCGTGATGGAACCTCTATATCTTGAGGAGGTTGCACTACCACAACCACCTATCTTAAAAAGGTCTATGGTGACAACCTACCTTAAAATGGTCTATGGTGACGAAGTCTGGGAAGAAGGGTAGGATATCCTCTATCTTGAGGAGGTCGCACTCGTGCAGGAACTCCATGGCTCTCTTGATGTCCTTCTCCTCCTCCACCACGTGGCGAGCGATGCGCAGCCACAGCTTCTTCCTCAGCTCCTCGTCGTTGTCCGGCTTATCAGCGTTCTGCTTCGCAAGGTCCACGTCCACCTGGAATAGTAGAGTAACCAATAAGTCAGGGTGTATTTTATCATAAACTACCTACAATCCTATCCTGTTGCTTAACCCTTCCAATGCTGAGACTACTTTCGTCCAAAGCACAAGAATGCAAAGAATTTTGATAACCATCTAAACCCTATCATGTTGGTATTCATTGGATAGCTCTTGCGGAGCACTCTCAGATGAGTACCCATGTGCCAGGGTTTCGGTCATTTTTCGGGTTTTTTGCATCATTTTGTATTGGCAAAACCAGCAGCATAAGGGTTAAAGTGATACTATCAATAATAACCAAAATAATGTATTGTGGTGATAATAACCAAAATGATATATTATAGTAATAATAACCAAGTTAAGCATCTCAAAAAAACAACCTACAGCATTTTATTCCTGCAGTATGTTCTGGTGAACACCTACCTAAAATACTATATTCTGTAAGACAGAGATGGCCCATCCATTACAAACTACTATTCCTGTATTATGTAACACATCTACTGTCATAAGGAGCCTTAATTCCTCAGTGCCTTCTCCAACAGACTTAAGGCTGTGATGCTGGTGACACACTCAAAATAAGACGTCTCCTAGTTTAGCACTCCTGTACCCTTTCTAACAATAGTTATCTAATCCCTGAGGTCTACATTATACCCACCATAGTAGGTCAACCTGTCTGACCATTGTGTCAACATGTCTGACCATAGTGACCTACTTTCTCAAGTAAAAGTTTCCACCAAAATCGCGTGCTGTAAGGTATTCTCTTGCAGGAACTCCAAATTTGCCTTTCAGTTGCCCTAGCTTAGTATATTACGCAGACATGTATGGTATTTATAAATCAAATGAACCTTTATTGATCAAGAAAACCTCATTTGAGGTAAAACACTGTAAAATTAAAACTGTATTTACATTGAGGTCAGCTCAAGCAGGTAAGTTAAAGAAAACTTATATTTGAAACACCAAGATCTCAGGGATTAGATAACTATTGTTAGAAAGGGTACAGGAGTGCTAAACTAGGAGTTGTCTTATTTTGAGTGTGTCACCAGCATCACAGCCTTAAGGAATATTGCATTACTGTAGAACACACATATGACGCGTGTCCCAAATATAGCGAATTGAGGAGTTTTCGCATCATAGGGTATCTTTATGTTAGCGACTGTAGCCGCCGCTGACAGCGCCAGTATGAAAAAAGTACAGTGTTTTTATATATAGCGAAGTGGAACCACACGCTATGTACGCTATATATAAACAGACGCGTACATTGTGTGTTATACAGTATATCACCTGATATGTACTACAGGTGTCTTAGATATGTTGACAAAAAATGGTTAGGAAAATAGCAATTCAAAACCTTTAATAGAAATAAAGCGTTTTAGATTCAGTCTCCCGCCAAGCTTACCTTTAGTGCCAAGTCCACTGCCTCCTCGAAGAGTTCCATGGTGGTGTAGATATGCACGCAGGCCCTCTGGTGGCGGTACTCGGCACACAGGCGCAGACCGTACTTCAGGTCGTAGCACACCGTGTCAGCATCCTGAAGCAACACGCAAAACAATCAGTGTACGCACGATCATGGGAAAGACATGGAATGGGGGGATGGCACAAATGTATGAAAATAAATACATACATGTGAACTTGTAATATTTCTAATGCTCATTGTTACATAGAAACTACTGAAGTATTTGACCTATGAGAAGGCATGTCGTTAAGGATAGAGATAGAGACATTTATAAGTAATGTTGATGCATTGATATTTGTCGTCTTGTTGACTGATGGGATTTTCTTTTTTTCGTCACTTTTTCTGCCATATTGCGGGTGAATTGTAACTAGTCAGTTAAAACTGGTGGAGGAAACTGGAGTACTTGGTGAAAACCATCACCTAATCCCAAGTCACTGGTAACTTACATGTCCTGGGTGGTATTCGAACCCGGACAGTGGTGAAAGACAGCTAGCAGTCAACGGCAACACCTTAGACCGCATAGCCCCTGACTGGTGGGTATAATGTAAATGAATAATGCTTGGCCCTACCTGTCCCTGGAAGTTGAGGTACGTCATGAGCTGTTCGGGTTGGAGTTTAGAGTAGAGGGAGAGCAGGTAATTATGTATGGCTTGATCCTTGATATCCAGCATCTGCACACAGAACTCAAGATAACGAATGGCCTCATTGCCCTGAAATAAAGAGTTTAGTACTGTATAACTGGTTAATTTGGCATGTACTTAAGTTGGCACTTTAAAAAAAAAAAGTATTTTCCCTGTATTTATTTTGGCATCTGGAGCAGTCAGAACAACGCCATCTTTATGTAGACATATTTATATGCGATCTTTAATTTGGCATTGATGGGCATTCGGCAAAAAACACCAAATTAAAAACCACGCCAAATTAACCAGTTATACAGTATATGTCACAGGATGAATTTCACACTCTTTCCTGCCTCATTACTCTGAAATAAAAAGTACAGTATGAGTATATGGGACAGGTTCACTTTCAAATTTTCTCTTGCCAGTTCGACGGAATGGCCGCTTCCTGATTCTGCAGGTTTTGCCACTTTTTTGCCAGCCCCACCACTTATGACCACTAAGGCACTTGATGACCCCTAGAAGAGGTTGTGAAGTACTTGACTCATTGCCAGTCCCACGAAAGGGCCATAATTAAGATGTGTCCTTCCGAGGCATAAATTCACCAGTCAGTATTTACGGACTGACGGTAAAGTAGACCTCTGATATGGTTTATTAGTGCGTTCAGATATCAGCATGTACTCTTTATCATCATTAACATCAAATTTTTTCCATAAGAAGTATTGTATTGTTATTGGTTGCGTTAGGCCACCAAATCTATTCAGGTTTAAATCTGCATTCTGAAATACCAATTTCCAATTGACTATATAACTTTCCACTGAAAAAGGGGTATGGTTTAGGCTCTACAAAGCCTGTACCGTAAATTCTCAGTAATTTGGAACACTTTTTAACAATGATATTTCTAGAGTTGAAGGTGGCCCATGTTTTCTGAAAATACAGACAAAGCAAAGACAGAGTAATAGTGGTATAGATTTCCCTTAATGACAACCAGCGATATATCAATGGTGGCCCAGATTTTCCTTAAATCATTTTGCAAAATAATCATACAGTGGCCCAAATTCTTAGAGTGGTCTATATTTCCGAGAATTTACGGTAGTACTTACCTGCGTCCTGTATTTCTGGTGGTCGTATTGCACGAGCGCGGGGATGAGTTTCTTGGGCTCGAGTTTTTTGCCCATGCTGATCCAGGCATCCACAGTCTCCTTGGGAATGTGCTGCATCATCAGAGGTGAGAACTTATAGAACAGCTCCACATCACTCTGAAACAAACCAAATGCAAAAATTAGTCATTTCTATTCAATTACACACCTCTATGAAAATAGTCAAGTGTGAAAACTACTAATTCTATCTACAATGAATAAAAGAATGGATGTGTAGCAAGATACCAATTAGTATACTGTAAAACCCTTTATTACCATGCACATTTTTATTCACGCAACTGCCGTCTGAATCTGATCGCGACCATTCAATTACACGCATCAACTGTATCACCGCTAGATGGGGCATTGGTATGCTACTTTGAAAGTGTATCAGCGTCAGTAATATATGCGTTATCATCACCTATCGCTAAATGTGTGAAATTAAAAGGCTCTCGTATCATTTACATTACAGAGAAGTTTGCACACCGACATGCGCAGAACACAACTTTTGGGGCTATTTGTCGCAGCCAGCTTGTTCAGGTTGACTGGCTCGTTTCGTATCCACTTGTTTTTATTCATCTAAGATTCTATTAAACTCCACATTGCTCTGTTTGGAAACTTTCCCATTCTATTACACTATTCTACTTAAAACTTCATCATCAAACTCATCAGTATCTATCACTAGAGCTAAAGTACTGTATACCGCTTTGATATTGCGGCAGTTAAAATTAATCCATACATTGCGCAACCCTGTAGTCGGCATTTATTAAACTGCACACCATTTTTGAACATCCGATCCCTATGCTAGTATTTTACAACACGCTGACATTATCACCTGTCATTCAACACTTGTACGCAAAAACTAAACTGCTCATCAGACGCAGGTGCCTGCAAAGTGCGTTATTTCATAGGGGCAAATTTAACACAGTATACAGTATGAACTGCGCCATCAGTGGTGAGGTATGATAACTATTCCCCTTTAAACACCAGCATCGATAACCTAACTCCATTGTCAGGCACATGGGTAAATATAACACATTTCTCAATTTAAAAAAAAATGAAAAAATGAAAAAAATGAAAAAATGAACAGCTACCTTTTTCCATTTTACACTTTAACTTCACATAAGTCCAGTCAACCTGGATTAACCATAGGCAATTAACAGTCTTGTATTTCCAGAGAGGTGGAGTTGAGTAAATACCTGTTTAGTGAGGACCTCTAAGGCAGCCCTGTAATTCTCATGCTGAATATGGTGGCTTATCACTCGCTCCAGATCTAAAAATAGAAACAGAGCAATTGCAGGTCAATAACCATAAGCAACCTGCCCTTAGCAAGCTAAATATACTGAAGACCTTAACCCTTCCACAGGTGAAAGTTGACGGGCCCGTGTCCAAACGGCCCCGTAACGGGCCCGTGTCCAAACGGCCCCGTAACGGGCCCGTGTCCAAACGGCCCCGTAACGGGCCCGTTTTTCGATCCCTCAATATATCGACATTTCACGGCTTGAAAACCTGTAATGGTCCCATTATTTTCATTATTTTTACGGGCCCGTTATAACGGGCCACATAATGGGTTCGTAACGGGCCCGTAACAGACCTGTAACAGGCCCATCATAACGAGCCCATCATAAAGTGCCTGTTATGGGCCCGTTGAAACGGGTTCTGAGCCCATAACGGGCCCAATACGGGTCCGTTACGGGCCCGTCAATATAACGGGCCCGTTTGGACCGGTCAATTTTTACCTGTGTCCAATGCTGAAGCTACTTTTGTGCTAAGCACAATGATGCAAAGATTTTTGAAAACCATCTAAACCCTGTCATATTGGTATTCATTGGATAGCTCTCGCTGAGTACTCTCATATGAGTACCCATAACCCATGGTTTCAGTCATTTTTCAGGTTTTTGCATCATTTTGTATTACCCAAATTAACCACCAGCAGCATAAGGGTTAACATAATGAATATGAATACAAATCCTTCATAAACAGAATGGCTCAATAAGTTAAATGCTTGTGGTTGTTTCTCAAATCTAGTTTAACTTTAAAACTTTAACAATTCTTCTTGTAATTTGACAATAGAACATTGACTGAAACTACACAGGTAAATATTGACGGGTCCAAAGGGGCCCGTTATATTGACGGGCACGTAACGGACCCGTAACAGGCTCAGAACCCATTATAACTGGCCCGTTACGAACCCGTTATAAAAATATTGGGACTGTTACAGGTTTTCAAGCCGTGAAATGTCGATATATTGAGGGATCGGGCCTGTTTGGACACGGCCCCGTGACGGGCCCGTCAACTTTTACCTGTGTACAAGTATCAGTAGAGGCATTGAACTAACAGAGCTACTCAAAGTAGACAGGCTCACAACTTTGGGATTTACAGTTTTATGAAACACCCAAAAAGATCTTTACTCTCTGAGGAGACTATACATCAAACCATTTTGGACTAAAATTTGAATAAGATATTTTCACAAAAATATATTTTCTAATGGTGGCTAAAAATCTCACTCACTCACCCACTAACCACACATAGATCCCGCTACACATAGTATTTCTGCCACCACACCGGTTCTATTTCGCGGAATATTTTGATGAGCGACGTCATTAAATGTATCCCGTTGGTCAAAACGCGTGATGCACGCGACGTGATGCAATCAAAAATGACGTCATCCTCGCAGTGGCCTGTTTGTTGCGAGAGCGCTGGACGTCCGAGTGGCTGATTGGACAATTCAGAACTTTTCACCGCATTTTCTCATGAGCTATCGCAAAAAGTACTGAGGTTTTACAACCGAAGTGTCATGGATATCGTAGTTTGCGCAATTACAAATAACTGAATGGCGAAAAATTCACGGGAGCTTTACATCTGGTATAATTTTGAAATTGTACCATGAAATAGAACGAAATTTCAAAAACATGCAGAGTGATTAAAAGTGTGGGGGCAGAGATACTAGTCGTGTAGCAATCCAGCATAAGACGGTATCGCTGCGATGCAGATTGTCACTCACCCTGCATAAGTACTGCGAAGAAGACCATGTCTTCCACGTCTCCATGGCTAGCGATCAGGTCATAGATGGTGTTACGGTTATAATTCACGCAATCCTGGAAAAAATACAGTAAAAATACTTGATGAAATGAAATTACATTTTGGGTACGGTCCGAGCAGATTAACCAGTTTATGTCTGTACCTCCTAAAACGTCCTTCCTATTTTGGTGATATCTTTATGACAAGGGCGATTTTCTTCTAATATTTGAAGGGAAAATGTTGATTGAAATCTGACACATTACTCTCCTTCATACATTTTGTGAATTATCATTTAAGGTCTCATTTATTTTTATTCCAAAAGTACCATAGGATCAGACAACACTTGTCAAATAAAAAAAATAAAAATAATTTTCTCCTTAGGTTCTTTTTTTTTTTGGATTTCGTTTTTTGTCACATTTATGCCATATTGTGGCTAATTCATGACAGTTGTAAGTAGTGGAGGAAACCGGAGTACCCGTCTAACCCCAAGTCACTGACAACTTTCTCACACGCCTGTGGCTCTTACCTTGACTCTGGTCTGTGCCAGGAACTTCCTGAACTTCTCCTGCAGGGCGTCGTAGCTACTGCTCATGTCCTGGCTCTTACCTTGACTCTGGTCTGCGCCAGGAACTTCCTGAACTCCTCCTGCAGGGCGTCGTAGCTACTGCTCATATCCTGGCTCTTACCTTGACTCTGGTCTGTGCCAGGAACTTCCTGAACTCCTCCTGCAGGGCGTCGTAGCTACTGCTCATATCCTGGCTCTTACCTTGACTCTGGTCTGTGCCAGGAACTTCCTGAACTCCTCCTGCAGGGCGTCGTAGCTACTGCTCATATCCTGGCCCTCCTCCTTCAGCTGGCCCAGCTGGTTCAGGTAGATCTCGATCAGCCACGTCACGATCATCGTCATCTGAGTCTTATCCTGCAGGTAGAACCAGGCAAATATATACTTATTAATGCTTCCAATGCTGAGGCTATTTACGTCCAAAGCACAAGGATGAAAAGATTTTCGAAAAACCATTGAAACCCTGTCATGTTTGTACTCATTAGAAAGCTCTCGCTGAGTACTTTCAGATGAGTACCATGTGCCAGGGTTTCGGTATTTTTTTTTACGTTTTTTGCATCATTTTGTATTGGTCTATTTAGCCACCAGCAGCATAAGTTTTAAAAGAGTGACATAAATGTTCAAAGTTCAAAGTAGCTTATTGTCCAAAATCATACCAGGGCTCGAAATAACAGATAGTCAAATAGTCATGACTATCTAATCACTGAAAAACAGCATGTCGGGCAAGCTGAACAAGCCCTCAACTTGAATGAATTGACTATCTAACATTTCAGGAGGGTGCATGTAAGTAGTTGTTCTCTATCAACCTCGTCTCACTCCCTAACAACAGGACAAGAGTACAGCAGCATCACAGTCAGTGGAAAATACTGGAAATCCTTATAATTCACCCA
>OZ012693.1:32025817-32095532 GCA_963942565.1 Maea johnstoni | reverse complement strand
ACTTGCTAGGGTAACCACTGCGACGGCAGTAGTATTGGACACCCTAAAAATAAATATAAGAATGTGTAATTTTATCACATTCATTATACAGACTTCAAATATTGGATATCAAGGTGATTTAATTTGGAATCACTTGCTACTGCAATGGCAGTAGCATTGGCTACCCTGAAAGTAATCAAATATAAGAAGTGTAACTTTATCACATTCATCATACAGACTTCAAATAATTGATAATGAGGTAATTAAATTTGGAATCTCTTATAATTAAAATTATTTCTATTAGGCCACTCCAATTTATTTACTTGTCTTACGAGCTCAGGAGGCAGGAAATGAGCCATTTTGGAATAAAAAAAAGTTGAAAAATGTGACTTTTTTATTTTTAAAATTTTTCTTAGAGTCTGTCGACTAGGACTGGAGCAATATGTTTCTACCAGCCTATTCTCAACTAAATAAAATCAATCAATCAATTAATCCCTGTAACCTGAAGGGTGGGAGATATACATCCTCAAGTCTGAGGCTCTACTACAGCAATGATAGCTTCCTGTAGTTGATTGAATCACCCTTACAAAGAATATTCTTAAAACTAGCACCTTTTTTTTCTTTTCGGAGTCTGACAGAAAATTTCAAAACCACTTTCTTCCGTAAGACACCAAAGGTGACTTTTTTTCTTTTTTTTGGAGTCTGACAGGATTTTTTTTCCAAAAAAAACCTTGTAAGACAAGTAATTAAATTGGAGTGGCCTTAGGCCTAAAAAAAAAGTTGTTTGTTTCCTGTAACCCTACCCTAATAAGTTTTTATTAAAAAAAATCTTTACCCTAAAGTTTTTTCTGCCCTCCCAACTCCCAATCAACGTAAAACATGCATAAAACACACATTTTTGACCAAAAAAATAATGCCAAAAAAATATTTTACTGACCTACCCACCCGATTTTTTTCAGACCGTTACAGGAAACATACAAAACATTTTTTTGGCCTTATGCTAATTAAATAACAGATATTACTGGTTAATAGTTTATATCCTTTACATCTCTATCAATGCTATCCAACAATAACAACAACAACAACAATAATAACAAATTCAACAAAAGAGGCAATTAGCATGAAATATACTGCATTGAGTTGACTTACCCCTGAAGAGAAGGCATTGCAACAGCAACAACAACGACAACAACAACAACAACAACAACAACAACAACAACAACAACACCTAACCATGAATACCGGCTTGGGCATGTGAGAAAGTTGCCAGTTACTTTAGGTTAGGAGGTGTTTTTTTCCTGGTACTCCAGTTTCCCCCACCACTTACAACTTGCTAGTCACGAGGATTGCCGCAATATGGCAGAAAAATGACAAAAAATTGGTTCCACTGGATGCCATACAACAACAACAACAACAATAACAACAAAAAAAACAAAAAAACAACAACAACAACAATGGCAATTACCATATTCCATAAAATATACCGTATGAGTTGACTTACCCATGAAGAAAAGGCAATGAGAACCCCTGTAGTTATTGGCAAATAGTACGTCCAAAGCCCAAACTGATTCCATTGGATGCCATACAACAACAACAACAACAACAACAACAATATTCCATAAAATACACTGTATGAGTTGACTTACCCATGAAGAAACAACAATGAGGACCCCTGTAGTTATGGGCACAAAGTACGTCCAGAGTCCGAACTGGTTCCACTGGATGCCCATGGCTAGCCCGAGGGCACCGGCCAGGTACAGGAAGGAATTGATGGGCTCCCGAAGCTTCGCCATGGCGATCAGCGTCACCCAAAAGGAGAGGATGGAGGCAAAGAAATCGCAGAAGCTCAGCACGTTGTACTTTATCAGGCAGTAGTTGTGAGACGTGTCGTTGTCACAGGCATGGTAGAACTAAAAATACAAAGATCTTTTTGAGCTACTACATACTGTGTTATTAACCCTTGCAATACTACGGCTATTTATTCATCTAAAGCCAGTCATGTTGGTATTCATTGGACAGCTCTCACTGAGTACTTTCAGATGAGTACCCATTTGCCATGGTTTCAGTCATTTCACAGCTTTTTGTCATCATTTCATGTTCACTAAATTAGCCACCAGCAGCATAAGGGTTAACCCTTGCAATGCAAAGGCAACTTTCGTCCATATCACAAGAACGAAAGCTTTTTGAAAACCATCTAAACCCTGTCATGTTGGTATTCATTTGATAGCTCTCGCCGGGCACTCTCAGATGAGTACCCATGTGCCAGGGTTTCAATAATTTTTCAGCTTTTTTGCATCATTTTGTGTTGGCCAAATCAGCCTGCAGTAGCATAATGGTTAATGATTATTTTGTAAACCTGCATATTCTCATTAATAAGCCAATACACTTAAGTCCAGCGGTTAAAGGGAAACATTGTTCACTTTTTGATAGGAGCTCCAAAATAGGTATATACTTGTTATGTACCGTGTCAATTTTGCACAAATAATGCGCTCGGCAGGCAACTGCGTTTGATATGCCAGCGTGCAACATAACCACTGGCCCCGTTGCAAGTTGCAAGTGAATTCAGCAAAAAACGGCAATGGGGCAAGCTGAACAAGACCCTGACTTGCCCCGCTCTGCAAGTAATGTTTTGGGCAAAGTCCAATCTCACCTTTGTTTAACAGAATGGCGGGGCAAGTGGAAGTGCTGGCAGACAAGTCAACTTTAGGGGCAGCTTGCCCTGCTCAGAAAATAATGTTTTGCAACCTATGTTGCACCCTGTATGCAGTTAACTTAATGTGTGTGATGTTGAATGACAAGCTATCATGTCAGCGTGTTGTACGCTACAAGCATAGGGATCGGATATCCAAATAGTGGTGCGCAGTTTAACCCATTCACACTCGGAGTTTCCCAGGAAAGTATCGTCTGCTATTTTCATACTTTTGAAAATAATTTGGAAATAAAGCAAATTCTTACAAAATATTTGAAGGAGAGTTGTTGGTAATATTCTGATAAACATTTCTCCTTCAAATCTTTTTGATGAAAACACTTTTGAGAGGAAAATATCAACAAAATAGTCAGGCCTGTTTTGGCCGCTCTGAGTGCCAATGGGTTAATAAATGCAGACTCCAGAGGTGTGCAATGTATGCATTAATTAAACTGCTGCAATATTAAGTTTACATTAGTTATTATCAAAAGTAGCCAACTAAACGCTCAAGATGTTTCACTCTAAATATTCAAGTCAAACATTTTTGAGGGATTAATCAATTTAATGATAATATTGTAAACTTGCATACTCTCATTAATAAGATTAATAAGCCAGTACAGATGGAAGAAATTGCATCCTTGTGCTTTGGGTGAAAGTAGCCTTAGCATTGGAAGGGTTAAATCATACAATACCAGTGGTTCCTTAACGGTTAACCCTTTCATGCCTGGATGTCTTCTTGACAAGAGTCGTCTGGACCATAGATACTTTTGGCAATAACTAAGAAATTAATCATAAATTCACAAAATATTTGAAAGGGAGTTGTGGGTTGGATTTTGATTGATATATCTCCTTCAAATATTTTCTGAAAATTGCTTTTGTTAGAGAGATATCCGCAAAAAAGTCAGATCCCTTGGTGACTTACAGTTGAGAAGAACATATTGAAGGAGTAGACGAGGGCGTTGAGGTAGAGCCCTCTAACGGTTGCCAAGACGATGGAGGGGATGAAGAAGAGGTTGCTTAGCGTCAGGAGGAGGACGTTTCTTAGCGCCGTATCCGTGGACTGCACCGTACTTCCGTCAGTGCAACCGTAACCTTGCCAACCTGAAACATAATGATAATGATAATAATAATGATAATAATAATAATAATGATAATAATAACAATAATAATGATAATAACAACGATAATGATAATAATAATAATAACATTAATAATAATGATAACAATAATAATGATAATAACAACGATAATAATAATGATGATGATGATGATTATGACGATGATGATTATGATAATAATAATAATAATAATAAGAAGAAGAAGAAGAAGAAGAAGAAGAAGAAGAAGAGAAGAATAGTAATTAAACCTGAAACTTGAGAAGTGCAGATAATCTGTATATAAAACACTACTTGGCATTTGTAATAATTGTTCTAATCTTGTATTTATGTGGATTTGGAATTGGAAGGTTGGAAAAAACATCAGGGTAGGATTTCTTTGAGTAAAAAATTATAGGGTCACGTCACAGGAAACGAACAACTTTTATTAGGCCTAAATACTAAATTTACAGTATACTATATCCAACAATGAAGGTGGGGGGGGGGGGGGGTAGGGGGGGGGGGGGGGGTCAGCAAATCCTCACACCCCATGGTTATTGATAGGAGCACCCCTTATGGCTAGCTTTATCATAGATGAATAAAACAATGGAGAGGTAGTGAGAGACCAATTACATGTGTTATGGTGAAGACCTGGCTATCCGAGGGGTCGTGAATCTCGCCGAACATTGTCTCAGTGTGACGCCGCTGGGAGACAAAGGCCAATGAGGGCTCTTGTATCGTTTACATTACAGGGAAAGCTGCGCACCAACATGCGCCAAATGCAAGTTTTGGGCTATTCGCTTTACTAGGGAGACAAAGACCAATGAGGGCTCTCTTATCGTTTACATTAGAGAGAAAGTTGCGCACTTTCATGCGCAGAGCACAACTTTTGGGCTATTCGTCGCAGCCGGTTGCGTATGCGATGGATTGACTTTTGTGGTTTTACATACCTCCACCACAGACACAGGTGGAAAAGACCAACATTCCACTGAAGTAGGTGTTACAGCCTCCATGTTGACCACAGAATCCATCCACGCAGCGGTCCAAACGTATCGAGTACAGCACTGGCGATGGCGCAAGACATGGCTCTACCTCCATCGAACTTAAAAATGAAATAGAAGATATATTAATAGGGCTGCTGGGAGCAAACATGTTAGGAGTGAGAAGAATCGATCGATTGAAATAATTTTTCCAATAAATCGTAAAAAGAAATTAAGTCAATTGTTATGTAAATTAACCCATAAAAGAATCACCAGTCATTCGTGCGTTGTCATCATTTGTTTGCCATTTTAGCCAACACTGATAAGAATTTTGAATATAGAATCTCAAGTTTACACTCAGAAAATGATGAGAAAACTTTAATCATTTTCATATTTTAGGAATCTTATGATCATAGGAACAAAAATATAGTATGATACATGTGAAAATGATAAATATTTCATGCTTTGTGCAGTTCTCCAAAATCAAATTAAAAAATTGCAAGAATTAACGTCAATAATCCAAAAAAAATGGATATCAACGACAGCTTTAGAACATGTCCATGCAGCAGTTGAAACCATCAGCAAGTCTGAAGCATAATTCTTTAGTTTGATACTTTGATATGCAAGATTCTAGCTTCATTTTAGTTAAAATTTAGTACAAAGTAACAAAGAAATTTCAATTGTTTTAAAAGAAAATAGGTTTTGAATTTATCAAATAAACAAATTGGTTATCACACATTTCACACAGAGATACAGATTACAAATACTGGTACTTATAGCATAATGTTAAGTAGTACTGAATTGCAAATACTAACTTGGTGGTTAGGTTATGATCGAAATTTATTCTTCAAATATCTTCCAAAAATGATTTGGTGAAAAGATTCACCAAAATAGTCTTTTGAGGCCAGGAAAAAAATATTGTTTGTTTCCTGTAACGGTCTGAAAAGAAATTGGGTAGGTAGGTCGGTAAAAAAATAGTTTTGCATTATTTTTTGGTCAAAAATGTGTGTTTTCTGCATGTTTTACTTTGACTGGGAGTTCGAAGGGCGGAAAAAATATAAGGGTCTAGGGATTTTTTTGAATAAAAACTTGTTAGGGTAGGGTTACAGGTAACAAACCACTTATTTTTTAGGCCTGAGACACATTTGAGCACTGGACACATGTTTCACATTCTTCGTGTAAATATTACCTGTTCTCTGTGAAGTTTCTGGAGTAACATTTAGTGGTGAAGGCTAGAAACCAGACCCCTGCCTGAGGGTAGGGCACATAGACTGACTCTGCCAGTCCCTCTTTGGGTTATTTATGTAAATATTACCTGTTCTCTGTGAAGTTTCTGGAGTAACATTTAGTGGTGAAAGCTAGAAACCAGACCCCTGCCTGAGGGTAGGGCACATAGACTGACTCTGCCAGTCCCTCTTTGGGTTATTTATGTAAATATTACCTGTTCTCTGTGAAGTTTCTGGAGTAACATTTAGTGGTGAATGCTAGAAACCAGACCCCTGCCTGAGGGTAGGGCACATAGACTGACTCTGCCAGTCCCTCGTTGCCACTGCTACTGTTTATACTGAGTCTGTGCTCCTGTCTGCAGCCTGTGCCATTTCCAGAGTAGGGGATAGAGTCTTTCTGCAGACACAACTCCACAAGAACATGCTGGAGACTGGTGTTCTGAAAATCAAAAATATGTTTTATTTCAAGCATTCTGTAAAATGCAATTTATTCATGTACTACTAAATAGTGTACTAACTTCTTTCTCAACGCACCCCTTTATGTTTAAAATAAAATACCTCATAATTAAGAGCCTATATATGTTCATACACGCTTTTAAAAAAGACATATCACTGCAAAGGGTATATATATTTATACATATATATATATATATATATATATATATATATATATATATATATATATATATATATATATATATATATATATATATATATATATATATATATATATATATATATATATATATATATATATATATATATATATATATATATATATATATATATTACAGTGTCTACATGCAACTTACCAAAGCTGTCATGTTAAACTGTGTGTAGATTTTGAGTGTGCCACCAATATCGATGACTGGTTCCATGTGATACTGAACAATCGTCACTGTAGAGTCCGGGACCAAGAGCGAGTTCCTTCCAATACTGCCGTTGGTGATCTGATAAAACCCCACCGTGAAGTCCCAATTCAAATCGGCCTTTCTTCCCATCTGAAGGGGTGCCCGGCAGCGGGTATGGGTAGGGTTGGGCACTGTGATAGATAGTGGTGGATAGAGGGCGCTAGGGGTGTTGTTAGCGATGGAGTACTGGAACGATGAAGATTCCTCCATCTCCCATGATTCATCCTGAGCTTCCTGAGAACTGCATGCTGATGGTAAAAGACAATAGAAAAAGACAATAGAAATATATAGAAAAGCTGCCTGGAGAAAATATTGTTTAGGAAATAAGATTCAAGGTTATTAAGAAATTGTATAAGGTTACGACAATATCTGCTGATTCCAAGGGTAGACCCAGGAAATCTGTGAAGGGGCGGTATTCTGTTATAAAAGAGGTAGGTATTTCTTATTGTTTTTAAGTAAAATCATAAGAAAATAAGAAAAGCTACATTTTTAGTAATAAAATCGTCATTATCTGGGGTTCAACTAATCCCTTGAGCACAGTCTTAGCAAGCAGGGCATCTGAGTGTCATTTGGAAAGTGTTCATGAGGAATTTTTAAAAATATTATTTTCAAGCATATCAGAGAACATTTTCCACCAAAATACAATTCCTAATTTCGTTCAAGGAACAAGGACACAATATTTTTGAAAACCATCTTAACCCTGTTACGTTGGTATTCATTGGAGAGCTCTCGCTGAGTACTCTTAGGTGAGTACCCATGTGCAAAGGTTTTAGTCATTTTTAAGTATTTTGCATCATTTTGTATTGGCCAAAATTAGCCACCAACAGCACAAGGCCTAAAAAATTGTTTGTTTCCTAAAACCCTACCCTAACAAGTTTTTATTCAAAGAAATCCCTACCCTTAAGTTTTTCCGCCCTCCCAACTCCCAATCGACGTAAAACATGCATAAAACACACATTTTTTTTTACCAACCTACCTACCCTATTTTTTTTTCGGACCGTTACAGGAAACAAACAATTTATTTATCTAGGCCTAAGGGTTAATGTATACATTTTCAAAGTCATACTCACTGTGTGCTGTAAGCTGTAATGTCAGATTCAAGGAATCAGACGTTTGTCTTACGATACTGATATACTGCCAATGTTGGACACCAGGTGCCGCCACTGTCACATGACAGTCCGCGATCCCTCGACTCGCACAATCTACGACTTCACTCTCGGAACCGTTAGTTGGCAGCGCGTTACTTCGTGCCTGCAAGCTGATTGGACAACTGCTCTTGTTGCCTAGTAACGGAGAGCAGTCACTAACTGCCACAGTGTAACTCCATGTAAAACTTGGCATCAGGAATCTGCAAATTAAAAAAAATAATAATCTAAGTTTCAGCTTTTCAATATTTCCATGGTCAGAGTACCGTAAATTCTCGGAAATAAGACCACGCTAGGAATTTGGGCAACTATTATTATTTTGCAAAATAATTAATGGGAAATCTGGGAAACGCTCGATCTATCGCCAGTTTCTATTGCACAAAATATGGACCTAGCTGTAAATCTTGCTGATACAGCATTAAGGTATCTTCAAAAAATATGGGCCACCCTGAACCCATAAAAATCATAATTATTTAAAAGTGTCCCAAATTACTGAGAATTTACGGTAGTGTTGAGTTGATTTTTGATGAACATTTTTCTTTCATAGCAATAAAGACATGACTGGATAAAGGATGTGACTTAAGTCTCTACCTGCAGAGTTTAGCAATCTACTGAGTTGACCAATTCTAACTTATCCAAAAACATAAATCAGATAAGCATGGAACTACTCTTACCGGTGTACCACGAAATCTTCCCCCCCTGGAAAATGTCCCCCCCGGGGGGGAACATTTACTAGGTTTCTCAGGAAATTCTCCCCCCCGGGGGAATATTTCCTAGGAAAATTTGCCCCCCGGGGGGGAATATTTCCTAGGAAAAATACCCCCCCACCAGGCAAATCTGCCCCCCCGGGGGGGAGGTTTTCCTAGGAATTTGTACCCCCGGGGGGCAATTTTCCTAGGAATTTGTACCCCCTGGGGGCAATTTTCCTAGGAATTTGTACCCTCTAATTATTTTTTTTCTAAGAAAATGCCAATACCCCTGTCAGGAGGTAGATTTGCAGTTTTCCTATGATTCCTTATTCTAGGATCCCTCCTGGTAATTGATACCCCCAGGAGGGAAGAAAGGAGAAAAACTTTCCTGAATTTTCTACCCACTGAGGGAAGGGGTGTTTGCTAATGGTTCCTTTTCATTCCAGTTGCTAAAATTCTAGTGATCACCCACTACCCCTCTCAATGCACAGGAAAAATATCCAAGTGATTACAAACTCTGCTCAGTTTTTTTTTTACCTTAAATATGATACATTCTGCCTTTTGTCATAGCACTATTCCTATTGGATGGAATTAATCACAAATTGAAAAAAAAATTTTCAGGGTGGGGGGAAAATTTCCTAGGAAATCTTCCCCCCTAGGGGGGAAGATTTTCAGGGGGGGGGCGAAATTTCCTGTTCCAGGAAATCTTCCCCCCCTGGAAAATGTCCCCCCCGGGGGGAAAATTTCCTAGGTTTCCCAGGAAATTCTCCCCCCCCCCCCCGGGGGAATATTTCCTAGGAAAATTTGCCCCCCGGGGGTGAATTTTCCTAGGAAAATTTACCCCCCGGGGGAAGAATTTCCTAGGTAAATTCAACCCCCGGGGGGGTAAATTTTCAGGGTGGGGGGAATATTTCCTAGGAAATCTTCCCCCCCGGGGGGGAAGATTTTCAGGGGGGGAAAATTTCCTGTTACACCGGTATGTCTGACTCTGTTCATCTACATGAAGAGTTTTGCGTTCCACCGTATTGACCGATTCTAACATGCCCACAAATAGGAATAAGACACGGATGGAACTACTCTTACCGGTGTGTCTGACTCTGTTCATCTACATGAAGAGTTTTGCGTTTCACTGTATTGACCGATTCTAACATGCCCACAAATAGGAATAAGACACGGATGGAACAATTCTTACCTGTACGTCTGACTCTGTTCATCTATGTGAAGAGTTTTGCGTTCCAATGTATTGACCGATTCTAACATGCCCACAAATGCGAATAAGACACGGATGGAACTAATCTTACCTGTACGTCTGACTCTGTTCATCTACATGAAGAGTTTTGCGTTCCACTGTATTGACCGATTCTAACATGCCCACAAATACAAATAAGACACAGATGGAACCAGGGTCTTAGTCAGGATTTTGAAACTGGGTGCCCAAAATTGGCAATTGTAAAATTTTTGGGCATCCAAATCTTTAAGGGGGAACACAATAAACTCAGATTTCAACCATAGACATGTATAAATCTATCAAAATAAGGCATGATATCCTTATCCAATGTCATGGGAATCATATAGAAATGAAAAAAAATCAATTATAAGCTTGAGATTGATATTTTAAGAAATTCCTCACAAAGTTTTTTGGGTGTCCTGGGGGGTGCTTTTTAAGGGTTTGGGTGTCCAAAAAGACACCCAGACACCCTGCTGGCTAAGACCATGGATGGAACTATTCTTACCTGTATGTCTGACTCTGTTCATCTACGTGAAGAGTTTTGTGTTCCACTGTATTGACCGATTCTAACATGCCCACAAATACGAATAAGACACGGATGGAACTATTCTTACCGGTACGTCTGACTCTGTCCATCTAGGTGCAGAGTTTTGCATTCCACTGAACTGACCATATCTACCATGTCCACAATTATGTATGAAATAAGCATGCAACTATTTTCACCTGTAGGTCTGACTCTGTTCATCTAGGTGCAGAGTTTTGTGTTCCATTGAATTGACCGATTCTAACGTGCCCACAAATAGGAATAAGACACGGATGGAACTAGTGTAGAATAGGAAATTAATCCGAGTGGTTAATTCTGCCGAACTTTTCCGAGTGGGGTCAGTTCGGTAAAATGAAAGTCGGATGTATAATTCCTGTCATTAGGATATTAACCTTCAATATTGATTTTCAGAATAAAAAATCTCGGAAAAATCTAAGATCGCAAATTCGGTTAATTTGCACCTCGGATTAAATTCCTATTCTACAGTATTCTTACCTGTAGGTCTGACTCAGTTCATCTATGTGCAGAGTTTTGCGTTCCACGGAACTGACCATGTCTATCTCCTTGACATCTGGCTCCGTGCGGACAGAGAAGCTCTTCACATGGAATGTATACCGACAGTCTAAACTCAAGCCCTGAGAAAAAGAGAATGAGGCAGATGAGGCTTGCCCTATTGCCCAGGGCAATTTCGACAGTCAAAACACGGTTTTGGGCAAGTTCATGGCCTAATCTAAAAGCCCGAACAGGCAAGTCAATATTCCCACTTTAATACCCCATACAAAGGTTAGACCGAGATTATCGTCGTTATTTCAGCAAAGCACTGCCCTTCAAAGTGAGATTGTCATTCTAAATTGTATGCCTCTATAGAGTTTATTCCTTAAAAAATGCTAAAGAGGCATCCAAAATAGGATGTCAGTGTGTTAATAATGAACAAAGTGCAAAATAACAATTTGGCGAGCAAGTTGATTTTTTTTTCGGGCAAGCAAAACTTTTTTCTTTTTTTTTTTATATTTTAAATAGCTTTTTATTTCATTCTCCAGCATGTCAACAACAGGTACATAATAGGCATGGTATTAAAATAGTATGCAATGAATAAATACAGAATGAGTGTCTCAGTTATCTCGCATCAAAGACATTTGTTAAAAGCTGGTATTGTTTGTCGAAGAGAGGGCAAGCAAAACTTGTGGTCGCTCTGCCCGAATGGGCAAGTGCCTTCAAAAGTTAACGGTGGACAGTATTTCCGTACACAAATAATCACTTTAAAAACAAACCCCTTGCTTTTCATGAATTTTATGGTACTAACATGAAATCAGCCAATACAGAGCTCGAAATTCAGCTTCTTTTCCAGGGAGCCCAACTGCATCTTCAAAAGCTACCTATAGGTGTTCTGCATAGAAAACAGTTCATCTTTGGGCTCCCTGCAGAAATTTGAAGGAGCTGCAGGAGAATTCAAGGGAGCCCTGGGGTTTTCCTGATTTCGAGCCCTGACCTCTATAACTTGAACACTTTCTAAAAGGCAACCAATCATTATCATAATTCAATGGTGTAAATGAGAATGTCCATATTTTTTTTCAGACCTTTACAGGAAACAAACAATATTTTTTCTTGACCTAAATGAAAACCTGAGTACGTTGAATATCTCTGAGTAAATTGAACACTTTCTGAAGGTTTTACAGGCCCTGCATGGGCTCCCCCTAATTTCTAGCCCTGCAACAACACTCCTACCTTTTGTGTAATTCTGTTATCAGGCCTTGATATGAAAACAGCAGCATAGTAGCTCCCTGGCTCTGGGTTGGCCAGGTAGAAAGGCACGGTCTGATTATTGCTGATTATTCGGTTGTGGATGAGGAAGCGATTCTCTAAGTTGAAGTTGCTTGGGAATGTTGCGTTGTGTGGATTGACTACTGGATAACTGCCATATTGTATGTACCTACAAAATAAAACGAAAAGTAAAGAATGTTGGGTTAGGGTGAACTTCGGTTAACAGGAACCTTCCTGCCTGTCTTTTGGACAGGCAGTTTCCTGAAAACCTTTTATGGACAGGCAATTTTTATAAGGAATTTTCAGTTTTGACTTTTTGGAGGTAATAACAAAGTATTTTTCTAACAATTACCATATCCTCTAGGACATAGCAGCAGCTGAAGTGTGAATTTCCCTTTTTGACAGACTAGGCTATGAAATGTATTTAGTATAAGGATTTGAAGTAGACTAGTAGCTAAATTTGGAGAGACAGAAATATTGGAATTGCTGTTTTGGACAGTCAAATAAAAAATCCTGGCTGCATCTGTACTACAAACTTGGCAAATGTTGATGCCCATACAAACTGAATTATATGAACTGTAACTTCATCTTTTTACACCTAAAATTAGGATCTAGTATAACAATAAAAATGCATCTGTTCATACAAGAACAGATTTATGATAAAAACTACTTTCGTTTTCATTTGAATAAAAGAGATGCAATTTAGAGCTCAGATTTACCAGTTTTCATATATTGAGAGATTTGGTCAAGGTTCATTTAAACAGTAATGTACAGTAATTTAGCAGTGAAGAAAAGTAATGCAAAAGCACTTAATTACAATATCAGAGGTAAAGATACCTAAAATCGAAGAAAAGTAAGCACAATATGTGAAATAACTTACATTTCTAATGTTTCGTCTTCACACTCCTTATATGTCTTATATGCTTTCAGAATCCAAGTCGCTAGCCTGGTGCGATCTGGTACTCGGTACTCAAATAATGTGACACTGCGATAAGCATTCCATCTCCTGATCTGGACGGGAAGGTATTCCTGAATATGGACATCACCTAGAATAAAAAAAAAAACATTACGTATCAGAAAAAAATATTAAATTTATTTATTTATTTTTTAATTTTAATTTTTTCATAAAGGCTTTGCCAACCTTCTTTTTAAGGGTGGCTCAGATATGTAAGAAGGAGAGCTTTTTGTATATGCAGGCGACACAGATAGCATGAATGATGATATGAAATGAATATGAAACTCTTCAAAGTAATCTCCCCCAAAAATTAGGCGACAGACAATAAAGAGTAAGAAATGAAGGTTTTCGGTGGTTGCCTCAGTTTATAGAGGAATCGAACCCCTACTCGCCCCCGCCCTGGGATTGAACTCTGAACCCCATGCCTCCCAGCACTGAGGCCGGCAATGTTGCCACTGTACCATTGAGTCTGGTCAAATTAAATTAAATTTATTCATTTATTAGTCGAAAGAACTCTGGGTGCTTCTACTCTCTGCTTCTCTACCTCTCTCCTTTAAATAACTCTATCTCCTAACTGAATTTATTGCTGTCAGAAAAGATGCAAAGCAGGAAACTGAAATTTTGGGGAGTGCTGTCCTATAGAAAGAGTCAAGAACATTTAATGAAGATTGCCAGTTTGATGTGTGTTGTTATACCTCACATGAAGATTTTTGACCATGGTCGATCAAAGGCTATAGGTTAATTGTCATATTATATTCACTCCTTAGCCACCGGTTGTGGTCCCTCACACAGCGGTTCATTCAAACGAATGAATCACGCTCGCCCGAATACCCGCGAACACCCATGGAGTTTGCTGACTATACAATAAAATACATGTATATTCAAAATCTCTGGTGTTTGTCAATATTTTCCCCTTTTGTTTTTTATATTTTGTTCGGTATAATAAAACAAATATTACATCCCTCTGAGTTGTACAACAGGAATGAATCCCCTGCAGAGAGAGGACTGTCGCCCTTGGGCTACACTCCTCTCTCGGGGAATTCATTCCTGTTGTACACCCCACAGGGATGCTATATTTACATGACAGGAAATGGTCACAAAGAACTTTTGAAAGTCACTAGTTACAACTTTCAACCCTCAAGAGCACACTTAAACTCCTATATCAAGCTGCAAGCTAGTGTATCATATACTTCACTACCTAAATATGCCACTTTTTTGTAGTCATTTCCAATAAAATCGCTTTTATACTTTTAAAATTCTCTTAATTCGTCTGTCTCTTCTCGTGTTAACACCCCCTCCTTCAGCTGACTGCATTTGACCCATATAGATAAGTACCTGCACGCCGTACCTGCCAGATGGATAGCATTCTCTGGGGGGGGGGGGGGGGGGGGGGGGGAGCGAATGGCAGGATGCACAGCCTATTACAGTAGCGAGGACTCCAGAGGTGGAGTCCCCGCTACTGTAAGCTCTGTGCACATTTCCTGTTATGTATATAATGACCTCTATTCCTGCTAATAGACATTAAGTTTTATTATACCTCACGTGAGGATACTCTTATCCTATTGGATGAGAGCCATGTGTCAAAAATGCTGGCTACCTGTGTCTCTGTAGGTTCCTTGACAGCGGTCCGCATTCGACATAATGACACCCGTTGTCAAGGAACCGCGAATTGTAAACCTACCGTTTCATGATTCCCTCTATTGTTGAGGACGTCATGCTTTCAAGATCCCCACACGTAGTGAAAGTATGTCAAGGCCTGAGCAGAATGCTGCTGTCAACAATGATATTGTCTTATTGTTGAGAACAACGATAAAGAAAATAACATTGACCCTTCATCGTAGCCTTTATGAGTGCTTAATTAGCAGTAATGGCAGCAACCCAAGCAGCAGGCCACTTTAAGGAAGTGGGGGAGGAGGATATCACAAGACTGCGTGGAATGACGTTGTTCGGTATAATAAAACAAATGCAACATCTCTGTGGTGTTGCCAGCATGATTGGGTTCCCCTCGGGAGCTTTGTCACCCTCGGGCTTTGCCCTCGGGTGACAAAGCTCCCTCGGGGGATACAATCATGCTGGCAACCGCACAGAGATGTTGCATTTGTTTAATGTACATGTACATGTATATCTCTGCTTCTACAGGCGTTCACTGTTACTGTTAGCATATCAAGATTGCATTTCAGGCATCAATCAAATGGCAATACGATATACATGTATATAGTTAGCGCCAATTAAATATTGCCCCAGGGGTAGGGACAGTGTCACACATCTAATAACCTGGATTGAGGTAGGTAGGTAGGTAAGGCTCGGCTATGTACATGTACCCACAGTCCCGGACTCCGGAGAGTCGGTGGTTTATCATCTTTATGATTATGTTCATTTCGACATTTGACATTTGGCATTACATTGGGAAGCAGGGTTTTTACACGATTCCAGCTATCCGATCAAAACAGTGTGGGGTGACTTACCGATCACTGGTACTGCATCCAACTGTAAAGTATACAAAACGAATACAAAAATATAATTCTTCGGCCAGCTCAACACAGTGAATATGTATTTACATTTGCCCATCTTGCGTGTTCTACTTGGCCTTGGGAAACCCCCCTTATGACGTCATACTTTAAAACGAGGCTTAAGGGGAATCCCTCGTCACGGAGCACAACGGTCGAACGTGCGTTGCAAGGATATGGAATGCCATAACCAGGGCCTGCGAACACCCGCGAGCCCCTACAAGGTCTAGTAGCCGTTGGACGTCACATGTGACGTCCAACTGGACAGTAAAGGACTACACTGTGACATTTATCTTGGTGTCACTGTGACATCACAATTCTATGCCAGTATACCTTAAATGTCCAACTGGTGTGGCGTCCAAGTGGACAGTTTAGCACTTCACTGTGACTGTGACAGTGCGCTAAATGTCACTGTGACATCGCCTTTCTGCGTCGGTGATGGACAGTGAGGGGGCTAGTAGTCAAGTGTCCAACAAGTGCAGTTCGACTGATGTCCGCCAGGTGCTCAAAAATCTCCTTAATCATACACAATCGGCGTGTATCGATTAGATCACAACAAGAAATCACTCAATTTGAATACTTACTTCATAAATCTTGCACTTTAGACGTTGAAGAGCACTTACAGTGCCGTTTATACACTCCCCTGCGCCATAGAGATAGTGTCCCAACTGGCGCTGGTGTGTGACTCCTACGTCGGCCTCGCCAGCCGTGGACAGTCAGAGGGGGCTTGTAGTCAAATGTCCAACAAGTGCAGTTCGACTGATGTCCGCCAGGTGCTCAAAAATCTCCTTAATCATACACAATCGGCGTGTATCGATTAGATCACAACAAGAAATCACTCAATTTGAATACTTACTTCATAAATCTTGCACTTTAGACGTTGAAGAGCACTTACAGTGCCGTTTATACACTCCTGGTGTGTGACTCCTACGTCGGCCTCGCCAGCCGTGGAGAGTCAGGGGGCTTGTAGTCAAAAGTCCAACAAGTGCAGTTCGACTGATGTCCGCCAGGTGCTCAAAAATCTCCTTAATCATACACAATCGGCGTGTATCGATTAGATCACAACAAGAAATCACTCAATTTGAATACTTACTTCATAAATCTTGCACTTTAGACGTTGAAGAGCACTTACAGTGCCGTTTATACACTCCCCTGCGCCATAGAGATAGTGTCCCAACTGGCGCTGGTGTGTGACTCCTACGT
Organism: Maea johnstoni; assembly: GCA_963942565.1. NCBI lineage: Eukaryota > Metazoa > Annelida > Polychaeta > Spionida > Magelonidae > Maea > Maea johnstoni. The sequence goes on along the minus strand of OZ012693.1, from coordinate 32,078,624 downwards.
CGGCCTCGCCAGCCATGGACAGTCAGAGGGGGCTTGTAGTCAAATGTCCAACAAGTGCAGTTCGACTGATGTCCGCCAGGTGCTCAAAAATCTCCTTAATCATACACAATCGGCGTGTATCGATTAGATCACAACAAGAAATCACTCAATTTGAATACTTACTTCATAAATCTTGCACTTTAGACGTTGAAGAGCACTTACAGTGCCGTTTATACACTCTTGCGCCATAGAGATAGTGTCCCAACAGGCGCTGGTGTGTGACTCCTACGTCGGCCTCGCCAGCCGTGGACAGTCAGGGGGCTTGTAGTCAAATGTCCAACAAGTGAAGTTCGACTGATGTCCGCCAGGTGCTTGTAAAGTTGTTAAATCAGGGCCATTCATGTATATACCTATCAAATTTGATTACGTACCTGTGACATGTCATTGACTAACAAATAAATATACAATTTCATATTATCTAAAGTTTCTTCTGAATGTGGCCCCCATATGTAAGCTAAAAATATGTAAACAATCGCAGTCGTTTCAAACCTAGCTATTATCAACAATTGGTCTGAGGAGCATAACATTTTAATTCTGCCGAGGAAAGATCAATTATATGGGAAAAGGAATCTCACTTCTATCCCACTTTTTTCCGTTAAATTTCTGCGATTATTTCCTTTGGAACATATTGGATAAGTTGTTCTGTCTGTCTTGCTTATGTTTCACTGTTTCGCCTTAACCAAGGTGTACCGCCTGAAAGGTCTTCTAACATGAGATATGCATAAGCGCCATACAAGTCCCCTCCATGTCTAAAATTAAATATATTAGGTAAAAAGTAGATGATGAAGGAATTCAGGCTTTGTGGTTATCAAATGTTTACCTATCCCTATCTTATGGAATGAAGACCATTAAAAATTTGAAAGATTGAATAAAGACTAATATGGAGCAAAGAGGAACTCTTTTGTTAATAATATTTTTTTATATTTGATATAGCGCTCTTTCCACCTATGATATTCAAAAGCGCTTTTAAGTGGACAGTGGACAGCTGTCAAGGTCCATGTAGTCAAATAAACTCCTTTCGTAATAGTAAGGTTTTCAGCTGTTTCTTGAAGTTTTGCACACTAGTCCGGCAAAGAAAGCTGGATTTTGGGCTGAACATTCTTCTTCATTTTTTTTTCAATTGATTATGGCTGGCAAGGGTACCCACTTTTAGAATATGCCAGATGACGGGTTGGCACCCTTGGGCAATTTGAGAACTTGACCCATCTTTGCCACCACCCATGGTACAAGAATTGGACAAATTGGCCTTTCTCCGGTTTTTGCTGATCCAGATATTAAAATATAAGAGACCTACAGACCCATCCATTTACATAGGCTCGATTTATATAGGAAATAGGTATATAGGTTATCTGGGTCCCTGCTAAGTGTATTTCCTTTGTCTGAGGTCATCAACATGAGGTCTTTGGATGTTGTGGGCGACAGGAAGTCTCAAATATCGAATCCTCCAGTAAACGTTTACCCAAGAAAGTAAACGTATAACTATAACATTCACTGGAATGGTTAAACCTTCACCTAAAAAGTTGAGGTTCACTGAAAAATATTGAAGGTTCTCTGATTGAGGTGAACCTTAACATTTCAGGCGGGTAATCATTTATCAATGAAAAAATATTTGGATAGATGTTCACCTGGTAATAACTAGTTAATGCAATGTTCACCCAAATTATACAAAGGTTAATCCTTTTCAGATCAATGAAACTCCAAACTAGTTGAATCCTTACCGGTCCTTCTTACAGTGTACAGTGCCGACATTTAATTCCTGCACTGAATGTGTAGGGGCCATGGCATAGTACAAAACTGCACGTCTGATTGACACCCAGTTTCCTGGGCACGGATGCATGGATAACCTCACATGCAACTGAACATAGCTTTGATTCGCAAGGTACATGGGTCAGTAATGTGATTGGCTTATTTTTTATGACATCTTAAGATACCTTCGTCTTATCCACCTTTTATGTTATCCATCGGTTGTGTACAACCGGACACTAGGAGACGTCCGATCGACTGGTGCAGGAATTAGATGTCTATAACGTACTAGTAGTTGTCCCTGTCGGCCAATTTCAATAACATGTAGCTGCATATCTTTCCCTATAACGCAATATCAATCACACACAAGTATATGCGAAGCATTGGGCAACTTTTCACTTTTGCAAGTTAATTGATCAAATAAAAGTGTTCAACCAAAACTGTACGAAAATCTTAAACAATTTAGAATATTTATATTGAAAGAAAGATTCTTTATTTTTACACTTTGCGAAATTCGGTACTCTTTACACATCCGTAGGTGTTCCTACCATGATTTATAACGGCTCATGAATGGGAGTTCCGCACTTGTCATTCGCCGGCCGAATATTCGGAAGCCATATGCAGGCAAAGAATTGAGAGCGAAAATCCATCCGAGTCAGGGGAATTCCCCAATATTCATGACATCTGCTTGAGTAATTTTCAGGAAAGTATGTTTTAACATTCGTAACTTGTGGCTAATTGTCAAATCCCTATAATGCCATCCGACAGAGGGCATTAAACCTTGTTATTATTGCTATTCTGATTTTAACCATTTGAGTGTACCATGTGATTAGCTGATAAATTGTCATACTAGTATCGTCCCTATGGCTGATAGGACAATTTGATAGGTTACGGCCTTCTGGCCTATGACAAATATCATGGCGCCCTCTGCAACAGTCAATAAGGCTATACTATAGTATATTCTTTTAGAAATTTGAAGACATTGTTTTCCCACACAATGCAACTAGTGCAAAGACAAAGAGTTATCTAAGAATAAAGAGTAAAACGTATGGCAAAAATCATACATTTTAGCTATCAAGTTATTTGCTACCAGAATGAGCAATATTTCGAAGTAGAATAATGAAAGTGTTATATAAGTCGATGTAACGCTGTTTACCTACAGTTGTTGTCCAACTACAATTATCAATCTATTTGCTTCCTAAATAAATCATTTATAAAAGTAGAGTAGTGAAAGTTATATATGAGTCTATATAATGCTTTTCAAAAAAGACCAAAATGCAAACGAAAATAGTACATTTTAGCCAAGTGACATATTTTCTGACCCCTGTTCCATTACAATAGTCAGGGCGTGATGTCACCAGTGAGACGATGCCACTCTTGGTTGTATCAGTATTGGGAAATGTTCTTATTTTTCCAGTGTTCTTTAGTTGGTAATTTGCAGAATAGATAACTTGTGATACATCTGCAGACATATTCATTTTCGGATGAAAAACAGCACCCACATTACCGACCGGTTCTTTAGGAACTGGTACTATTACACCATTTACGGTAATACTAGGAATGGAGATTTTCCCGAGCATCCGTGGGGTACCTATGACCAGCACCTCTGTCTTGCCTGCATTACATTTCAGTTTATTTTGAGACATCCATGTATCGATGTCGGTATGGCAGTTTTGCAACTTAGCTACATGTTCGTCGACTTACAAGTTCGACTTTTTGTAGTATTGAAAGTATTGAGAACCTCAATAAACTTGGACAAATAGGGACAATTGTAAATGTCAACTGAAATACAAGTTACAGGTAGCCAATGTCTAAGCTTTTGTCCAAGGAAGGCACAGAACATTTCAGGTGCTTAAGGAAAGTGGGATTTTGGAAGTGGGTGTCCTTGATATCTTATTGTCATATTCACAATAAATGACGTTTCATGACATTATTGGCCTAAATTATCCCAAAAAGTAGTTAATAATAAAGCCTTAATGTCTGTTCACCAGGGCGGTATGGGTATTTAATGTGCGCCTGAAGGCATGCTGGTCAGACCAAGGGCCGAAGTCCCGAGGTCTGGTCAGGATGCCTGAAGGCGCACATTTAATACACATAGTGCCCTGGTGAACAGTTATTAACTTTTTATTATTGCTTCCCTGCATACGACGTTTCTTGTGCTCTTATTGATAGTATCTTGTGATATATAGTGTGCAGACCAACAATAAGCTCTGGAGGGCTTTATGAGGTGACATTTAATGCCCTGCGTAACAGGGGATTTAATGACCAGTCACATGGTACAAATCCTGATTGCTGATTGGAAAATCCAAAGCAAGCAATAATAATGGTAAATCATGCCCTACGTCCATCGTCGATATTGATCAAGATTATTGAAATTGTCTTTGTGCCAAGTTCCACAATTTTTGCAAAAGTGCACAATCTTTGCAGATGCTTGATTAAGCCAGCAGGGTATATCACACAATGGAATAATCATAACCCTGATGTTTTAAATCATCTTTAATATTAACAATATTCCACTCCCTTGCATTGATTGTATATGATCCATCCATTTAATTACCTTATGTGTCCAATATATTACCATGTACTTTTAAATCATTTTATTATACCTCACTTGAAGATACTGAATCTGTGCCGCTTATCATGGGTTTGATATTGTATTTAACACACATATACACATACGTTTGTTTGCACAAGTTCATCATTGATATGTATATTTATGTTTCATTTTGCAAAATATGAATGTATGTAACACCCTAGGTTTATTCATCTAACCCTTTACCCATTCAGAACTGGAACTTAACCCATTCATGGCAAGAGCACGTTAATGTTATTCATCTATTTATTCAGCCAATAATGTCATGAAACGTCATTTATTGTGAATATGACAATAAGATATCAAGGACACCCACTTCCAAAATCCCACTTTCCTTAAGCACCTGAAATGTTCTGTGCCTTCCTTGGACAAAAGCTTAGACATTGGCTACCTGTAACTTGTATTTCAGTTGACATTTACAATTGTCCCTATTTGTCCAAGTTTATTGAGGTTCTCAATACTTTCAATACTACAAAAAGTCGAACTTGTAAGTCGACGAACATGTAGCTAAGTTGCAAAACTGCCATACCGACATCGATACATGGATGTCTCAAAATAAACTGAAATGTAATGCAGGCAAGACAGAGGTGCTGGTCATAGGTACCCCACGGATGCTCGGGAAAATCTCCATTCCTAGTATTACCGTAAATGGTGTAATAGTACCAGTTCCTAAAGAACCGGTCGGTAATGTGGGTGCTGTTTTTCATCCGAAAATGAATATGTCTGCAGATGTATCACAAGTTATCTATTCTGCAAATTACCAACTGAAGAACACTGGAAAAATAAGAACATTTCCCAATACTGATACAACCAAGAGTGGCATCGTCTCACTGGTGACATCACGCCCTGACTATTGTAATGGAACAGGGGTCAGAAAATATGTCACTTGGCTAAAATGTACTATTTTCGTTTGCATTTTGGTCTTTTTTGAAAAGCATTATATAGACTCATATATAACTTTCACTACTCTACTTTTATAAATGATTTATTTAGGAAGCAAATAGATTGATAATTGTAGTTGGACAACAACTGTAGGTAAACAGCGTTACATCGACTTATATAAGATTTTCACTATTCTACTTCGAAATATTGCTCATTCTGGTAGCAAATAACTTGATAGCTAAAATGTATGATTTTCGCCATACGTTTTACTCTTTATTCTTAGATAACACTTTGTCTTTGCACTAGTTGCATTGTGTGGGAAAACAATGTCTTCAAATTTCTAAAAGAATATACTATAGGATAGCCTTATTGACTGTTGCAGAGGGCGCCATGATATTTGTCATAGGCCAGAAGGCCGTAACCTATCAAATTGTCCTATCAGCCATAGGGACGATACTAGTATGACAATTTATCAGCTAATCACATGGTACACTCAAATGGTTAAAATCAGAATAGCAATAATAACAAGGTTTAATGCCCTCTGTCGGATGGCATTATAGGGATTTGACAATTAGCCACAAGTTACGAATGTTAAAACATACTTTCCTGAAAATTACCCAAGCAGATGTCATGAATATTGGGGAATTCCCCTGACTCGGATGGATTTTCGCTCTCAATTCTTTGCCTGCATATGGCTTCCGAATATTCGGCCGGCGAATGACAAGTGCGGAACTCCCATTCATGAGCCGTTATAAATCATGGTAGGAACACCTACGGATGTGTAAAGAGTACCGAATTTCGCAAAGTGTAAAAATAAAGAATCTTTCTTTCAATATAAATATTCTAAATTGTTTAAGATTTTCGTACAGTTTTGGTTGAACACTTTTATTTGATCAATTAACTTGCAAAAGTGAAAAGTTGCCCAATGCTTTGCATATACTTGTGTGTGATTGATATTGCGTTATAGGGAAAGATATGCAGCTACATGTTATTGAAATTGGCCGACAGGGACAACTACTAGTACGTTATAGACATCTAATTCCTGCACCAGTCGATCGGACGTCTCCTAGTGTCCGGTTGTACACAACCGATGGATAACATAAAAGGTGGATAAGACGAAGGTATCTTAAGATGTCATAAAAAATAAGCCAATCACATTACTGACCCATGTACCTTGCGAATCAAAGCTATGTTCAGTTGCATGTGAGGTTATCCATGCATCCGTGCCCAGGAAACTGGGTGTCAATCAGACGTGCAGTTTTGTACTATGCCATGGCCCCTACACATTCAGTGCAGGAATTAAATGTCGGCACTGTACACTGTAAGAAGGACCGGTAAGGATTCAACTAGTTTGGAGTTTCATTGATCTGAAAAGGATTAACCTTTGTATAATTTGGGTGAACATTGCATTAACTAGTTATTACTAGGTGAACATCTATCCAAATATTTTTTCATTGATAAATGATTACCCGCCTGAAATGTTAAGGTTCACCTCAATCAGAGAACCTTCAATATTTTTCAGTGAACCTCAACTTTTTAGGTTAAGGTTTAACCATTCCAGTGAATGTTATAGTTATACGTTTACTTTCTTGGGTAAACGTTTACTGGAGGATTCGATATTTGAGACTTCCTGTCGCCCACAACATCCAAAGACCTCATGTTGATGACCTCAGACAAAGGAAATACACTTAGCAGGGACCCAGATAACCTATATACCTATTTCCTATATAAATCGAGCCTATGTAAATGGATGGGTCTGTAGGTCTCTTATATTTTAATATCTGGATCAGCAAAAACCGGAGAAAGGCCAATTTGTCCAATTCTTGTACCATGGGTGGTGGCAAAGATGGGTCAAGATCTCAAATTGCCCAAGGGTGCCAACCCGTCATCTGGCATATTCTAAAAGTGGGTACCCTTGCCAGCCATAATCAATTGAAAAAAAAATGAAGAAGAATGTTCAGCCCAAAATCCAGCTTTCTTTGCCGGACTAGTGTGCAAAACTTCATATTAGTCTTTATTCAATCTTTCAAATTTTTAATGGTCTTCATTCCATAAGATAGGGATAGGTAAACATTTGATAACCACAAAGCCTGAATTCCTTCATCATCTACTTTTTACCTAATATATTTAATTTTAGACATGGAGGGGACTTGTATGGCGCTTATGCATATCTCATGTTAGAAGACCTTTCAGGCGGTACACCTTGGTTAAGGCGAAACAGTGAAACATAAGCAAGACAGACAGAACAACTTATCCAATATGTTCCAAAGGAAATAATCGCAGAAATTTAACGGAAAAAAAATTGGGATAGAAGTGAGATTCCTTTTCCCATATAATTGATCTTTCCTCGGCAGAATTAAAATGTTATGCTCCTCAGACCAATTGTTGATAATAGCTAGGTTTGAAACGACTGCGATTGTTTACATATTTTTAGCTTACATATGGGGGCCACATTCAGAAGAAACTTTAGATAATATGAAATTGTATATTTATTTGTTAGTCAATGACATGTCACAGGTACGTAATCAAATTTGATAGGTATATACATGAATGGCCCTGATTTAACAACTTTACAAGCACCTGGCGGACATCAGTCGAACTTCACTTGTTGGACATTTGACTACAAGCCCCCTGACTGTCCACGGCTGGCGAGGCCGACGTAGGAGTCACACACCAGCGCCAGTTGGGACACTATCTCTATGGCGCAGGAGTGTATAAACGGCACTGTGAGTGCTCTTCAACGTCTAAAGTGCAAGATTTATGAAGTAAGTATTCAAATTGAGTGATTTCTTGTTGTGATCTAATCGATACACGCCGATTGTGTATGATTAAGGAGATTTTTGAGCACCTGGCGGACATCAGTCGAACTGCACTTGTTGGACATTTGACTACAAGCCCCCTGACTGTCCACGGCTGGCGAGGCCGACGTAGGAGTCACACACCAGCGCCAGTTGGGACACTATCTCTATGGCGCAGGAGTGTATAAACGGCACTGTGAGTGCTCTTCAACGTCTAAAGTGCAAGATTTATGAAGTAAGTATTCAAATTGAGTGATTTCTTGTTGTGATCTAATCGATACACGCCGATTGTGTATGATTAAGGAGATTTTTGAGCACCTGGCGGACATCAGTCGAACTGCACTTGTTGGACATTTGACTACAAGCCCCCTGACTGTCCACGGCTGGCGAGGCCGACGTAGGAGTCACACACCAGCGCCAGTTGGGACACTATCTCTATGGCGCAGGAGTGTATAAACGGCACTGTAAGTGCTCTTCAACGTCTAAAGTGCAAGATTTATGAAGTAAGTATTCAAATTGAGTGATTTCTTGTTGTGATCTAATCGATACACGCCGATTGTGTATGATTAAGGAGATTTTTGAGCACCTGGCGGACATCAGTCGAACTGCACTTGTTGGACATTTGACTACAAGCCCCCTGACTGTCCACGGCTGGCGAGGCCGACGTAGGAGTCACACACCAGCGCCAGTTGGGACACTATCTCTATGGCGCAGGAGTGTATAAACGGCACTGTAAGTGCTCTTCAACGTCTAAAGTGCAAGATTTATGAAGTAAGTATTCAAATTGAGTGATTTCTTGTTGTGATCTAATCGATACACGCCGATTGTGTATGATTAAGGAGATTTTTGAGCACCTGGCGGACATCAGTCGAACTGCACTTGTTGGACATTTGACTACAAGCCCCCTGACTGTCCACGGCTGGCGAGGCCGACGTAGGAGTCACACACCAGCGCCAGTTGGGACACTATCTCTATGGCGCAGGAGTGTATAAACGGCACTGTAAGTGCTCTTCAACGTCTAAAGTGCAAGATTTATGAAGTAAGTATTCAAATTGAGTGATTTCTTGTTGTGATCTAATCGATACACGCCGATTGTGTATGATTAAGGAGATTTTTGAGCACCTGGCGGACATCAGTCGAACTGCACTTGTTGGACATTTGACTACAAGCCCCCTGACTGTCCACGGCTGGCGAGGCCGACGTAGGAGTCACACACCAGGAGTGTATAAACGGCACTGTAAGTGCTCTTCAACGTCTAAAGTGCAAGATTTATAAAGTTTATGTTTAAATTGAGTGATTTCCTGCTGTGATTTAATGTACACACGGCGAGAGGGCATTCATACATAATTGTACACCTGCGGATATAATTGGAACTGCTTCAGTTGGACATTTTGCGATGTCACAGTGACACCCAGGGCAGTGTCCACATATTGGAGCTTAGTGTCCACTTGGACGTCACATGTGACGTCCAACGACTACAAGATACTTCTCGCGAGCCCGCACCCGCGTTACGTATTTCGCGGAAGAAGGGGTCTTTTTTAAAACCTCCGCATGTCCGCGATTTTGTAAAAGAAGGGTACTTTTTTCTACCCAGGTACGAAGAAAATCCCCTTACAATCCATGAAATGTCCGCGGCTCTGACGACGAGTGACTCCCGAAATGACTGGGCTTTCGAGTCTGCTGTCGCTACTGCTACCGCTAAACAGGCAGAGAATTATAACATCAAAAGTTAAAATGCGTGTTCCCGTTCATCCAATGTCAGTGTTTTGATAAAAGAAGGGGTGTTTTTTTTAACTGGAAAAGGTCAGCGTTTTTTTTTAAATAAGGGTGCTTTTTTGGCCTGAAATCGGTGCTTTAGGGGTATTTTTAAATTTTGGTGACGAGCGTATGTACCCCCTAAATACCGAAGTGCCCCCCCCCCCCCCCCCGGGAAACAGAGCTCCTGCCAACATGTATGGACCAGGGACCATCAAATTTCATAAATAAGGAGAATAATTCTATACAGACGAAAGTGTATCACAGTTTCTAAAATTTATAAAAAAAAATGATATGACCATTTCCGTCAAAGTTTTGGTCGAAACTGACAAAAGGTTTATTTTTCAACTTACAGATTGCATACTTTTAGGTCAACGTAAAAATCTACCTGTGATACCCGCCCTCCGAAATACTCTAGGCTATTCATGCACCACATTTCAAGCAAATCCGTTAACTTTTGATACCCAAAATGCTTGTTTAAAGTGATCATGTTTTGGTGAAATTTAACTGTTTTAACATAAAGAAAAGAGTTTAAACGTTTCCTTTCTGTCTGCAAGCCTATATGAGCTTTTGAGATGTCTGGTCTATTAACTCTGCTCAGGGATGGCCTAGGCACTCGAGGGTTTCCTGACTGTGAGGATGAGAGTGTATGCTTTAATTGAAATATGCAAAAATCTCAAAATGACACTATATTCAAGAAATTAACTCCACATGGCACCTTAAGTTCGGGTTTCGTGTGTCGTCAAAATTGTTCATGTCGATAAGAATTTATTTATGTTTTGTGCAGAAAAGAAACCTTACTTTTGTACCATTTATGATTGTGTACAGAGAAAGAACAGTCAATGAATGAATTACGAATAAAATCATGAATATTCGTTATTCATTTATGAATATTCAACATTAGTTATGAATATTCAAAAATGTCATTTTTGTCCACTGTTACTTGACATATTGGTCACCACAGTCCATCAAATTCAAATAATTAGTGCTTCCTTGGAGTGGTAAAGGGGACAGATAACCAGCTTGCACAAAAATAGGCAACAAGATATTTTTTTAAATGTCAATTTTCCAAAAAACGGCATTTTTTTAAATCTTGTTTTTTGGAAAAAGTGATTTTTTTCCAAATCTATCGTTTTCAAGAACAACAGCGGAAAAATATAATTTTTCTACCGTTCACACCTGCACCATCGTAGTTCATGGAAACTTAGATGAGCAAACTCTTAATTCAAGATGGAAAACAGTGGAAAAAAATTCTGCTGTTTGTGGAAAACAGCCGGAAAAAGTGTTTTTATTTTCTGCCGGGCCGTTCGCACCTGCACCATCGTAGATTACTTAACTGAATTTGTTTAGATCAAAGAAGAGATATATAGACTTATTATAAGTCTCTGATCAAAGTAATCTGGTCATGTTGTACTTTCTCTACGCCTACGGATGGATTGGGAATGGGTTGGGATATCATAGTTGATTGTTTGCCCACAGTGACCGGTTATTGAAGATAACTGTTTTCAAATCGTTATTCTACTAGAATTTCTAGTGTTGTCTTAGCACTGAGGAATCTGTTCGCACTAACAGCTAGTTAAAATCGAACTTTAGCAAACTAACTTTTTCATGAAATACTCCCCAGGTATAAGGTCCTAGCAATATAGCGGTGGACCGAATGAACCGAATCGATGTGCCAAATATTGCCAGACGTAGACTAGCACCAGTCTATAATCACTTCACGCACGCAGTAGCTCAGAGGACTGGCACTAGTCTATGTCAGAAGCCTTGCTCTCAGAACGAGGCTGATGTTACATTTTCTTACAAGAAATTTGATTGGACATTGTGTAATCGTCCATCCAATCAAATTATGCTTTACTTTTATCCATAGGGGGTAAATGTGTGGTGTTGGCAAGTGATTGTACATTTACTGTGGGAGTTGGAAGTGGGTTTTGAGAGGGAGTTTGTGTTTAGAAATCTTATAAAATTAGAATGGTAAGTATGTCGTTGAATAGTCTAGCCTACACACAATTAAATACTTCGTCAGAGAATTATATACTGATTTTTAAGTAGATCTAGAGGTTAATCAACGCAGCTTTATCAGCACAGTGTGAGATCATTTTACACAAGTTTGCAAGTTAGAGTCACAGTCTGACAGTGAGTTTACTATTTAGTAAAGACTAAGTGTCTAGATAATTAATGACAACTGTCATTCTCTCTCATATGTCAATTGATTAGAAGAGGCAGCACTGAGCGACTGAGAAAATAGATGTAAAACGTACTGTAGGTCAAATAATAGTGGAACTGCAGCAGGGTGCAACATTATGGCCATTGTCGTTTTTTGCCGAATTCACTTGCAACGGTGCCAGTGGTTTTGTTGCATGCTGTCATGTCATGCTCCAATGTCCAGCTTAGAAAAAGATGAGGCAAAGGATGAGTAATAAAGATACATAGATTTTCCCTGGTGCAACATAGCTTACATAGGTGCCACTAAAGTAGAGCTGCACTCACCACTCACAAACTCGAGTGGCTCGAGCCCTGGGCCAAACTCGCCGTGCTTGAGCTGAAGTGTTCGAATCGTGAGCAAGTCTATGTTGGAAACACAAACGTAACACAGAGCACCTAACAAACATTATTAACATACATAACTGCTTATCGCGGTCATGTTTTCTTTACAATCTCCAATGTATACATTCAAGCGGTGTTGAGTGTTATTCTGACCTTTGTACCTCGTCAACAATCTGTATACTGAGTTAATTTTGCGCATATAAAGTAATGTACATACTACATAGTAATGTGCATGCGAGGCAACTTCCTTAGATGTGCAGTTTAATTTTTGCATATGAATGTTGAATGAGAAGCCATCATATCAGGGTGTTGTACAATACTAGCTAAGCATGAGGATAAGATCATCTTATGTCCAAATAATGGTGCACAGTTTGATATAAATGCAGAATCCTGGGGTGAGCAAAATATGCATTAATTAAACATACAATATTAACAGTATACAGTTTATTTTTGACAAATATAAATGTTTTATGATAAAGATTTACAGCTTGATGAATAGTCTAGGATAATGCTTTCCCACACCCAATCCTTACAGAAAATGTTACACAGAGTATCAAATTTGTGCGAGTTAGAAGGGATTAGCAATCATTAAAGTTTTGAATTTTCCTTGTAGCAGTGGTTCTGAACAGGGTATGGTCATTTTTGAATTTTTATTTAGTAAAAATATGTTTTGAAAATGTTTTCTGCTTTAACTTTCAGTCTGCAATATTCAATTTCCAAAGTCTCCTGACGGTGGTATTACTCCTCATTTGCACATGTGCCTACATACGGTCATTAGCACCCAGACTACTCGACAAAAATAAGGAAGGGTAAGTCTATTTACTTGTCTTATCTAATCAGTAATCTATCTTGTGTTGACTGACTTCACGGGAAAAAGTACCATGATTGACTTGTATGCAATCTGATTTTTTTCATGCTTTTTCATTGCATCTTTGCAAACTCGTAGGTGTTTACAAATATTCTTTTTGCATCCTGACCTATTTTCATATTGCATAAAAATATGAAAAAACATAACATGGCTCCTTTGTTTATGGAATTACTCAAGTAACTCAACAATAAAGCTTACTAGTTCAGATTTATATACATGTGTCTTTGCCATGAAAAAGGTCCCAGTTTGCCATTTTTGACCCTTATACTCTGTTAATATTGATAAAAATGTTCACGAGTTCCTATAGTTTTAATTTACTTCATTCATGTAAGCATGACCGTGTAGCTTAATTTCCTTGCAGGTCTGCTCACTCATATTGTTAACATTAACCCCCTAGGTAGCAGTGAACCTTGGCTCTCAGTCAGTTGATCAAGAAGCTAATCTTGTGGTGACATTGTGAACCTTATTGTACAATATAATGGTTTGGTAGCCAATTTGTTATATAGCAAAATCTTTCACATTCACTACCAGCAAAAATCTGTCCTCTCTTCAAAGTGATTTTTATTGCATGTAATCATATATATATTTTCATTGTAGAATACTGGGAATATTCTGGAAGTGTGCCCGAATAGGAGAGCGAAAAAGTCCATACGTAGCTGTGTGTTGTATAGCTATGGCAGTCAGCATTCTTTTCTGGTCATGATGATAACCAAACACATCGACTGAACTTGAAAAGACATGGTCCTTGATAACTAAGAGTAAGAACTGAATGCTTTAAAAGCTTAGGATCAAGGAAATGAGAAAAGAGCATCACTGAAATGAAATGGTGCTGACCGTGCTGTACAATATGGCATTCGTAGCCTGAAGAGAAAATTGTGCATTATTACAAGATGTTCAAGTTAACCCTTATGTTGCTTGTTGCTAATTCGACCAATACAAAATGATGCAAAAAAACTGAGAAATGAATGAAACACTGGCATATGGGTACTCATCTAAAAGTTCGGAGCACAAGCTTTCCAATGAATACCAACATGACAGAGTTTAGGTGGTGTTTTAGAAATATTTGCATCCTAATGCTTCTGACAAAAGTAGCCTCTGCATTGGAAGGGTTAAAGCAGGATGATGTATGCTGCAGCAGAGGATGTGGATGGAAAGCAGCCTGGTGGACTGTTGCTGGGGACCTACGCAGACAGTCACAGTTATCCTAGTGGACAACACCCTTGAGACTTGTTACGTGGAATTTTTGTGTTGATTTCAGATATGCACATGTGCTGCAAATAAAACAGTTACCGTACCAGAGCCTTCATAGAGAAAAGTGGAAACAGGAATTATATTCCTTTTAAGAAGCCGAAGATCTTTACTAAATGAAGCCGTAAATGATGTAATAAGTTATTTAAGGTATTATTGAATTTGTAAGTAGAAAAAACAACATTGGATTTTATTGGAATTTCTCTCCTCACTTTATGACAGTAAATGTCTGCATATTTGCTAGCCTTATTTTTGAAATAATAGTCCGTTCATCTTATGTCTTCAATTCTGAAGTCTTATTCGCTAATTTGGTACAAAAAATAACTTGTTATTGCTTAAACGCTATTGCTGTTTTGCTAGGCTTACCTTGTGTGATTGCTGTCTCATTATGTGCTCACCTCCTGTTAACATTTCAACATGAAAATGGAAGTTGAGGAGATTGACTCTTTGAGTGTCCATGTTAACCCTTATGCTGCTGGTGGCTAATTTGGCCAATACAAAATAATGCAAAAATCCTGGAAAATCACTGAAACCCTGGCATATGGGTACTCATAAGAGAATACTCAGCGAGAGCTTTCTAATGAGTACCAATATGACAGGGTTTAGATGGTTTTCAAAGATTTTTGCATTCTTGTGCTTTGGACAAAAGTAGCAGTGGCATTGGAAGGGTTAAAATGCTTGAATCTTCTTATCATACAGCATTAGCATTATGATAGTTACTAGTAATACTCGCATTCACAAAGTCTCAGAGCTGTATTTTCAACTAACGTTTTTGGCTAAAGATATAAGCACTTGAAATCTAAGGAGTTTCTGGTTGTCCGAAGTCCAATGCTGCAAGGGTGTAAAAGAGTGTAATACCGGTAGTGCCAATTATATTTTAGTTATTCTAGTGGTCTTATTGAAACTCAACTAGGTCCCGATTTCTCATGATTGCTATTTGTACAGTGGTAATATCAATCAAACATTTTCCTCCTCTCATTATTTTATACTTTCAACATTTGTTTCTGTTTCAAGGAGTGAATTGCGAAGGTAGCCATAGGGTTGTGCTCTGAGAATGATTAGGTTTAAAGACTGAGGGAAAACCTTATATGGCCTTCGTCTTATTATGAACTATCCTTACCTTGTGTTAGAACATTGAAGGGCACTAGCCCCACCATTTCCTAGAAAAAAGCTTTGATATTGAACGAGTCTCATGTGATCTGTTTCCTTCTATACTGTATCATTTTGTCCAGCAGTTATTGAATAGCTACTCAAAATATAAAAATGGTCTGATTGAATATTTGAGTTATTCTAATCAATCATATTAAAGGATAGTTCAATTTAATATTTGAAATAAGCAAATTCTAACTCAATAAAGTCAGGTGCGTCACAGTATTTATTGTTTATGGTTAAGGAGATACCTTTATTACACTGATCTACTGATATTTAATTTCTGCAGGGGGCTTCAATAGATTTCTACACCAGATTACCTGAATGTCCGTACAACCCATGCAGCCCATTTCATTTACCTGGCTATACATATAGCTAAGCATGTTCAGCATATAAAAAAATTGTATTTATAAAATTGTTTCTTGAAGAAGCTTTAAGGCATAGTATTAATGTATATGGATAATGGAATGTATGCACATCATAGGGACGTAGCTGTGGTTGACAGGTCTCTTGTTTAAGGAATTAAGTACTACTTGTCAAAGGAATCATGTAGTATTGTACATCCATGGATAAAAAATGATGGGATATATGACATACGCAACTGTTAAGTAAAGAAGATATTTATTGCAACAATTCTATGTAAAAAGGATTTAAGAAAATACAATCTTTTTTCAAACATGGCTTTTGTTCTATTTGACAATACCTTTTTCTGATGCTATATATATTATGAAATTACAAAGAAATAGTAACGAAGTAGCGCTCCTCATTTCAGCTATGTACATTATCTGCTCCGAGCGGAGAGCACCTCCAGTGGTCTAACAAATGAATAGTCAGAGGATGGATTATTCCTCGAATATTCTACTGTAAAACCTTTTATTACCACGCCCATTTTTATTCACGCAATGTCTATGATATAGACCAGACTATCTATGGTATGGGTTATGTCCAATCATAGTCATAGCCAACAGGGTATCTGGGTGTCATTTGGACACTCAAGACACCCAAAATGTAATTTATTATAATGTCATGTTCAAACATATAATTGAATTTTCTTATAGGGATATTATGCCCTATTTTACTAAGTAAATACATGTTTATGGCTGTAATCTGAGTATATTGTGGTCTTTCTTGAAAAATAGGATGTCCACCCCAAAATTGAATAATTGCCAATTTTGAGCACCCAGTTTTAAAATTCTTGCTTAGGCCTTGTGTCCAATCATCGATTAGGCTATGGGAAGTGAATGGTGTTTAGGGAGAATGAAAAACCATAAAAGATAATATTAGACCAGATCACAAACCACACCCTCTCTCCTCAAGCTCCTGTATGGCAGACTCAGATGCACAAAGTGGGATGCTGAATAGTCACAGGAAAACCTGAAAACTTGTCTTAATTCATAGGAGCATTATGGTGTAGATTAACATGGAATGTAGGAAAGAGTAACAATAAATAGGTATTGTACAACTGGTACAAGTCGTATCATAAGTCAACCACAATGAAAGGAACATTTCCCCTTCAAGCTCTAAAATAATTTTTATGCAACCTGCTATTCACAACTGACTTAACTTTATTAACATAGGTAATTAAGCATGATAGAGTAGCTTATCTAATATGTGTCTTGAAATCAACTCGAAAAAATAATAAAATAAAAATATTTTCAAGTAAAATGCATGGACAAAATTATGTAGACTTGCATTTGACATGTATTTATAGTAGGTTTTACCTTTTATAATCATGTTTCTTACATGTCACGACTGCAGGTATCACATGTCATCAAATACAGGGGTAAAACACCTCTAGAATAAACTATCATTCTAATATATTTCAGGTAAATGCATGCGATTACATTTTTAAGCGATAGTCAAAGGTAATGCAATGGAAGACTATGCACACCTAGAAGTAACTTTGAACAGTCATAATAAAACTTCCCTTCATGTATTTAATACATCTGCATTATCACCAATCAATATCTTGCATGGTCAATAATTGGGTGATAGTCTCATAACATTTGAACGATATTGAACACTTAAGATACTCAACTTGAATATGCTTTGTGTATGTAATCAAACAAGAAGAGTAATAGAACATTATATAACATTTGCATAGGTATCTACAATGTCTGAAAATATATTAAAATATGTCCAATACCCAATCCAAAATTAGTAGGGTTAACAGAGATATAGAGACAGCATTGATTCTGAAGTGGTGGACTGTAGGGTGTACACATTACAATCTCTCCGAAGTACAGAATGGACATAAGTTTACAGCTCCTGTCAATACATATATATATATATATATATATATATATATATATATATATATATATATATATATATATATATATATATATATATACATATATATATATATATATATATATATATATATATATATATATATATATATATATGAAACCTTCAAAGGGACCAACTTAATGGTCCTTTAAGCTGTACTACATGTACCATGGTTTTTGCCACAGTACCAAGCCTAGTTGCACACCAACCTCAAATGTGTCGCTAAACCAGAACTACCAGTGTTAAGAGAGCATACAGGACGAGCATGCAGCAAGCTAAATGAAGAAGGGTTAAATCAGCAGAGCTGACACAGCAGAAAGAAAAGCCAACTGAATGTTGGAGTGAGGAATGTTTTATGGTATATAGCACCTCTGCATAACATTATTCATCTGTTTAATAGGCAGGTTTCAAATACCAAATATTTTGCCATTTAGTTTTATCAGGCTAAAAGAAAATGGGCAGAATTACAATCGTAGTAAATAGAGCAAGACCTTTTTGACAGGCACAACCTTCTATAAAGAGTTTTCAATTTTGACTTTATGGGGTAATAAATAAATATTTTTGACATAATATGCTATCAAATGTAATTGGTATAAGTAGCAAAATCTGGATGGGCAGAAATTTTGAAATTGCTGTTTTAGAAAAGGATTGTTAAAATCCTGGCTAAGACCCTGCTTCTAATCCTCCTTCGGTACCCTTCTCTTATCAACCAACTGCAGAAGGAACATGCCAAATATTATACAGGCGTGATCAATGATCATTCGCCATTGATTCCAGTATTCCACACCTCGCTTTTTATTCCAGTATTTCACGTCACAATCAATAAAAGAGGTACTTATTATAAGCAGAAAAATGAGGCACTGGGATACATCATACACAAAGTATCCAGCCAGAAAACAACATGCGCATGTTGCCAACAGCACAATATAAAGGTAAAGAGTCACTTGTCCCCCTGGGAGATGCTGCAGAAATGCCTGTCTGTCTTCTTTGCTCTGGACGTATATGTACGCCAGTGCAATCTGGTATATCCCCAACAGAGTTTCTGCTAATCGGCGCAACTGAAAACTTCTTGGTTTTGCACTCACAAAGTAGCTGAAGAATAGGAAAATTGAGGCGGCTCCAACAGTGCGAGTTGTCATTCGTATCTGGAAAAAAATGATGGATTTAGCAAGTGGCACAAAACAGTGTGATTTTACATACATAAAAAACTTATATAAAAACTAAATCATTAATATGAAAAATATTTCTAAATTGATTTATAAATGTTGATGGTTAAAAAAGAACCATGGGTGCGTATATGGTACATGACTTGACATACAAGATAGCCCCATAGCAAATGGCTAACAAATCATTGAAAATTAGATGTTAGAGTTACTAAAACCTGGGAAGAAGTCCCCCCCCCCCCCCCATTTGAGCTACTCAAATTTTAGGGAACTAATTAGCCATTATAAGGGGTACTAATTCTAATTCTAAAAGGTGGTAGGACTACTAAGTCTTGGGAACTAGCAGTCCTACATAAGCTACTGGAACGTTTTGGAATTGAGCCATAAATCTGAGATGTGTATGCATATACCTACTAGTGCTTGGATGATTATTTGGCAACTCCATTGAAGGTCTGGCGAAGCCAGACCGAATCGTTGGACAGACATTTGCCAGAGTGGATAATGCTTAGGCCACTCCAATTCAATTACTTGTCTTACGAGCTTTTTTTGGAAAAAAAATCCTGTCAGACTCCAAAAAAAAAGAAAAAAAAAGTCATCTTTGGTGTCTTACGGACGAAAGTGGTTTTAAAATTTTCTGTCAGACTCCAAAAAAAAAAAGAAAAAAAGTGCAAGTTTTAAGAATATTCTTTGTAAGTGTGATTCAATCAACTACAGGAAGCTATCATTGCTGTAGTAGAGCCTCAGACTTGAGGAGGTATACCTCCCACCCTTCAGGTTACAGGGATTAATAGATTGATTGATTTTATTTAGTTGAGAATAGGCTGGTAGAAACATTTTGCTACCAGTCCTAGTCGTCAGACTCTAAAAAAAATAAAATAAATAAAAAAAGTCACATTTTTCAACTTTTTTTTAAATTCCAAAATGGCTTATTTCCTACCTCCTGAGCATGTAAGACAAGTAAATAAATTGGAGTGGCCTTACATGTTTAAAATTTTTGTGTCTCTGAGCATACAGTGTACAATGTGCGCAGTATTCAAAAATGGCGACCGTTTGTTTTGCTTTCGGCAATGCATCAATGTGGCTACAAAGTCAACCAAAATCAATTAACATATCCAAATAATCGATGCAAAAATAATTTGCATCTAAACCATAATACGTACCCTGAGCCATTCGCGGTACTTGAGTTTATCATTGGTGTAGAATGCATAGGCGAGATAGAAGAGCTGACAGGCGTGGATCATGGCGGCCTCCTTCCTCTTCATGTTGAAGGACATGCAGCAGCCCAGGGCGATGGCCAGACCTATGTTGGCATAGATGATGTTGGGATGGATTGGTGGGTATCTAAAAAATAAAAAATATCAAATTTATTTCAAGATGTACTTTTACTAACAGGTTTAGGAGACAAGGATATATTTTGGGCCCATTGGACAATTGGCATAGATGATGTTTGGATGGATTGGTGGGTATCTAAAAATATGAAAAATAATCAAAAGATTGTGAAGACATACTTGCACTAACAGTTGCTTTGAAAGTGAGGATGTTTTTGGGCCATTGGACAATTTGGAATGCCAGGCAATTGCAACAAAAAAGTTTTGGTTAAGCGTTTAATAAATATAACATAGTATTACAAAAGTTCAGGGGTATAAATGCAGGCACGGACATAAGCACTTTCCCGCCTGCCCCGGCAAGTGAATTTTTGAAAAAAGGGCTTTCCATAACGTAAGCCTATATGTCTCGAATGTTAGTTTGCACTTGTCAGAATGGGCAAGCTGATTTTCCCAACACTACACATGCACATATAGCAAATGGCACAAATACTCAGAAGTATGCAAATAATGCAACAAAATTAAGAATATATATTTTTTCAAATCATTAAATCTACAATGAATAATAGAAGTCATTGTATACGTAGCATATCGCGGTAACTTATGTAGGTACCTGAAATGACATTTTGAGCACAGTTCAGTCTGGAAAACATAGCTTTTTTATGTCTAACTCACATCTAACATTACCAGTCAGTCCCGAGAGATTTTACATGGGTGGATTTTTCGAGTATGGGGCTCATAGTCGGTCTGACCCAATCTTGGCTTACTGTATTTTCCACTTTTTTGTTACAGAAAAATTGGTGTTTCCCAAATGTTGAAGCTTGACAAACCTATTAGGAGCACTATGTCTTATATCTGTAATAGTCGTGTATATCTACTTTATGTCTTTTCTCCATAAGATGTTGATGTTGCTCATTAGGTCCCATTGTAAAATTTGCCTATTGCAAACAGTACAACAGTCCTTTTACTTTCCTTCATTTTATGCACCAGTCAATTGAATCCCCTGGAAGGAGGGGGGGGGGGGGGAGGAATGGCCGGGTGATGTCAGGCTTATTCAGTTTAGAACACCAAATTGCAGCCCAACGGGGTGGGAACATCAATAATTAGTAGAACGAGGCTGATAAGCTGAGGCACATGGCGGGGATAATGAATTACGAAAATCATGGCGATAATTTATGAAGTGCGCAGAATTACCCAATATGCAAAAGCGCACTTTACATACTTTCGCGCTCACTTCAACTTTAAAATTGTGCCAAACAAGCAATTAACAACTGATTTAAATAAAACAAAGTCGGAATTATAGAAATAAAAAAGATAGAGTATACAAATGTGACTGGTTTTGGGGGTTATTTCAAGCTATAAACATGAGCGCCCAGTTTTCTGGGCACAAGTGCTATTTTTTTAAATGCTTACATCTCTAACGTCGGTGGAGGCCAACACAGATAGCATAGTAAACATCAGCAAGGTACCAGAGTTATAGTTGCTTTAACTAACCAACACACTAATAGTTTACTTTCTAATTCATTTTTCATATTTTTAATGTCCACATGGTTCACAAAATGTGCCTCAGGGGTGGGAATAAGTAAAAAAAAATGTGCCCTGGGGGATGGGGACTATGCAGAATATGGTAGAATATAAGAAGGTCAGTGCACCATCCCGGCCCCTCCCTCCCGGGAATTCAATTAACTGGTCACTGGTGCATAATTTTTCAGAAACGTCAAGACACAAGCTAAATGGTCAACTCAATGTGATAAAATGATACTCCAACACAGTGAACATTCACACGGGGTCAAGGGTTGGGACACTTTGAAGTCATGTACAGTGTTGTACACACAAATGCCCCACCCACTAAAATGATTTGCCTTGCCACCACTAGGTGACGCCCCCGTGAAACGTAGTCGTACATTATTTATGCTTAGCCGGTACCTTTCATGACAAAAAAATACATATCTTTGAAAGGAATTGTCGAAATGAATTAGACACATTACTCACGTTTCTCTTTTAGCTCTTTCTGCCAAAAGTAAGACTAATGTTATGGCATTAACGAAGGGAAAACGTGCTAAAATATAAGCACAGACTCTGGCAACTCGGAATCTTATGGAAGCCGCCATCTTGGTTGTGACGTCATTAGCAGGTACTTCCTTTGAAACAGGTCTAGGGAGATCATTAAATGCTGATCTTATTTTTCTTTTTAAAAGCATTTAAGCTATAAAAGCACGTTAATATCCAATTCATTCTGTTTTACCATAAATTGACGGTTATTGGAAATGAGTAGATATATAAAATATTGTATACAAGAATCTAATAATTTGTATTTATTAATCTTTATGGACCTGATGTAAGCAAAAGCAAAGCACAAAATGGAATACACAATATAAGATATGGTTCAAAATTCATGAAGGATGGCAATATTGTCTGAGGTGAGGATGGTTTAAATTTGTATATGTTGGACTTCATACTTCCAATATGATAATCACCTTACCATATTCACCATGTTATTATGATCTGGCTCTTTAGCTGAAAAGGGGGTTGTTCCCTCAATGTCTGGCCACACAAAATTAAGCCACAACACACTCTGACCATTAGGTTATTTTGACAGCTTATCTTTAGCTGCATATATTTCCATGGAAAAGAGATTATCATTCAGGGTTGAAACTTAAATTGTTTAGCCTGAAATCCATGTCATGTGGCATATATGATAAAGATTTTGACAGCAATTTTGAGGAGATCACATATCAATAATCATTTGTCAGTTACAGTAAGGCCCTGTATAGTGGAAGGAAGAAACTGAGGTTTGGATTAGGAAGTTTAGCAGTTAGCACTTGACATTTTGATATAATTTGGTAATGGTAACTCATATTTTAATATTGCACCCTTATCAAGATGTTTATAAAACGCACAGTCTATAAAAACTTGGGGCAAATGGAGGAATTAATGCTCTGTTATGACTGTTAAAAAACAAATTATAAAAAAGGCCAGTGCGGCAGTGCCCTCGCCAAATAATCTGTTACACCAATTGCCTTGACTAAGTACTATTTTTCTCAACAGACCGATTAAGAGGTGTGGTTGTTGTTGTTGTTTGTTGTTAGAGATCCGTAACCGCATTGTTCCCACGGGGTCGACTCCCGAAGGAGGACCTACGGAGGTCTCCCCTACCACCCAGGCCACTCGTCACCCCCGGGCCTTATTTACCTCTCTGTTCCCTCTCCCCCCGTACTATTGTCATGCATCCTGCATCCGGTCAGTACCCCCCCCTGTACTCCCGTCCTGTACATATATCCTACCAAGTCTTTGGTCTGTTTCTTCCTTGTCTTCTTGTCTTACACATATATTCAACCCCACAAAAGGAGAACCCCTCAACAAATCTCAAACCCCACACACAAACTGTGTTAATTTATTATATCAATAACCGAACAATAAACAGTAAAGCTCCACTTCGTCTCTCCTCCTGTGTCCTCCATGCCTACCTGTTTCGGTGCCTCTCCCTTACACCATCGACTCTCTTCCCCTTTACCGTTTAGTCTGAATCAACAACTGTGTTAGATAAAAGGAACATAACATATATGTATACAGGCACACCCCTATCGCTTCTCCTCTTCTCTCTTTTTCATCATCTTCCTCACCCCATCTCCCACTGTCCTTGCCAGTACTTCTGATGGCTCCCCGACTAAACCCACTATCTCCTTCAGTTGTTCTCCTTCTTCTTTGCCCCCCCAAACTTCCCATCTTTCTTCCCCCCATATTCGCCTTACCTTCCCCAACATTCTGTTTCTCTCTACTCTGTATGCTTGACATTTAAGCACTACATGCTGTTCGTTTTCGACCTCCCCTTCTGTGCATTTCTGGCAAGTTTTATCTTGAACTGTCCTCCCTGTCCTATTCCTCAGACCTAGTGATCCTGCTCTGATGTTGAAGACCGTTCTGCCTTCTTCTCTGTCTAACCACTCCTCAAATTTCTTTTCTTCCTTACTTCTGTATTTTTCTAACGTGCTCTTATTTCTCATCCCCTCTTGCCACTTCCGCTTATCCCTTTCTGTTACTGCTGACTTCACTTCCATTTTCCATGTATTTCGGCCTAATCTTAAACTTTCTCCCTCCAGCCCCACCTCCTCGGTCATTACATTTATTATGCCCATCCATGGTAATCCCTTTTCTTCTGCCATGTTCCATGCTTGCCTAGCCCACCTCTCCCGCTCCAGCGATGCTACCCTGCCTGCAAACACCAGTTTCTTCTCCATTACTCTATTTTCGAAACTAACCCAACCTAAATCGCCATAAATTGCCTCAAAACCTGTCCCTTTTTCGCCCCCTATAGCCCACCTTCCTACTTGCCTCTCAATTATCTCTAGCTTATGCTTGTCACTCTCTGCCATGTCGAAAACCTCCACTCCATATAAGATGCTAGGGATAGCCAGAGCTTCCCACAATTTGGTCACTACTCCTGCCCTTTGGTATGTGTCTGACGTTACATTCTTTATCACCCCCTTTATCCTGTTCGCTTTCTTGATCACATTTTTAACGTGCATTTTGAACATGCCCTTTACCCCTGAGAACCATATTCCTAAGTACTTGTATTCTTCCTCCTCCTTAATCTCCAAACAGTAGACGTCCCCTTCCTGTATCTGCCCCTCTCCCACTTGCCATCTTCTGTCCTTGCTGCTCTTCTTTCCTATGTTTACTACCTTGCTCTTAGACGAATTAAACTGCATTTTCCATTCCCTTCCATACTCCCCTACCATTCTCAACATCTCCCTTAAATCCCCTTCCCCTTGACCTGTGACGACCATATCGTCCGCAAAGAACAAACCTGGTATTGTAACCTCCCCAACCTTGACCCCGAGTCCACTTTCGACTAACCTATCTCCCAGCTCTGCCAGATATATCGCAAATAACACCGGTGACATCGAACATCCTTGCTTAAGTCCCTCTTTCACCTCAAACCAGTCTGTCTCTATCTCCCCAAATCTTACCTTACATGTGTCCCCTTTATACAGCTCTTTTAGTACTCGCAGAAATTTCCCCCCGAACCCGTATCCCTCCATCTTTTTCCAGAGACCCTCTCTCCACACTCTGTCATACGCTTTCCTCACGTCCAAAAAGGCCACCTTCATATTTTTCTTCCTCTTCCCCTGGTCAAAAATCTGCCTTAATATAAACGCTATTGTTCTGGATGATAGACATTTTAGTGTAATTCGATCTCAAAGCAGAAACAATGTTTCAAAAAGATACCTATTTAGCAGGGACTACCAAAACTTTCTATGGAGCTGCATGACCCCACAGGACAAATGCACCCACATATCCCATAGTGCTGAGGAGGACAGACTTGCGGGTGGTCTTATTTGAAAGGTGACACATATAGGCACATTTTGAACCTAAATCATCATGATGGTGCATTTGCCCTTTAAGGGGGTGTAGGCTTCAGCACATTTGTGTAGCTTCAAATATCTTCTATGATCTTCTCCCATTTCTTTTTAAAGTATAAGTTATTAATGGCTTTATGTATCTATATAGTACTTTCAAGATTAGTATTGGTCCATATCAATATAATTCAAGAATGTTCGGCCCTGTAAGTCAAGTTGTATGGGCTAAAAGCAAATGTAAATCACTACATACATGGCTGGTTCATTTTCTATACAACCCTTTGCTTATTTCAGGTCTTATCATACTGACACCAAAAGCTGCAGAGTTGATCGCATTCGAAGATGGCCTCCCTGTTTGACCAGTATGAGCAGGCGTCTTCCAGACGACAGGTGGCGCCACAGGCCAGACAGGGGCTGCACGCTCCCATAGCAACAGGATTCATCAACGCTCGGCTGGAGGATGACACGCCCATCTTCAACAAGCAGAGGATTAGCTTTAAGTAAGGCTCTCTTTTCAACACCATTTTGTCTTTAACTGATGCAGGGCTCGACATTGGTGCTTGCCCAATTGCCCCGGGCAAGTAGAATTTGTAAATTATAGCTGTGGGGCAAGTGAAAACTGCATCTTGCTTGCCCCACTGGGAAAGTACGCTTTGTATATTTCAGGTTTACTTTTGAGAATGTGTGCAAGTTTCGTGGTCTGGCATCCAAGCATGCCCTAGAAAATATGCTTTCACATGCCAGAACCATGTTCTACTTGGTTTTAAATGAAATATTATAAAACCTGCAATTTTTTAAGGGCAAGTGAAAGTTGGAGTAGGGCAAGTGAAAATTGAGTCTCACTTGCCCTACGGGGCAAGTCGCTACAAAAGTTAACGTCGTGCCGACGTGCCCTGTGATGTGCTTTAAGGATATATTCAATGAAATGTCAAACCGCTTGTGCATATAGTACAAATATTCTTCAAAAAGAATGCCTTGAAATAGAAAGAGATATATAGCCCTATATTGATGCTTGAGAAGTACATCCCCCTTCCATTATCTTGTAATTTAGCATTACCTAATACTCATCTAGGTCAGCCAAACATTAAAAATAAACCTCCCCCTCAAAATAATTACATACATGTTATTGTTAATTCAAATTGTTATCACTTTTTATGACAATGCCCCTGGCAGTAGGGCTCTCAAACTCTAGGTGATCTAATATTTAAAGTGTGCCCATTCTTAGTCTCTAGATATATTAATTACCAATACCTCCTTCTCCAATTGAGTTTGGACCCGCAAACTCGTAAGCTTTGGATACTCTCAACATAACCTCCAACATAAAGTATATTTAAACATTTCAAAAATGGATATATATTACATTATATTATTTAATGAATGCAGATATTTATGGGTTAAGATTACTACTTGTTTGCTTGATTTCAGTCCTCCAGAGTCCAGACCCTGTGTGTGTAATAGCTTCTTGGTGATGATTGAAATGTTTATAGGTTAAGATTATTTTTTGCTTGATTTCAGTCCCCCAGACCCGATCTGTCATCTGTGTGTGTGTAATAGCTTCCTGGTGATGGCGATGAGCAGTAACATTCTGCTGAGGATAGACCTGGAACAGCCTGACAACCCTGATGGTAAGCTCCTGAACCCTTCCAATGCTAAGGCTACTTTTGAGTTAAGCACAAGGATGCAAAGAATTTTGAAAACCATCTAAACCCTGTCATGTTGGTATTTATTGGATGGCTGTCACTGAGTACTCTCAGATGAATACCTACATGCCAGGGTTTCAGTTATTTTTCAGGTTTTTTTGCATCATTTTGGATAGGCAAAATTAGCCACCAGCAGCATAAGGGTTAACTGTTCCAATACTGAGGTTACTTTCGCCCAAAGCTCCTTAACCCCATTCATGATTGTAGCGCCCAAAACTGGGTTATCTGTGTAACAAAAGAAATTTTCAAAAAACATTTAAAGGTGGAAGGTTAATCACAAATAAACTAGAAAGATTCTCTCAAATATTTTTTCTCTTCCGGATTTTTTCTTTTTCAAGTTATTTTTTTAAAAGTATCATTTGTCTATACATCATTTGTCAATGAGGACTCAAGGCATGCGTGGCTTAAGGGTAAGATTTTACCTAGTGAAATTTACAGATTCTTATAAGGCTATACAGTTTATATTATTCATATTGCTCTTTTATTCTTGGTTCTTGGTTTGTATTTTTCAATACAAATAAATAAGTATCGCCTTTTGATTTCCACTCAATATTTATACTTGCCATAAAATGTACTCATATATGTAAAAATCTCACATTCTTTCCAAAAAGGAATTTTCAGGAAACTTCCTATATCAAAAGATTGGCAGGACGGGTCCTGACTAAGTCCCTGTTTATAGAGTCTACTTCATTGTACACAGGTAAAAGTTGATGGGCCCATACGGCCCCGTTATGGGCCAGAATAGGCCTGTTACGGGCTCGTCAAAATAACAGACCTATACGGGCCCGTCAATTTTTACCTATGTAGAGCTCAATCTAAATATATGATGATTTCATTGTTCCAGAGGTTGAGATTCCTAAGTCTGTGGAGGATAAGGTTCATAAGATGTTCCTTGACCCCACTGGGCGTCACCTCCTCATCAGCATGAAATCCTCTGAGAACTATTACCTTTCAAGAAACTCCAAGAAACCCAAACAGCTCGGCAAACTCAAGGTGAGACACAAGCAAAGATTTACTCTATAAGACTATAACTGGTATTTTTTTTACTGGCATTTAATTTTCGCTATTTTTGCGCTCCTCATGATAGCGCTTAAAAACAATATCCGTCCAATAAATTTCCTACTATTTATTATATGGTTTAGTTTGAGTGCTTGAATGCTCATATTTAAAGAAGCACAAATACCCTCCTCCAGCAGGGCTGTATTTTAGCAAAATTTTTACAGTTTTTAAGTTATACAACTGCAGCCTGAACAACTCAACTGCAGGTTAACACATGAATATTGAATATTTGTTATGACAAATCAGGGCTCGACGCTAAGGGTGAACCTATGGCCCCAGGCCAGTAAAAATTCCCAAAAACTGCTTCGGGCCAGTAAAAAAAGACCTCAACTGGTCCTACAGGCCTAGTAAACATTAGGAGACATTCTTGTTAAAATGTTTCCCACCGAGAATGTCCCCAAATGTTATTGAAATAAATGAAGATAAAATCTATAAAGATTAATGTTGTGGTGAATTTTATGCAGTGTTCATTATTGTTATGTTAAAGAAAAAATGTAGGACCAGTGAAAAATTTGCAGGACCAGCAGATGCTAGGTGTTACTGGTCCTACAGGGCCAGTATCATTTTGAGTTAGCGTTGAGGCCTGCAAATACCAAGTCATTTGTGATCAACTTTTTTTCTCACTTTTTATTAACAATTTTTTCATCTCTCTAAGTATGGTTAATGTATCATTAGAACATTGGATCTTTCAAAAATGTAATTACAGTATCAAATCTGATTGCCTCACTGCGCATGATTTGCATCACTTTTCGATTAGTAGAATTCCTCTTCTTGAAGGTAAAGCCTATAATCTTTGTTTGGCTTGTATAGATTATAGGATAATCTTAAGTAGGACTAAAGGCTACAATTCCAACTAGTCTAATCCAATTCAGATGATCTGCCCCTGTTCTACCTATTTAGTAATCGTAAAATTAAACATGCTGATAAATGATGTTATGAACTCATAGCATAGAACCATACCAATGTATAGATTCATTTATCTGTGAGTTTGCACATTATCTGCTTTTAAATGTGTTGCTCTATTCTTTTCCAGGGCCACAACATTGAATCGGTGGCTTGGAATAAATCAAACACGAATGAGACTACCACAGGACCAATCTTACTCGGAACCAATAAAGGTGAGATGAGTTAACCCTTATGCTGATGGTGGCTAATTTGGCCAATACAAAATGGTCCTTAAAAAATGACTGAAACCCTGGCACATGGGTACTCATCTACGAGAACTCCGCAATAGTTATCCAATTAATACCCACATGACAGGGTTAAGATGGTTTTCAAAAATCTTTGCATCCTTGTGCTTGACAATAGTAGCCTCAGCATTGAAAGGGTTAAGATGTGTATTGTGTTTCGATAGCAGCCGATATTGGGGATTAGGGTGGATAGACAACGCAGATCAAAGCAGCTCAAATTACATACTCCATGTTTATTACAGGACACACAGACAGGAAATACACTGGGGCCCTCTATGGCCAGACACGTATACTATCTCACTGATGCCCTCTATTAGCAATATGGTAAACTAAAATAGACTTCACTTAACATCCTCCTTCTTTTAGATTTAAACTGTAACAACTTAAACAAATCATTATTTCAAAGAAAATTTAATCGTCCTTCCTAAATTGTCCGCAACACATGATAATTTTGTTATGACTTAAACTGAGCATCTTGTCAAAAGTAATTAGTTTGTCCTTAAACTGTCACAGTCTTTTCCTTGACATCAATCGTGTAAAAACACTACTTCGGCTCATAGTCCTTTAGGTACTGAGGAGGTTGCCGAGCACGGGCACTCCGCCTGCTGGCGCTAGCCGACTCGGACCGCAACTGCTCAGTGGGTGGAGGTGGTTCATGTGCCTCGGGAACTGGGGTGTTTGGTTGTTCCGGTTTCTCATCTGCTCTGTTTTCTGGGACACACTTTGGGATTCTTGGAGTGTCTATTACCAACCCAGATGTAGCAGACGTTTTAGGGAATTCCACCTGAGTTGGTCTCATTTGAAAGCGGTTTCTGCGGTAGACACCGTCATTTACCCCTTCAATCAGATAGGTGCGCTCACTGAGCACCTTTCTCACTTTGCCCAGGATCCACTGGGCTTTCTCTCTGTGCTCAAAATACACAGTCTGCCCTTCACCTAATTCTGGCAGATCCTTGGCTCCTTTATCATGGTATTTCTTTACCTTCTCCTTGTGCTTTTGTCTCTTTTCTGAGACCACACTTTTGTGTTGGCGTTTGAAACAAGGTAACACTGAGCGAGTTTCACAGCCAAACAACATTTGCGCTGGACTGAGACCAGTGTCCTCTCGCGGGGTGTTACGCAGCTCCAGCAATGCAATATTTTGGTCTGTACCATCCCTGGCGGCTTTCTTCAGCAGATATTTTGCAATTCTAACTGCCGCTTCGGCTGTTCCATTTGCACTGTGATGCCCGGGGGATGACTGAGTGTGTATTATTCCCCACTTCTTCGTAAATGTCTCAAATTCACGAGCTGTAAATTGGGGACCAGGGTCGGTGGTCAGAATGCGGGGAATACCGAAACGGGAAAAATGCTTCTTTAGGCACGAGATTATTTTGGTACTTGTGGTTGACTGGAGACTGTCAATTTCAATGAAATTTGAGAAGTGGTCGACGACTACCAGGTACTGGCGACCATCTATCTCAAAGAGGTCAGAAGAAACCTTGTCCCAGGGACCATTTCCGTCATCTTGTATCTTTAGGGTTTCTTTTTGGTTATGAGGACGGAGCTCTTGGCAGGGTGCACAGATGTCAACAACCTGTTTAATGTCCCTTGACATACTAGGCCAGTAAACGAGCGACCTTGCACGGCGGATCATACTGTTATATCCCATGTGTGCAGAGTGTAACCGTTTTGTGATATCTCCCCTCAGTGCACTGGGGATGAGAATAGCCTCACCCATGAGTATAATGCCGTCTTCATAGGAGAGGATATCACGCATGTTGTGGTATATCGTGAGCTCGCTTGCCATTTTGTTCCTCTCTGGCCATCCATTTAGGATATACGACTTAAGGATATCCATTTTTGTGTCCACAGCAGTGGCATCCCTAATCTCGCGCAGACGAATATCTGATACATTCACAGAGAAGTCAACGGTCATGATACGTGGACGTTGATCATTGGTCTCTAGGAATGCTCGGCTTAGAGTATCTGCGATAAACAGTTCTGTTCCTTTGACGAATTGGATTCAGGTCAGATGAGAGATTCGGCAGGAATCTGGCCAGGTACTGTACCATTCCACATAGGCGCCTCACACCAGCAGCATCTGATGGTGCTGGCATGTTCAGAATTGCTTCGATTTTTCGTTTGTCAGCTTTGACGCCTTGGTCAGTGAAAAGATGACCGTGGAAATGGATCTCAGATTTTCCAATCTCCCCTTTGTCCTGGTTTAAGACAATATGCCGCTGCTCACAGCGTTTGTACAGCATTTCCAGTTTCGCATTATTGTCTTTTAAGGCTTCATTCTTGCTTACGCCACATCCGGCACTATGTGATATCATCAGCGATGGGGAAAATGCCATCCAGGCCACTTAAAGCTTCTGTGAGATGGCGCTGGAAAATTTCACTGGACACCTTCAAACCGAAAGGGAGCCTTGCCCACCTAAAACGACCGAAAGGAGTAATCACGGTTGTGAGCAAGCTCGATTGCTCATCAAGACAAACATGCCAGTAAGCATTTTTGACATCTAGTTTACTGAAAACCTTGGCGTCCCGGAGCATCGGCAACACATCATCGACAGTAGGCAGCTTGTAATGTTCACGCATCAGAGCTTCATTTAGTGGTTGCGGATCAATGCAGATACGGAGCTTACCGTTGGACTTTTTGGTAACAGCCATCTGGCTGACCCACTCTGTAGGCTGAGTTACAGGTACAAGGACACCTAAATCAACCAGACGGTTAATTTCTGTTTTTACTTCATCCTTAAGTGCAATAGGCACATTTCGACTAGGAAGCACCCGTGGCTTCATATCAGGATTAATTTGCAGATGGGCCTCTCCCAGGTTACCCAGTTTCTTGTGTTCTGATTCCACATGTGATATGAAACGCGCACTATTCACGGTGATCAGGCGCATGTCTGTAAGAGTTTTGCATCCCAGGAGGCATTTCAGGTCATTGGGTACAATAATGAAATCAGCACTGTGGTGTTCCCCTGTGCCAACATTCTTGACAGTCAGAGTCGCTTCTCCAATAGGTTTCACATGCGTGTTATTCCACATGATAAGCTTGCCTGTTGTGGGACGGATGTCTTCTGGCTTTACAAAACGTTGACAGACAGTGTTCACATCAGCACCAGTGTCCAGAAGAAAGCGCATGGGAGTGCCGTTAACAGCCAACTTCGCCGTGAGTTGCTGTTTAGTATTGCCTGAGACATTTAGCAGGTAATGGTCCTCATCCTCATCATCATCACTGGTCAATTCCACTGAATGCACCTTTATCTTGCCAGTGCAGCGTACAGAGAAATGGTTCTCACCACCACACTTAGAGCAGGTCTTACCCCAGGCTGGGCAGTCATTTTTGCGCATGGGATGCATCCTTCCACAAAACTTGCAGTCCAGCACAGCATGATCATTGGCATCAGCTGTCCTAGCCCTAGGTTTTCCATAGTGCCGTTTCCCAGACGATCTTACATTTTCAGCAGATTTCCTTCCTCTTTCAGAGGACAGTTTGTTCACAGACGATACAGGGTTCAGGGCATTCATTTGAACCCTGGCAAGTTCAGCAGTCTTACACATTGCAATGCATCTATCCAGAGTCAGTTGAGGTTCCCGCAGCAGACGGTTCTGAGTTTCCTTGTCATGGATGCCTAGTACGATACGATCACGCAGAATGGAGTCCCGAGATTGCTGGTGATAATTACAGGTTTTCACCAGATTGCGAATAGCAGACAGAAAAGTTTCAAAACTCTCATCACCTTTCTGCACTCGCTGATTGGAAACAAAACGTTCATATGTCTCATTCACTTCCCCCACAGCAAAAGTGTCAAACTTAGCAACAATTTCAGCAGTTGTGCGTTCATCAGCAGCAGTGTTAAAGGTAAATCCATTGAAGATACGCAGCCCTTCATCACCCATAGCATGTAACAGTAGGGCAACTTGATATTCCTTAGGATGGTCATTCAGATTGGTGATGATAGCATAGTTCTCCCATTTCTGTTTGGACAGCTTCCAGCTTTCCCTTACAGCATCTCCTGAGAAACTTGGAGGAGGAGGAGGATTTATACCTGACACTGGTTTTGGAGGCATCTTACTAGTTCAGCAGTCAAAAGTCTAGCAGGAGATCACAGGGCTGTGTGCAAATGTGAGAGAATGTCACAGTGGGAAAAGAGTCTCAAACCTGGTGAAAATAATCCACTTGTGGCACAGAATGTCATCCATCCAGAGAATCAGTAGTTGCAGAAAGAGTTCAACTATCCATAACCGCTGTCACCATGTTTCGATAGCAGCCGATATTGGGGATTAGGGTGGATAGACAACGCAGATCAAAGCAGCTCAAATTACATACTCCATGTTTATTACAGGACACACAGACAGGAAATACACTGGGGCCCTCTATGGCCAGACACGTATACTATCTCACTGATGCCCTCTATTAGCAATATGGTAAACTAAAATAGACTTCACTTAACATATTGCTTCAGCTAAGTTAATTTAGAAAAGTAATTTTTATAATGAAAATATACCAAAATAACCTGATAAGTAGAATGACCAGTGTTGAATTATTGTATAATGATAGCCTGGGATATTCTGTAATATCCTGGAACATTGAAATTCTTGTTGTGAGAGGAACCAAACGGAATCATCACTTGCTGATATTTTGATAAGAAACAGAGTAGAAAAGATTATGCTTAACATCTACCAGTCATAGTGCTCAGTTCTTAATCTAGATACAGTACAGACATTTAATTCCTGCGCCAGACGACCCAAATAAGCACACCACCCCTTATTCTTTTTTCCCCCTTTTTGGAGAATCTTGACCTGTATTTGTGTTTTAGGTCTGATATTTGAGACCGAGGTAGCAGCAGGGGAGGACAGCAGGTTCTTCCAGGGCAGCCTGGAGCAGTACTGGAAACAGGTGAGTGATAATAGGGAACCGAGAGCTCTGGCCATCGTCTCAGTGATTTAGTTGGGTATTTTCAGCATCAAGATCGGGGTCAGGGCGAAAGTAGAATTCTTGATTATTAAAGAAATTTTAAGAGAAAAAATAACAAGTTCTTAGTTGCTATGTCATCTGGCTGATCTGAGAGTGAATGGGATTAAAAAACCCTTCCATCCTGGGTCAGAGAAATATCTGCCTAGGTGTGTACACAGCCCAGGGCGAGCTTAGAGGAAGCCTGATAATTTTGATGATATCTTGTAGGCAAAAGCAAAGTTGGGAAAATATTTGAAGGAGAAATGTTAAACAGAACATTACCAACAACTCTCCTTCAAACTTTTTGTAAAATCATTCTTAATTCCCGTGTTATTATCAAAAGTACCCAAGATCCAGACGGAAATTTCAAGAGTAGCTCTTAAGCATTAATGGGTTAATATCAAGAAATGAAATTACTACAAAAGATCCTGATCTTATTGCTGATAGAATCCCTTTCTTGTATTTTCGTGTGCTTTCATTGTCTTTGTTTTATTTGTTTATCGAGAAGAATCCCATACTGTCCACTTAAAAACCAATGATATTATCCATGATATGTAAATGCCTAATTGTTAGAATTAGTGGTTCTATCAAACTATGCAAAAATATATTTTTTGATTCTGGAAATGAAATATGGCCTGCGATACATGTGGATCCGCAGATAGTTGCATCTTTTCGGATATAGCCTTTGCTTGTCATAGATATTTTTTCTTTCCATATGTATAGTGCTTGCCAGTTTTTGGAGCTACTTATATTCACAAAAGCAAAATATAAGTGCTGCATGGTAGTTTAGATGATGTCCAAATAAAAAAAAAACCTAGGAGAAAAGTTGGAATTTATCTTTGCAATTAATAATGGTAATGATAATAATTGATATTTGATATAGCGCCCTTTCCACCTTTAAGGTTCAAAACCACTTTCAAAAAATTACCCAAATAAAGTTTGAATTATTAACCCTTTAACTACTGCTGGCATTTGCTGTCATCAGCCCTGAGATCGTTTGGGGCTAAGGTCCAGTTTGACCCTTGAAATACTTGTTGCAAAGTGCTTTTGGGAGATCTACCTTGGTATAGTGCTGTAATAATCAGTCTGAATACAGATCATAAGTGGAGGAACCCTATTTGTGTACTTGAGGTTGAAATTTACATGGTTGCATGGCTGGCTTTGTTTGTTGCTTTTTGTAGCTCCTGGGGATACACAGGGAATATAAACATGAAGACATTAGTCGCTTCCTGTACTAAACCGTTATGCTGCTGCTGGCTAATTTGGCCAATTCAAAATGATGCAGAAAAACCCTGAAAAATGATTGAAACCCTAGCACATGGGTACTCATCTGAGAGTACTCAGCAAGAGCTATCCAATGAATACCAACACGACAGGGTTTAAATGATTTTCAAGAAACTTTGCATCTTTGTGCTTTGGACAAAAATAGCCTCAGCATTGGGAGGGTTAAAGGTTTAGACAGGACAACTTACAATTGTAATCGGATCACTTCTCTCATATCCTGTTTTTTTAGTTGTCTCTGAGCAAATCTATGTTCTCAGTTCTGGATTGCAATGCTAAAGACTTGTGCATGCCAGCCTTGTTTGATTCATTTTAAGGAATTATGGCGCTCTTTAACACAATGAGTAGAGAATACTTTCAACTTTTTGCACTTTACCTTCATGTAAACTCAATAGATAGATAGTTAGAAGCATTGACTATTGGTTTTGTTATATGTTAAAGAATGTCATCTTCGTAAGCATTGTTTCACAACCAATAGTATAAAGTACTTCAAGATTGTAAATTGATTCTTCATTCTTATTCATTCATATACATTTCTATCATAAATGCAAACTTTTCTCATCTTAATAGAAAGTGTCAGTTTGTCTTCTGTGGATTTCAATAATTTTTCGTCTATTCTTTTCTCATTCAATCACTCTAGATTTACTGTTGGAATCCACAGGTAGACATTACTAATCGGGGAGAGGTATATTTCCCTGTAATCCAGTCACGTTACGCTAGCATTGCAACTGTCATTGCTTGAAGGGAATCTAAGGAGTTCCTCTTAAATGTTATCACATTCAGGGTTTGACATTTAGATTTCCAGCTAGGGGTGCACAAGTGTCTTTTGATAAAAAATGGTGGTCGGAAACAGAGTTTCTGGTTATTATACATACTATTTTGGGCCCCTAGTCTGAAAAATCTAGCACCATAGCAACATCTAGGGGCTAGGCCCCTGGGAAAGTTGAACCCTGACATTACACAGTCTACAAGGGCATATTTCTATATGGTATTTTAGCTATTTCTATTGAAAAATATTCAAGAAAGAAAATCAAAGGGCCAATATGTTAAATCATAGAAAGGTGGAAATGTAATCAGAAGATATGCTTTGGGTGGTAAGGTATTGTTACCTCAAGTCTTATGGAGTACTCTTTTTCAATCAACATTCGCAAACCTATTTCATTCTGACTTCTCTTAATAAAGCATGCAAACTCCCCTTGATATGTTTGTGCCTTACAAATCTGCCCTTGTTTGAAAATGACAAAAGTGCTGTGCTTCGATCTTTGTCTACGCGCCAGGGACTTGGCCAGGAGCTGTCTAGCTACTTGTTCAAAAGAACAAGTAGTTTCCTGAAAAACTCCTTTTAGGACAGGCAAAAATTACTGTGAAGAATTTTCAATTTTGACTTTAAGGGGGTAATAACCAAATATTTTCCTAACAAACCATCTTTTAGGACATGGCCGTAAATTGCCCTTTTTGACACAGTAGGCTATAACATGTTGTTGTAAGGATTTGAAGTAGATCAGTAGCTATAATTCTGGACGGGCAGAAATTTTGGAACTCTTGTTTTGAATGGGCATTTTGAAAATCCTGGCTAAGACCCTGTCTACGCCTACCACTTCCTTGACCCATTTCTGCCTGCAGTGCCTAGGACCATCATG
This sequence comes from Maea johnstoni, assembly GCA_963942565.1. Lineage (NCBI taxonomy): Eukaryota > Metazoa > Annelida > Polychaeta > Spionida > Magelonidae > Maea > Maea johnstoni. The sequence continues at coordinate 32,041,044 of OZ012693.1, read as the reverse complement.
ATCAATTCAGTGATACCCTTTTCACTGGAGGTCTTTTCCAGAAAAAGTTTAATAGGGAAATGTAGCTAAGAACCAAGTCAGCAAATTCTTTAAATGTTTTGTATCATTTTATCATTTATTGGCAAAACTTTTCTAGATTGAGACATTATTTGTCTTGTTACCTTATTCCAGCCTTACTGTATCTCACCACTGCCTGGGTGCAAACCCTGGACAAGGCATGTGAAAAAGTTGCTAGGGCTATAGGGTTAATTGCTGATTTTAATTAGATATTCCCAATTCCTCCAGTTTCCTCCACCACTAACAATTGGCTAGCCAAAATTAGCCGAAATACAGTATAAAAAGTGACGATTAACAAAATTCAAATTTGAAATAATGTCGAAGGATGCTCTTCTTCAATTATTTTTCTAAGTTATGCTTGAACGCTAAGTTATTTTCAAAAGTATTATGGGTACAGACGACCGATATCAGGGTAAACTTTAGGCATTAATGGGTTCAGCGGGGAATGAGGATACTGTGTCATTAGAGGGTGGTACAGTATGAGACTGGATTACATTCTCTCCACCTACTAAGCATCTAGCTCCTAAAAGCTAATTTCTGGCCCTTTGAAGATATCATATTTTATATTGTTAAACCTAGGCTAAAGTTATCCAGGCTTTGAACCTCTATTGAATCAGATGCACTTTCTAGATTGATACTTAACCCTTATGCTGCTGGTCGCTAATTTGGCCAATACAAAATGATGCAAAAAAACTGAGAAATGACTTAAACCCTGGCACATGGGTACTCATCTGAGAGTACTCCCTGAGTGCTAATGTTTCCATCCAGCGAGAGCTATCCAATGAATACCAACATGACAGGGTTTAGATGGTTTTCAAAAATTGTTGTGTCCTAATGTGCTTTTGATGAAAGTAGCCTCAGCATTGGAAGGGTTAAACTCTGGAGTTTATTTTGAAAAAAAAGTTTGAAGTTTTTACACAAGATTGGGAACAAGAACAATGCCAAAAAAATATTTGCAAAAACTAGACTAAATACCGTAGTAAAAGGTATAAGTCAATGTCGACAGGGAGAATGTATAACAAGGACTATTCTAAGTATAAACTTCCCCGACGTTGATAACCAATACTTTTGTGGTCTTACCCATATTAGGAAGTAGTACGAGATCCCCGAATCCTACTGTGCCACTCTCTTGATACGGCCACCTAGTGGCCAACTCGCACACTACTGGCATGCAGCCTCTCACACTGTATGTGTCTGTTGTACAAGTGTTGTCAGTGCCCTATTCTTAAGAGCCTAGATCTGACTTCATTCCCATTCTTGCATTGCTTAGATTAATTTTGGATCACTTGTAAGTATTGGCATGTTTAACTTCTACGTGGATTTACTTATCGTGTCGGTACCAGGCCCATCCAAGCCCAGACTATCACAGAGGTCCAGCTAGCCACTAGCCCCATAGCCAAAGGCTATAATAACATTTGCCTTTGTAGGACGGCTGGCTATAAGAAAAGTGAAATTTTGAGATCATGCTATAAGCAATATCGATGATGAAATCAGTTGAAGAAGAACACCATTTGACACATCAGTTGTCCTATGGTACAATTCCAATATGCAATAGAACAGTGAAAAGATAGCGTACACCTTCTAAAAGGTTTTTAAGGAAGGACTGTGGTGGGACTGCAGTATTTAGCAACTCTAGGCCTATGAGAACTTGGGTAGGGGCTATGGCGATTTGAAAACATGAAGTCTGGCGGTCTCTTAGAGTTTTTAACCGAAGCCTGACCCCTGGACTATCTGAGACTGCTCTGACATATATATGCATACATTTTGTAGATGAAAAACTGAAGAGAATGCTTTTCATGGATTTAATTGAAAAGGGCAACTCTACTGACACAAAGCCCCACCCAAGATCTCATAGTCTTAGCGTTTAATTAAGTCCAACAGTAGTCCTTTCCCGAAACACTTTCCAAGTTTCAGGCTAACTTTTCACTCATATATTTCATTTAGGAATCGTACTAAAATGTCAAATTGTATTGGTCAACTGATCATCTTCTTGTTATTCTTTTGAGCATGATCTTAAAATGACACTTTTCATAGCTATTAACCAGACTAAAAAGGCAAATATCATCATAGCCCAACACAATTTTCTATAGGGCAAGTGGTTAGCTCGACCCCTGTCCAAATGGTCTTAGCCAGCAGGGCGTCTGGGTGTCTTTTTGGACACCCAAACCCTTAAAAAGCACCCATCAGGACACCCAATATTTTTAGTGAGGAATTTCTTAAAATGTCAGTCTCAAGCATATTGTTGAATTTTTTCATCTCCATTTAATTCCCATGGAATTGTATAAGGATATCATGCAAGTATTTTGAAAAATTTATACATGTTTATGGTTGAAATCTGAGTATTGTGGTCCCCCTCAAAAATTTGGACGCCCAAAAATGTTACAATTGCCAATTTTGGGCACCCAGTTTCTAAATCCTGGCTAAGACCCTGCCTGTCCATAATCTATTCTAAAAGTACCTGTGCATGTATTAGCGTGAAGTTATACACTTGATTTATTATGTCGTTGGCAAAGTGGGAATTTAGTCAGGTTTATTGGCAAGTTATTGAAAAATCACCGATGCTTAGAATATTCTTGACATCGATAAAGTGTGACTAGTTAAATCTCTGATGTAGTGACCTTTTTCATCTTTTGGTTGGAAGTATTTATAATCATTAATTATACTGAATCAGTTTGTATTAATCTAGCAATCCATTTGATAAAAAACAGACCATGAACTGGTGCACTTCAATTTTATTCAACTTAAGCTAGGGTTCCACATCGAGCTAGCTGGAATTCGACGAGTTTGCAAAATTTGGCTAAAAGTCGAATGGGACACGGAAAAATGTCACAGGGTTAGGCAAATAAAAAGCTGATTTAGGCATGTCGAATGCGATGTGGAACCGCTTCACATCCTATTCGTATGCTAATAAGGCAAAACGTCTGGTTGGAATGTCGAAAACACTTGTCGCATTCGAGTTAGTGCAAATGATCTGTTTGATTGACAGGTTAGGTCGAATGTGACATGTGAGAAATCGCATTTGACATAGAAATTCGGGTCGCATTCAATATTTGCCTACACCTCGCATTCAACAAGAAATAAGTCGAATGCGATTTTCGACTTTATGCAAATTAGAAACATCATTATGATAATGAGTAAATGAAAACGCCATCGCATTCGTCAATATATAGATGGAGGGGCCTCGAGATCGGATCTCGAGGCCCTTTCCAGGCATTCAACAATTTGTGCAAACGGAATTCAACTTTTAATTTTGCGCCAAAAGCAACCACGTTTTCTAAAAGTCTCATTTGACTCGAAATTTGGGGGTTTTCCTTATTACCATAGCATTTGCATAAAGTCGCATTCGCAACAGCTCGATGTGGAACCCAAGCTTTAGCAACACAAAAAATAGCTACTTATGAGAATTTATCAATTTTTTAAATGTATGGATTTTTCAACTGAATAGAGTATAAATGTTGGCACATTTGTTCTTGCTGATCACTAGCTTCTAGTGCATGAGATTTATCAAAGCTAATTGAAAGTTTCTGTCATTTGGAGTAAATGGCCTGAAATCACCTAGAACATTAATGATGTTCATATTTTACAAGATTTCCTTGCATTGAATGTTGCTTATTTCTAATTTCCAATATTTCAACAAGTTTTTTTTCTCTGTTTTAAGATTTTTCTAAATACTTCATTAGTGGGACAGTATGCAGATATGACATCCCTGTGGGGTTGCCAACATGATTGTCTACTCCGAGTGACAATGCTCACGAGGGGTAGACTAAATCATGTTGGCAACCCCACAGGGATGCCATATTTGTTTTATTATACCGAACAACCCATCACAGTCCGTTCTTACTCACAACCCCACTTCTTAAGTGTCATCTTAATGCTATATTACTACTAAATAAATGGGAATTCAAGCATTTATTTACAAAATTCTGTTAATGATTTTTCAGTTCTGATTGAGCCTTTCAGATATTTTTAAATAAGATTTGTCAGGGAGATATCACCGAATAGTCCGGCGTTTTTGCGACAATGCAGGAGTAAATGGGTCAGGAATGGTTCATGCAAGTGTGTCTCACTTAGCTAAGGCCTAAAAAAAGTTGTTTGTTTCCTGTAACCCTACCCTAACAAGTTTTTATTCAAATGAATCCTTACCCTAAAGTTTTTTAAGCCCTCCCAACTCCCAATCAACGTAAAACATGCATAAAACACACATTTTTGACTAAAAAAATAATGCAAAAAATTTTTTTTTACTGACCTACCTACCCTATTTTTTTCGGATCGTTACAGGAAACAAACAATTTTTTTCTAGGCCTAATGTTGGCTATTGATAAAACACAGAATAAACTCTCTCCTCACTGAGAATGATTTAACCCTTACAATGCTGAGGCTACTTTCGTCCAAAGCACAAGGACGCAAATTGAAATATTTAGGAAAATCATCTAAACCTTGTCATGCTGGTACTGATTGGAAAGCTCTCGCTGAGTGCTATCAGATGAGTACCCATTTGCCAGGGTTTCGATAATTTTTCAGGTTTTTTGTATCATTTTGTATTGGTCAAATTAGCCACCAGCAGCGTAAGGGTTAACGGTGCAATGTACATAAAAATATCTTATTGACTATGGTAGTTCATGTCCTCCCGACAAATCAATGCTTTCAAATGTCTGTCTGTAACTTGAAGAATTTGGAGGGTTTCTGTGGCATGGCTATGAACTGTACACTCAGTTAGGAATGTCATTGATATGACAAGTATCGATCGATCGAAATAATTTTCCAATTAATCGAAAAAAATATTATGTCAATGTTATGCCAATTAATCGATTGTAGAGTAAACACATTTTTTCGGCCTATTACAACATGTGTTTGTCTTTTTTCGCCAACACTAAAAAGTACCTCAAGTATTCTATCAAAAATGTAAAGAAAACTTTCATAGTCTTTGCATTGTGAGAATCTTACGATCCTAGCAACAAAAATAAAGTGTGGAACATGTGAAAATATTCTTTTAGTGCCGTTGTTCAAAATGGAATCAAAATAATCGGAATCGAAAAAAATAATGTCAATGATCGAATCGCAAAAAAAAGGATGTCAATGACAGCCCTACACTCAGTATTTATAAAATAACTTGCAGAGAACTTCCATTATGTCTAGTAGTTATTCCTTATTATCAATCAGTTGAAGGATACTATGTGTAAGCAGAAAAGATATTTCTCCATTGAATTACCCTCTTCCTATATATTATCCCACAACCTTAGACATTCACTTGAATAACTTTGATAACTGTAAAGTAGTTTTTCCAATACTGCCTGCCTCCAAATATTTCCTTTTGATGACACTATATTGACTAAATTATGATAATTTTGTCCCAGTTGAAAATCTTGATTTGTCGTTCAATTGATGCTTGAATATAAATGAAACTTTCAAATACATTCTCTTCTCTCACTCATGTCTCATGCTATTTCTGTTTTCTATGCTAGCTGGTGGTTCCATCAAAAACCTACGAGGTATAAACAATAATAACTATCCGAGGTGTACTTTCATTTGCAAAATAAGGCTGACAGATATTCATTGTACACTTTATGCCTACTCTGCCCATGATCAGTATAAGATAAATACAGGTGAACTTGGATATGACGGACCACTGTATGACAGATTTTTGCATATGACGGACGATATGCTTGGTCCTAGTTCGATGCATATCAAGTATTTGTCATATGTATACAACAGATTTTGCATATGACGGACCAATTTTCTTGGTCCCATTGAGTCCGTCATACCCAAGTTCACCTGTACAACATAGCCATAAATGTAGGAAATAGCAGTTTTAGATTTGTCTTGAAAAGTTTTCTTTGCCTATGTGGAACCACATGTGAGTTTGAAGCTAGTAGATGTTTTATTCAGCAAAATGCTTATCAATGAAAAGAGGTTTTGTAAAATGATTATAGTGGCCCATATTTCTAGGGGGGTCAATATTTTGAGAATGTACTGTATCTTTAAAAAGAGGTTTGCAGGCTATGTGATTTCTCTATAATCATGAGGGCATTTTCTGAAGTTTCCCATGAATGTACACCTCAGACATCTAGATATGTCTCCTATAGATACATCTACACATGGTCTTAGCCAGCAGGGCGGCTGGGTGCCTTTTTGGACACCCAAACCCTTGAAAAGAACCCCTCAGGACACCCAATTATTTTTGTGTCGAATTTCTAAAAATCTCAAGCTTATAGTTGAATTTTATCATCTCCTTGTAATTCCCATGACATTGTTTAATGATATCATGCCTAATTTTGATGAATTTATACATGTTCATGGTTGAAATATGAGTATACTGTTATACCCCTAAAATATTTGGACACCCAAAAATTTTACAACTGCCAATTTTAGGCACCCAGTTTCTAAATCCTGGCAAAGACACTGCATCTACATACCTTTTTTATTTACCATGTGTTCATTGTGTTCTCTCAATGTGGCATGCTGGTATCATCAGAAAAATATACAGTATTCACAGGTTGCTTAGAACATGTTATTCATTTTAGCCATACTTTTCATTTCCTTATTTTGAACTCAAACTAGGCTCCAGGCATCTGATCTTGTTGTTTTGCATACATTTGTGGCTTTATACTGCTGCTACGAGAACTGAGTTGTCCTTTTGTTATGTGGAGTGACCAACTTTGTTTAACCCTTATGCTTCTGGTGGCTAATTTGTCCAGTACAAAATGATGCAAAATACCTGGAAAATGATTGAAACCCTGGCACATGGGTACTCAACTGAGAGTACTCAATGAGAGCTTTCAAATGAATACCAACTTGACAGGGTTTGAATGGTTTTCAAAAATATTTGCTTCCTCGTGCTTTGGACAAAAGTAGCTGCAGCTTTGGAAGGGTTGATAGTATTAAAAGATTTTGATAAACATGAGTGGTTCGGGATCTCATTTGACTGCTCTAAGTACATGCTGGAAGGATAGGTGGGAATATATTCATATTGTATTTGTTTTACTTTCACATATGTGTATTATGCATTTGTATTAATTTTGGTTGCGTATTACCAGAAGCAAGTGCCTACATTTGATTTTGCATGGTCGGTATTTGTTCCACAGTTATTATCTTCTCTATAGGGTTTTTATCAGCATAGTTGTGTTGATGGTGTGATGTGGTGTTGTCCTGTGAATATACCAGAGTTTGAGGGTGCATGCCCACTGTATATATGCTGTTGTCATAGAGTTAACCATTATACTGCTGGTGGCTAATTTGGTCAATACAAAATAATGCAAAAAAGTTAAATAATGACTGAAACCCTGGGACGTGGGTACAAATCTTAGAGTGCTCGATGAGAGTTATCTAATAAATACCAACATGACAAGTAGCCTTAGCATAGGAAGGGTTATGTACAGTGGACTTTGTCATCTTTAAAACTTAAAAAAAATTGATGAAGTTATGTGTCATTCTTTGAACATCTCTTACTGAGTCTCGTTATTTTTCTTTCAGCTCTTCAATCTTGGTAAAGAAAGGGCTGTACCCATCACCGGCCTGGAACTGGAGAGAATCCCGACAAACTCTTCAATGGTGGAGCAAAAATACTTCATCATGGCCACTACACCCGGGTAAATACTTGACGGTTTCTAGTAGGGTTCGGATGTGAGGAGATTTTTTGTATCGATTGATCGGAAAATATTTTCGAACAATTAATCGATTCGGTTCGGGTTTTACAGCCACATTGCCGTAATTTTAAGGCAAATGATTTTAAACATTATTGTGCCGCAGCATGCGCCAGCACATGCCAGGCTCACATGCAGTGTACCACGGCAATTGATGAATCGGTGCACCAAATATGGCGCAATATATTTGTTTACTCCTGAGTGTTAACGAAAGTTCTATTGTTTTTGTATGTTATGGCCGCTTAATTTCGCAAAATTTATTCATAAATTTCACATTTGAAATAATCGATTATTTCACATGCCGTTTGAACTGGTCGAGTCGGCCTCACCTCAACCAAATGAGTTCTCGCTTTATCGTCCAACCACTATTTTTTAGTGACCTGGTTTATCAAGTCTTATTTTTAGTTGTGGACTAAGCTTTAAATGCTTGCAAAGCTCAATTATAATTCTTTACTTCACTTTAACAAATGCAGTTATGATTTTGTAATCTGTGACAGGTTTGTCTCACCATGACGTCATTCTTTGCCATTCTCGGCCGATAGAGGTCGCCTTTGCTTGTACTTCGCCAAAACATGGGCACATAGTTTGGGCACATCACAATTTTCTCCCAAATGAACTTCCGGTAATGACGAAAACTGGCACAACATTTTTCAAGCTATCGGTGTATCTCATATGCATTGCCATGAACACTACTTCAAAGCAGAGGTCCGCGCTGCTCGTTTTTGCAAGCTCTTAAATGGAAATGAATTATTTCATATCCAAGTGAAAATAATTCATAAGGAAGATGCTTTGACCAAATGAAGGGTAGATAAGATAAAGATGACCCTATGCATTCTGTATTTTACACTACAGTTGTTTACAGTGTAAGTAAAGGTCAGTTATTAGTATTTAATGCACAGGTTGTGGTGACCAGGAGGGGTGACCAGGCTAACCAATAAGATGGCAGCCCGAACCTAATCATAAATAATACTTAAATGATGAATAATAAATGATGATATTTTGGAATTAGCAGTAGCAGTATGTTTGTCTATATTGAGACAGTATTGTTCATTATTTCAGGCGCATGTACCAGTTCTTAGGCCCAGTTTCACAGTCGGTGGAGCCTCCCATATTTGGGCCTATCTTTGCCCAGTATGAAGATATACCAGGTATGACGGATATAGAGGTTCCATCACGAGTGGATGGAAAGAGGAGGTATCTTGCACGAGTGCGTGATTTTGTGTCTTGGGACGAGGCTTACCGAGTCCCAAGACACAAAATCACTCACGAGTGCAAGATACCTCCTCTTTCAATCCACAAGTGATGGAACTTGTTTCTCCCACGATAAAAAGGAGAAATTTACACGTTTTACCGTGCAGTTAGCTAGCTAAACTAGGTCAGCCAAAGGTCACCTGCACACTAGTTCAACAATGGTAATACGCGTTTGTTGTAACGTGCACCGTTTGTTTCCCCTAGAAACTGGCGCCAGATCACGTACGTGACGCTTGTTCAAATCCACGCGTGCTATTGTTAGGTTTACCTTTGACCCAGCAGCAGTGACCCGTTGATTGAAAATGAGGGATCTGATTGGACAATTACACCAGTTTGACCTTTAACCCCATTGAAGACAACCCATTGAGGACAACTTATCATTAACTGTAAAACACACCTCAGAGTGGGAGAAATAGAGGTTCTTGGACGCATGTGCTAGAGAATGATATTTCTTACACGAGGGGCCAGAGGCTCGTTCCAAGATGAAAATTCTGTCCCCGAGTGTAAGAAATATCATACTCTAGCACACAAGTTCAAGAACCTATTTCTGCCACGTCCCATAGATAAATAAACGGTAAATAATTGGGGAAGCTTCAAATATAATGAGCATGCCTGAGCACGTGCCTGCCATTTCTAGGTCACGTTGCTAAGCAACGAACGTGGTGCATTGTTCCATATATGGCAATCTTTACCAAATACCGTAATAAAATCATTCCAAATGCCCATTAGGAATGGCCATTGGGAATCGAAATTCTTCAATGGGTATTTCAGCCCCATAGTGGTAGAAACACTCATCTGTCCACTGGCTCACTCTGCCACAGATTAGTTTGCCTTTGAATATGGTATCAGGCCTAGAAAAAGAGATTGTATGTTTCCTGTAACGGTCTGAAAAAAATAGGGTAGGTAGGTCAGAAATTTTTTTTTTTTTTAAATCATATTTTTTTTGGTCAAAAATGTGTGTTTTTTGCATGTTTTATGTTGATTGGGAGTTGGAAGGGGCCGAAAAAAACTTAAGGGTAGGGATTTCTTTGGATAAAAACTTGTTAGGGTAGGGTTACAGGAAACAAACAACTTTTTAGGCCTACAAAGTCTCACTTAATGTGGGCATCTCATTTAGACTTTAAAGCTTAATTGTTGATATTCTAATGATGTGATTTTAATCTGTTTTTTTGCTTGGATGTTCTATAAAGGTCCCCCTCCCTACACATTCAGAGGTAATACAATTGTATGTGTGTTTTATTTTGTGTACTTTAAGTCAGATATCAGCAATAATCATCAAGTCTTTAAATGTACAGAAACATGCAATATTTTTGAATATTTACTCATAGTCGAGATAATTGTTTTTGTTTATAAACTGTAAGTAATACATTCTGAATGACATATTTCCTTGAAAATTATGGGAATGGAACAAATGTATTTTCGTTATATAGGATTTGTAAGTGTTTAGACAGTTAATCTGCAACTTGATTGCTTGATCAGGTGAGTAGAAGAAACAGAGTTATGGAGCAAAGAAATAGATAAAGGGATATCTCTATGATGACTTAATGCAAACCACCACTGTAGAACTGTCATTGAAAAGCATTTTTTTCTCTACTTTTATCCTGAAATGCAACACAACCATTACATATCATATTAAATGTTGCTGAAAGACTTTTTACTTTGTTGGGAAGGACTCTAATACTAGTTTCCTTCAAAAAAGCATGACAAACCACAGCCATTAAGTTTGAACATCTTTGAACTGCTGACTAAAACAATTACCCAAGCTCTAATTCTATCCATCCACAAAGCATTGAATTATTCTACAAGTATGCTAGAAACTTGGTATCTGGTACATAGTCTTAGCCAGCAGGGTGTCTGGCTGTCATTTGTACACCCAAACCCTCAAAAATCACCCCTCATGACACCCAAATCTTTTGTAAGTAATTTCTTTAAATGTGATTTTCAAACATATAATGAATTTTTTGAAACACCAGTATAAATCCCATGACATTGGACGAAGAAATAATGCCTTATTTCAATAAGTGAATACATGTTTATGGTTGTAATCTGAGTACTGTAGAACACACAATGTTCGCGTCTGTTTATATATAGCGTACATAGCGTGTGGTTCCGCTTCGCTATATATAAAAATGCTGTACTTTTTTCTTACTGTACTGGCGCTGTCGGCGGCGGCTATCGTCGCTAACATAAAGATACGCTATGATGCGAAAACTCCCCAATTCGCTTTATTTCGGGACACACGTCATATGTGTGTTCTACAGTATATCATGAGTATACCAAAAATTTTGCAATTCGCAGTTTTGTGAACCCAGTTTTAAAATCCTGGCTAAGACCCTAATCTGATATGTTATTCCTATGCTTACTTGTTTTCTATTGTAGAGCGCTTCCTTGAACTGCCTGGGAACTTTGGCTACAGTAAGCTGAAGTTCTATCACCCCAAGTACAGGGCCACGCCAAAGGCCTTTGCCTGGATGACGGGACCAGGGGTCTATTTTGGTAACATTGACATTTCAGGTGCTGCGGGACAGGTGAGTGCTGCCCTCTATATCACATAGGAATAATGATAATAAAAATAGTAATAATAATAATAATTATAATAATAATAATAGTAATAATAACGATAATAATAATAATAATAATAGTTATAATAATGATGATAATAAACAGTTATTGCCTGGCTTGTTGGTGGATAGTGCACATTATAACCCCGAGGAGGAATTATTTCCTGAGGGAAATAATTCCTTCGAGGGGTGATAATCTGCACTATCCACCAACAAGCCATGCAATAACTGTTTTGTCATACCAAACACTTTATAACGAGCGGCTTTGCTTTATCTCAGTGGTTACGGTCGCCACGTTATTGCTAAGTGTTTGTTGGCGCGTGCGTGTTTGTGCCGGTTGTTGGCACAATGCAACATTGTTGCATTGTGTACGCACAGAAGTTAATTGTTGTGCCATGGGATAATGGGAGATTATTGACTGGCAATTATTCACCTGCTTGTGCTATTATTCCACTTTTTCTGACAGATAGTGTGAAGATATGGGTTGAGTTGATCATCATTCCTCCTCTTTTCTGAAAAGAAATGTCACAAGGATATTATCCAGGTAGTCAGGCTTTTTGTTATGGTATCTTCCAGGACTCTGTCACCACGGAAACCAAGTTGATGAGCTACCCGAGAGATGATGGGGAGAGACCAGTTCCTCCACTCGGCATAGTACTAACAGAGTTCCATGTACTTATTCTATTCCCCGATAGGTATGTAAACCCTTTTTTTTTTTTTTTTGGTGCAGTCAACCCTAGGTTTTGCCACCTGTTTTTATTACAGACAAAATGTACTATAACATAGGTTCACAGTACAAAAATAGATTGCAAATACAATGATTCGTACGTAAACCTTTATAGCCCATAAAATCTTTAGAGCCCATGCTGACTGGTCACCACTTACTGCATACTTATCTTATTGCTTTGACAATATTTAAAGAAAAACTGTTATTTTAATCACACAACTCTCAAATTTGTTCCAAGCATATTTTCAAAATTTTGCTCAGTGAGTGTTAATTATTTTCATAAATAGACATCACTTTTCAGATGTAACTCTGTTAGTAATAGTTAAGTATTTACATGTTGTTTGTGAATTTGCTTTCTGAGGACTCATCCAAACTATGGAGTACATAAACATTATAACCCCTCAAAGTAACCATCCCTCTAAGTTGACCAGTCCTCTAAAGTGACCACATTTTGCCAGTTCCAAATGAACTTTTTTCAAGGGGAATACCTCTAAGTTGACCAGTTGTGGCTAATTACACAGGTGTTCACTTTAGAGGGGTTCCATTGTATATATATATATATATATATATATATATATATATATATATATATATATATATATATATATATATATATATATATATATGTATATATGTATGTATATATATATATGTATGTATATATATATATATAATTTCCACTGTACCATGTTCATCTTCTCTCTTGTCTCTGTTTCCAGATTGAAGGCTGTTTGTACCTTAAACGACCAACTCATCTATGACGATATCTACACAGATGTAAGTATCAGGATACAAGAAAGAAGTGAGCCATGACTTGGAAAGTTGTACAAACATAGAAATGCAATATTTGACATTCCTTGAAATCCAATATGTATGATTACTTTACATTTGTGAAGTTAGCCATTTATAATATATTCTTTAGTGGTTGTTAAAAAATGGACAAGTACTATCTATGCTCGTGTTAGTTATAAAAAGGGCAAAATGATTATCATGTTACTGCACATGCATGTATTTAGATATACCTATGTGGCACTATAACTTGTATTTAGATTGTTAATACACTGAAATGCATTAGTACCGGTAAATTTATATTTGAAATTTAGTTTAAGGTCAGTTTTACAATGGTCTTTCTGTGATTGTTTTCAGCGATTTGGTCGCTTATTGGGTATGGTCAAGGATCCGATGAAGGGGACTGTTTGGGCCTATACCAGCCAGGCGGTGTTCAAATACAAGATTGTCCGGGAGGCACGCGATGTCTGGCAGATGTATCTCGATAAAGGAGAATTTGACCTCGCTAAAGAATTCTGTAAGGTACGTAGAAACCCTGTCATGGTTCTTATATAGGGCATGAAATGGGATACTGTATACAGTTTAATTTGGAGTGCTAAAATTTCGCTTTGCAGCCCTGCTGGAGGGTATTTGTGCTGCTTTAAATTTGCCCATTCAAGCATTCAAACTATACATTTATTATTATATAGATATTTATTCGAAGAATGTTATTTTAGCGCTACCCATGAAAATCAAAACCTTTAACTTATCATGGCATTATTTTTCAAGTAACTCTCAATTGACAGGGGATATATAACAAGTTTTAAATTACATTGCACAGGTTGCGATAGTATTTGTTGAGAAAGTTAGATTTTTAAGCAGGGATTGTTTTTGAACAAAATCAAAGAAAAGGGGTATTCTGAATATGGCAGAGTCTAGAAAGTTTCAAACACGTATAGGGGTTCTCTTTAAACCATTAATGCTCACAGCGGCCAAAAGAAGCCTCACAATTTTGATGAAATCTTTCAGGCAAAAAAATGTTGGGAAAATGTTTGATGGAAAAATGTTATTCAGAACATTACCAATAACTCTCCTTCAAATACTTTGAATTACAAAGTTAAGGTCAAAAATATCATAGTTCCAGACGACACTTTCTGTGGGTACCCTTAAGCATTAATGGGTTAATGGTCAATCCCTCCCTTATTCAAACCCTTTACCTGAAATAGAACCTTGTACCCCCAACACTTCTGAAAAGGCCCAAGTCGAGTGTCATGTATGGATGTCGTTGTCTTTAAGTAATATAAAGGAGCTTGGCCTGGACAATTCTGTTGGTATTTCCAGTTGTCTTTAAATGACATAAAGGAACTTGGCCTAGATAATGTTGTGCATATTTCCAGTTGTCTTTAAGTGATACAACAGAACCTATCGTGGTTAATGCTGTGTGTATTTCCAGGATAATCCAGCAAATATGGACAAGGTGCTCACCAAGCAAGCTGACGACTTCTACAAAAATGGAAGGTAAGCTCTAACTATGAGGCGGCAACATAAGTTTCATGATAGCATTGAAAACATTCAGACATGTCCCTGGCATCCGCTGTGGCCTAGTGGTTACGATGCCAGGCTCCCAAGCGTGAGTTCCTACATGTGTAGGTTCGAATCTCGCTGGATCCCCAAGCTGGTTGGTCTGGTCACTACTGTAAAACCCTTTATTACCACGCACATTTTTATTCATGCAACTGCCATCTGAATCTGATCGCGGCCATTTAATTACACGCATCAAATGTATGGGGCATTTTTATGCTATTTTGAACATATATCAGCACCAGTAATATACATGTTATCATCACCTAGCGCGAAATGCGCGAAATTAAAAGGAGTGCGATAATAATGGGTTTTACAGTATATAAATGTGCGTCATTGTGGAGAGCTGTCTATGGTCCTTCTGCAACTTAAAGACCCCTTGGAACGATTCGTAAAAAGTAGGGAATTTCTTCCCGGTTCCGGGATTCTATCTCGTCGCGATATGACCTAAGCTGTTGAAAGCGACGTAAAACCCAATTCCTTCCTTCCTTCCTTCCCTGGCATTGCACCATGGGTAACATCACTCACTTTACCTTGAAGTTGTGGCATTTCCTATACGAAAACACTTTATGTATTTTTACCATGGGGTAAATGTTTAGGTAAAGATAACACAAGGAGGGAATTGTTTTTCTGTTAGTGCAG